>CM024637.1:1200000-1802379 GCA_014182715.1 Eucalyptus cloeziana | reverse complement strand
AATTAGGCTTTTCCGGCCTAAGTTTGCATTTTTGGTATTTATTGGTATTTATTTAATTAATTTTGGTAATCATTTAATTATTTGTTATTTTCCGGAAATTATACCAGGATAGTCGGTGACCGGAATTTTGTGCTGATTGCAATGGTATATTTGGTTTATTTATCAGGATGTTAATTTGTGCTATTTTGATTGATATTTGTAATTTTGGGTGTTTAACCCAAAATTGAGTAATTTCAGTATTTATTTAGAAAATACCGGGCGTCGATTTACAATACCAAAAATGTGTTTGTCGACTATTATATTTAGTGAGATTTTATAAAAGAAAGATATTGTATTTTTGGTTAAGGTCGACCGTGTACTCGCACACGATTATTTTTATCGAGTATGACAAAAATGGTGAAATTGCCAGTGAATGAGAATAGTATACTATATTAGCCTACGAGCTTTGATATGTCAGCTTTTGGTGAGCAGTATACTCTAGCAGCTTTTGGTGAGCATATTAAGTATCGCACAGCTTTAGAGAGCATTATGAATATACTATATCAACTTGCGGGCCTTGATATATCAGCTTAGGGTGAGCAGTATACTTTATTATCAGCTTTTGGCAAGCTATATTAATTATCAACTTTTGGTGAGCTATACTATCTATGTTCAGCTTAGGGTGAGCAGTCCTTGATGTGATCAAATTTTATAGATAGTATTGAATGGGATGACTAAGAGATGGTATTGATGGTATGGAATTGATTTGGATCGATTGATTGATGACTCAATTTGACTTGATGATTTGATTCGAATTGAAGTGATTTGTTGAATATATGAATCGTACTGACTTGTAGGAAGGAACTGGGGCAAAGGTAAGTCACTTATCTCTTGTGTGCATAAGTAGCCTTTATGCGTATTTCTTTCTTAATTGGAGTTTAGGGGGTAAACTTGATGAGACATCGTCTCACCCCGTTATGGGATAACATTTACAGGTCCTTAGATGGCTGTACCTCCCGAGCGTTTTGGCCAACCAAAGAAGGTTATCGAACAACACTCTCAGATTCCTCTCCCTGGGAGCCAAGGAGCCTTAGTCTACAAACTCGTAAGATCCACTGCCTGGGTTGATGCGGGTCTACCCCATAAGGTACCCCATCAATTCATATCGTGGTATCGTTACGGGCGAGATGGACCCAAAGAAGGCCCCCTTCCAGAGTCTGAGATTCCTAGGTCGATGCTAGAGATAGCTTTTGGTGAGGGTACGGCTAAACCTCCAGGTGGTTCAATGGTAGATCCAGAGTCTCCGGAGTATTCAGTTGAAGACTCAAATGCTTAGAGGATCTGTAACCTCTACTCCCTTTTGTAGACCTTGTATATATCGGCTAATATTATATATGACTTAGTCTTAGTCTGATATGTATATAAATGTGTTGTGGTTTGAAAATTTTGTGGCCTTGCTTTTCTATTCCATCTTTCTGTTGTCTGGGAATTTATTTATTTGCTTCCGCATGCACATTAAAATGAATAGGTTGGCGATGCATCCTGGGATGTTGTAATTTAATTGACTACCAAGGGATGGGCACGCGCTCGGAGGATCGGGGCATGACAAAAAGTGTCCGGTTCATATGCTCTACCACCCTATTCTGTTGAGGTATGTACTTAACTATTCGATGTCAAACAATCCCCGAATTTTCACAGTACTTGTTGAAATCACCTCTAGAAAACTCAAGATCATTATCCGTTCTAAGATGATTTATCTTCTTCCCAGTTTGATTTTCTATTAACATCTTCCACTTCTTGAACGTATCAAAAACATCACTTTTACGCTTCAAGAAACAAATCCAGACTTTTCTAAAAAAGTCATCAATAAATGTCAGAGGATAAACTTTACCACCCTTTGATGTCACCTATGCCGGTCCCCACAAATCAGAGTGAATATAGTCAATTGTGTTTTTCACTGAGTGCACCCCAATATTGAAACTAACTCTACGCTGCTTTCCAAAAACACAATGTTCGCAAAAGTCAAGTGAGGCCGTATAATCCCCACAAAGTAAACCACGTTACTCAATATAATCATTCTTCTTACGCTCATGTGGCCCGACTGCATATGTTACAACATTGATTTTTCATAATCTAAAGATGATGATATATTTAAAGAACCCACAATTGTACTTCCCTGTAGAACGTAAAGATTTTTCTTTATGTTACCTCTCATCATAATCAAGGAGCCTTTTGAAATGTTCAAAACTCCACCTCCACTTGTGTACATGCTATTGGAGAAAACTCTTATGATGTTTTGAAGCTGACAAAACTTATCTAAGTTCTATTCTGAAGATTGCTAGACTTCTGTGTCAAAGTCTATCTTACATAATAAGGCTATCCACTTTGACAAGTTTTAGACTGAACGCAAGAATGAAGACTTAATCAGACTCAGGATTATTTTTCTTCCTTCAAGGTTTTAGTACGTACAAGATATATCAGGCTTTATGGTTGGTAATATTACTTACCATATCGGTTATCTTAATTGGAATCAATTTCAAAGAAGCAAATCATTTTGGAAGGCAAGCTTATTTGGAAATAATCTACTTATAGAAACCAAGATGGGCTTTCATCTCAATCTTCAAATGGCTCAAAATCTCCTTGATTGATTTTGTCCAACGGGTTGATTGGAAGAATTTCTCTAGAAAATGCTAACGGTTGAGAATGCATGGAGGAGTATTTAAGGAGGTTTTTCAAGTCATTCGAGGAGAGTGTGAAAAGAAGAATTCCAAAATCTGAAGCTTCAAAATCACTTGTCCTTCATCATTTAATGCTTAAAATTGTATTCGAAAGAGAGAAACTATAGAGTGATTTTGTGAGAGTAGTAGAATCACCTCACTGAAAAGCCAAGATTACAGGGCTGTAATATTCTCTTTCGATTCATAGTGGAAACTAGCCAGAAGGTTGTCAATGTGGGAGAGTGGATGTAGGCTTGATCTAAGCCGAACCACTATAAATCTTGTGTTTATTTTTCTCTTCCCTAAACTCCTTTACTTTATTTGCTACGATATACTTCCGTGTTTTGAAATAGTTGTTAAAGTCTGAATCATTCTGCAAAGTTTGTAGTCAATCAGACTCAGTTTAAAAGTAAAGCATTTTTACTTCATTTCGCAAAAATCTATTTTCACACCTATTCACCCCCTATAAGTGTTCTACTAGCGCTTTCACATGCATCCAATTGAACCTAAAATGCTCTATGAAATAAGGTTTTTCTTCAAATTTGGGATGTGCCTAACGTTTGTCAAAGTTCTTACTACATTGTCATGGCATTTAATCCGCATCCTACCAATACCTACAATCTTGTAAATTGCATTGTTACCCATCAAAACTAAACCATCATTGATTTTCTCATATGTGTGGAATCAATTTTTGTGTAGACATATGTGGTATGAGCATGTTGAATCTAAAATCCATTCATCATTGACATGATAATTTGAAGACAAAACAGTAAGAACATTGTCTGCATTAGCGGACTCATTATTTTTCACTAGACTAGCCAAATCGGAATTCTCCTTCAACTTCTTCCTCTTAGCTTTGAGTACTGCATACTCACTTTTGTAGTGTCCAAATTTGTGACAATAGTAACATTCCACTTTGCTCTTATCTTTGTCTGATCTAGATTTCGAACGCCCTTTACTATTACCTCGTGTATCACGATGATTCGATCTTCTCTTAACAACTAAGCCATTAACTTTATCATCACTAATACTCGCATTCAATTTTGTATGCATCTCCATAGAATTCAACAAAGCTTTCACATGCTCCAAAGTTATAGATTCCCTTCCATACAACATAACATTCACAAAATTCTCATACAAGCTCGGTAGTGAACATAATTAGGGCCTGATCTTCATCATCTAACTTCAAATCTAAATTTTTCATATTCATAATGATTTTATTAAATTCATCTAGATGTTCTTGGATAGGAGTACCTTCTTGCATCTTTAGTGTGTAAGATATTGCTTCAAAAACAATTTTTTTGTAAGAGATTTCTTCATGTAGAGGCTTTTAAGCTTATTTCACATTTCCGAAGCCATTTCTTCATCCGTGAATTTAGGAAGTACCTTATTGGATAACGACAATTGAATGGTGCCATGCGCCTTTTTTTCTATCTCTTTGATATGGGCCATGACATTTTCCGTCCAAGGCTCTAACCGAACCTTCCCGACACAACAACGCCTTCATCTTGATTCTCCATAGCCCAAAATTGTTTTGGCCATCAGAGGGTGCCACTTCAAACTTGATAGATGCCATCTCGAATAAAAAGACCAAAATTCCTTCGCTCTGATACCAATTTGTTGCGAAAAAATGCCAATCAAAGATGCACCAATCTAAGAACAAGTAGCAAAGGATGAAAGAAAAACGAAATCACACAAGACACAAGATTTATGTAGAAAATGGGAAAAATCACTAGGGGGGAGAGAGAGAGAGAGAGAGAGAGAGAGAGATTTCACTATTTTCAACAAAAAACACTAGAATACAATCCAAAAGGCGCTCTAACCACTTGGTGAGCCACAAGATCTAAAATATTGCACAGGAAGATAGGAAAAACAAAATAGGAAATAATATAGAAGCTAGGTTGGAGATGTGTTATTATACATATTCCTTTTATGGTCTCCCCTCAAAAATTCCTAAAATAAGTGTGCATGATCTAAAATACCCTTATCTCTTAATTTGAAAGTCAAAACTCAACACAACGGCTATTGGGATATATATAGGTTGGGCTTGCCGATGCATTGGCAAAGGGACGGCCTTTCTTTTCTCACTTGGATTTCTGCCAACGAGGCTGCCTGTGGTGGAGTCAAACACTAGACTAGCTATGGCTCGCACATCCATCTTTTTTGGAGGGAGGGGAGCATGGAGGGTGATTTCAAGAGAGGAAGTGACGGGTGGTGCTAGGGAAGCAACAAGAGGGTAAAATAAGGATGCGTTTGGTAATATTTCTGTTCCAAGAAATAATTTCTTTTTCGAAATTTTTTTTTTCTATTTCTATTCTCTATAAAAATTTCTGAGTAAAAGAATGCGTTTGACAACTATACAAATTTGTATTCTCGAAATAGAAAAAAGAGCATGATGTACCTAGTGAAGATGGGCAATCCTTGCCACTCTGAGTTCGTTGACGCTGTCCTCAGTAATGAGCAATTCCATGCTCACACTGCCGAGTATCTGAAAAGAAGCATAAGCACATGGAAGCGCTGTAAATCGATTGTCCTACGGCACGGATGCACCAGCTTGTTCGTAACAGTATAGATGCGTCACTTGTTATGTGAGGTTTTGGGCACATATTCTCAAAAGAAAAAGAGCATGATGTACGTTCAATAAGTCATAAATGGAATAAAGGAGGGTTCTTGTTACTTCACTCTATTAAGGTACTTCATTATAATGATCACTTTGTTATGTCGGCCCTTGCTTCATTTTGAACTAGTGTCACGCTATTTCTTCTCTTCAGATAACTTCAGACACGCCCTAAAACATAAAGGGTCCTTTAATGGTAAGATTAATGAAAAAAGAAAAAAAGATGCGTTCAATGTAAATCAAATTAATCTGATGATTTTTATGAACCCTTTTTGAACTACTACTACTTCTTCTTTTGTGTTCCAAGCAGAGAAGTTTACATGTTCTCTTGCTTTTTTACGAGAATCACTTAACATTTGAGCATCTTGATAATTTTGATGATGACATTTTAGTTTAACAGAATATTTATAATGTGCATTTAGTTAAAATGTGTCTGTAAAATTCAATCTCTATTATCTCATTGTAATAATTCAATTTTTAGTTGAAATATTTTAGGGGAATTCTTTTGGGTAAAGTTGTGATTTTTATGATTATAGCTTAGGCTTAAGATATTTAATTAACAAAGATCATTAAAATGGTTCATACCCATTACCAAAAAAAAAAATAAAAAAATAAAGCTTTCTAAAAAATTCATTTGAGCACATTAGTAAGTAGAACAAAGGAAATAAAGTTTGTATAAAAAAGAACGGAGAACAACGTACGGCAATAGAATAGAATGTCATTTTTTTTATTAATACGGAAAAGTCTTATATTTTCATGACAATGTAGGATTTTTAGCGAGCCTAAATCTAAACACTACTATATATCTATATATATACACACCATTTTTCAGATTTTCAAGTCACCATAAATCCAATAGAGACATATTTTACTCTGTTTCTCTACTTTCTTTTTTCTTTAGAAAAAATTCACCAAAAACCCCAAATTTTGCTCAGAGTGACTAATTTACTCCAAACTTTTTTTTTGTGAGATAAAAAAACCTCTACTTTGTTAACCTTGACACATTTATTGCAAACTCTATGGCCAATGGTCTTATTTTTTTTTTTTTTTTTTTTTTTTTTTCTTCTTCCTATCCTTCTTTTCCTTTTTTCTTCTTCTCTCTTCCCTTTGCCGTCCATGGCGGAGGGAAATCGGGCTTAGGTGAGGGCCGGCCTTGCCGATGTCGGGCGAGGACAACCCTCGTCGCCCTCTCCAGATTTGACGCCATCCCAAGCGAGGGTTGCCCTCCTCAAATCAAGCGAGGGCGGCTTCCCTCCGCCATGGCCAGCCGAGGGAAGAGAGAAGAAGAAAAAAAAAAGAAAAAGAAAAATATTTTAAAAAGTGAAAGACGAAAATATTCTATAGTTTTGTTTTGTTGGTGCCAGGCTTCCTCTCTTTGTATATTCGTTTGGCAAATATATATTATACTTACCTTTACCAAAAAAAAATATATATGTTCTATAGTTTGTGGTAAATGTGTCACGCAAATAGAAGTTTAGGGTTTTTTTGTGTTACAAAAAAAAATTTGGAGTAAATATATCACAATCGATAAAGTTTAGGGTTTTTGTATTACAAAAAAAATAAAGTTTGAAGTAAATTTATCACTTTGGGCAAAGTTTAGGGTTTTTTGTGACTTTTTCCCTTTTACTCGTCGTGCATTAGGAAGCAACACATCCATTGGTCAACCCTTTCCTTCAAACTAGAAAAAATAAATATCAAAAAATAAATTGATATTATATCAGCTTATTTTATGCATGATGCAAAAAATTAACACTGCTCGAGAAGAAAACATTAGGATCGTAAAATAAATTCAGATATAGTATTATAAGCTAAAAGTTTGTTCATAGTGATATTTACCTTCTTTTTCCAATAGTACTTGTTGTTTGATTTTATTTAAATATTGAATATTTGAAATATTCCCAAAGTGTGATTATCAACATGTAAAGTCATTTAAAAATTTTCGCAATTTCAGAAAAAATTTAAAAACATTGTCCTTTACCTCAAAGTTTTGAAGGAAACATGAAATGTGTTAAATTTATGATTTGAGTTTGAGATTCGCTGGACTCTCGAAGATTTGCAAAAGAGAAAATATAAAATAAATTGAAGCAAAGCTTTTTTTTTTGCCGAGAAGCCGGCGGAATCCCAAAAAGAAAAAAATGAAAATCAAATCGTGGCACGAGTAAGGACTCGCTGGCGTGAAGATGCACGCGTATAAAACAAAAGTGGGCCCAAGGTCTCCTGTTTTCTTTTCTTCTACTGCCGAAATCTTATTTTGGCGTGAAGTCTCTCTGCACGTGAAGATTGGAAAGTGGTGGGGCCGAAGGTCAAAAGTTTGACCTTGGGCCACACACATATATACGAACGAATTCACTTTCCTCTTTCTTTGAGTGCGTGCGTGTAGTTTGCCGAAGCCCTACGTAGAAGACGTTGCTGCAGTTTTACGTAGACGGGAGCTACGAGAGAGAAGAAAACCCCTACGAAGCCTCAGACGTTTAATATCCTTGAAGCCGTGTGAATCTTGAACGCGTGATGATAATTTTGTGCCGTAAGTTCATACTCAAGTGAGTTGTTTATTTATAAATACTTTGAATTTGGGATTAAATCTAGATATAAGAAACACTTCGAGCGTGTGAGTGATTGTAAACTCCGATTCTCTAGATTATAGTGGATTATTTCTTCTCTGCCGCTCTCAGTGGATGTAGGTATTGATACTCGGACCGAATCACGTAAATTTCGAAGTGTCTTTATTTTCTCGTTTATTTCTTTTGGTGATTTCAAAGCGTTGACGTAAATTACGAAGATCCTCATTTCCGCATATTATATTCCAACAAAAAGCACTTACAAAAAGTAGCATAAATAATTGGAAAAATGACACAAATGATTCTAGGTCCCATGAACTTTGATTTGTTCAATGTACTTCTTAAATTATACTTAGATATGTAATGTGATATCTGAACATTCAATTTAGTTAATGTGGTCCTTGAATTTTTAGTACATGTTTAATTCAGTCCTTGAATTTTACGAAAATACTAAATGTCAACTCAAAATTTGTATTAATGGAATGACAATTTTGAACATCTTTATATAATTTAGGGACTAAGTTAAACATCCATAAAAAAATTCACAAATCATATTGAATAAATTAAAAGTTTACAGATCATATTGTACATTCGGTAAATATTCATGAATCATATTGGATAAATTACAAATTTATGGGACCTCAACAAGTTGTGTTGTTTACCCCTTATAATTAATAAGGATGACGAGGGGGACGAATCTTTCTTAATCAAGAGGGTTGAGAAAAGCACATCAAACACCGTATGGGGTCAACAACTGGATGAACGGTCCAGATCGGTTGATGGGAAATATACAAAAAGCGGTGAAAAGGAAAAGGGAGTTACCCATCATCATATATATGAAAGCAAAGGGCTCAAAAGGCAAGGCGGTACCTCAAGCCGAGTGATTCTGCAGCTTCCATTTTTTTGGCTTTCTCATTTTTCTTTCTCTTCATTTTTTTATTTATTTTCCTTTTCTTTATCATTATTTAGAGTACATTCAGCAAAAAAAAAAAAAAATCAATCCACCTCTAAAAAATGATCGCATTTTTTAGAATGACGAATCGAGATTTTGCATCCACCATATAAGCAAGAAAAGGAGGCTATCTAGACCGGCTTGTTTTGATTTACGGGCCACCTAGTAAGTCAAATTTTAATATATTCTCCATTGGTAAAGTATTTTACTTCTTAAAAAAACTAAGGAAAGAATTTGCTATCATTCTGAATTTTTCACATTTGATGTAGAAAGTTAGATACAAAATGAAAAGTAATTAGAGAGGTAGAAAGAAATAGGGGTGAGTGCGGTTCCGGTTCTAGAGAGCCGGTTCCGATTCCCGGTTCCCTTTTTTTGGAAACAGGGTTAGGGTTAGGGATCCTAAAACCTAAAAAATAAAAACCAGTTCACACTTCAATTGAATCAATTTGTTTACCCTTCTCCCGTTCTCTGCCCAACCCTTGTCCCCGACGCTGGTCGCGCTCGCAATGCTAGATGTTCCTAAACGTGAAGTTTTCCCTCTTGTTGTGCTGCTCATTCATGAATTAAGATCAGATGACTATTTTCAATTATCTAATTCACCTGCTCTGACCAGCTTGTTTTGAATCTGTGGATCATCCTCTTATACACAGTGTGCTGATTTCTATAGACATTGCCTCATATTGCATATCCCTGTCTTGGAATTATCGCAGTTCTTAAGGATCTCAAGTATGCGATTCTCATGAGTGGGTGAAACTGTTGGCATAACCGATCATGCCCAAGATCATTTGGGAGATGTTGTGTACGTCGAATTGCTAGAATTAGGGGCTGCGGTTGCGCAGGGCAGCAGCTTTGGCGCAATTGAGAGCATCAAGGCCACCAGCGATATATTCTCCCCCATTTCTGGGAAAGTCGTTGAAGTCAATGAAGAGCTCAACAAATCTCCTAGTCTAGTGAATTCTTTTATAGAATTATGTTCATGTTGCATTGGTTTTGGAGCTTGAAACGATTAGTTGAATTTGGTTCTTCGTGGCATACTGATTCAAAAAGCATAAGATGGTATTTTGTTGGTTCGGTTTTTGCTTGAATCGATGTGTTAACTAGAGTAGCTACTCTTTAATTGATCACTTGAATACCATCTTTTGAACTACTGTTATCTTCTGTGGATATTGTTCGAAATGTAATTGTCAGATTCAGATTGATAGAATGGTTCTTTGTCTGTGGATTTTCCAGGTTAACTCGAGCCCATATGAGGACGGGTGGATTATAAAGGTCGAGGCGAGCGATGCGAATGAAGTGAACAACCTGATGGGGGCCGATGACTACTTGAAGTTCTGCGAAGAAGAAGATGCAAAGCATTAAGCCTCTGCCCTTGCAGAAACTGAAGTTGTGTTTAGGGGGAGGCACGGCACTCATCTTGGACAACCGGGCACTCCTTTTTTCAGACATTACCAGCTGGCCGTACTTTACCATTGTGTTTTCTTCCCACAATGACTTCGTAGAGCATTGTGTAGAATTTCATGTAATAATTCTTGGAAATCCTTTGTTTCCATCACAACGATGTTATCTTAGAGACCTACTTCTTCCAATCCCAATCTCTGAGGATCGCAATTTTCTCGCGTCTCTCATATTGGTGAGGTTGTATCCAAGGTGAACTTTATAGATTCACATTGTATGAATTGTGGAAATAAATCCGGTCTTTGAAATTGACACTTTCCCGATAATTTTCCTTTGCCCCGGTTTGGTGTGCCAGTCTTGATCATTATCATTTACATGGTGTTCGATGCATATGCAACAAAATCCCCTTCTTGTGATTGAAGAAATTCTTCGGGCTACCGAAAGGTTTTGGTCTTGGTTTAGGGAAATGCAAATGAAGGAAAAGAGCAAAAACTAGAAGATGACGATGGTTCGCCTGTCATGCCTCCTTGATTTCGCTTGCACGTCACTTTTCTCCACTGTTTAAATAGTGTGCTGCTAGAGCGTGGATGATGGAATTGCCTGGAGCGCATTTCCTTTCCATCCACGACCTGTTACATGTTTTGAACAATGCGAAACGTGTGTTGACACTATAGACGAGTATGAGCGTAAGTAGAAATGGTGTGTTTCAAAAGAATGACTAATTTGTGGTCAACTCAACTTCTGAATTTTTTAAAGTTTTTAAAGATTCAAGGTGTTTGGCATCGCCACCTAGCCTGATCACCCAATAATAGAAGGGGCCATGCTATTTTTCATGAGATTACAAATTCGAGCTGTGTCTTTCACAAATCTCTGACTAGCTTGCATTTTGGGCATTTGCTATTTTATGTGAAAAAACTTCTATCGCTTCTAACATGTTGATGATACTACGGTAATGGGCTCGTACTAAATAGTTAGGGTTGTACACTTATGCCAAAAAAAGAGAGAAAGAAAGCACGTTTGTGAGTTGTGATGAGCTCCTATACTTGGGATGAAGTGAGTAATTATAATTTAAATCAAACATTTTGTAGTAGGGTGGGACAATAACCTTTAGAGGAGTTAGCTACGGTGGCCGCGCCGTTCTCCAAACCCCCGGGGGTCCCTTTTGGCAATATAAGAAAAAAAAACTTTTGCCAATATAAAAAAAAAAAAAAATGTCGTTTGACATTAAACTAAAAGTCATGAAAAATGAAAAAAAAAACTCACTTAGCATCCAAATGGGCCCAATTACACTATGGGCCTTTTGGGCCTTTTTCTGTTTTTCTTCATTCCCTCTGTTTTAACATGATTAAGAGGAGAGCGAGAAGCAGAGGATTGACGTGGTGGCGTGGAATCGAAAGCTCCGGCGAGTTATTCCAACCGCGAGCCCTCATTTCTTCTCTACTCTGCTCGTGTGCCCGCCACGAGCTCCGTCGCCGGTAGACCTTCGTCTTCTACCTTCTTTTCTCTTCCCTTTTTCGAACCCTTTTTCCTATTCATATCGGTTCAACGCACCAGCAAAACCAGCCGCAGCAACTCTTCTTGATTGCCTCGCTTTCATTTTTTCTGGATCATCCCTTTAGCAATCCGAATGTTGGGTGGCTGACCGTGATCAAGGTTTTTGCGTTAAGACTTCTTGCTGATGCAATTAAGGGGCTGCAGCCACTGTGTTTCGCCTTAAGTGGGGGCGTGATGGATGGTGGGGTTTGGTGGTTTAGATGAATTTTGATGGCACGAGCTTCGGAACGTTCTTGCTCAGGCACATTGCCTTGTGTCCTGCGCTCATTTCCTCTGATTTTTTTTTTATTTTATTATTAATGAACGTAGTAAGGCTGGGACTGATGTCCAAAAGAGAATTGGACGTCAAGCATATTGGTCAGCACTACCTCACTTGTCAGGCGGGCATCCCATGTGGAACATAGGGCCTGTGCATAATGATAATGACGAGATCACTGGAACAGACAAAAGGAAAAAAAAAAGGACCTTGCAATCTACATGGAGGTAGTTCAGAGTTCAAACTCATAGCTTAGCTCAATAGAATATTGAAGATTTCATTGTCCCCATTAAAAACGAGCCCACTAGATATATTAAGCGCATTCCTGAACACAGGCGTGCCGCTATTTTTTAGAATGTTAAAACATGGTGCTAGGTCAATATTAATCAGCCCATTCTTAAGCTTTCACGATAAACACTCATTTTGATAGAAAAACTTAAGGTCCTAATTTGAAGCCTGGATCTAATGGGAGCCTATTCTGGTTATTCTGCGTATGCTTCAATCATTGTTTTGACTCTCCCTTTTTTATGTGCTCAATGCACGTGTTTAGTCTCAAATGAGAGAATAATCTTGACGCAATTGTCAAGAGAGCCTCAATGTCCTCTCTATTCAGGGTTCCATCTTTCAGGTCAACTTGTCTGATCATGTGTACACGTGATCATTATGTATGATGAATTCTGGATTCCAAACATATGTTATTTCTTAAATTGGTAATAAAAAGAGATGGAGAAAGCAAATTCTATGCATTTAAGTTCCCTGTACTTTAACAGTAGCATTCACTTGCATATTGCATTAAAATTGAATCAAAATCAAATAAAAGAGAAGTCGACGATAGTCTCGACTTAGTTCCAGATGTTTTAAGCATAAATAGAGCCAGAAAAGTAAGCTAATCATACATTTATTACTCCGTTCAAAGATCGGCCTTGCCTTTGCTTCATTAACTTTTTCTGATGTGTGTGTATCTTTCCCAGATACACTGCAGATACAAAATAAAAATCCAGCACAGGCAGACTAGGGGAAACGCTAAGCCTCAGTGAGCAGCCAAATATGTTTCTCTGTGTTTTCATTCTATCAGATATTGATGTCTTTTACCAAATCATCTTAAAGCTACATTGACAAAGCAAAGGCAAACATATAAAATGGAGAATTCTGGACTTCAAGCTGTTGCCCCGAAAATAGTGAACCCAAGTGCCTGATGCCAGCCCTCAGGACTCTACGGAATGAATAATTTGCATATACCACATCCTGTACTAATTAGCACTTCCCTCTAGGCAATTATGATTTCCTTTAGCCTCTTGTGAGAATCGAGGCAACAAATTAGCTTTTGCTAACTGAGGAACCAGGCAGGTATAAGAATCAAAACAATCATGAATGAATGGCGACTACGGTAAATTACATTCTGAAGGAAAAAAAAAGAATCTGGGAAAACTAACAAATATTGAAGGTTCCAACCTATAGTAAAGGTCACAGTCTGCTCTTATCTTGCCATGGAGTGTGCAAGGCTGTAAGTTTGCTGTACCATTTTTCTTGGTCGCTGTAGAAAAAAATAAGATTCTCATGAGAAAGGACATTGCCAGAGAGAAATGCTTTTAACTTTGCAACACATGGGCAAGAAGTAGATCAAGCAGGATAGGTTACACAAAAGAAAACTTGCCTCCTTGGAGAAGAGATTGACACGGACAAAAAAACAAAAGAGATCCATATGAGCATGCAGAACAAGTGAACTTCAATGTGGCTGCAAAAGACAGTCTCGACTTATCGGAGATTTCAGGCAAAAAACAAAGAAATCAGACTTGGCTTCCTATCAGGCGTCATAATGACTGTACTGCTGAGGGCCAGAATGAGTTGCCGGGCTTGTCCTCAATTTGCCATCGAGTCCAGAAGGAACTGACTCACAAAAATTGCCAGGTAAGCTATCTCGAAGCCACAGTCTAATAACTAACAGATCTTTCGACAGTGTTTTAGTAGAAGTTCCACAGCCATCGACAATAGAGCTCAAGCAAGACCTTGCGTCACGGTTCAGTGGAGAGATCAGGTAAACAAGCTTTAAAAACTCAGTGCAGAGAAGTGCCTGCATTAATTGCAAAAGCTTGGGTTTTCTCCACAAGTTATCGCTATCTGCTCCTGCATTAGCTGCAATGGCTTTTGCTGGAGCAAGGAGTGCCAGCAATCGCATTGTGTTATGGACCAACTATAAGAACAAAGACACCTCAAGAACAACAGCAAAATGATAGAGATGATCCACGACCCGACGCATTCCGTATAGAATGCCCAAGCAATTATTGAAGACATAAGGCAGGTCTTTATTCACAAGACAAAGTAAAACATAGTTTCCTCAAGCCCACATAAGAGGTTTCTACACTGGTCAACTGAGAAAAACTTGACATCAGAATTCAATGATCAACAGAGAGAAAGCATATCCACTCCAGAACCATTGAAAACACCCCTATATCAGGCAATGCCAGCTTCAGGCCTTTTCCACATTTTCTTGCATTTAATGATCCAGTGATGGCAACTACTCCTGTCAATTTGAACTTTTCATTTGACATGTAAAACTACCATACTCAAATCTTACTGGACATCATATGTTCATGTGCCAATGACATGGTTCGTTACCGTACATCCTCAAGCCACCATTGTCACTGCACAATAAGATAGACAATTTGCCAGAGAACAAAGGTGCCAGGCGATGCTCCTTGGACCGAACTAGGTATGCATGAATTACATTTGGTCGAGAGCCAACAACCTTAGTTTCCAATCTACTCCTCCCGATCTTGCATCTTGCTCCTTGTCACGGGGATACACTCAGAAAGATGTGAATAAGCTGCACCACGGCATGGTACTATTCCCTCGTCTATTGCAGCAAAAATGACCTGCTTTGTATCCTCTATTCTACGTTTCCGGTCTTTAAGTTCCACCTCAGCGCATGCTCCTTCCTAAATTCAAACCACGTTACCTAATATGAAATGCAGATCTTTAATATAATTATAAGTAACGACAACACTGGGTCGCTTTCATAGAACTTTCTAATGGATTCGCAGGCAGCATAGAATTTTGATGTCGATGAATAAGTACAATTATCTTATCTCTGATGACATTAGGGGGACCTCAAATTTCGTGGGCTTTGTACATCTTTAATTTCTCAAACAAGGTGCTGAAACAGACTATATGTAAGTGGAAATTGTCTTTAAAAGAATGTGGGATCTTGCAAACCTTTTTTAAAGCAACTCCACCAGTGCGAAATCCTTGTCAGAATTTCAGCTTCAATAGAAGGATCGGCAACAACGATAGTTGAGTTACCACTGATGTTTACTTTTCTAGCAATGCCTGGCTGATTGGGGGTCATACCATTGACAGTTAGACCCAAGTCTCCAGAGAGAAAATCAGCACCTGATGATGTTATTACGATGTTAATAGAAAATCAGCACCACTGATGATTTTCAGATTGCTGGCATAATGGATCTTGTCATGATAGAGTGTTATCCGGGTTGGAAGCTTGTGCTCACCTATTCTTTCCTTTTTTTCTCTCTATATATTTAAATGCCTGAAGGATTCCCTCTTGAAGCTTCTTTCTACCCCACACTTTGCCTCAGCATCTATTACATGTTTTCGAGGAGTTGCAGCTAGCTAGACAAGCTTTGACCAGTTCAAGTTTTGTCATCCTCTGAACTTGTCCCAGAGGATGGTATTACTATATATATCCGAGATACTCTATTTTGATCCCAAAAATTCTTAGTATTATGTTTCGCTATCAGGAGTGCTCATCTACTAGATAAAGCATAGACGAAAACAGACATGACAAGGAATTGCACATTTGGTTTAGCTTAATATGTATGACTTATATATTTGCTACAGCTAAATGTTTCTTCTTAATATGTACGAGTTATATATCTGCTACGGCTAAATGTTTCTTAGAGCAAAGTATGATAAAATGTTACGAGAAGTGCAGCGTATCACCGACTCATGTTCCTTTTCCTTTGGTCTCAGGCTTTGCCGCCTTCCAGTATAAGTTTCGTCCCCTTGAAGCAGGTAGTTTCATGATAAAGATTGTATTTTTCTGTTCATGCATGATCTGTAGTGAAGATCTATGTATTTGTAAGAATTTTGTTAACTATTCTCTAGGGGCAATTCTTAAGTAGTTGATTAAGAAATTTTTACGGTTTTCAATTGGATGCACAGATTGTTCTTGTGGTATTTGTAATTTTTTCTTTGGAAAGTGAATCATATTAAATAAGTATGCTTAACAAGTGCCCTTTTGTTAACAAAGTGCTCTAAGGAGACTTACTAAGTAACTAAAAAGGAAATTTTGTAGTTTCCAATGCATTAGTGTGTTATTTCTAATTACTATTTTGCAAAGTGAATTATTCCAAATTAAGTATGCTTAACATGTCAATGCCACTTTTGAGTTCATGAGATTGCTTTCATTTATATATTTGTTTTGTTTTCTCTACCAACTGTGATTGATGTGTTGGCTGATCGCACCTTAGTTTCTGTTCTGATATTAGGTGAAGAACTTCAGAGCTGATGAACTAATGGAATTTTATAAGGTGGGTCCTCAATAGCTGCTCCTTTTAATGGTCTTTTTATAACTATCATATTTGTTTTGTTACATATATCTTATGCTTGGAACTTGCTTATTCAGTGTGCTAGTTGATATCTTCCTGTAAATGAAGAATTACGTAATAGTTCCTCATTTTTGCCATGTTGTTTTACCTGTTTTTCGCTACTTTGTTGCAGTCAGATTTGAAATTGAAGAAGTTCTTGCACATAATAGAGAACTCGCCTATGTTCCCTGTTATCTATGATTCAAAGAGGTATCTTGGTTTCTTCATACACTCTTCTTTGTAATGTGAGTTCCATGTATAAATATGAAGTGTGTATATTGATGTTAAGGGAAAATAATAAATAACCACTTAAATGTAATGACATGTCGGCTTAGTTTTGATTCAACCATTGCCACTTAAGTCATTAATATTGCAACCTTGAGTTATTTGGGGGTTGATCGATGCATTGGGTTCAATTTGCAAAGAGAAAATAATCTAGGCCTTCAAGCATCTTCTGCCACATTAAGCCACTAAGTGCTTGGTCTCGTTTATGAGTTGAAGTGAGATCCATTGTTCTGTTTAGGTGTCACTAGTGTTCTCAAAAGCACTGGAGTTGCCTGGGCAGGCACCCAATGTGGCGACTTCAAAAGCACCTCAAGTAAGGCTGGTCATTCTCTGAGGCATTCCCTCAAGGAAAAAGATGAAATTAGGTCATGTTCTTTGACCCTTTTTGTTCCTTTCTCTAAACAAAACTGAGAAAGGAGGTATATTATTTTAGTAAAAGGGCGAAGTTTTTAGAAAAGCATTTTGTCGACTCTACATTAGCACAGTCGGAGACTTCCAGAGCCTAGTCTTATGCCTATAACATTACTTTTAAGAGAGCCAGGGGAAAAAGGTGAAAATGTGTAGTCTTCTATACATCGTTGCTTTTCTTTGAACATTGTCTTTCCTATGTACACCTTTACACTGAACTTAGCAGTCCATTCTTATTTCATCTCTCTCTCCACCGGTTGCTAGGTACCATATCAGGAAAAAGAACTTTTGCATGCGGTATCACAAAATTTGATATGGGAAAGCAAGTGCCTAATGTCGATAAGAAAGATGCTATAATGTAGTACAAAAATTAATTTTTCCGGAATATCATTTCATGACTTAAGATCTACCTTGCTAATACATTCTTTGGGTTCATTTAAAGAAAAGGTTAAAAAAATTTCTTGCTAAAGGATTCATCCCAAACTTTTAATGTAACATGTCCCTTAATTTAGACTAGGGCCTTGCTTGATAACAGTTGATGATATTTTCTTTTTTGACGTCCTGAATAATTAGAAATGATACAGTTGATTGCTTCATAAATTTTTGATTAGCTGTGGACTGATGTTTATTGGTAATGTATTAATTAGGCAACAACCAATTATGGTTGACCATTAAGCTGTTTATCCTGTTTGAACAGGGGTCAGCTTTTTAAAAAGATTGGTTTCGAATTTTTTTGCACATGGGGTTCTAATCTAGCTCATTCAAGTCCAATGATATTTGGTTACTCCAGTTGCGGATAGATTACACTGTTGCCATTGGCTTCACAATTTTGGTTCCCATTGAATATGCTCAATGTGAACAAATTGTAGTGACT
Organism: Eucalyptus cloeziana; assembly: GCA_014182715.1. Lineage (NCBI taxonomy): Eukaryota > Viridiplantae > Streptophyta > Magnoliopsida > Myrtales > Myrtaceae > Eucalyptus > Eucalyptus cloeziana. The sequence goes on along the minus strand of CM024637.1, from coordinate 1,784,180 downwards.
ATTTAGCTGTCATAGCCAAACAGTGTGGGCAAAGTGATGCTTCATTCACTTTTTGGGTGTCTTGCAATCAACAATTTGACAGATATTTGTGATGTATAGTCTGATTGATTAGCGAGAATCTACATTGACTGAAATGATACAGTTGACTAAGCTTCTTATCACTGAAAAGGCTAATTTTTTACTCCATGCAGAACTATGCTGTCTCTGCCGCCAATTATCAATGGTGCACATCCGGCAAAAACTTTAATGACGAAAAATGTTCTCATTGAATGTACTGCGACGGACTTAACAAAGGCTAAGATAGTTCTAAATACAATGGTGAGCATACTCAATTGTTTGTCCTTTTCTCTACACCCATCCTTCTGTATAGAGGACTAATGCGGGCAAGTGTTTTCCTTTAGGTGACAATCTTCTCAGCATACTGTGGGAAGAAGTATAAAGTTGAACCAGTTGAAGTGATATACTCTAATGGGGAGTCATTCGTTTATCCTGATTTGTCCCTATACAATATGGAAGTGTCCTTATCTTATGTCAACGATTCAATTGGAGTCGCCTTGAAAGCTGAAGAGGGATTGTGAATATTCATTTCAAGCTGGATTTTAAATGTTCGCATTAGGTGGATGTGAGCTTATATTAGAGTTGGTTAGTTATATTATTCTCTCATCAGTTGAGTTAAATTTTTTGTTCGCCATTTGCTAGCTATTTTGTTGCTACAATGATATCTAACAATGACCTTGTTTTATTTATTGGGTGGCCATCTCTCTTGCTCGCTCTGTCTCTATCTCTCACCTAAATGGTGTGCGGTGGTCGCCTTTGTAACTCTCACGAGTGCGCGTGAGATGGAGAATCGATTACAACGGTCTTAAGTGACCATTGCGACGGAGACGACCGCCACCATGGGGGTCGTTGTGGTGTTGGTGTCACCCGCCATCGAGGAGGACGTCATCTATAGTACGTATGATTATATTTGAAATGAGTTGTCAGATAAGTGATTTGATATAAAGAAGTTCGAGGATTGTAATTTTCAATCCCTCATTTTGTTCCATCTAACTCCATGCTGCCCTCTGGTCAAACACAGCTTGATCCTATTTTAGAATAGAGAGATCTCAATCTGAGATTGTCGACTCTATTTTGTTCAGATAGAGATAAGGGTAAAAAATGGACTCTCGATGATAACAACGTAAGAAGAGAAAACAAAAGAGAAGACCTATTTGATTTTCTTTAGATATTCACTGAAGAAAAAGAAAGAAAAATTGAAGGGAATCGATCACTTTGTATTTGATTTGAACAGAAAAAAGGAAAAACAGTTTTGGTCTAGGACAAAGAAAGAGGAAAAATTCAAATGATTTTATGTCCCCTCGGCAATCCTTCCTATCCACAGTCCTTCCTATCCAACGGGAGACCAAACCATTGCTGAACTTAGAGGCGTGCCACCATCGCCGCCACAGGCAGTGGTAGGTGGCAACCGCTAGTAGAGAGGGCTGAAATGCGGCAACATATCACGCTTAAGAGGTTTCGGATTTCCCTTTCTTGCGTTTTTCCGCTTAAAGGACAAACAAGAAGGCGCTAAACCAAATTATGAACACACTTAGGCAAAGCAACTGCTATAATCATACAGGCTAATCATGGGTGTGGTTCTGGGGGGATTTTACACAGCACTTTTCAGCTCTGCATTTTCCAAAATATTCCTAGCACTTAATGGAACATCTGAAAGGGTGGTTAGAAGATTTCAACTGGTTCGATTAATCAAATCCAAAAATTTAACATATCATTAAGGGACCATGATATGTATGAAGAAACAGATAAGAATGAAATCCCTGACATTTCCTTCTACGCACAACATTCACTAGCACTTAGTGTGGATATGGATGTTATATCTGTGTAGGACATCAAAAAGACATGGACAATATTATATTTCCACGTATAATGATGCCTTCCAATCAGCATATGACAAGCTGTGATAGCTAATGCACAAGCCCGTCATACAGAAAGAGAAATTAATCCACTTAAAATAAATTGAATATAGCTGATTTGGGTTAGATTATTTTCTATTTTACAGCTTCTTGCCCAACAAGGCTCTTTCAATAATGGAAATCTCCGGAAACTTAAGCATTTGACAAAAACTCTCCCGCTTTGCCTTCAGAACGCTCCCACTGGGTGCGAGAGGTGCAGGTACTATAGAGGACAAAGATGTGTCAACATAAAAATTGACGGTAACATTTTGTTTAATGATACAGATGATTGAATTTTGATGTTTGTAGTTATAACGCATGCAAAGGATGATCAGCATCGGTATTCAAGTCTCATGTGCTACTCCGGTATCTTGGAATGCAGTAGTTACGTCCTCTCGCATTCCCAGTAGTAATTATAATTGGAATTGTATATTCATGGTTTTCTCAATAGGTTCATTTGGAATGTGAGTATATTCTGCCAATAGCATCATCCAGAAAAGTCAAGAACAGCTCCATGTTAATTCAGAAAAAAATGAAAGCGAGGCAAATTAAGATAGAGTTTGCTGCGGCTGGTTTTGCTGGTGCGTTGAACCGATATGAATAGGAAAAAGGGTTCGAAAAAGTGAAGAGAAAAGAAGGTAGAGGACGAAGGTCTACCGGCGACGGAGCTCGTGGCGGGCACACGAGCAGAGGAGAGAAGAAATGACGGTTCGCGGTTGGAACAACTCGCCGGAGCTTTCGATTCCACGCCACCACGCCAATCCTCTGCTTCTCGCTCTCCTCTTAATCATGTTAAAACAGAGGGAATGAAGAAAGTCAAAACAGAAAAGGCCCAAAAGGCCCATAGTGTAATTGGGCCCATTTGGATGCTAAGTGAGTTTTTTTTTTTTTTCTTTTTCATGGCTTTAGTTTAATGTCAAACGACATTTTTTTTTTTTATATTGGCGAAAGTTTTTTTTTTCTTATATAAGGTTGGGAATCGGGGGGCACGGTAAGGCCACCGTAGCTAACCCCTCTAAACGTTATTGTCCCATCCTGCTACGAAATGTTCGATTTAAATTATAATTACTCACATCATCCTAAGTATAGGAGCCCATCACAACTCACAAACATCTTCTTCTTCTTTTTGTTAGAAGCGATGAAGTTTTTTCACATGAAATAGCAAATGCCCAAACCGCAAACTCGTCAGAGATTCGCTCACGACACAACTCGAATTTGTAATCTCATGAAAAATAGCATCGCCCCCCCTATTATTGGGTGATCACGCTTGGTGGTGATGCCAAACACCTTGAATCTTTAAAAAATTTTAAAACTTCAAAAGTTGAGTTGAGCACAAATTTGTTACTCTTTTCAAACACACCATTTATACTCATGATTATACTCATCTATAGTGTCGAACCACGTTCCGCATTGTTCAAAACATGTAACAGGCCGTGGATTGAAAGGAAATGCTCTCCAAGCAATTCCATCATCCACACTACGCTCTGGCCTCACAAGCTCGCTACACAAGCAAAACACTATTTAAACAGTGGAGAAAAGTGATGTGCAAGCGAAATCAGGGAGGCGTGACGGGCGAACCATCGTCATCTTCTAGTTTTTGCTCTTTTCCCTACATCTGCATATCCCTAAATCAAGACCAAAACCTTTTGGTAGCCTGAAGAATTTCTTCAATCACAAGAAGGGAATTTTGTTGCATATGCATCGAACACCATGTAGATGATAATGATCAAGACGGGTACACCAAGCCAGGGCAAAGGAAAATTATTGGAAAAGTGTCAATTTCAAAGACCGGATTTATTTCCACAATATTCATATAATGTGAATCCATAAAGTTCACCTTGGATACAACCTCACCAATATGAGAGACGCAAGAAAATTGCGATCCTCAGATATTTGGATTGGAAAAATTAGGTCTCTAAGATGACATCGTTGTGATGGAAACAAAGGATTTCGAAGAATTATTACATGAAATTCTACACAATGCTCTACGAAGTCATGGTGGGAAGAAAACACAATGCTAAAGTATGGCCAGCTGGTAATGTCTGAAAAAAGGAGTGCCCGGTTGTCCAAGATGAGTGCCATGCCTCCCCCTAAGCACAACTTCTGTTTCTGCAAGGGCAGAGGCTTAATGCTTTGCATCTTCTTCTTCGCAAAACTTCGAGTAGTCATCGGCCCCCATCAGGTTGTTCATTTTGTTCGCATCGCTCGCCTCAACCTTTATAATCCACCTGTCCTCATATGGGCTCGAGTTAACCTGGAAATTCCACAGACAAATAACCCTTCTATCAATCTGAACCTGACAACTACGTTTCAAACAATCTTCACAGAAGATAACAGAAGTTCAAAAGATGGTATTCAAGTGATTAGTTAAAGAGTAGCTACTCTAGTTAACACATCGATTCAAGCAAAAACCGAACCAACAAAATACCATCTTCTGCTTTTTGAATCAATATGCCACGAAGAACCATAATCAACTAATCATTTCGATCTCCAAAACCAATGCAACAAGAACATAATTCTATAAAAGAACTCACTAGACCGGGAGATTTGTTGAGCTCTTCATTGACTTCAACGACTTTCCCTGAAATGGGGAAGTATATATCGCTGGTGGCCTTCACGCTCTTGGCCTTCACGCTCTCAACTGCGCCAAAGCTGCTACCTTGTGCAACCGCAGCCCCTACTTTCGGCAATTCGATGTACACAACATCTCCTAAATGGTCTTGCGCATGATCGGTTATGCCAACAGTTGCAGAAGCGCCTTCAATTTTCACCCACTCATAAGAATTGGCATACTTGAGATCCTTGAGAACTGCGATAATTCCAAGACAAGGATATGCAATATGAGGCAATGTCTATAGCAATCAGCACACTGTGTATAAGAGGATGATCCACATATTCGAAACAAGCTGGTCAGAGCGTGTGAATTAGATAATTGAAAATAGTCATCTGATCTTAATTCATGAATGAGCAGCACGACAAGAGGGAAAACTTCACGTTTAGGAACATCTAGCATTGCCCTCTCGACAAAAGGAAAAGTTCATATGCCCAACTCAAGCTAGAAGAGCACAGCTCTTCCCATACGCCATCAAGATCACTCTCCACTCCAGTGTTGCACAAAACTCGATTAGCCAGCTCCCTCATAACTAAGAAGCAGTATCTCACTCTGTCCAAATGGCCACTACATTACTCCAACTCCAGCCCAACTCTCCACAATACATATATGATGAAATAAGCAAATAATTCCAAGATTAAATTGACAGAAACGGGAATTAAGCAGTAGAAAAAGAAGAGTCCACGTACCTCTTAGGTCCTATAGTAACAGAAACAGCATCGGCTAATAAATCAATCCCAGAATGAAGAGCCTCTCTGCATTCCTTGGCAAAAGATATCCTCTTTGGACATGCTTTTACCACAAAGTTTCCTCCTTTTTGCCCGTTTCTCCAAAGACCCAATACCCACCTATCTTTACTCAGATTCTGAACAGTGAACAGTGCCCAAATTCTTCAATCTCAATCCAAGGAGTACAATTCGTGAAAGGGAAAGAAGAAACTGAAGGAAAAATAAAAGGAAGAGGAACATACCGGAGGGGGGATTGAAGGTGCTGCGAAAGAGGCGGACTTTCTCAGGGCGGTTTTTTCTTGGTTTCTTTTTAGTGGTTTACACATTAAATATTCAATAACACTACTCACCTTTTGAAGTTTCAAGAAGACGATTTTTTTTTTTGGTCGAAAAAGAAGACGAATTTAAAAAAAAAAAACCAAGGATATAGACTTTAGTAAAAAATTTCTCCCAATTAAAGAACTCTTGTCCGAAAGAGAAAAGAGTTTATTTATTTTGTCGAAGAGAGGAGAGTTTTTCTTGTTGAAAAAGATGTGTAATTCATTAGATACTCAAGCAAAGTCTTTGCAGCATCCGAGCATGATAAATCTAAAAGAGCATCCGGAGAGGTTGCAAGCCAACTACAAGGAAGAAAGTGACTCAGCCCCGATTGAGATTATCTTCTTTCTTGTTTTTCACCATCCCCGAAACTCTTGGAAAAGTGCAATGCATTCTTTGTGGTCAAAGTGGTTCATTTCTGGTTTGTAATGCATTAGTAGTCCAACCCCAAAGGGGTGGAATTCCTCTCGTTTTAGATGAGCTACTTCATTCCTCTTGTTCCTATTCCCTGATTTAGAATCTGATCTGATCCCGAACTCTAGAATTAGTCTTTTTGGGCTCTGTAGAGCGTTATAATGCATCTTATGGTCATCTAATCGTGAAACCTTTGTATCTCGCTGAGAAGATCGATGTGTGCTTGGATCTAGCCCACAAAAGAAAGACATCTTCTCAATCAATTATTTCTAAGGAGCTTAGCTTCCCAACCATTGAACCGAACAACCTAATGATTAAGACATCTTCTCAATCAATTATTTCTAAGGAGCTTATCTTCTCAATCAATTATTTCTAAAGAGCTTAGCTTCCCAACCATTGAACCGCTTAGCTTCCCAACCATTGAACCGAACAACCTAATGATTAAGACATCTTCTCAATCAATTATTTCTAAGGAGCTTAGCTTCCCAACCATTGAACCGAACAACCTAATGATTCCTCTTCCATCACTTGCTTTATTGCTTTCCACTGGAAATTACTTTTCAAAGGCTGATCCGAAGGGTTTCAACTTCAATTACCAATGAAGCTCGAATCGATTTGACGAAACCGTCCTCTACAATCATTGGAATCTGTAACAAGCGTATATATCGAGGCAGCCACCTCAGCTCCCCATCTTTTCGCCCGACACGGGCAGCCCTATGCCATTTTCATTTCCTCTTCTCTTTTCTCTGTCTATTTTCCGTTTATTTTTCTTAACAACCATTTTCATCCCGCTGAACTGCGACCAGTCGTTAGCTGGGGTAGGCTTCATGGCGGTCACCGCCGGGGGTCCCACGGCTAGGCCGTGTGGCGGAGCCCCTTGGGGCCGGTAATTTTATCGAGGCCCGGTTCCGGCCTCTATCCCGTCTATTCCGGGATGTCAGAGCCTTTTAAGGTCCTGCTCAGGACCGACACCTGGTTCTCATGTGTTTTCCGGGGGCCAGGATTTTGTCCCCAACCGGAATCTTTTTCGAGCCCCAGAAGAGCTCTACCCACATGTGCACCGTGGGCCCGCCTAAGGGCGGGGGTGAGGCACTAACCCGTGCCCAAGGGCCTTGTTATCGGGGTTTTCCCCCCCGGAGCACTGCAGTTTAAGGTCTTGCCGAGGACCAACCTGGTTCTTATGTGTTTTCCAGGGGCCAGGATTTCGCCCCCAAAACTCGGGGTTCTCATGTGTTTTCCGGGGGCCAGGATTTTGCCCCCAACCGGAATCTTTTTCGAGCCCCGGAAGGGCTCTACCCACATGAGCACCGTGGGCCCACCTAAGGGCGGGGGCGAGGCACCAACCCGTGTCCAGGGGCCTTGTTATCGGGGTTTTCCCCCCCGGAGCGCTGCAGTTTAAGGTCTTGCCGAGGACAAACCTGGTTCTCATGTGTTTTCCGGGGGCCAGGATTTTGCCCCCAACCGGAATCTTTTTCGAGCCCCGGAAGGGCTCTACCCACATGTGCACCGTGGGCCTGCCTAAGGGCGGGGGTGAGGCACCAACCCGTGCCTGGGGGCCTTGTTATCGGGGTTTTCCCCTGAGCGGGGTTTAAGGTCTTGCCGAGGACCACACATGAGAACCCGGGTTTGTCCTCGGCAAGACAATGTCATGCCGAGGACCAACCCTGGTTCTTATGTTTTTTTTTCCTGGATTTTGCCCCCAACCGGAATCTTTTTTTGAGCCCCAGGAAGGGCTCTACCCACATGTGCACCGTGGGCCCGCCTAAGGGCGGGGGTGAGGCACCAACCGGTGCCCAGGGGCCTTGTTATCGGGGTTTTCCCCCCCGGAGCGCTGCAGTTTAAGGTCATGCCGAGGACCAAAACCCGGTTCTTATGTGTTTTCTGGGGGCCAGGATTTCGCCCCCAACCGGAATCTTTTTCGAGCCCCGGAAGGGCTCTACCCACATGTGCACCGTGGGCCCGCCTAAGGGCGGGGTGAGGCACCAACCCGTGCCCAGGGGCCTTGTTATCGGGGTTTTCCCCCCCGGAGCGCTGCAGTTTAAGGTCATGCCGAGGACCAATCCTGGTTCTTATGTTTTTTCCGGGGGCCAGGATTTCACCCCCAACCGGAATCTTTTTCGAGCCCCGGAAGGGCTCTACCCACATGTGCACCGTGGGCTCGCCTAAGGGCGGGGGTGAGGCACCAACCCATGCCCAGGGGCCTTGTTATCGGGGTTTTCCCCCCCGGAGCACTGCAGTTTAAGGTCATGCCGAGGACCAAAGATGGACATATATGGCCCTTTTTATCTTCATTGAATAAATGATTGGTGGTCTATCCATTGAATAAGTGCGGGATAAAGCAAGGGCCTTCCCGCGCTATTCAGCCTAATCTTCTTCTCCTAAAGCTCTTAAGCAAACTCTAAGCCTGGCTCGCTCCTCACTGGTCACGAAGTTGCGCGTTGGGGACACCGACACTCTCCAAGAGCTTTCGTGTCGTGTCAGATACTTCGACACGTGTTTGACACCCTCAGACACTCTCTAATACTCGTTTAACATGTGTCGGAAAATCCGATACCCGATCAACTTTCGACACTCTCCGACACTTCGATCTAATTATGACATACAAATTTCGACACGTGATTCCAATATCGAAATCAATTTTAAAAATTCGATAAATGAGAGGCCAAAATATATCATAAAATACAATAATAAAAATAATAAATTGAGAAAGAAGAAAAATCTAGTCTTTTTTTTTTTTTTTTTTTCGACTTCCACTTCCCGTTATACACAATTTATTCCTTAAGTTTTTTATCTTATCTTCCAATATATCTAACACGCAAGTCTAGAATATGAATTACTCGTTTTTTCTCCAAATTTTATGAATTATTGAAATAGAGTTAAATTTATCAAATTGAAATAACCAATGATATTAATCACTTCCTGTGATGCTTCTCCTGTTTTTTTGGCTAGAGCTGGGAGGACACGTGGTTGGTCATACGTCCCCCCACCCCCCTCTCCTCCCCCGAGAAAATATTGGGTACGTCTCACGTTCCAGCCTGTCAAACAAGAAGGCGCTCGGAGCGCGACACGTGTCCTCGTGTCAGGCGCCATTTTAAAAATTTTTCGGACTGAGGGTTTCTTCTTCCTGTGAGTCTCTTTCTTCGCGCCTCTCTCACTCTACCCTCCCTCTCTCTCTCCGACGAACCGGACGCGACCTTCCATTCTCTCTGTGCCCTCCCTCTTTCCGACCGGCGAAACACTGCCAGCAACCGACGAACCACCGCACCGGACCGGCGATAGGACCGCGAGACCTAGCTCCCTCACTCTGCCCTTCCTCTTTCCGACCGGCGAACCACCGCACGGGACCGGCGAGAGGACCGCGACCTCCCTCTCTCTCTCTGCCCTACCTCTTTACGACCGGCGAACGACCGGGAGCAAATCAGATGTTTTTGTAGAGATCTCCCATCGTCGCCTTCATCTTCTTTTTCCCCCTTCTTTTTTTTTGTTTTGTTGTTTTTTTTTCCCTAGTGTTCTGATGGCGGATCTGGAGTTGCATATGGAGGACGACGTGATGTCTCACATCGACCTCGACGGCTTCTTCGGCGACCTCCCTGAGGCCGGCGACGTCACCGGCGCTTGCTCCTCGACGAACGCGTCGTCGTCGTCTCTAGACTCGGGGCTCTTGTGGTTCGACGAGATCGAGAACATCTTGATGAAGGACGACGAGGACGGCAGAGTTGTCGGTGGCGGGATTAGGGCTGATTCGAGCCAGGAGTTCTGCGATAGGTTCCTCGCTGACGTGCTCGTTGACTCCCCCGGAGATGGGTCCGTGGAGATAGCCAATGGGTCCGGCGACAAGGAGGAGCCTGGATCGTCGGATGATGGCGGGGTCAAGGCTGCGAAGGTTGATGGGGCTAAGGGTGGCGGTGAAGCCTATGATCCTGCTTCTAAGAAGCTCAGGAGGTACATTGATTGATCGGTGCTGCTGAATTATTCTATTGGTAGCTTTATGTTGAATTCTGTTGTAAGTCTTTGTAAAACTGAAATGAAGGTCATTGGGGAGGGGTCCATACATCACCTATTTTACCTTTGTAACTCAGTTTCTTGGGAAAGGAAAAATTTATTTAGTGGTTTGCCTATCGACAATGTAGCATTTAGTCAGATGCATAATCTATTACAAATGTTTTGGTATATATAATGTAAAATTGTTTGATTATGTGGTTGATAGAGAGAATATGAGGAGTTCAAGGTGCGAATCAATGCTTTGGTTGCAAAGGCACAAAAGATGCCAGAAGAAGGGTGGACGATGCAGGATGGCACTGCCTGGCCTGGAAATAACCCCAGGGATCACCCTGGAATGATACAGGTATACGATATTAACCAGTATTCCAGAAGCATTTAAATCAACCCTCTCCCCTCTTATGCATCTAGTTAATGTTTTCTTTTTGTTGTCGAAAATAATAGGTTCTCCTGGTTCACAGTGGGGGACTTGATACTGATGGAAATGAGCTACCTCGACTTGTTTATGTTTCTCGTGAAAAGCGACCTGGTTTCCAACATCACAAGAAGCTGGAGCCATGAATGCTTTGGTTTGTCATCTCTATTCATCTTATGTAGCTTTTCTTGTCACGTGTCTCTTTTAGTGACAGGCTGACATCTATAATTGTAAACAAATGAATGTATGTTGGTGTGATTTGGTTTTTCGGTTTAGATTCTTCATTTAGGTTCTTCATGCTTGCTTGCATTGAAATTTATATCTATATGCTTTAGGATCCTGATTAATGGATCTCTAGGTTCGAGAAATCGCATTCCAAGTTCACGCTACATTATTGAAGCTTATTCTTTTTGTGCTTTCAGTTCGAATGTACAGTTGGAATTATTTTTCAAGGATCAGTTACCTTTTTTTTTTCCCGTGGATCGTAATGTTGATAGTGGTGTCTCTAGCTTATAGCGAGGATTTGTTTATCATAAAGAGATTCATTGTTCCGACCCTACTTTAACTTAACACTATTTCTCTTCATATTGAGAAACAAATATTATGGTTTGATTTTGCCGCATTGCTGCTTGTCTGAATGTTGTTCTTATCCGCTGGAGAAATTGGTTAGATCTGCTTATTACTTTTTGGCATTTCTGAATGTATAACTTACTGTTTTATTTTGTGTAGATCCGGGTCTCAGCTGTCCTAACCAACGGAGCGTATTTTTTGAATGTTGACTGTGATCATTACTTTAATATTAGTAAAGCATTGAAAGAAGCAATGTGTTTCATGATGGATCCCGCTTATGGAAAGTAGACGTGCTATGTGCAGTTCCCACAACGTTTTGATGGGATTGACTTGCATGATCGATATGCTAACCGCAACATCATCTTCTTTGATGTAGGTGTCTCTTCATCTTTTTCCTACTTCCAAAATGCTAGTTGTTTATGTTCATTTGTTGCCTTTTTTAACTGAGCTAGATTATCTTATTTATGATCTCAATGCAGATTAACTTGAAAGGGCTTGACGGCATCCAAGGTCCTGTCTATGTTGGAACTGGATGTTGTTTCAACAGACCCTTTATGGATATGACCCTGTATTGACTGAGGAAGATCTGGAACCAAATATTATTGTAAAGAGTTGTTGTGGTTCAAGAAAGAAGGGGAAGGGTGGCAATAAGAAGTACTTTGACAAGAAAAGAGCGATGGAAAGAACTGAATCCACTGTTCCAATTTTCAATATGGAAGATGTTGAGGAGGGGGTTGAAGGTAGGTCTTGATTTAATTATGAGTTTCCTTTTGTATCTTTGGATGTTAGAAAACAGTTATACTGGTCCAAATGCCTGGACTTACTCCATGATTACTGTCAAAACTAGCCTGAATTGATGTCAGATTGGAGTATCTTACCTTGCCCTTAAAGGACCCCCTTAAGCTTTAGAATAAACCAAAAAATGTCTATCTTTTGATGTCACTTAATTGTTCAACTGACTTAACGGTACCTTTGCGATGTGTTATATCATGTTAACAGCACCAATTTGTTTTGTAGGATATGATGATGAGAGGTCGCTCCTGATGTCTCAGAAAAGTCTAGAGAAAAGATTCGGTCAGTCTCCTGTTTTCATTGTGGCTACTTTCATGGAACAGGGTGGCCTACCACCATCTACCAATCCTGCAACACTTTTGAAAGAAGCCATCCATGTTATTAGCTGTGGCTATGAGGACAAGACTAAATGGGGCAAAGAGGTACGTTACAATGTTATACGATTTCTATTCCAGCTGTAAAATTCCATGTCATATGGTAGGAATTGACTTGATGTTCTTTCTACGAACAGATTGGATGGATATATGGTTCTGTTACAGAAGATATTTTGACTGGATTTAAGATGCATGCTCGGGGCTGGATTTCAATCTATTGTATGCCTCCTCGCCCAGCATTCAAGGGGTCTGCTCCCATCAATCTTTCTGATCGTTTAAACCAGGTTCTCAGGTGGGCCTTGGGGTCAATTGAGATTTTGCTAAGCAGGGATTGTCCTATATGGTATGGATAATTGAAGCTCTTGGAGAGATTGGCGTACATCAATACAATTGTGTATCCCCTCACCTCAATACCTTTGATTGCGTATTGTATTCTCCCTGCATTTTGTCTTCTCACTAACAAATTTATTATACCTGAGGTAAGTGATACTTCTCTCTTCATTGTAGAGTATTCAATCTCATGTATTTCTTTTGTTGTACGTTAATCCACATTGACTCTATTTAAGTGAGATGAACAAAAGAAGGGTCATTGTTTACTTCTGTCATCTGATCCTAGCATCTCCACCTCTTTGGAATGGAGTTAACGTTCTCTTTGTATTTAGTTTTCGAGTGGCTCTGCATCTTGTTGTAATAAAGCTTGGATGAGAAACCATTAGGAAACATTGGTAAAAGAAGATGCCTAAACATCATTCCAATGGCTATGGTGGTTGAATAATATTCAGCTGATAGCTGGCAAACATAGGCCTTTTGATATAGTTAAATAGAAAGCCCTAAGTCAACCATATTCTAGGTGCCCTTACTGTGTGGTCACCAAAGTCCTCTTCACAGGTGGACTCTTCTTTGTGTTCTTTAGAGTATGATCATGATCCTCAATTTCATTTATCTGCATTTTTTTTTAACCTTAAAAATGACGTAGCTGTTAGTCCTGGCTCTTCTGCATCATTTGTACATTTAAAGTAATCTTCATTGACAAAAGATGGCTCAATTATGATGCTAGTTTCTATTTTTATTAGATATTCTCCTTATTATGCTATACTACTGATTTCATAAACTAAATATAGTTGTCTCTACGCTAGACTATCCAGAGCTACATGTAAGTAATTTTAGCGTAATTAGAGATTGTTTCCTCTTTTCTTTCATCTGATGACTGATCTGATGTTAAAAGAAAAAAATTGCAGATAAGCAACTTTGCTAGCATGTGGTTCATTCTCCTTTTCGTCTCAATTTTCACGACTGGTATTCTTGAGATCCGTTGGAGTGGTGTCAGCATTGAGGATTGGTGGAGGAATGAGCAGTTCTGGGTCATTGGTGGTACATCCGCTCACCTTTTTTGCTGTGTTCCTAGGGCTTCTTAAAGTGCTTGCTGGCATTGATACCAACTTCAGTCACTTTGAAAGCAGCCGATGAGGAAGGAGACTTTGCTGAGCTTTATGTGTTCAAATGGACATCGCTTCTCATTCCTCCGACCACAGTTCTTATCGTGAACATCATTGGCATTGTAGCAGGTGTGTCTTATGCGATTAACAGTGGGTATCAGTCATGGGGTCCACTGTTTGGCAAGCTGTTCTTCGCCATATGGGTTATTGCTCACCTTTACCCATTCCTGAAGGGTCTGTTGGGTCGGCAGAATCGTACTCCTACGATTGTTATTGTGTGGTCTATACTTGCTTCCATATTCTCATTGCTCTGGGTACGGATTGACCCTTTCACCTCGGCCTCCACAAAATCTGCTGCAAATGGTCAATGCGGCATCAACTGCTAATTGTATCATGCTAGCCTGTGGGGGGAGCCATCTTCAAGTGCTTATTGTTCTTTTATGTATATAACAAGATTCTCATTGCCACCCAAAGTCACTTTTCATCATTGAGGCAATACTTTCGTCCGGGAAGAAGCTGGGTGGAAAACAGAAAAAGCAGAGAATGTCATTTTTTGTCATGTCCTTTCCACAGTTGCCCGTGTTGGATCAAAACAGGCATCTCGAACCTTTGATTCGTCTGTTATTTATTGTGCAGTATTTTGTTGTTTGATCACAAGAATGTAGCACTTTCGAACTTAATTCAACACTTAAAGGTTGAATATAGAACAAGTTCATTGGTCAAGCTTAAGTCGATGCCTTTATTACTGTTCCCACAATTCTCTTGCAAATTGTCAACAGGTCTCTCATCAACGCAAGGCTCTACGGAAAGCATTTCCCGCACATCGATTAATCCTCTCTCTCACACTACTGATAATTGAAACGTGATGCTGTTGTGTTCTTTGTATATCATCAAATTCAGACTCGACGGGGTCGAATTATTGCCACTTTTTGATTTCATACTAAGTAGCAATCCCTTGGAGCCGCAGGTTTGCCAAGATTGGTAGGGCAGCGAGAGCTTGCCTTGCAGGGTAACCAGCCACAGTTTGAATCAGAAACAAAATCCATCTGACGAGATCGTTTAATACTGAGCTTTGTTCTGTCAAAGAAAGCTGAAGGTACTCGAACCTGAAACTGAAACATCATACTCCGAACATGAAACTGTTATTCATTCAAACCAACAATCCAGTAAGCAAAAAAGCTTTCCTTATGTTAGGTATTCCAAGAGATTTATGCACACGCAAAGTAGCCCCTGTGAAAAACATTGTCTCAATCAGCATGTTCTTTGACAAATTGGCCATATTTCTTGGTTTGACTCTTGCCAACTCATCTTCACGTGAAAAGGCGGTACTCGCATTATCAAAACATGCCAGTACCTTCTTCAGAAACACAGAACTCTGAAAGAAAAGTAAACCCCTCAAATATCTTTGCGAGTGTATGTAGAACCAACCTTGGTAACAAGAACTTCCTTGAAGAATTCTTCTGAAGAAATCCTATGAGCAAAAGAAAAAAACATAAACTAAACCATTCAATCGCAGTATACAAAATAGTCATCTTTATCCACTCTTTCTGTAGATGACCCATAGCAAAAGACCTCGCATTTCTTCTTGTCAAATATGTGGTTACGCCTCTTCATCATCCTCAACCAGAATCCTCTTGCACGCTTCGTAGCACATGAAGGATATCCCAGCAGCAGGCACCAACTTCATGCAACTAGGGCCTAAACCTCTATATAGACCTCCAACCCCTTCCTGCTCAAGTATGCTCGCAAGAGTATGAACCACGTTTTTGTACACCTGCCTACCGCTGACTGCTCCCACTTGCATATGCTTCCGAGCTACCCCCAAGGGGAAAGTTGCACTACTCGAAATAGCGCCAGCTAATGATCCGATGAGAAGGGTCTCGATGTTCCCAATCTTGTCCTGCTTAAAAAACTTTCGATGTCTTTCTCAACGTGCCATAAACAAAATAGTTGGTGGCAGCATATGGAATCACTCCGATAAGACTAGTGGTGAGGCCTCTATATAATTCTGCGGGACCCTCGTCCCTCACTATTTTCAAGAATGCATCAAACATACCATCGTAAACTCCCCTCTGCAATATGGAAGGCTTGTGTTAACAATGACGAGATTCAATCATATTGTTTTAGCAATGATGCAGCACTATACCTGGACTGTGAGTCAAGTTTTGACCAACTCAAGAGGATATGTGCATATTGTTGAGCTCACACCAGCACAGGCACCTGCAACTAAGGAGGCAGGAAGGGGAAGCTTTGGCTGTTCCCCAGGTTTATGCAACAACTGTTTGTTGACTGTATCATAAGCAATAGCTGCAATACACAGGACCAAAAATTCAATTGATAATTGAAAGATTGTAGACGCTGGAGAGATTAAACCTAGCAATAAGGATACAAGGAACCAAGAGAAATCTTGGGCATAGTTAAATGTCAAGTTCCTAATAGTAGATCTCTTCAAACTGCATGCCTACCACATAGCACATCATGAATAGATGCGCAATGACGGCAAAGCTCCAAAGAGATGACCGAATGAAAATTCATATGATAAGATTGTCTACTGGCGACTATATTAAAGAGAGCATCACTACAGAATGGAGACACATTTTCCAGGTAGAGAAAAGAGAGAAGCTGTCATACTGGATATTCAATCTACAAAG
This sequence comes from Eucalyptus cloeziana, assembly GCA_014182715.1. Classification (NCBI taxonomy): domain Eukaryota; kingdom Viridiplantae; phylum Streptophyta; class Magnoliopsida; order Myrtales; family Myrtaceae; genus Eucalyptus; species Eucalyptus cloeziana. Next base: position 1,767,920 of record CM024637.1, on the reverse strand, counting down.
CTTATAATAAAGACTAAAAACCGGAATGTCATGAATACCATCTCAGTTTTATATCGATATGCTGAATATCATATATGCATATGCAGAGAACTTCTGAAAAACATAATCAATTGCACGAATAAAGTTAGCTCAAGAGTCGCATGAGCTGTCGCTAGAATAAGAAACACACGCAGCTCAGAAGTGCAACTGAAGAAGACTGGAAAGCACGGTCTAAGAAGTAACAAAAGAATTTTGGCACTCATTTGCCAGAAAAATCACATTCGAGATGAACATCATCCTTCCCTCAACAACCCAGAAAAGCCAAGAAAGTGGAATGAAGTCACGCAATCCGTAAAGCTTATGAGGAATAAAAGATCTCATGACCATATAACACGATGTTTATTTGATTAATTTCCAAGAAGCCCAACAAAGCAAAACTTAAGCCCACAACTAGCGGGCGCACTACTTTACAAGTCAAATAAATATTCACAGCAGAGGATAACAAATTGAAGGCAATAGTCTAGCAGTCATGAACAAACCTTAATGACAATTGACAGGAACATCAGGTAGGGAAAACCATAATAGATACTGACAATCCAGATTACATGGATGCAGGATAGATTGTAAATATTGTAACGTAGGAGCCAATGCATGTGACCTCCTGAATGATCAAGTCATTGGCAATATTCTTATATACCAAGATGATAACAAGTTCAATTTTCCTTCCATGAAGGAAGATCAAGAATTATAATGGCGACTTGAGATTCAAAAACAAAGTTCTCAGAAAATGTGCGAACCACACTTAAATAGCTTACTTTAATTGAGTTTCCCATAAGATTTGTGATGATCTGCCGAAATCTCCCTGGATCACCAATCAACTTCTGCGGAACATTTTCAGAAATGTAAACTGCTAGCTGCAGATTTGAAGGGGTGGAAATTATTAGATAATGACTCAGGTGAATTAGCAGCACCATGTAACAAAGGCAGTCAATATCTCCACTCCTTTTTCTTGAGATTTCCCCAAGAAGAGGGACAAGACATCATCCGATATGGCCCTTAGATCAAACTGCACAGCCTCAATCTCAATCTTACCAGATTCAATCTTCGCTTGGTCCAAGACCTCATTTATAAGTGAAACCAAAGCTTTTCCACTTTCCTGTGCAGTTCTAACATAGTCTTGTTGAGTTTCATCAAGATCTGTGTCCATCAACATATGCAACATTCCTGCGATACAAGCATTGTCATGTTATGATGGGATGTGAAGGTCTTCACTTATTATATATATCCCTACATGTGCCAAGCAAAATTTAAACAAACAGTTTGTCCACATACTCACCTAGAACTCCATTCATGGGGGTTCTGATCTCATGCGAAACAGTAGCAAGAAACTATAGAAGGCAAAACAAAATCTGTGACTGCATAGCTCAGTATGTTTTAAATCAAAACATAATCGACTAAAACGTGAATTACCTGTGACTTTGCCACATCAGCTGCCTCTGCTCGCTTCTTAAGTTCCATCATCTTATGGTAGTCATCTTCAACTTTGGCAATTCGATTCATTGTTGCTTGGAAAATATACCCAACAAGAGAGGCAATGACAAGAATGCCAGCTGATGTAGTTATTGCAAGCCATGGCCATGCTGCTTTTTGTTTGAATCTGTTTGCATTACAGAGTCAGTCGTGCAAGTGTACAAATCACAGGGATCAATAATTCACAAAAAATATAGGTACCATCTATCAGAATTTAGAACATCATAATTGTGGCTATCACAGATCCTATGGTAAACACCAGAACTATTATTCATGCGTGAGGCTTATCATCAGTAGGCAATTCCATGGGAAAAAGGAAAATCCAGCAATTTCCTTATTTGCTTTCTTATCCAAATAGTAACAAATTAACTGCAAATGGAATCACAGGACACGGAGTGGCACTATACTTAGAAAATAAGCCTTGACTGATTATAGAATTTCAAGGGACATCTTGAAGGGTGAATACTATATGGTTCTGGCAGGAATTTCAAATATAAACAATTGATATATCATGTCTATATAAACTTTATAATGGATAAGTGACTGTTTTACCAATAAAAATAAGAACGAAATCAGATTGACAATGCAAATCCTAATGGAAGAGACTTAAATGAAGTTCTAATTTTTGAGTAAATTAGCATTTAGCAGCAACAGCAAGAACAACGACAAGTGCATTAATCAAATCACGAGCAACTTGCACATTACAGATGCGCAATTTTGTTCAGAAATAGATTATTGGAGTGCTCTGTCTGCTCATACAACTTTCCCCTTAGAGACTGATAGTGACATCAACTACCTCAGTCATAAATCTTCAGAACTTCCCTTTTTTCTGTTGATTTTTCATTATATAGCTTCCACTAACATTTAATCATAGAAGAAAACGATGAATTGAGCATCAAATAATGCCCACTATAATATGGTAAGACAAGGTTCCTTCAAAAATACGACAAAGTATGCGACTTTTCAAGAGCGGAATGGTGCACTAGTTCCCCAACCTCTGCTGCACCCAAACTATGCTAAAGAGTAATTGAGGCAACATACTAATGCATGTGATGTCATGTAATTAATGCCAGAATCACTAAATTAAATTCATGAATTTGCTTGCACGTGCCAATATCTAAAGAAGAATGTAGAGAACATAGTTGATTAGTCCTACAAGAGGCTATACCTTCAAGCAATCTGCGACAACCAGATGCTGCATAAGCACTTGATGGGTCAACGATTGGAAAAGAATCTCCATTCCTCGTGCTGGCCACCCCTCCGAATCGAAGTTCTGAAATACATGGAAATGCATTCTTCTCATCCAACCCCTGATTATAGAGGAAGCCCCTGAATACATGCCCGCTGATGCTAACAGTAGCTTGATAGGCAAATTCAGCTGCATTGTCACTAATTGCAGTGACTCTTATGCACCTAAAAACGGCCGGAGCACGAACTTGGCCTGGTAAGGACTGCTTGAAGCTAGCATCTGGAATCCAAGAAATCACTACATCGATCTTAGAATAAGATCCAATAAGCAGATGAGTTGATCAATCAATAAGATGATAAATCCCTTTAGTTATCCATATTAAGTGTGCGCGCTTCTGCTTTTTCGTCTCCGTCTTGCTTCGTCGCGGTCGCCAGCGCCGTCGAGCTCGTCGTTTCTCTCTCCTCCATTTTCGCCGTCGTGGTTCGACGCGTTGGCGTCTGGCGCATAGGCAGAGGCGGAGACGTCGGGGGCGACGGACTCCGACGCCGATGGAGGCAACCGGCAAAGGAGCGTCGGCGTCGGGGTTTGCTGGAAGAGAGGCGCGACTTCGAGGACGAAAGAGAGAGAGAGCGGACTAGAGGTCGCGAGAGGGAGGCGGAGGGCGTCGGCGTCAGAGTCGAGTTCAGGGGAGGAAGCGGAGGCTGCGTCGGTGTCGGAGTTGAGGGCGACGGAGGCAACCGGCGGAGGCAGAGGTGGAGGGCCGTCGGCGTCGCGTTTCGCTGGAAGAGAGGCACGACTTCGCGGAGGGAGAGAGAGAGAGCAGAGCGGACATCGCGAGAGGGAGGCGGAGGACCGTCGGCGGCGTCGTCGTCGGCGTCGGCGTCAGGGTGGGGGACGATGGAAGCAACCAGCGGAGGCGGAGGGGAGAGAGACAGAGAGGAGAGAGAGGAGAACGGGGAGAGAGACGATCTGCAGAGGTGAGAGCGGCGCGAAGAAAGACAAAACCCTCCGTTTCCCATCCGAAAATTTTTCAAAAATGGCGCCTGACACGAGGACACGTGTCGCGCTCCGAGCGCCTTCTTGTTTGACAGGCTGGAACGTGAGACGTACCCAATATTTTCTCCTCCGACCCCCCGCCCCCTTCGCCAGCTCACACTCCTCCATTTTCTCGGGACCCAGTCGATAGTCCACAGGACTGGCCTATACATTGAGGCCACGGAGGCCAATTTGCGAGGTTTGTTCATCGATCGACGTTAACGAGAGTCGTCGTGTGAGAATTGGTCAAAGCCGGTAGATAAGGAAAGCGACCCTTTCCCACGTATTCACTCCACTCAGAAGAGCTCCTCTCTGTCTCTTGAGCTCTCTGTCTCTCTCTCAAAGAGAAAAGAAAGGAGATGGATCGACTAACCCAAGCTGTTCATACCTCTTCGACCAAAAAAAAAAAAAAAAAGCTATTCATACCTCGGTAGTAAACCGCCCCCGAAGGTATGACGTGTTCTTGTGTTTCCGTGGAACGGACACTCGCAAAGGCTTCGCCGACTGCCTTCATAAGGGGCTGGTAGCTGCTAAATTCTCGGTTTTCAAGGACGAACGCTCGCTCACCGGCGAGCAGATAGGGACAGGGCTTTCCCGGGCCATCAATGATAGTAAGATCGCGATTCCAGTCATCTCCAAAAATTTTGGGAAGAGTCGATGGTGCCTCAACGAACTATGCCAGATTATGCGTTGCCGCGCAGAGAGGGGCCAAGAAGTCCTCCCTGTATTCTATGACGTGGATGTCTCTGATGTACGTGACCAAACTGCGGAGTTTGGAAAGGGTTTTAGGGAACTGGCGAAGCAACATACGGGAGAAGTAGTGAAAAAATGGAAGGAAGCGCTGAGGTCTCTGACGAGGATTAAAGGATGGTCATCACAGGAGGATGCTGATGGGTATATATATATATATATACACAATTTACGAATCTATATTTGTCATAAATCTGAATACGAACTCCCGTGCACTTTTGAATGGGAGTTAGGGGAACGAAGGGATCAAATTGTACCCTAAAATTGCTTTTGTACATATATGAGCAGGTATCTAGGACGGTTGGTGAACATGGTGGTTGAAAAGGTTAAGAGTATATTGAAACCGCCGTCGATCGAACAAATCCTCATTTTTGGTAAGTATTCTGTGTTACATCATGTGACAGCTTTGGCCTCCCTTCAATTCCCGCATTAAGAATGCATGTAATGTTTGCGTAGTTTATGGCCTTAGATCGATTTGGTGGCTTTTTAAAATTACCTTGTTCTATTGAATTTTCATACAATTACTGTTTGGTTATGTCTTACCATAATCGCTTTGATTTGTCATGCTACATTGTAGAGAAGAAAAGAAGAGAAGGTGAATACGAAGTGTTCCCAATCTCTAGCCCTGCTACTAAAAAGTCCTTCGCTTCTCACCTTCGTAAGAGCCTCGTGGTTGAAAAAATCAGTGTGTTCAGCAATGATGATTCATACCTCATTGGTAAAGATTTTAAAAAAGAGGTTCGCAAGGCCATGGGCCACTGCAAGATATTTATTCCGATTATCTCTCAAGATTTCGCCTCATCTCCTGACTGTCTCCATAGCCTAGTTCGTATGGTTGAATGCACTAGTACAAATGGGTCAAAGATTTTGCCCATCTTCTATAAAGTGGATCCAAGCTCGGTTCCTTTTCAGAGGGACATGCTGCGACATAAAGTTCTAGAATGCACTCGTCAACAGTGGCAAGAATCTCTCGATTGGGTTTGTTCTATCGCAGGATTGGTATCGGCAAACATCGGCAACGGGTACTTACTTTCTTCGTTCCCACCAATACCTTAATTCGAACTTTTTGTACTTCTCAGAGCTTATCTCAATTTTATTTGGCAACGGACAGGGATGAGGGGAGACTTACGACAAGGGCCATCAAAGACGTTCATGCATTGTTGGGGAACTTCAATGATCGATCCCCGTCCACTGAATACTAACGCAATTCCCAGTAAGTAACTACTTGTTTTTAGCATATGTGGTTCCTGTTTTACGAGAATGCTTTCCAAGACAATCAAACGTGTTGTCATTTATCATCTGAAGACTGGCGAGGAATTCTTTTGTTGGAGTTAAGAAACATGTTAGCATGTTACGTTGTGTGATCTATTTAAGAAGCATGTCGATTGTGGATTCAGATGTGACACAATTAACAGATGTCTCTTGTTTGGGTTTGACAAATCTTGATCTTTTATGGATAGAGAGAGTATATGAAAAAAAGACGTATGAATGAGGATAGGGAGACCAAGCGAACGAAAGGAGGAGAGAAAATTGTCCAAACAATAAAAGGCTCTGCAGTTATGTGAATGCGCCATATATGAGTTGCTATTAAGTCTGAAGTAAAATGTGATCTCTCGAAACACAGATTGCCTTCTAATTATTCTAGGTCATCTTCCTAACTCAAACAAGTCAAGCTCCTTCTGGCGTAAAACAAGATGAGAAAATGAAAATGGGGAAATAGTTGCAATTTGCATTAACATAGCTTGAGTTGTACTACAATTTGCTGGAAGAGAAGATCTCCTTTTTTAGCCCTTTCGTCTTTCTTAAAACTAAATTCTGATCATGCACGCATGGAAAAGGGAAGCCATTTGATACCTACCTAATGTTGCCTTTTTTTTTTTGGTGGGCGCGGACCTAGCTAACTTTGTTGAGAGGGGCTTTTTCATAGGAAGAGAGAAGGCAACAACTGAATCTGTTCGAGGATTTAGCATGTCAATCTCAATCTGACTTGTCGCAACAGTTGTACATGTTCGTCTCCATTACTTTCTACAAAATTCAATTGTGCTTTTTCTTTGGATAAGCAAATAGGATTATTTGATGGTGTATTAGTTATCTTATAGAGTAGAACAAGCCACTAGAATTCATTGAAGGAGATGGAAAAGGAAAAAATTGCATTATTTCTCTTCTTCAATCAATTTCAGTAAGAAACTAATCTGGTTCCATCTTCCTGATCATTTTAAGCAGGAATAACATAATATGACATGTAAGCAATTGCAATAGAATGAGGAGCGATTATTATTGAACTTAACAAATTCATGTGACTTTGACGATCTTCATCTTTCCAAGGAAACTTGAACTAAAGTCACAAACCGGTCTGGGGAAGATGAACCTCATCTCCTTAAATATCAAAGCATTGCTAGTTTCAAGTCAATCTTGATTATCATTGCCATTCAAATAATAGGCAGAGAAATTGTTTTAATCCTTACATAGGAAGCATGAAAATCCTGTTAGATTTGAATCAACAAACCTGGTCATCTTGATCCATAGAAATTCAGAATCATTGCTGCATACAAGTAGCACAAAATGCTCATCACTTTCACCTGTTTAGACATGGAAACTTCGTTGAATATTATAAAGTCCGGTACCTTGCAACCTCTTAAAGCCGGAACTCTATTGCATTGTAATCATAAATGACATCTGGAACTTCACCTGTGTAGTTTGCCATCGCCCAAATATCAAACTTTTGTTCCATTTTGTACTAGAAGCTAGCTATACTGTAAAATTGACCAGTTTGACTTGTCCATCACATTATTACAGGATTCGGGGTTTGCAGGAGGAAAAAAATCTGGTGATGAAGACCATCACCATTACTCTGCTGAATCAACCAAAGGCTTTTTTTTTGTACCTTCGTTTTTGGTACTATAGATGTGGAGTATTAGCTGTCGGAGCTCTGAATATTATTCTTCTGTTGGGGGTTTTGATGTAAGGAATTTGACCAATAATCTTGAGCTATGAGGATATGCTTGTTGAATATGTTTCGGCACGGGAAGTGTTGCCAATTAGAGATGACATGAGCAACAAATGAGTGACGGTTCAAAAGTGGCGATGGTAACACAAGGGCGTCGTCTTCACCTTAAATAATAATAAATAAAAAAACACAAGGTTATCGTCAGTGTTGAGTAATTACTGCATATTTGGGTACCCTACTTTTTATGCAGGTGAAGCTTTTACTGCATTTCAGAGTTCATGCTTGTGTGAGAATTATTAGCATTTGGCATCAGTACTGATGATCAATTAAATCAAAGGATTGGCCGTCGGGGCTGACCATGGGTATTCTCGATTAGTTCCTGATCCAGATCCAAGATTTGGTTTACTAGGGTGGTAAGGTTTCTGTCGTTTGTGCATATACCCATAAACAGTGTTTTTTTTAAAACAACGCCGCTGGATTGAGGGTTTCACGGTGGAATCAAGGCAGAAATGAAAAATCGTGTCCTCAATTTTTAAGAAGATGCACTCTGACCTCCTCGGTTTGACGGACTATGCTTTGTTACCGATCAACGAATATGGATTGATGCCGCCATTGGTCATCCTACCATCATCATAGGGACTATGTTTGAATACCAAAGTAGAATTCTATGGCTTAAAGTTGCAGCACCATGGAAATGCTTCTTGTAATAAAATGAAATAAGCTTAAATTCTCCCTAGTCCCTATAAACATGGAGTATGAGATAGATAGAAAAGCGTAGAGAAAAGGAGAGGAAACAAATTGAGTCCCGTTCGTTGCGTTCATGGTAAGACAATAATTTGACTCCAGCTCCTCTTTCATTCCCCAAGTGTTTAATCATGAAAATTTTGTTGAAGAGTATTCTCATCTCTCTTATAGTCGTTTGGTTTCTATTGAGAGCAAACAAATATATCACAAGGGTAGGTTATACTATATATCCGTTGAATAGCATTGTTTTTTTCATTGAAACAGTTGCAAAACAAACGAAACCTCTTATGGTATTGGTTCCATCTTTTGATCTATCACATATGAAACCCCAAATGAAAGAGAACGAAATTTTGAATGGCTGTCTCAGTAGTAGGAACTAATGTGCAGGATATCATCAGTGGATGTGTATTAAACTCTCTTTTTTTTTCCTGAAATGAAATACTGTCCAGACTCTTGAGCGCATCTTTGAAGCATCCGACATTCTAATAGAACAGGAAGGTACCACAACGAGAATTCGGAGGACCTTCCCTCGCCCTTCACCGAGAGTTCAACCCAGCCCACCACCTTAATAGCAAACTTGAATTTTTGTTTTTTTTAGCTGAGGTGATCGCTTCAATAGCACATATTACAGTATACGAGCGAACATCAATTCTGAGCATGCCTTGTCAACATAGATATCTAACAGAGGGCACACGATTTTCTACCGTTCATGTGTTTCAGCTCTACCCTGATAGATTTAGCGGGGGGGAAAAAACAGAGGCCATAGACAATGCATCAATTTTGCACTAAAAAAAAAAAAAAAAAAAAAAAAAAAAGCAGCAGTGGCAAAATTACTACATGACCACTCTAACCTGCTGCAAGTATTGGCCATGCAACATTTGCTGTATAACTCACAATAGAAGCTACATTATTTTGACGCATAAATCAGGTATAAGGACATAATTATTAAAGGTAAGTTCATTGGTACACCCTCGATGATCATCACAAAGCACCAAAACTAGAAGAACGGCAATGGTTGAATGAAAACCAAACCCACCCCAAATTTCCTTCTCTCTAATCAGCCATGTATTGCTTAAGCAGACTTTTCCCGGTTGGCTGCAATATCCTTGAGCTTCTCCTTTAGCTCTCCACTCTGGATGGAAAAGAAGCCACATCAGCGAATATAATTGGAAGTAGGAAGAGCAGAAATAGTATCGAACAAACCCTCACCTGGTGCATACTCAAAATAATATCAGAATCTCCAATGAACTCCCCCTTGATGAATATCTGGGGGAAAGTGGGCCAGCGGCTGCAAAAGAGAGAACAGCTAAGAAAACAGAATCATATGAAATCTCACTTTCAAGATTGAAAATTTCAGCATAAATCAGCCGACAAAGGTTCATGTCGCAAGTTTTATGTATTTATGAAGAATAAAGCCCATGACACAAATAGGAGATTGTTGCAAAGCTAGTCGCTCAACCCCTCCATGAAAAGGTGCCTTGAACAGGTTATAAAGGACAAAGCCTTGTCCTTCCATCATGTCCCTCCCACTGTGGCTAATAGGAGATTGTTGCAAAGCTGGTCACTCAACCCCTCCATTTTGGCAAGCTGATCACCTTGTTAGTCGACTGGTTTCTTCCTTTCTCTCGTCTGCTCAGAGGTTCTTTTGGATTTCGCCCTCCTCCTGGCTTCCGAGACGACCTCATCACCAACCTTAGAGCCGTGCTTGGTTTCTTTTGTTGGTAGTGCTTTCTCATTGCTGTTTGTGTTAGTTTAGACTTGCTGGTTCTGTGCCGTTGTTTGGCTTTTTTCTTTCCCTTGCCCTTGGCTTGGTTACCTTTTACCTTGGCCCTCTTTCACTCACTTTGACTTGTTGTCTTCGTGAGTGCAAGTTTTTAGGATCAAGTTTTTGCTGTATAGCTATATATAGCTCTTTTGGTTTAAAGTCAATATATCTCTTACCTTTCACCAAAAAAAAAAAAAAGAAAACCCATGACACAATGTCATACGCTTGTTCTCAAAATGTAGCTGAAAATGCAGTAAGTCCATACTATAACCAGAGTGCCTTGATGTGATTTATGATTCTAGGCAGACATTAGAGGCTGAAGTATTTTGTTCGACAAGAAACAAAAACATTGAAAGATATTGGCTGCCATAACTTTGAGAGAGTTTATCAGTACTTAATCATCTTGGCATTGTTTAATATGTTATATCAAAGGCCTTTGAAGCATTTCCAGTGTACGAGTAAAATGTTATATGCAAAATCAGCCAAAATTACGCACTGTCAAAAGGGAGGTGAGACTCACCTGAAAGCTTTTACAGCACTTCTTTTTTTTTTTTTTTGGTGAACAGTAATAGTATTAAAGCTTAGCCAAAATGTACAAGTAAACGGCACCAGAGCTTACGCTCAAAACGAACAAGGCATAAAGAGTGGAAGGGTGCCGAAATAAAGGAAAAACCAACAAGGCAAAAGCTAGAAGGCACAATCAGCACAACCACGGCCACATCCTAAGGAGTGACCAAAACAAAAGAAGGCGACCCGCCAGCCAAACAATGGCAACCCAAGCTCAAAACCCAACACAAAAACGATAGAGCTCAGCGCGGCAACCAAGAATAAGGCAGGACACAGCCAGAAGAAGAGAAGAATCCCATGCAGCAAACACTCCGCAGTAGGACTCCTACGGAACCACCGAGGATGAATGAAAGATGCAAGGGTTAGTCCCCCAGCTACGTTGAAGTCTTCTGTTTCTTGGATTGTCCTCCACATTTGTAAAAGTCAAGGCCTTATCCTTGACTACCTTAATGAGGTGATTCTTCACTGTCGGGACCGTGAAAGTAAGGTTCTTGAAAAGGATTTCATTCCTATATTTCCAAATGAGATGGTACAGCGCTCCAAAGGAAAATCAGGCAATGGAGTGGTAGAAGTCCTTACCGGGTAAAAATTTCAAAGCCCAACGAAGGTTGTCGGCCCAACTGCTATTACGCCAAGGAAGGTTACATCGAGCCGCCCAATGAAATGCACAGCTGGCTGTAATGCTACAATCGAAAAACAGATGATCAATCGAATCCGGCGTCAATTTGCAAAAAGCACAAACCGCATCCCCAATTCTGCCATAAGATAAAAGAAGGGCCTGGGTGGGAAGCCGATTCTTAATGATAAGCCAGAGATTGAACTAATATCTCGGGGTAATAGAATTATTCCAAATCAAAGAAGCCCATTTGACCCGAGGCTTCTTTGTCCTAATTAGGTGCCATGCTGACGCCACCGAGAATAAACCAGAAGTACTTCCTATCCAGGTAAAGCGATCCGGTACCTGTAATAACAAAGGGAGAGGCTACTCCCAAGACTCTAGTAATGCTCGAATGGATTAACCAACTGGCGAGAAGAGATCCTCCACCGTAGCGAGTCTAGCTAAACCAGAACTATAGATCAACGAGTCCGAAAATAAAAGGTTGAGGGGGCCTCTCGGGTGCCAATTGTCGAACCAGAATGACACAGAACGGCCATCCCCTATGCGCCAGCGAAAAGAACGCCGAAACTCCGTCCTAAGATGGAGGATTCTCTTCCACGCCCAAGAGCAAAAGGTGGGTTGTTTAACCATCCAGAAACTCTTCCTTTTCAAAAATGTCGAATGGATCCATCTACACCACAAGAATTCCTTGTCCGTAAACAGAATCCAAATGTGTTTCAGCATAGCCGCTTTATTGTAATCCCTCAGCTGACGAATCCCCAAGCCACCTTCCTCCTTTGGAGGCAAACATCATCCCAAGAGACCTTGGCACCACCCCTCCCTAGTCCGGGGCCTTTCCAGAGGAACTATCTCAAGATCTACTCAATGCAATCCAACACAGCAACAGGGATAGTAAAAACACTCACCCAGTAGGCTTGGATTGCATGCAGAACTGACCTGCTAAGCTGAAGACGACCAGCAAAGGAAATGAAGCGCTGAGTCCACGATTGAACCCTGTTGGTTATACGATCAACCAGGGAGACACAATCCGCCTTTCCAAGCCGGGAGGAGATAATAGGAACTCCTAAGTACCGCACTGGCAGAGACCCTTCAATGAAACCAAGAGCAAGGAGGATCTCACTACGCAAAGTTGCCGTTCCTCCAGCAAGAAAGACCTCGCTCTTATTTGAATTGGGCCTAAGACCGCTCCATGCAGAAAAGGTATCCAAACCATCCTTCAAGAGAGATATGGAAGGCAGGTCGGCACCGCAAAATAGGAAAACATCATCCGCAAAGAAGAGGTGGGAGAGACCCAAAGTCTTGCATCTCCAGAAGAATTTGAACCCCAGTTCCCTGGCCCGCGCACTTAGGATCCCAGAGCTTTTACAGCACTTTTCATCTCTGCATTTACCAAAATATTCATAGCACTTAATGGAACATCTGAAAGGGTGGTTAGCAGACTTCAACTGGATCAATCAATCAAATCCACAAATTATCTTATCATGAAGGGACCATGATTTGTACGAAGAAACAGATAAGAATAAAATCCCTGACATTTTCTTCTATGCACAACATTCACTAGCACTTCATGTGGATATGGATGTTATATCTGTGCAGGACATCAAAAGACATGGACAATATTATATTTCCCCGTATAATGACGCCTTGCAATCAGCATAGGACAAGCTCTGATAGCTAATGCACAAGCCCGTCATACAGGAAGAGAAATTAATCCACTGAAAGAAAAAATGAATATAACTGATTTGGGTTAGATTATTTTCAATTTCACAGCTTCTTGCCCACAAAAACTCTTTCAATGATGGAAATCTCCGGAAACTAAGCATTTAACAAAAACTCTCCAGCCAGTTTGCCTTCAGTATGTACTATAGAAGACAAAGATGTTTCAACATAAATAATTGATGGTAACTTTTTGTTTAATGATAGAGCCGATTGAATATTGATGTTTGTAGTTATAACACATGCAAAGGATGATCAGCATCAGCACCCAGGTTTCATGCGCTACTCCAGTACCTTGGAATGCAGTAATTACGTCCTCTCGCATTCCTAGTAGAAATTATAATTGGAATTGTATATTCATTGTTTTCTCAACAGGTTCATTTGGAATGTGAGTATATTCTGCCAGTAGCATCATCCAGAAAAGTCAAGTAACAGCTCCATGTTAATTCCTGTACCAAATTTTGACCCAAAAAATAAATAAATCCTGTACCAACTAAAAACAATACAGTCCACGACTTTTCTCCATAATCATATCATAACCAGATCTACATATCACATTTCGCAAAGTTCTAGTACAAGCCTATATCAAAGATCAGAAAATACATTCAGCAGCCAAATTTGTCAATTCTCCATAGTCTTTCAAATTGAAAGTATCAGTAGGTAAGTCCAACAAAGACATGCTGAAAACGCTATAAAAGGCAAGAGAACTTATTGTAATGTTTCAATACTCTTACAGCTAGAGAGCTGAACCCGCACTGCGGAAACTCAGGGACCCCTTTCATGTATATCATCACCAGATTTTCCTTGACATCCTAAATCATAAACTAACGAAGTTAAACAAATGAAGAGAAAAGATGAGCAAAGTAAGTAGGACGCAGAACATAACGAAGAACTGTAAACCATGTCATGTGATATCTCAGAGCACCTACCTGTTCAACAACGTCCTTTAAAGAAGTGGCGGAGTCCTGAAACTTATTCATAGGTTTGAAGTCATCATGCGTGTCAGGGTCATTTGGTAAATTTGTAGAGTATCTCATTCCTCTTTGAATAGACAATGCAGATACCAGCTAATAATAGTTGCAAAAGGGATGTTAGCACAATATTGCAAACATAAAAAATAACATACAGACTCGACTAATTTAGACATCATCAGAGATAGGGCTCGAGTGTTAGTGGGTCTAAACACATGACCAATAACCAATGGCTTTTATCTCAATTGAGCACTGCCTCTGCCATCCTTTGAGAAACAAGATTGAGAATTTATTTTAAAGTTGTTATATTGGCAATGACTAAGAAAAGAAGCTAAAGTTTGAAGTAGGAAGTCACGGCCAGTAATGGCCAGCATTGCACTTCCATCAGTGGAGTATCACATAAGCTTAACTGTCAAGCTGGAGAAGAAGCAACCTTGGGGTCCTGAAGAAAATAACCTACGTAATTCAGTTTAAGACCTTCAGAGCAAAGTAGTAAATCTGTTTAGAGTAACTCCTCTGCTCAGGGTAACATCAGCTAAGCTCCACGTCTCTATTTCTGTTTTCTTGTTTGCCCAGCTAAACTGGCTTCTACTCATTATCTTAGGGCACACCTGAAAAACCATATTTTATCTTCAGAATTCAGTCCTATGCACCTCCATCCGTTCCATAATAACCAGTATAACCACATTTTATGCTAGTCGATACAGGAACAAAAGCTCACCATTCTATTAGAGCATCCTGCTGGGACCCTGTAATGCCCTTGAGAAGAAGGTTCGATAACGCTCTTGCCATGATGCCTGCTGTAGTCCAGCTTAAGTTTGTATCTTCTATCCACTAAAGTACTGCACAACAGAATATAACTACACAACAAAGATTATGTGGAGAGTATCAGCTACAATTCATACGATGGATGAAAGATATATAATAATAGATAAAATTCGAACAAGCAACTCCACCAAAGTCAGGATAGAGCTTGTAAACAACAATCAACAGTCAACCCAAAGCGAATTGGAACTTTGCATCTGGAGGTGGTTTCTCAAGCTCATGTTATCATCAGTCAATCCATTAATAAATCAGAACCTTGCAACTAAAAGTAATTTAACTTAAATTTGCATCATCATCATCAATACCGTATAATTCATGCAGTGACAACAACTAGGAATGAGCATGGTCCAGACGGTCCGGTTCCACTTCCAGGGCTGGAACTGGGAAATAAGCTGGAGCGATGGTTCTAGAGAAACTAGAACAGAGAACAGAACCACCCCTTTTTTTTTCGCAAAATCATGTTTGATCTTGTACAAAAAGTTCTTAAAAGAGAACAAGCAAAAGCACCACGCGAGCGAACATTAAAAAAACCAGAAACTAATTTAATCAATCCAAATCTCAAGCCTCTCAACAGTAGAACCTCTCCACATTAGTCCCAGTCTCATCACTTTCATTAAGGATTTAAAAAAAAAAATCAAATTTTCAGATGAAATGAGTGCAGGACACAACGCAATGTGCTTGAGGAAGAACGTTCCGAAGCTCATGCCATCAAAGTCCATCTAAACTACCAAACCCCACCATCTATCACGCCCCACTTATAGCCAAAACGATCCTTAATTGCATCAGCAAGAAGCCTTAACGCGAAAACCCTGATCACTGTCAGCCATGCCATGATTGGACTGCTAAAGGGGATGACCCAGAATATGAAACAGGGGCAAATTAAGACAGTTTGCTGCGGCTGGTGTGGTGAGTCTTAGTATCTACATTATGGCTATCAATCCTTTAACTCACCCAAGACCATGCATACAAAGAAATATCTGGCCCAGATGAAGCTTGGTAGTAATTTGTTGATGGCCAATCTAAAGTCCTCTTTCTATCATTGAATGCATTTGATGTTGGTTTAGCTTAAAGGCTGAATCTGCTGATTAATTCTGTGCTCCCATTTGTTACGTTGAGTTAGGCATGTTGTAATTACTCATCATTTTTCAATTTCCTTGCAGAAAATTCTGTTTTCTCTCGCTGTCAAGCTAGGTGATTTATACAATTCTGTGATAAGGAAAAGTGCAGAATATGGTAAGAGCAAAAGCAGTATCAGCAATTCTCGTATCTCAAGTATTGCCACAAGCTTTGTGTGTAATTTTGATTACAAAATTATTTATGGACTGTACTTGTCAATTCACTATTAGCTGCCTATTATATATAAACTAATGAAGAGAATAGATTAGCAAACTAAGCAGGGCGCAGGACATAACGAAGAACTGTATAACCATGTCATGTGATATCTCAGAGCACCTACCTGTTCAACAACATCTTTTAAAGAAGTGGCAGAGTCCCGAAGCTTATCCATAGGTTTGAAGTCATCATGCATTGGGTCATTTGGTACAGTTGTGGAGTATCACATTCCTCTTTGAATAAACGATGCAGATGCCTGCTAATAATGGTTGCAAAAGGGCTGTTAGCAAATATTGCATACATAAAATAACATACAGACTCGACTAATTCAGACATTATCATTGATAATGCTTGAGAGTTAGAGCATCCAAACACCTGACAAATAGCCAATGGCTTTTATCACAGTCGGGCACTCCCTTCGCTATCCTTTGAGAAACAAGATTGAGAATTTATTTAAAAGTTTTTACATTGGCAATGACTAAGAAAAGACGCTAAAGTTTGAAATAGGAAGTCATTGCCAGTAATGGCCAGCAATGCACTTCCATCGATGGAGCATCACATAAGCACAACTGTCATGCTGGAGAAGACGCAACTTGGGGTCCTTGCAGAAATAACCTATGTAATTCCAGTTAAGACCTTTCGGAGTAAAGACGGAAAACGGTTACGGTGACTCCACGATTGACTTCGGTTTTCTTCTTTGCCCAGCTAAACTAGCTTCTACTCGATATCTTAGGGCACACCTCAAAAACCATCTTTTATCTTCAGAATTTAATCCTATGCGCCTCCATCCATACAATAATAACCAGTATGACCACATCTTACGCTAGTTGATGCAGGAACAAAAGCTCACCATTCTATTAGAGCATCCTGCTGGGGACTTGTAATGCCCTTGAGTAGTAGGTTCGATAAGGCTCTTGCCATGATGCTTTGTGCTATACAGCTCAAGGTTATATGTTCTACGCACTAAAGCACCGCACCACAGAATACCTCTGCACAACAAAGATTATGTGCAGAGTATCAATTATAATCCATACGATGGATCAAAAAATATGTAATAGTAGATAACATTCGAACAATTCCACCAAAGTCAGGATAGAGCTCATAAACAATAATCAACAGTCAACCCAAAGCGAATCACAGCTTTGCATCTGAAAGTTGTTTCTCAAGCTCGTGTCACCATCGGTTAGTCCATTAATAAATCAGAACTTTGTAACTAAAAGTAATTCAATTTTAAATTTGCATCATCATCGTCATCAATACCATATAAGCCATCATGACCTGCCTGAGGCACCGACCAAGACTCGACATATTGAACCACGGTGACAGCCAAAAAAAGAAAAAAACATATCTTGAGATTAGTGAAAAATCACCATTAAGCGAACTCTATCGCTACATATTCGAGTAACTCAAAATCGGAAGAAAATGTGTACGACCGTGGTTCAAACATTTCGTCAAACAAATGGTGTGCAGGGGATTGAAGAGAAAACGTTGAGCAATTTTTACATCCCGAGCGTACATTCAGACTTGGAAGAAATCACCGAGACATACTTGAAACCAACAGCAGCAAGCTCCGCAAAACGCAACATCGCGTATGGACTAACAAGGGGAACGGCTCTCGGTTTCCGGGCTGGGCCGAAACAGGGCGACGCCACAAAAGGTTTGCGGAGTCGCGGGGGTCCCACCCAGCTTAGGAGACGGTGGCTAGAAGACGAGCTCGAGACGAATCGAGCTATGGCCCTATGGCCGACCTGCCACGCGATGTCTTCCGAGTCGGGATCCTCGGGAAATCGACTCCCAAATTGACAACAAAGCAAACCGGGTCCGTCTTACCCAAAATATGGGTCTGTGAAAGCGAAGAAAGAAGAGGGCCGGGCCGAAAAGAAAAGGATGTGGGAATGACGGGCCGGGCCCAAGCGGGAAAGACCAAAGGAAAAGAAGGGACCGGAGCAGCCCGGCCTCGCCTCGTTGTTTTTTTTTTTTTTTTTTCGTTTTCCTTCTTTTTTAAAATAGTTTTCTATTAAATTCTATAAATATTAATGCACATGCTCCGACATTTATATGCTATGCAATTTTAAGAAATTTATTTTTTGTTTAGGGATTAATAATTAATCATTAATTTTCTATGCAATTAACACGGGAATTTTAGGTGTCAACAATTGAAAAATTTTATAAGATTATAATAAGGCTAGTGAAGTCTTAAGACATGGATTGAGGGGCAAAAAATTTTTTTTGATATGCACATGAAATGAGTGTAAACTATAGGCATATTGGCAAAATAATGGTGTAACTAATTTCGTATAACCAATATCATTTAGTATCATAAGATTCAGTCCATTGTTATAGGTGTCTAAAAACTGCAATATTAGCATGGGCTTGACCTTAGTCAACATTTAAAAAAAAAGGAAATATGGGAAAGATAATTATTGTTTAACTCGATATATTTATTAAAATTGATGCAAACATCTATTCATTGCATCATATTTCAGTGTCCCCACAATCAAGTAGAAGAATCAAACGCACAAAATGATGCACATCTCAGAATTCACATAAGGAACCGTCGATCAAATGGACATGCATACGTAGAAGCACGTCTTATATTAAATACGGATCGGATTTAACCAAGGGCCAAGGCTTAAAGGCCCTCTTCCCGACAAAGCTCTAAACAATGGGTTGTTGGTCCGTTTCGTTTGGCTGGTCGTCCAAAGCGCAGACGTCGACTCTCCAATTTGCCCCCGAGCGAGAAATCTACGGCCCTTACATTTTGTTGGCATGATGAATGCTAGAGTGCGTTCTCCGTTGAGGACAGGAATTTTCCTCGAACGACTTTGAAATTCAATCGGCGTCGGATTGCCTTTGACATTTCCTTCTCTCCTACATATACGTGAATGTATATCCACATGCGGAACCCCAGCCATAACTCCAATACATGTGAATCTGACTCTAATTTAGTTTGTACCTCCCGAGGTCATATATTCGTTCCGTATCAAACATGGAAGTTGCGATGGGGCCCACGCCCGAATTACCGGGCGACGCATGTCCCGACGGGGGCCTGAGAGAGCAACACGTGTCCTCGTCGGCCGTCCCCCTCCCCCAAATCGAGGTGAGTCTTTTCAAATTTCCGTTGGGGAAGACGCGTTCAGGTTGTGGGGTAGTTATGCTTTTGCCCTCAGGATCACGTCCCAATTTTTTATTTTTTATTTTTTTCAATTTCCGTCCCCTTACCTCGCCTCGCCAAGTGAAATGAAGGAAACTTTCGAAACTTGCTTTTTTTCCCCTTATTTAGTATAATCAAATCTTCAAATGACGTGAGTGACTTGCAACTTTAACACCATATTGAACGATTTTAAAAATATTATACAACTGAAATATTATTGGGCTTATTTTATAAATCATTGGATGTGAATCACAATTATCAAATAACCTCTAAAATCAAATCATATGAAATTGACAAACCTGTGTTGTAGCCTTTTTTACCTTATGAGGTGATCTCGACTATCCTCAAAATTACTTCATTGAAAAAAAGGATACATACATATATATACGTATATACGTATATATGTATATATGTGGGGAAGAATGGGGTCTAAATGCAAATTGCGTAATTCTATACGAGGAGTGAAACGTAGATTCGAGAGTGAAGGGGTCGACAGCAAATTGTCCCTTGCCAAGCTTTGGCCAGGCGGTATTGCAAGTCTCAATCAACATACTAGGAGAGGTGGGGCCCCCCCGGGCCCCCCCGCACTCCACCATTAGCTAAGAATCGAATCAAGGATGCATGAGCATTGGATTTAGCAACCCAATCCGTTATTAAATTGGCCTCTCTAAAATAATGGACAATTAGAATGTCTGAAAAGAAAAGGAAGCATGTCACAACCCTCTTTAACAATCACACGCCCTTTACTCTAAAAAATGATCTGTACTTTGAACTTGAAGTGCGACCTAATTAGTTCTAAGCAGTTGTTTCTACCTTAACGTTATTAATGATATAATTTAGAATTTACTAAAGAAATTACCAACTAAGAGGGTTAGTTGGCAACCTCGCTCGCCTAGGATTAGAAAAAATAAAAGTAGAAAAAATAAAATAAAATAATAAAAAATTTGAAAAAGATATTAAAATATTATTAAAAATGTCCATGCCAGTGCTTGAAAGTACTACGTAAGATGTCCGAGCGCCCACGTCAGTAATTTCCAATTAAAATTAGCAAGATAGACTTAATTAGTAAAATATGAAAAGATTTAAAACTCAATTGGCAAATTTGAAAGTTTTAGTATTGAATTGATAAAAGTGCAATAGGTTTAAGACTTTTTGGATAATTTTCCCCCTAAATATTGCCGGCATAAATTTTACACATGGTTCTATAAAGTAATACTGATATGCTGAAGAAATTCTTTTTGTAACGAGAGACCGTGTTCTGTCCAAAATTATTTCCCATTGGCTTAGAACGTTGGCATAAAAAGTTCGGAACATCTAGCATTGCCCTCTATATTGAAAAGCGAAAGTTCATAATCAAAACTCAAGCCAAAAGAGCACTGGACATACGCCTTTAAGAAAACTTTTCAACTCCAGTGTTGCGCAAAACTAGACCTGCAGCTCTCTCATAATTAGGGTTCGTTTGGTAACAATTCTATTTTAGGAAATAATTTTTTTCTAGTTCTATTCCCCAAAACAATTTCTTAGTAAAAGTCTGAGAGTGAGTGTTAGAGTAGGATTAGCATAGGACCGACCAAAAAAAAAAAGGAAAAAAAATATAAATGCATTTGATATGATATAGAGTTGCTTTTAATTTTTTTCTTATTCTTCCTTATTGCCACTACTGATCGTCGACTGCCATTGACCAACAACCGCCGACTGTTGCTGCCCATTGCCTGCCACCACCAATCGCCACAATGGATTGCCTATCAAAGGCGGCGATTGATGGCAGCGAGCGACAACGAGGGCGTTCGGCAAGCCGGTTGGCGCGGCAAAGAACGTTGCAATCATCGACGGCAGGCAGTAGTGATTGACGATAGCCGGTGGTTGTCGATTGGTGGTGGTAGTGGTCGATCAATAGCGGTGAGCGATAGTCGTCAACGGTTGTCGATTGGCGGCGGGTGGTGGTCAGTGGAGGTTGGTCGGAGGTAGGCAACAGCAAGGGTGGCGGCCAGCAAAGAAGAAGAAAAGAAGAAAAGAAAAAGAGAAAATAACTTATTTTTAGAAATTGTTCCCTGAAACAAAAAATTATTTTTTTCTACTTCTTGCTTTCGCTCTAAATCTATTCTTTGGCCACTTTTCTATTTCAGGGAATAGAAAAATTAATTAACGTTACCAAATGGATTTCTATTATTTTTTTATTTCGGGGAACAAAAGAACAGAAATTGGGAAAGACAAAAATGCTACCAAACGGAGTCTAGTAAACAAAAAAATACTATCTCTCTCACTCTGTCCAAACCACCACTACATTAATCCAATTCCAGCTCAACCCCCTATAGTAATAAAAAGTCAAATAAATAGATAAATCCACGATTAAAACGACAGAAACAGGAATTGCAGAAGAAGAAACTGCATCAGGTAATTCAGCGATCATTTTGAGGCTATAAAGGGGCTGAATAGGTTAATTTAGAAGACTTAATAATTTTTCAAGGAATAAATCAAGCTAAGTTTGATATAATAAGCGACGACGGTTTATTAAATGACCTTTTTTTCTTGGGCAAGCAACAAAAATTTCCGTGCTAGTGTATATCTTTTCCTTTGTCTCGGATGATATGGCGCCGGCCAATGAAATCCAAGCGGGAACAAGGCACTCAGATTCTTGGAAAGAAACTTTAGAATCAAAAGGTTTTCAAATGGGTTGATTAAAGACGAAATATATTATGAGTAATGTTGATAAAACTACAAGCTTAAACGACATCAAGGCAAGAGAGCATCAACGAGAGGATGTTTTAGATATCTTGAACATATTTTGCCCAAGAAAAAGGAAAGATCGATGGAAATCTCACCCATAGAGTTCAGGCAGGACGCATGAAATGGAAAAGTGTGATCAGGGCCTTGAGCGACTGTGGAATGCCGCCCAATTAGCTCCAGCAAAAGCTGTCCAGGAGTGGGGCAATCAAATATTGACATGACACAAAATGAATGTAGATGGGGGAGATGGGAATGCTTCATTTGATTTGTGAACGTGTGAGAAAAGTGAAAAAAAGATTTTGGAAATGACTATCCAATAGAAGATAGGTATTACCTCAGTTGAGGATAAGATGAGAGAATGTTGCTTGAGGTGGATTGATCATGTTGAACTGAAGATTTTGGGATGCTTTAATGAGGAGATTCGAGGAATATGCGTCCACTGTGTTAGAACGGACTGGGAAGTACTTGCGAGGGGTGTTATAGAGACAAAAGAAAACTTGGAGCACGAAGAGCCAATGAGGACCGCACAATTGGTTTTTCGTTATAGATGTTAAAAAGTATACTAGAACGTGCTTGGATTCTAGTCCACATAAAACAAGGAAATATGGGGAAGGACAGGTTCAGAAATTGAAGCAAACATTTATTTTTAATATCATATTTCCGCGTCTCCCAACTAAAGAAAGAAGAATCCAATTCTCACTTCCTTTTCTCTGTTATTGTTATGGCTTGACTACAGTGCGATCGCGCACTAGCAAGCAAAAGTTCTTTCCACGGCAACAGAGATTGATTAGTGATTTGCATTGATTGCTCCGCGAAGATCAGCCCCGTTTGCAAAAAACGAAGGCATTGTACACGACAACAATGAGAGTGAGAAAAGTTTGGCTCGTGAATGGAGGATGAGAGAGAGAGTGTGTGAGTGGGCGTGACGAAGTTTTCCTCGGGAATCAACGATGCCGGATGGCCATTGTTTTCTCTACACTGTCTTCTAGGGCGGTGCGATTGTTGGAAGCACGGACGCAAAACAGTAGCGAAGAATAACAACCGACAAAATTAATATCACAAACAACTCTAAAAATTAATACATCTGCAACAAATTTCTTCAAAATTAGAACCATTGTAATAATTTTACTCTTTTTAGTTTCTATTAAATTTTATCGTTAAATTGATGAGTTGAATGACATGTGATAAGTAACGGATATACATACCAATTCGAAATTTTACCTTATATTTACCACATTTGTACCAATTTATAATTTTTTGTGATATTAATCTTATTTATATATGAATCAATAAGATGTAATATGATCACTCCCTCTTATGAGAGAGCTCTTTTCCTACAAAATCCCTACCAACTCCTTAACAATCTTATCCATAGCTTCTTTTATAGAGATTGGATTAGCCCCAAATGGAACTGCCAACAACGCAGATTTGAGCAATGCTTGAGCCAAGATGATTGCGGCAGTTGTGCCATCACCAGCCAAGTCATTCATGCGGGCAGCCACCTGGAAGTATATACATTTGGGTGCAAAAATAGAATTTTAAGAGTATAAGCATAAGAGCAAGCTTCTGGGAGAGAAGTAACCATCAACCATGAATGACCTCTTGGAGTAACATTGCCCTGGCATATTCTCGATTGCATCTGAAAGTTCTGTTGCTCAGGCAACTGTGACACCGTAGCATGAGACAATGGAATCAGTTCCCATCGCAACCAAAATAACTCTTATCAGGTGTGTGCGGTGGAAAAAAAAAACTATCTTCTGTGAATAGGACATCTAAGAATAATCCATGAATTACATCGAGTCCATGGGAATGAATAAGGAATGGAGCAACAAAAGAGATAATGAAGAAAAGAATAACAATGGAATCAGGAAAGCAAGACAACACAGTCGGCTTGGAACGTCGGAATAAAAGGTTGCGAACATCGAGCATTGCCCTCTCGAGAAAAGGAGAAGTTCATATGGCCAGCTCAAGCTAAAAGAGCACGGCTCTGCCCGTACGCCATCAAGATTACTCTCAACTCCAATGTTGCACAAAACTCGACCAGCCAGCTCCGTCATAACTAAGAAGCGAACGCGCAATATCTCACTCTGTCCAAATGGCCACTACATTTCTCCAACTCCAACACAACCCTCCACAATATATAAATGATGAAATAAACAAATGATTCCAAGATTAAATTGACAGAAACAGGAATTAAGCAGTAGAAAAAGAAGAGTCCACATACCTCTACGTCCTATAGTAACAGAAACAGCATCGGCTAATAATTTAATCCCAGATTGAAGAGCCTCTCTGCATTCCTTGGCAAGAGATATCTTCTCTGGACTTGCTTTTACCACAAAGTTTCCAAATTTTTGCCCGTTTCTCCAAAGTCCCAATACCCACTTATTTTTACTCAGATCCTGAACAATGAACAGTGCTCAAATTCTTCGCTGCTCTCTCTCTCTCTCTTCCCCCTCCCCTTCCCTCACGCCACCACCTGCTCCCGCCCCCATCAATCACCCCTGCCCCCTCCGTTTCTTCCCTGCTCTCTCTCTCTCTCCCCCTTCCCCCAAGCCACCACCAGCTCCCCTCCCCCTCAATTTCTTCCCCACCTCCCAAGAGCACTTGCCATTTACCCGATTTCTCTACGCCCCGGTTTCTTTCCGTTGTCCCCCACCACCCTCTCTCTCTTCTTGCTAAAACCCTAACGACGGCCTCTTCTTCCTCCTCGTCGCACGATCCTCTCAGCTCTCTCGGTCGCCTCATCGCAGTCGCTCGTCGCCTCGCTTCCGGCCCTTCCTCCTTCGCAGCTGTTGCCTTGCCGCCGGCCCTCCATCGCAGCGTCGCCTCAATTTACGCTTTTCCTCCGGCCATCCCTCGCTGTCGCGGCCTCACCTCCGCTCACTCGGCCTCACCTTCACCCTCCATCGTCTTCTTCGACAATCTCTCTCGGACACGCGTGTCACAACATGCGGAGAAAAGTTGACTACGTGTCGAAAAACTCCACACGCGTTGACTACGTGTCCCACTGTGTCCGAGCATGTTGACGCTCCATCAACACGGGCAACTTTTGAAATTTCAATAACACTATTCACCTTTTGAAATTTCAAGAAGACGATTTTTTTTTTTGGCCGAAAAAGAAGACAAATTAAAAAAACAAAGAATGTGGACTTTAGTCAAATTTTTCTCCCAATTGAAGAACTCTGGTACCAAAGAGAAAAGAATTTATTTATTTTTTGTTGAAGAGACAAGAGTGTTTTTTTTAAGTGGAAAAAGAAGTGCAATTCATTAAATACTAGATCAAAGTTTGTGAAACATCCGAGCATAATAAATCTAAAAGAGCATATGGAGGGTTCACAAGCCAACTATAGGGAAGAAGATGACTCAGGCTTGATCCTATTTTTCACCATCCACTGAAACTCTTAGAAAAGTGTAATACTTTCTCTAGATTTGAAAAGGGTTCATATCCGGTCCCTAATTCCTTTGCAATCCACCCCAAAATGGTGGAATTCCTCCCCTTTTAGTTGAGCTATTTCGTTCCTCTTGCTCCTATTCTTCATTTGGAATCTAATCTAATCTTGAACTCCAAAATCAGTCTTTCAAGCTTTGTAGAGTGTTATAATGCGTCTTATGGCCCCTACGAGAACAATTTTCCATCTGATTTGTGAAATCCTGGTATCTTAGTAAGAAGATTGTTGTTTACTAGAATCTAGTTCACGAAAAAAAGACATTTTCTCGGTCAATCCCTTCTAAAGTGCTTAGCTTCCAAATTATTGAACCGAACAATCTAGTGATCCGCCTTCCGTTAATAGGCCTCTCGCTTTTCCATGGGGAACTACTTTTCAGAGGCTGATCCGAAGGGTTTCAACTTCTATTATCATGAAGCTCCAACCGATTTGCTGAAACCGTCCACTACAACCATTAAAATCTGTAATGAGCATTTGTGGAGGCGGCCACCTCACCTCCCCGTCTCTCCGCCCGAAACGTGGCTGCCCTGTGCCATTTTCATTTCCTCTTTTCTTTTCCTCTGTCTATTTCCCTTTTATTTTTCTTAACAACCATTAGAATCTAAAGGCGCGTTTGGTAACGATTCTGTTCCCGGGAACAGATTCTGATAAAAAATGATTATTTTTTATTATGTTCTCGGGAACTGATTCTGAGTAAAAGAACACGTTTGGTAACTGTTCAAAATTTCTGATTCTAGAATAGAATTGTGTTTGGTACCGTGCTCATTGATTCTATTCCAAATCAATTTCTTTTAATTTTTAAATAAATTTTTTACTTTTTCCCTTTTTTTTTTTTTCTTTTCTTTTTTCTTCTTTTTTTTTTTTCCCCATTTTCTCCTATTCTTCTTCTTCTTCTTCTTGTGGCCGATCACCGCGATGGGCCGGGACGAGGGCCGGCGACCTCATCGGAGCGTCGCCGGCCTCGCTAGGTGGGCAATGCCCGCCCGGCCACCGAGGCGGGGTTGGGCATCGCGAGGCTTGCCTAGCCCCGGCGAGGCCGAGCCTCGCTGATGGACAAGCGGGCCTTGTCAGTGGCTGGGCTTGCCTCGGCGATTTTGAGCGGACCTTGCCCCGCGGCTGGCGAGAAGGAAGGTGAGCTCGCCGGTGAGCTGATTCCGACGGACGGCGAATGGCAGCAACGGACAGCGATTGCGGGATGACGGAAGGGAAGAATAAGACTTTCTTTGTTTTGATTCTTTTTTTTTATTCCTAGACCGAAAATCACATTTTTTTTTTTTAAAATTCTCAATTCTTGTCCAAAAATGTTTTGATTCTTTTTTTGCAAGAATGCAAGCGGTGGTGGACGGCGGTTGTGGGATGGCGGAAGGGAAGAAGAAGACTTTCACTGTTTTGATTCTTTTTTTGATTAGACGAGAATCACATTTTTTTATTCTCAATTCTTGTCCAAAACTGTTGCTTAGAGAATAAAAATTTTCTAAGCAAAAATTTTAGGCACTGTTTGGATGGTTTCCAAACAGTACCTAAGATTGACATATATGAAAATCTGGCCTTTTTGTCTTCATTGAATAAATGATTGGTGACCGATTCCGAAAAAAAAAAAGAATAAATGATTGGTGGTTTATCCACTTTATAAGTGAGCCATGATCAGATAATAGCTTCGTCTCCTTCTCCCGAAGATCTTTCGCGAACTCCGAGCCTGCCCCCCACCTCCTTACAGATCCCGAAGCTGCGTCCCTTGGCCTCCCGAAGCTACGGCTCGGTCCAGGCATGCTACTGCGACGGCTCCGTCTGTCGTCCCTTCTACCCGCGAGCCATCCGAGTTGAATTTCAACACTCCATACGCTGGTGGGAGCCATTTCGCAAGTCGAGTTCCATCTCGAAGAGAGAGAAGAGTTTTATTGCAGAGATGGATGTGCAAGGCCTGGATAGTCTACCGAGTGGGAAAAGAAAGGCCGTCCCTGGGAATTTCGGCGGTTTGCTGATGCACGTTGCAAACCGCTGCACTACAGCTGTCCGTCCGAACTACGATGTGTTCTTGAATTTCAATGGGGTAGACACTCGCAACGGCTTCACTGATCACCTTTATAACGCACTGGTAGCTGCTAAATTCTCCGTGTTCAAGGACGACCCCGATCTCCTCGGCGAGCAGATAGGGCCAGGGCTTTTGCAGGCCATCGCGTATTCTAAAATCGCCATCGCCGTCATCTCCGGAAATTATGCGAGTAGTGAATGGTGCTTGCGCGAACTCACCGAGATTGTGAAATGCGGCAAGGCAGATCAGCGCAAACTAATTCTCCCTATATTCTATGACGTGGATGTCTCTGATGTATATAACCAAACCGGGGAGTTTGGAAAGGGTTTTAGTGAACTGGCGAAACACCATACGCCGGAACAAGTGGAAGAATGGAGGGAAGCGCTGAGGTCTGTCGCGAGGATTAAAGGATGGTCATCACGGGACGTTGCTGATGGGTATGTACATATATGTATTTATCTACAATTGACGAATCTATATTTGTCAGATTCGTCATAAATCTGCATACAAAGCCTGTGCACTTTTGGATGGGAATGACCAATTTGCAATCAATAGAGTTAGGGAAACGAAGGGATCAAACTGTACCCTAATATTGCTTTTGTACATATATGAGCAGGCGTCTGGTGGATATGGTGGTTGAAAAGGTTTCCAGTATACTGAGTCCGCCGTGGATCGAACAAGTCCCCATGTTTCGTAAGTATTCTCATGTAATGTTCATCATGCGACAGCTTTGGCCTCCCTTCAATTCCCGCATAGAGAATGCATGTAATGTTCACGTAGTTTATGGCCTTAGACCGATTTGGTGGCTTTTTAAAGTTTCCTTGTTCTTTTGAATTTTCGTACGACTACTGTTAGGTTATATCTTATCATGATCGCTTTGATTTGTCGTGCTACATTGTAGGGAAGAAAAGAAAAAAAAGTAAATGCGAAGTGTTCCCGCTCTCTAGCCCTGCTACTAAAAAGACCTTTGCTTCTCACCTTCCTTACCACCTCGAGCGTGAAAATATCAGTGTGTTCAGAGATGATGATCAATACCTCATTGGTAAAGATGTTGATCGCGAGGTTCGCAATGCCATGGATTACTGCAAGATATTTATTCCAATTATCTCTGAAGATTTCGCCTCATCTCATGACTGTCTTGATAAACTAGTTCAAATGTTCAAATGCGTTGAAGAAAATGGGCAGAAGATTTTGCCCGTCTTCTATGAAGTGGATTTGTCGCGAAAGAAAGAACTACAGGATCATTTTTGGACGGACATGCTGCGGCATGATGTTCCGGAGAGACTCGTCAACGGTGGCTCGAATCTTTCGATCGGGTTTTTCCATCGCAGGATTTGTATCGGAAAACTTCGGGTACTTACTTTCTTCTTTCCCGCTGATACCTTAATTCAAACTTTTTATACTTCTCGCCGTTTATTTCAATGTTATTGGGCAACGGGCAGGAATGGAGGGGAACTCGCGGATGTGGTGCGCCAACATGTTATCAGATTAATTGCGTAGTAAGTAACAACTCGTTTTTAGCATATGCAGTTCCTGTTTTAGAAGAGGGTTTCCAGAGACAATTGAAGGTGTTGTCATTTATCGTTCACCATTTGCTTTAGTTTTCTGAACACCGGCGTGGAATTCTTTTGTTAGAGTTAAGAAACATGTTAGCTTGTTACGTTGTGCGTGATCAATTTAAAAAAGCATGTGGATTGTGGATTCAGATGTGACACAATTAATAGATGTCTCATGTTTGGATTTGGCAAGTCCCGATCTCTATTACAGATAGAGAGTGTATGAATAAAAGACGCATGAATGAGTATAGGGAAATCAAGCAAACGAAAGGAGGAGAGAAAATTGTCCAAACAATGAAGGGCCTTGTAGTTATGTCAAGCTGCCATAGATGAGTTGCGATTGAGTCGCAGTACAATGTGATCTCTTGAAATGCAGATTGCCTTCTAATTAATTCTAGGCCATCTTCCTTACTCAAATTAGTCAAGCTCCTTCCGGTGTAAAACAAGATGAGAAAATGAAAATGGGGAAACAATTGCAATTTGCATTAACATAGCTTGAACTGTACAACAATTTGCTGGATCACCGGAAGAGAAGATTTCCTTTTTTAGCTCTTTCGTCTTTCTTATCTCCAAAATATTGAACTTGTCCTTTGCCAATGTGGAAACATCATTGACCATCTGTCTCATTTCTTGACAGCTTGAAGTTGTAGGTCCTGGAGGATCACCATTGAAGCGTGAAATTGCGTGCGAGTACCGGGGGTTGAGCTCTGGCTTGGCGGGGGTTGGAGTGACCCCCGAAATGGTCGTGTAAAGCTTGCACCTTTCTGAACTCTTACAAGAACGCCGGCTGCAACTGCGATATGAGGGTTTTGCTGTCCACGATGTTGAGCTTCGAGGATTTGCATGATGTTGAGCCATGAGCGACGGGGGGGTAGGGGGGGTGTTGGGGTTGTTCTTCTTCCCGTTGCAGCGCTGCAAGAGGAACAGTGTTGATCAAGTTGTTGGTGTTGGGGAGGATTGTGTGGAAGTGGGTAGGATCGGTGGAGCTGAGGACGGGAGTGAGAAAGTTGACGCGAAAGGTGGGATGGTTTGCGCTGCGCTTTTGTTTGGATTTGTTGTTTGGTCTGTCCATTTTTGTCGGCATTTCGTTTGTTAAGTGCACGGGAATTTTCAAGGATGATTTTGCCTACCCTTTATATTCCTCTTTTGACTAATATTAAATCCATGTTTGCTGCCAATGTTTATGCAATGTTAGGATTTTGGCTTTGCATTGTGATGCTGGTTTATGATAATGAGCCTTGTGGATCCTTAGCTTTTCATTTAGCCAAAAAGATTATGTGCTTATTCATTTCATGTGCTTAATGTTTCAATATAGATCAGGAGGATTCCATAGTTGTTTCCAGACATATTTATGTAAAATTCAAAGCCGTATAGGACATTAGATGGTTGCATAAAAGGTTCCCGTGCAAATAAGGTAGACCCTGTAACCGGATTGGAAAAATGGGGTAGGTTTCAAAACAAGTTTCAATGCAAACAGAGTAGGTTTCAGGTTTCAAAAATTGAGAATTGGTTATAACGAGATAAGTTCTAGATTTTAGGTTTAGAATCTATCCACCTTGAAATCAATCATTCCTAATTTTTTCCCAATTGAAGAACCTTAATTTGAACGAGAGAAGGATAATTGCTTGGACCAAAGTTCTTTATAATTTCCTCCTGGTGCTGGGATGAGAGGCTTGGGTTTGATATTCTCGTAGTTGTCTAACCCCTGGCTTGACTCTAGTAGCAACTCCACCCCCAATCAATTCATTCCATGAACAGTCGGGGTAAAATGTCTAAATGTGTACACACTATTATCATCCATAGTATAAGCCTCTCGTCCCCACGAAGTTGAGCTCGCTCATATATTACTGGAAATAATACAGATAGCTCGCTTCAGTATTATATCATTGGAAATAATTATATATAGAATGTACCAAAGTATTCAAATTTATTCTTAGTGGTTCCAAATGTGTATGATATAAATGGCTGCAACATAATTGGAGGAAGCTCTTCTGAAGTCACTAATCACTGTACATAGCACTATAGGCAGAATAAAGAATGAAATTGCTAGTTACCAGAATTCCCAACCAAGAATTGTGCTAGTCTTGCTGACCACTCCAAAGATCAAGATTTCATTGGATTCAAGTTACATGTTCATTCATTTTTACCTCTTTGAAATTCTCAACTCTTCCATATTCATATACATGACTAAACCACAAACGTCAATTGCCTCCCAATCGACTTTCCAAGTATTATAGTGCAGTCCAATTTACATACAATGCATCATACAATGTATCGAAGCTCAATCAGATTTATTTAAAGATATCTGACAATCTACGCAAGGGCAAACTCTATGAACTTTGTAAGCAAAAAAAATCTGCGAAGAATAGCAATTCTCCAAATCAAATCATATTAGTGACACATTTTACAGCGGCTCAATACACACACATAGGTGATACCTGATTATTATGGCATTCTTAGCGAATGAATGACCTTGAAGCAACATGTTTCTGTATCTGTTATGAGAAAAGATTATCGGATGGACTTAGATATTGAGCTGTCTTCCACGATGTAGATTTGCTTATCAGGCATAAATTCAAATGGACAGGATTGGAGTCAATAACACGAGGAAATATGGAATTCGTTTAATTTCAACATCGAATGATATATGAAATCTTTTCCTAGGGGATAAGGCATCTTGCCCCCATGAAAGTGGCTGCCAGTTGCTTTTTATTGAGTTCCAACAGAAATACTATCTATTCCAATGACCACCTGCGTCGCAATTATCATTTTCTTTTTTTCTGATGCGATGTCGCTTCAGTAGTACACAATTACACAGCATGAACATAAAACCCTGAGCACACCTTGTCGACGAGAGGTGCACGATTTTCTACCGTTCATGTGTTTCAGCTCCACCCTGATAGATTCAGCCGGGGGAAAAAAACAGAGGCCATAGACAATGCATCAATTTTGCACTGAAAAAAAAGAAGAAGAGCAGCAGTAGCAAAATTACTACATGACCACTCTAACCTGCTGCAAGTATTGGCCATGCAACATTTGCTATATAACTCACAATAGTAGCTACATTATTTCGACGCATACAGGTGTAAGGACATAATTATTAAAGGTAAGTTCATCGGTACACTCTCAATGGTCATCACAAAGCACCAAAACTAGAAGAATGGCAATGGTTGAATGAACACAAACCCACCCCAAATTTCCTTCTCTCTCTAATCGGCCATGTATTAATTAAGCAGACTTCTCCTGGTTGGCTGCAATATCCTTGAGCTTCCCCTTTAGCTCTCCACTCTGGACGGAAAAGAAGCCGCATCAGCGAATACAATTGGAAGTAGGAAGAGCATAAATAGTATCGAACAAACCCTCACTTGGTGCATACTCAAAATAATATCAGAACCTCCAACGAACTCCCCCTTGATGAATATCTGGGGGAAAGTAGGCCAGTGGCTGCAAAAGAAAGAACAGCTAAGCAAACAGAATCATATGAAATCTCATTTCCAAAATTGAAAATTTCAGCATAAATCAGCCAACATAGGTTCATGTTGCAAGTTTTATCTATTCTATGAAGAATAAAATCCATGACACAATGTCATGCGCTTTTCTCAAAATGTAGCTGAAAATGCAGAAGTCCATACTATAACCAGAGTGCCTTGATGTGATGGGTGAATTCTAGGTAGATACTAGAGGCTGAAGTATTTTGTTCAATAAGAAACAAAAACATCGAAAGATATTGGCTGCCATAACTTTGAGAGAGTTTATCAATACTTAATCATCTTGGCATTGTTAAATATGTTATATCAAGGGCCTTTGAAGCATTTATAGTGTACGAGTAAAATGTTATATGGAAAATCAGCCAAAATTAAGCACTGTCAAAAGGGAGATGAGACTCACCTGAAAGCTTTCACAGCACTTTTCAGCTCTGCATTTTCCAAAATATTCCTAGCACCCACTGGAACATCTGAAAGGGTGGTTAGAAGACTTCAACTGGTTCAATCAATCAAATCCAAAAACTTAACATATCATGAAGGTACCATGATATGTATGAAGAAACAGATAAGAATGAAATCCCTGACATTTTCTTCTATGCACAACATTCACTAGCACTTAGTGTGGACATGGACGGTATATCTGTGTAGGACATCAAAAGACATGGACAATATTATATTTCCACGTATAATGACGCCTTGCAATCAGCATATGACAAGCTGTGATAGCTAATGCACAAGCCCGTCATACAGAAAGAGACATTAATCCACTGACGAAAAAAAAACAATGAATACAGCTGATTTGGGTTAGATTATTTTCAATTTTAAAGCTTCTTGCCCACCGAAGCTCTTTCAATAATGGAAATCTCCGGAAACTAAGCATTTGACAAAAACTCTCCAGCTAGTTTGCCTTCAGAACACTCCCACTGAGGCATGAGATGCGTAGGTACTACAGAGGACAAAGATGTTTCAACATAAAAATTGACGGTAACATTTTGTTTAATGATACAGATGATTGAATTTTGATGTTTGTAGTTATAACACATGCAAAGGATGATCAGCATCAGTACTCAAGTCTCATGCACTACTCCAGTACCTTGGAATGCAGTAGTTACGTCCTCTCGCATTCCCAGTAGTAATTATAATTGGAATTGTATATTCATGGTTTTCTCAATAGGTTCATTTGGAATGTGAGTATATTCTGCCGATAGCACCATCCAGAAAAGTCAAGAACAGCTCCATGTTAATTCCTGTACCAAATTTTGACACACACACACACACACACACACACACAAAATTCCCTGTACCAATTAAAAACAGTACAGTCCAGTACTTTCGTCCCTAATCATATCATAACCAGATCTATGTATCACATTTCGCAAAGTTCTAGTACAAGCCTATAACAAAGATCAGAAAATACATTCAGCAGGCAAATTTGTCAATTCTCCATAGTCTTTCAAATTGAAAGCATCGGTAGGTGAGTCCAACAAAGGCATGCTGAAAATGCTATAAAAGGCAAGAGAACTTACTGTAATGGTTCAATACTCTTACAGCTAGAGAGCTGAAGCCACACTGCGGAAACTCAGGGACCCCTTTCATGTATATCATCACAGGATTTTCCTTGACATCCTAAACCATAAAAAAATGAAGTAAAACAAATGAAGAGAATAGATGAGCAAAGTAAGTAGGACACAGAACATAACGAAGAACTGTAAACCATGTTATGTCATGTCACAGAGCACCTACCTGTTCAACAACATCCTTTAAAGAAGTGGCAGAGTCCTGGAACTTATCCATAGGTTTGAAGTCATCATTCATGTCAGGGTCATTTGGTACAGTTGTAGAGTATCTCATTCCTCTTTGAATAGACAATGCAGATACCTGCTGATAATAGTTGCAAAAGGGATGTTAGCACAATATTGCAAACATAACAAATAAAATACAGACGCAACTAATTTAGACATTATCAGAGATAAGGCTTGAGAGTTAGTGGATCTAAACACATGACCAATAACCAATGGCTTTTATCTCAATTGAGCACTGCCTCTGCTATCCTTTGAGAAACAAGTTTGCAAATTTATTTTAAAGTTGTTATATTGGCAATGACAAGAAAAGAAGCTAAAGTTTGAAGTTGGAAGTCACAGCCAGTAACAGCCAGCATTGCACTTCCATCAGTGGAGTGTCACATAAGCTGAACACTGTCAAGCTGGAGAACAAGTAACTTGGGGTCCTTAAGAAAATATCCTATGTAATTCCAATTAAGACCCTTCAGAGCAAAGAAGATAAGCTGTTTAGAGCGACTCCTCTGCTCAGGGCAACATCTGCTGAGCTCCACGTCTCTATACCTGTTTTCTTGTTTGCCCAGCTAAACTAGCTTCTACTCATTATCTTAAGGCACACCTCAATAACCATCTTTTATCTTCAGAATTCAGTCCTATGCACCTCCATCCGTTCCATAATAACCAGTATAACCGTATTTTATGCTAGTTGATACAGGAACAACAGCTCACCATTCTATTAGAGCATCCTGCTGGGGACCCTGTGATGCCCTTGAGGAGAAGGTTCGATAAGGCTCTTGCCATGATGCCTGCTGTAGTCCAGCTCAAGGTTGTATCTTCTATGCGCTAAAGCACCACACAATGGAATATAACTACACAACAAAGATTATGTGCAGAGCATCAGTTATAATTCATACAATGGATCAAACATAAGCAGCACCACCAAAGTCAGGATAGATATTGTAAACAACAATCAACAGTCGACTCAAGGCGAATTGGAACTTTGCATCTGGAGGTGGTTTCTCAAGCTCGTGTTATCATTGACAATCCATTAATAAATCATAACTTTGCAACTAAAAGCAATTTAAATTAAATTTGCATCATCATCATCAATACCGTATAAGCTATGCAGTGACAACAACTAGGAATGAGCATGGTCCAGATGGTTCCAGGGCTGGAACTGGGAAATAAGCCAGGGGATGGTTCTAGAGAACCTAGAACAGAGAACCGAACCACCCCTTTTTTTTTGGGCAAAATCATATTTGATTTTTTAGAAAAAGCCCAAGCAAAAGCACCATGCAAACAAACATAAAAAACCAGAAATTAATTCAATCAATACAAATCTCAAGCCTCTCAACAGTAGAACCTCTCCACAGAGAAAATATTCAGTGGTTCGTGCGCGCCACGTCATCTGCTGACGTGGCGCGCACGAACCACTCAGAGATCAACACGCGTCATGTGGGACCCGCTGGAAGATGGAGGGGCGGGCTCGGCTCGGCTTGGCTCGCTGCAGAAGAAAAGACAGCTCACGACTCCCGCCCAAAAGGTTTCTCTCTCCTGGATTGAATTTTCTGCAATTTTCTCTCTCCCTCACTTTCTCTCCTCCTCCTCCCTCTCGCGACGTCCACTCTGCTCTCTCTCTCTCCCCCTCCGTGAAGTCGTCCGACGCCGACGCCCCTCCGCCGGTTGCCTCCGTCGGCGTCGGAGTCCGTCGCTCCCGTCTCTTCCGCCTCCGCCTACACGTCCGACGCCAACGCGTCGAACCACGACGGCGAAAATGGAGGAGAGAGAAACGACGAAGCAGAAGACGGAGACGAAAAAGCATAAGCGAGAGCGCTCGGGGCGCGCTCGGGGTTCTGGACATGGGTCGTCGCTTCGGTCGCGTTCCGGTCGCCCTCGTCTACCTCCCCAGAACCTCCGCCTGTCCACCCGCCCCGAGGTCGCCAGCCCCCTCACCAGCATTCGCCGCCGTAACGCCGCCTCTCTTCACTCCGTCGATCGATTCCCGATTCCCGATCTCCCGCCCCCTCCTCCCTTGAAATCTTGGAGGTCCATTTTCTGATACGATTTCTGGTTTTTCTTGTTTGTGCCGCCTGCAGTTGGTGAAGGCTACTGGTTGAAGCAGTCGGTGATGTCTCCCCACGCAGGTTCGGCTCCGTTCGATCTCTAAGGAAGCTGCTTGTTTGCCTACTGGTGTTACTGTTTGACGCTTTGATCCCTTCCACAGGTTCCATGTATCACGGTTCTCCTTTGCTGTTGCTCGTTCTCGGACCTCTCGCTGTCAAAAGGTAACTACCGGAGTATAATCACCGATGCATTTTGAAGGCTAGGTTGATTGTGAGCTTTGCTGGTTATCTGCTAGAACTGAACTAGATTTATCTGGCGTTATCGAAGCGGAGGCTGTGGCTTGTGCGAAAAGTTGTTTTTGATTCCAGAAATTGAATTTCTTTTTAGGGGAGTCGTAGTTTCTTGTGTGTTGTGAAGTTAATTATGTCTCTGTAGCTTTCTCGCAATGCAGAATTGAAGGGCAACCAGGGCATCTTCTATACAGGTATCTACTTCTCTCGTGTTTCGGTTGCGTAGGTAGTTCGTGATTCACTATTTTCATGCAATGTGATGTGTGGTGATCTTTATTGTACTCGTCTCTTGTTCAAAGCATGAGTAATTCAGTGTTGTCAAATACCTGGAAGGATCTAACCTAAGTACAGATTACAATGCTTCTGGTCCTATCTTTGATTCTCTGAGTCGAACATGACTGCGGAAAACTTCTGAACTTGGAAATTTGCCATTGTTTCATTGTTTTGCTTTCGATGGATTACATTGAGCACAATACATGATTGTTACAATATCGCAAATTTTTATAAACGTCTGCTGTATCTCATCTTGTGAATCTTGTCTTTCATAAGTTGGTATAATCTGTCAGATCTTCTCCAGAGCAATCTAAGATTATCCCCTGCATTCTTTATGTAATTATCTTCTATGTTGATAAGTTGCTCAGTCCATGAGAACAGCTCTTTTGGTCGTAGTCTATTTCTTGTGATTGCAGATATTCTCAATGCAATGCTTATTCGTGCAACTGGTCAGATTCTGCAGAAGGTGTATGCCCAGCATCTGGAAGCTCTGGATCTTTTTCAAGTTGTCACAAGAATCAGGTAAACTTGTTTCTCTAGAATCTAACAACTAGTGTTATATCCTTCTGCTTCTCTCCCTTTCGTAAGACTATTATTGCAATACATTAAGTTACACAAGCTAGTATCTCCTAGGCTTAGAACTATGGTGAGCTGGCTGCATTGAGGTTGCATTGGTCTAAAATTGGTCTAAATTGAGTATGTCATGCATATTTGGAGTCACTGAAGATTATTTCATAGTTCATTATCCTAAACAAGGCATGCTGGCTTGGCGAGGTCCGTTTAAGTGAGATAAGGGATTCTAAAGATATATAGTCTAAGCCTCTTCCTGGAGGCTTCTTTTTCTATCGTGGAACTTCTTTGGCCATTTCTTTCTGGGGACTTCGTGTATTCACTAATTCTTATTTTTCTAATTTCCATTGTATGAAGCTTCATAAATGATATGCTACCTTTGAGAAAAGAGCTAGTGAAGCTGCAACACTATGCTGCTTAAGTTTAGGTCTTATTTTGTTTCAGGGATGTTACCATCAGGAGACATTGCAGCCCTGGTCTATCTGTGGAACCCTTTCACAATAGTTGCACGTGTGGGTCTATCGACATCCCCTATTGAAAATTTGGCAATCCTATTAGCCCTTTATGGTGCTGTAACACAGAACAAGCTTTGCTGGCTATGAAGATCTGGAAGTCCCACCGTAAGACTCTAATCTGCATTGGCCGTCGCTTTGTCATTTTCAAGGAGGTTGAAGTGTGAGATTTGCCTCCTTGGCCTTAGATATCAAATCCTGATTTGTATTCATCAACTTTCAGAAACAAACTCCAAAACAAGGCCATTCTTCGGTGGAGTCAGCGTCAACTGAGACATACTGGTGGTGGATTTGGATGATGATAATCATGTCTCATCACCTAACAGCAACGTGTCGAGCATAAGTGGGAAGAGAAGTGAGAGAGACCCACATGGAGAAAATGAAGTTGAGGCTGAGAGAACTTCGTGCTCTTGTAAGAGCATCGAAGAAGATGGCAGCGGAGGAGATGGAGCGAGGAAGAAGCTCAGGCTGTCTAGAGAACAGTCATTGGTGCTAGAGGAGACATTCAAAGAGCATAACACTCTTAACCCTGTGAGTGGCAATTTTGGTCATTCTATTACTGATTAATATATGCTTTCTTTAAATGTGCGTGAGCGTGTAATCACTGCTCATAAACCTGACATGGATGTTTGGTAGGAAAAATTGAATTTAAAGTGCGTTTCTGTCATGAGATTGATGTTTATTTGTAGTTGTCATTTACTGGTAACAGTCGAATTGGGGATTTGAGACCTTTTTCTTGTTTTCTTTTTGCAATGATTGGATCTGTGTGAATCACAAATTGGTTTTCATTTTTATTTATGAATAATGAGATCATCTTTAGGTTCCCTTTGGATGTAACAAAGGGATGGTTTCGATGAGTTTAACTGGAGATTGTTTTGAGTTTCAGAAGCAAAAGCTTGCCTTGGCCAAGCAGCTGAATCTTAGTCCCAGACAGGTAGAGGTCTGGTTTCAGAACAGGCGTGCCAGGTAATTGATAGTTTTGAGTTCTTTTTGCCCAAATACATGGCTTTACATCTGCGTCTCATCTGCATCATTCTGATCATGGTGGAAGAAAAATGTCAGGAGTGGGAGAGAGGCGGGTAGGGGTGGGGGTGGTTGGTTCTCTCTTAATCATTTTATGGTAGTTTGACATCGAAGTTGTTTTTCTTTATAGTGAGTGCATGTAATCTTTGGGTCCACATGTATCCCAGTTGGGCCATCTTGCACACAAGGTGTGTGAGCGTGTAGTGGGAGTCCGGTGATGTGACTTGTCACTTAATCTAGGAGTACACTTCACGTTCTCACTTTAGTATGGAGCACTGATATGTGGGATCCATAAATTCTAAGCCGCCAGGGGAGGAAGTGAAGTTATTAGGGAGTACTCAAATACCAAAAATTTTGTTATGCGAGGGCCCCAGTTTAGATTCATGCACTCATGATTTACAATGCAGCTCTGGAAAGCTCTGTTTATGGTTAGGATAATGACGTTGGGTCTTTTGCATCAAAGAATTGGTTTGATGAAGCAGCTTCTCTATGTTAAGTTTGAGCAAATGTGCGATTCTTTTGTCTAATAGCTGCCATCTTGATTTTCTTAATCACATGGAAATGGGCTGAAGATTGTTATTCATACCTTACTAGATTGAGCTGATAATGTGTTATCATCATGCTGTAGTTTGGCACCAACAATCTGTGTGGGGTAGCTCTGTATAAGGATGTACCGTAACATCTTTTTTTCTTTTTACCAATTTGGTGTAGGACTAAGACGAAGCAAACTGAGGTGGACTGTGAGTACCTTAAGAGATGCTGTGACAATCTTACACAGGAAAACAAGAGGCTGCAGAAGGAAGTGCAGGAGCTCGGAGCACTGAAGCTCTCCCCACAGCTCTACATGCATATGAACCCTCCCACCACGCTCACCATGTGCCCTTCATGTCAGCGAGTGTCTGTTCCTTCGGCATCATTGTCGCCTCCATCTTCATCTTCAGTCACTGCCTCAGTGATTGGCCCCATGGAGCCGGTCCATAATCCTTTTAGTCAGTCTGGACCATCCATCAACCCTTGGGCAAGGCTACAGATGCAACAAGGACTGAACAATTTGCACTCTTAATGGCTTTTCTGACATCTGCGCAGCATGTGCCAAGGCGTACAGCAAAGAGTATCAGCTCATCCTGACGATACATTAGCAAGTATGACGTAGAAAGATCCAATGATTGGCAAAATAGAGCGTCTATTGTGCTTTTTGCTGATAATAGGACATTGATTGCTGGGATAGACAAATCTTATCCCTGTTTTTAAGGTCGAAAACATGTAGGGAATAGAAAAGGTGAACGTTAGTTCATGAAACTTGTTCACTTATGTAATTTGATGATCTATCATGATGTGGGTGATTGTCGAATCTATTCAAATGTCGATGAATCATGGTCTCATCTACCATGTTGGGTCATCAACTGTTTCAAGCAATTCAATTGTGATATTTGTTGACGGGTGACACAGAATATGCCTTTCGAAAGTAAATTTAGGAGCAAAGTACTGAAACACGAGCAAGAGTTGTATGATGTCCCCTAACCATGGATACATACATGGCGGTCACATTCTATGATTAGGCAATTACCATATCAGAATACTAACAGTTCTCTTTCATCTTATTGTTTAATAAATCTCAATCGCTGACGACGTTTCTGGTCTAGGAGTAAACTGGTTAGGTTTCTAGAATGCTAAAGTCAATTTCCTGACTAGCCCATTTGGCAGAGCAAGTAGTTACATCACATGGCATATGACGGCAGCTTAAGGTTTAATAAACCAATCGAAAGTGAAAGATTTTGGAAATTCAAGCATCGATTGAGTAGGACGAGGTACATAGTGCACATCAGTTGGGTGATTGATACATGAAGTACCTTTCCCATAAGGTGGCTTCAAGAAGTGGAAAAGATGGTTTAGAACACATGCGTATGTTTCAGCTTTATATTTGACCTGGTTTTTACGACTTTGAAGATTCTACACATCACCTCTGTCATGTAACAATGGCCATTTCGTCCTCCTTGTACAATCAATGCACAGAAGTCAGCTACCAAGATGAGCTATGGAGATTTCATTTTATTTCAGTTTGACAAAACTGGACTTAATCAAAATGTTGCTTTCGACTGTCTCAGTCCCCAAGTGACGATGCAGAATCGTCTACGTGAAATTTGGATAGTCTAAACCGTGTTAATTATCAGTTAGCCATACTTAAGTCCAGAACAAAAGTTTCTCATGTTCGTGTTGAGTTAATCTCAAGGGTAGACAAATGCTCAACTCCTCGAAATGATAGAATGCATGTTCTCTGGCAATCCGAAGCAAGTTTAGCTTTGTAAGGACTTAGAGACGATACTTCGTAATAAGGTGTAATACCGATCACATTCATGTCAATGACGGATACACCGCAGCCCAAATCTACAGGAAGGGGAGGTGAGGAATCATTCAGTGGGCACTTTTCTCTCTTCAGATCACGATAGCAATAATCATCATACTGTATTTGTGGTGTCTGCTAGGGAACGAAGTATGCACCCAAGCCGGCCCTCTCCGTGAGTCTTTCGTGAATCCGCAGGCACTGGTCACAGGTGGGGCGATCCCCTGTAGACAAGCCTCTGTACAAGTATCTGGCAAGCAACGAGAGGATCAAATTAATGAGGTAGGTTCTGGTTTTGCAGATATGCTGTACGTGGGAAAAGAAGAAGGCATTAACGAACGAAACGTAGCACACACGAACTACAACAGCGATAGCATTTGCACACTGAATTCTCTTACTACTCACTAGAGAAGGAATGCATGTTTAACTCCATCAAAGGCCTTAGCAATAACGGTAATCCAAGCAAGATGGTAACGATCAGATGAGGAATAAATAATACATGGGGAAACTCTGCTCTCCTCGAATCGGACTTATTGGCCAGCCAAACAACAAAACCAACTGGTCAATAAATATATCTACCTTTAATCTCAGTTAACCATGGTAAAATTAGAAGACAATGCTCAATTTGCTGGTCATGAGACCATAGTTGCATGATGAGCCTGAAGGTCAAAGCAAAATACATGTTAAGCGTACATACATAAGGCAAACAACAGATGCCATCAAATCCCATCTACTTAATAACCAGTCCAAAATGACGATGTTCACAGCCGTAAGAACATTCAAGTACTTTGACGATGACCTCAAGACAATTTTTGTTATATACAATCTTGTCAGTTTAGACTAACTCAAGTACCAATAGCGATAAAGAAACATCCCCAGAGCATTTGCATATAATTCTTCAAGGAGAGTTAGATAATGCTCTAAGCCATTCTTAAGCATTGACAAGCCAATAAGTCATATTTGCAGTATCCATAGAATAACATAGGTTTCGAGTGCTGATGAAAAGAAGGAACATGTTCTCCAACCAGAAAGAAAAGTATCGTGCTATCAAACGCAATTTATCTGGTCAAATGACACTGTTATGGACAGGAAGGAATTTGAAATAAATTACTGCAGGGAGACTGGGGAAAACAGCATGCAATTGTCTTGTATGATCATTATATGCCAAAATTCAGTGAGTGAGAAGAACA
Source organism: Eucalyptus cloeziana (assembly GCA_014182715.1). NCBI lineage: Eukaryota > Viridiplantae > Streptophyta > Magnoliopsida > Myrtales > Myrtaceae > Eucalyptus > Eucalyptus cloeziana. The sequence continues at coordinate 1,725,510 of CM024637.1, read as the reverse complement.
CACGAGACGAATGAACATGGTACTACTTTTTCTGGCTGAGTTGTGAAGACTATGGCAAGCCAATAGAGTATGGCACCTTGGTGAAAATGGAATCTAAACCAGAATCCTGCAGAAACAAAATTATTCTACTCCTGCATGAAACCGGCCTTGAGATCAAGCTAACCCCAAAAGTTGTCAATTTAATTCCTCTCCTTCCAATCACTCAGAACAGAAATACCATTAGATCAACCTACTCAGAAGTCTCAGGGATTTGATCTAGAAAGGAGATCTTTTAGGACTAGATTGCATGACTAGATTTTGGCACTCAATACAACCAACAAAGAAACAACCAATAAGGACTTTGTCGATAAAATTGATGAAATGCCTTGTCTAGAATTCAGGGAAAGCTACACGTCATCATAGTTTTGAGACAATCTAAACCAGGAGTTGCTTCTGCTACTCTAGATCCACAACCACCCCAAGCATTAACACATATAACCCCAGGACAGAAGCAACTATCATTGAGCATATCTTACCATCTATTCCAAATTGACAACCTTACCTGCCCTGCTTTATCCTCTCCAGTCTATCATTCTTATACTTCGTTTAGAAGGCAAGGATGGGATGAAAATGGAAAGAAAATTTAAATTTCTGTCCTCTCTGCGCCAAAGTTTCAAACTTTACCTCAATTTTCCTTCCCCTCCCTCCTTCCCAAACAAAGCATTGGTACCGATCCTTGGGAAGAGGCAACTAGAATGCCTAATACAAATCACATTGTAGCAATAAAGAAAGTCCAGCTTAGTCTGCGCATAGCCTCTAAAAGGGCTTTTATTTGGGAATAGGAATCCCTATACACTCTAACTTGACTGCCTTGCATAGTTTAACAAGGTTTGTTCCTTCAAAAAATGGGGTGTCAACAAATAAGTAGAGCAATCACAAGTAGCATAATTCAGTGAATTCACAATACAACAACACAAACATTTTAACAAGGCCTTAAATAGATAGACTATGATCAGCCAAAGCATACAATTAATAGTAGTTACTGGCGCAACCTACTCTTCATAAGCAAAATTGAGAAACTGATAACCTAAACCAAAGTAGTAGGCTATTCCTTAGCAAAGTTATGGTCAAATTTCATAAATGGTAATTCTTCCAAGATCACTTCATTAGTTTGAGTTATTCTCACCCAATTATTTGTAGGTTTGAACACCAGAAATAAGAAAATGTATATCAAACTAAGTCATTGGGGGAAAAAAAACATTAAGTCTTCAGAGATCCTAACGTGCCAACCCTCATGACACAGATAAACCAATGAACTGAAGAGACAGTTTGCTGTTTCTAGTCATTACATCACCCATGAATTCTTGATCTTTATTAAATATCTCTACCAAAAGCTGCAGCCACAACAAACAGCTCAGTAATTAAGCCCTTCACAACCGATAATCATTAGGCATAATGTCACTACCCAGTGAGCCCATGATCCTTATGTTAATCTGTATCAAGGGACTACAGGAGTACTCAAATGTCCCATTGAAAGAACAAGACAGTTGAGTGAAAAGATTAAGCCCTTCACAAACCCCCCCACACACACAGTGGCATTTCGGCATTGATATCACTTGTGCCTTCAAGCGCTACAAACTTAATGGAAACAAGAAAACCATCCCCTGTGCCCTAAATTGCTACCATCACTCCAAACATTTCAATTCCACGGTAAAGATTACTAAGCAAACACGAAGCAATAAATCCGAACAAGCATCGACAACGGACAGGTACGGAAAACAGGGAAAAGGCAGCGCAACACTCACTTCATGAGGATGTCGTAGTACTCGGGATTCAGGGAAGAGAACAGGGCGTCCAGATCCTTTATCGCCATTATCGCTCTGTGCACCACTATCCAGTTCGCCGACTGCAAAGACCGTGACTTCACCACCCGGAAAGATCTACGATACAAGCAGCAAACACCCACCAAAAAAAAAGGGCGAACCTTGCATAGCTCGTCCCGCGTGTTCGGAGGCGATCCTTCGAGGGCGGTCTTGAGAGCCTCCACCGGCTTCGACCTGCACGCGACGAAACGAAACACGAGGAAAAGCGGAGGTGGGTCAGCTCAAAATCGATCCGGCGAAATCGCGGATGGAAAGGCGGCAAGAGAGGGATCGAGGAGGGGAAGTTTACTGCTTGAGCAAGCTCTCGATCTTGCGGGACTTGTGCTCGATCCTGGAGATGATGGCCTCCGCGTTGTCCGCCTCCACGAAGTCGTCCGTCGCCGCCATCATTCCGGCGAAGCGCCAAAAGTAACTGAATAACCGGCACTTCATATAATGCGTCGGCAAGTAACTGAATCGCCAAACCTACGTAGGGAGACATCACCGACTGCTTCAACCAGTAGCCTTCACCAACTGCAGGCGGCACAAACAAGAAAAACCATAAATCGTATCAGAAAATGGACCTCCGAGATTTCAAGGGAGGAGGGGGCGGGGGATCGAGGATCAGGAATTGATCGACGGAGCGAAGAGAGGCGGCGTTACGGCGGCGAATGCTGGTGAGAGGGCTGGCGACCTCGGGGCGGGTGGACAGGCGGAGGTTCCTGGGGAGGTAGACGAGGGCGACCAGAACGCGACCGAATGTCCAGAACCCCGAGAGCGCGCTTTTCTGCTTCTTCGTCTCCGTCTCCGTCTTCTGCTTCGTCGTTTCTCTCTCCTCCATTTTCGCCGTCGTGGTTCGACGCATTGGCGTCGGACGCGTAGGCGGAGGCGGAAGAGACGGGGGCGACGGACTCCGACACCAACGGAGGCAACCGGCGGAGGGGCGTCGGCGTCGGACGACTTCGCGGAGGGGGAGAGAGAGAGAGCAGAGCGGACGTCGCGAGAGGGAGGAGGAGGAGGAGAGAAAGTGAGGGAGAGAGAAAAAATTGCAGAAAATTCAATCCAGGAGAGAGAAACCTTTTGGGCAGGAGTCGTGAGCTGTCTTCTCTTCTGCAGCGAGCCGAGCCAAGCCGAGCCCGCCCCTCCATCTTCCAGCGGGTTCCACATGACGCGTGTTGATCTCTGAGTGGTTCGTGCGCGCCACGTCAGCAGATGACGTGGCGCGCACGAACCACTGAATATTTTCTCCCAATTTTGGGCTCTTTTTTTTTTTTTTTTTTTGACAATTTAAGTTTTTAAAAATGGTTTGTCCAACTCTTATGTAATCACGTTTGGTTTAGTCGATCCATAAAGTTAGTGACATGAGCAGATCCTTGGAGCTGACTTTTTTTTTTTGGTCAGACTTGGAGCTGACTTCACCTGGTCAAATTTGGCCGCATTTGTTTTGTTTTGTTTTGTGTGTGTGTGTGAAGTTCTCTCGAGTCTCCCTTTTATAGAAATTTCGATTTCGATCGAGGACAGAGGTGGGACGAAACAGAGAGGGATACTAGTAGTATCCTTAATTTTTTTGGTCAGTGTCTGACTATTTTCTCTTAGACACCGAGGAAAACATTAATGTTTAACGTTCTTCAGATATGACTTTTATACGGTATCTCATGATTTGAAATTGTTGGAGGATAAATTGTTTTTAAAAATAAGGAGAAAAAGGGTAATTGCAACATTACTCTCTTCTCTGACAGGTAACTAAAGTTGGTCGAGATGCAGTTCTTATGCTTTAGGTCTGAAATAATATGGAGTTAGATGATTGTCTCTTTGGAAAATGTGGAAAAAGTGCTATTTATTTAATTCCTATGCTCTTTCGCGAGCGCTCTATCTTCTAAGCCGTGTCTCCTCAGGGCATGCATCAATAGATTCTGAGCCTATTGAATGCATGCCCATCTTTCAACAATCAAATTCCCCTTTATGGTTTCTTCACTGAAGTTTAGATTGTTTTCTGCCAGATTGATTAAAAATGCTAGTGGAGTTTGAGAATGCCAAAGTCCTTGCCACTGATCAGAAGATTTCAGATGTCAAGGAAATGATTATTTTGCGGGAGAAGTCAGCTCAATTGAGCGTGCTGTTACTATTCATTGCAGAGGATATCTCACTGCAAGCACTGTCGAGGACTCGGAGACGGAAAGAAAGGTACCGAAATATATTCAACAAGCTTATCCTCGAAGCCCAAAATTGTTCATTGAAAATTTTGCAGCACCCATAAAAAGATTAAAAATTTATTCAGCAAAATTCCAGGGAAGACCAAACAACAATATAGAGCAATCATTCTACATTTAGGCATCCTGTGTTTCGTGGAAAGCACTTTACTTATTTTCTAGTGTTTGGTTCGCTTGGGAAAATAAGTCAAACTGGGAACTTATGCTTAAATTCAAGAAAATGATTTCCTCTTAAAAAATTGCAAATCATTTTTCTAAATATTATTAGGTATTAGTGTTTGAACTTGAAACTCTAAATTTGGGCTCGAAATCCTAATGTTGATTCTCGAGTCCCTACGCTTGGGTTAGGTCCATTGACACTAGGCTTGGGACCTCGGTACCTATGCTTGGATCCTGATGCCCGCACCTAGGTCCTTTGAGGTTGAGCCGGCCCCTTGGCGCCCACATCTGGGTCCACTGAGGCTGAACCCAAACCGAGGTGCCCTTCCCTAATGACTCGATACATGAGCTTGGGTCCATAAAGGCCAAGTGTAGGATCTTGGTAATTGAGCTCAAATCCCCAACACCTAAGCTCGAGTCCATTGAGGCCGGGCTTGGGATCCCAATGCTTTGTGCTCTGCTCCATCGAGGTCGCCCTCGGGACCTAGATGGTTGTGCCTCGATCCTTGGCTATTGCGTTGAGGTCCAGCGAGGCTTCATTCGAGACTCTAGCTCTTACTTAGTTGCCCAATAAGTTATTGATGCTTGAATTGTGTATGTTAATTAGGAAAATCTAATCAGATTTTTCATGTCAAACGGAGGAAAATATTTTCCAATTCATTTTTAGGATTTAGCTAAATTCCAGAAAATAATGTCATTTTTGTGAAAAATGACTTCTTAGAAAATATTTTCTATAAATGCCACACTTTTCGTGAAATAAATAGAGACTTAGTATGAAAACAAAGTACAACCCCAGTGTTGTGAGGCAACCGTCTTTTAAACTAAGACCAAAGCAAAACAAACGGAACAAGGAAGCCTTTGGTCGATCCAGCGGAGTACAAAAAACTATCCCATTACCTCCCCAAATTTAATTCCGTCCACGAACCCTGGAGCCTGAATCGACGGTGATGGTCATTGACAAACAGTACATAATAAGAGAATTTTGAAATAGAAGACACTAGGGCTGGTCCCCATACATCACAATGAATCGGTTCAAGTGAAAATTGAGTGCGCGTGTGAGAGAATGAAAATGGTAACTTGCAACTTTTGCCTAACTGACATGCAGAACAGAGAGTTGTCACGCTTATTTGATATTTGAAGCTGTTTAAAAATAAGATTTTGAATAGTTACAGAAGGGTGGCCAAGACGATGATGCCAGGTGGAGGAGTTGATGCGGGAAGAAAATGAAACTTGAGGTTTGAAGCAAGGTTTGGGGAACCGCATAGGATAAAGGCCATTCTCAGTCCAACCGTGGTGTAGAATTTGCTTCGTTAGCTTGTCATTCACAAAAAATTGAGAATCATCAAATAGAAAATAGCAATTATTGTCTTTAGCAAAACGATTAACTGAAATTAAATTGGTAGATGCTAGAGGACAACAAAGTATATTAGTTAAATGCATGGAAGAAACAAGATGTGAGAGAGAAGTGGAACCAACATAAGTAATAGACAAACTTTGGCCATTTCCAACCTAAACTTCATCAGAACCACTATAGGGAGAGGAGATGGAGAGATTACCCAGATCGGCTGTAATATGATGGCTAGCACCAGTATCAGTATACCAAGTGCCATCATCAGTAGGTGATACAATAGTCATGGCAGCAAGTTTTTCAAGAGGATCATGATTGTGGTATGCATAGTTCATGCGATGATAGCAGTCAATGGCACTATGGCCATGTTTGTTACAGATTTGATAGATCAGCCGATTAGTATTCAGTTGACGACCTTGAGGTCGAAATGATGGAGTAGGGAGAAGTCCGGCTTGATTGGAATGACCCATGCTGCGTCCCCTATAACCAATGCCACCCCTATACAGATGAGGTGTGATTGAGTGCTGCCCAGGAGAAAGAGTTCGAGGTTGTCGGTTTGCAACGAAAGCGGTGCTCATTTTGTATGGGCTTTTAGTTTAATGTTTCTATTCAGCGGGCGTGGTTATTGGCAAGAACTTATTGAATCCATCATCGAGCCCTTATTACAGCCCGTGCTACTGAATCAGCTGCTTTATTCTTGGTACCAACAATTAAAAACTGTTTTCCCCTACTTGCTGCATCAAAAACTAAGTCCCCTCTAGTCAAGAATTGGGGCCTCCCAATCACTAGTCAATATGCTTTTCTCTCATGCCTTTCTTCATTCATGGTTCGATATTCTGGTATTCTACTCCGCATTGTTCACAAAATTTTGGGTCCTCTTTTTCATCTCCGATTACTCGATAAATGCAAAGGAGTGATAAGCAGCAAGCAATCCATTGAGAATGCAAATTAGGAGATCATCATCACTTACCGGAGATCTGCAAATTGCAAGTTTATCAGCTAAAGTTTTGAATTGTTGGAGATATTCTTGCATGGTGAGGTTGCCCTTCTTGAGGTGATGTAATTGTCTTTTCAGAGACATTACATGAGCAAGAGTGAGAGGCATAGCGATGAGCTAGGACATCCCACACAACTTTTGCAAATGTAGCGCTAACTACATATGGAAGTACAGATTCAGATAGAGTAGCGTTGATCCAGGAGAGTAGCATCTAATCTTTTTCGATCCATGTCTTGTAATTTCGTCAATTGAAGCAGGCGCTGGGGAGGTTCCATTAATGTAAGACATGAGATTGTGACCTTTGAGAATTGGTTCGAAAAAAGAACGCCAAAGAAGATAGTTCGAGCTGTTCAGTTTGATGGGTATCAAGTTGGATATGTTTGAGATAACGAGTGAGGAAGATGCGATAGATGAAGATGACTGAGATGATGGATTAGAGCCTGTCAACATTTTCTTTGGGAAGAAGAAAGTCGATAAAGAATGAGAGGAGAAAGAGATTTGAGGATCGTAAGGCGGATTACGCCTAATGCACCTTTGATACCATGAAGAAATCGTAGTTTCTGTTTATTGTATTATGATCTCTCTTGTACAAACTGTACATAAAGATATTACAAAAGCCTTAAATTAGGGATGATTGAGGATGCTTAAGGTAAGTATAGAAATTACGAGAACAATATCAACAATATCTTAAATTAGATACAAGAGATAAGATTGCTGACTAGGAACGTTATAACAAATAATTGGGGACCACCTATGTGCATGTGCGTGCGCGTATCGTGCTGCTATAAAAGATGTTTGACTAAATGATTTGAAGAATTTTCTGTCTTCGCAGATTTTTTGCGCTTATGATGTGGAGATTGTCAATCATCTTGTACATAAATCTGATAAAGCTTTGATACTTTGTACATAGATCGGACAAAGTCATAATGGTTGGAAAGTTGACAAGAAGACGACTGAGGTTTGAGAGTTGGTCTTTTATATGAATAAGGAAGAGTTCCGATTTTTGAAGAGGTGAAAATAATTGGAATCCAATGGAATCTTGATATTTGGAAGGGTGAATAGTTGTATAGGTGAAAAATGATATTGGAGACTTGTTCTTAAGTTGAATATAACAGTGCTTCAATATCAAAGAGGTGAAAATTGCAAATTTTCTCAGTGTTTTGGACTTAACATATGGAGAACTTTGGAGAGAATTAAGATCCTAAAATTCACCGCCACCAAAATTTAGTAGAGTTGAAGATCACATATCAAACAAAAGTTCAATATTTGGATGATGACAAACTAGGCAGGTAGAGTTGTAGATGTCATCTATGATTAAAATCCAATAGAGTTTCGGTTTTTTAGAAGTCATCTATGATTAAATCCAATAGAGTTTCTGTATTTAGAGGTTGCAAGCCACTGGAGTCATAAGAATCCAACAAAATTTCGATCTATAAAATGGTGAAGGCGATGAGGATTTTTTGTGCCTTGTATGCAGCGAAGATTTTGATTTCTGCAAGTCAAGATCACTAGGTTTATTGATTCAAATCTAACTGGTTTGATGTTTGCAATGTAAATATGAAAACAATTACTCGTTTATTATTTGAATGGGCAAGGATGGATCATGATTGACATGAAACTAGTAGTACCATGATATCTAAAGTGATGAAATGTTGGGAAAATTTGATTGCTGATGAAAATAGAGTGATAGTAATAGATTTTTTTTTTTTTTTTATGCCTTGATACGTAATAACAATCACAATCTTTAATGTATTATTTACCTTCACTATTGTTATTATAGGGTTTAGAACATATATAACTTCAGGATATACACCAAAATTGCAGAGAAATGATTTCGACAATCACTCAATTTTACTCTTGAAATTTCATCTTTGATGTGTTGTCAAAATTATTTGTGTGAAGAGATGAAAAGAGAATTCCTAAGAAGAAATTGTTGCTATAAACAGTTGTATAAGGTGGGATTTGATTTCAAATCACGGACAACCAATCAACATATCTTTTTTGAATATGTAATTTATTCCCCACCATCACCATTCTTCGTATTGAGAATAACTTTCTTTCATAACCATCAGTAACTTCTTCTCATAACCAATAGTCACCTCTTTTCCATAAATTTTTTTTTTGGTCGAAATAAGACTAACATTGATTTACTTAGCCAAGTTTGGGGGAATTACATCAAAAACATCAGCGCATAACAAATCAAATAACGCAAGCGGAGGGTTAAATAACCAATTTGACGAAAGACATTTAGATTTGTATGCTTTCGCGAGCCAATCAGCTAGCCTATTTGATTCCCTGTTGCAGTGGGCTAGGGAGAGGCCCGGGAACTCCTTCAGTTTTGATTTGGCCCAATCCAAGATGGGTTGTACTTCCCAACTGATCTCTGTCGAAGTCGTGATGCCTTGCATGAGCAAAAGGCTGTCAGAAAGCACTTGCAAATTGAGATGAGTTCTGTTCGAGAGGAAAATTAGGGTTTCGAAGAGGGCGATAGCTTTCGCCTGCTTTGTCGAGGAGGCTGCAACTGGTTTGGTGAATCCGTCGACTAGGCGACCCCTGAAGTCTCGACATATGCACGCAATAGCTCCCCTGTGCTCATCCGGTCCTCTGCTCTCTCGGGAATCTGAAGCAGTTGCGTCGTCTGGAGCAAAGGACACATCAATGTTGATTGTTAGCGAGTCTGGAGTCGGGGGTTGCCATCGATTGGGTTGAGTCGTGTTGTGTGGCTCTCCTTTTGATTTTCGATGCCATTTAGTGTAGTTTTCTTATAGAGCGACTGCCTTAAATACTATTTGCTGCAGTTGCAAGGGACAGTGGCCGAAGATGTATTGGTTTCGGTCCTTCTAGATGCTCCAAAGGGTAGCAGCAATTTGGTCGAACTTGATGGTATTGCTTGGGTCGGCCTTTACCTTATACAACCACTCATCTAGCCTAGTTAACCCAGTTCTTGAAATTTTAATTTGCGGGGGATCTGATTTCCATATGCAAGCTGTCCAAGAGTAGAGCAGAAGGGTGTGTTGCACGGTTTCAACTTCCTGTTTGCATAGAGGGCATACCGAGTCAGGTACGATCTTTCGCTTATACAAATTGTCCATCGTGGGTAAAGCGTTTTGACATGCATTCCATAGGAACAATTTGATTTTGGGGAGGGTTCCCGAGTGCCAGATGTGTTTCCACAGTTCGGGTTTTGTCTGATGAGATGAAGTTGCTGCTGTTATATGTTTGCTGGTTGATCTTTCGCTGGTTGAGAAGTAACCGCTTTTTACTGTGTATGAGCCAGATCTGTTTTTCATCCAAACCAACTTGTTTTCTGCATTAGGCATTCCTATAGGGGTTGCAAGTATTTCTTGGACTAGCTGGTCCTCAAATAGCTATCTTATCATGAGTTCATTCCATTTTCCAATCCTAGGATCAATTAAATCAGCCACCTGCTCTGGTTCCCCACTTGTTGCTGGGCCACCAATAGGTCCACTCTTTAGCCATTTGTCATCTCTAATCGAAATTTCTTTCCCATTACCGATTGAGTACATTATGTGTGGAGATATGGATTCGCTTCTCACCAAAATACTCTGCCATCCCCACGAAGGTCTTGAGCCTTTTCCAACTTCCAGCTTTCCCTGCTTTTGAGAATAAATTCTCCTTCCAACTTTCCAACTTAATATTGACTCTAGCAAGGATCCAAGCGAATATATCTTTCTTTGAAGCCCCCCAATCCGAAGGAACTTCTAAGTACTTTCCTGTTTTCTCAATTTCTAGCACTCTTAGTTCTGAAGCCATGTTTCTCCTCAAGGTGATTGGACAGCTTTTGCTGAAATATATGCCCGATTTATTCAGATTGATAGCCTGACCTGAAGCAAAGCAGTATTGGTGTAGGATGGCCGCTAAATTTTGACATTCCAATATTGTTCCATGTAGAAAGAAAATGTAGTCATCCGCAAATAGTAAATGTGACAACGTAGGACAGCTACTATTCATCTTAATTCCTCTAAGTGTGCCATCTTCTATTACTTGTTTCATCATGTTTGATAGAACATTGGCCACTAGAATAAAAAGATAGGGAGATATGGATCACCTTGTCGAATCCCCCGTGTAGGCTTGAAGTAAGGTAGGGATTCTCCATTAAAGTTGACGTTGAATGATACCGTCGAAACACACTGCATCATCCATTGGACCCACTGATCACAGAATCCCATATTAGTTAAACATGCTTTAAGAAAATCCCATTCGATGCGATCGTACGCCTTCTGCATATCAAGCTTTAGAACAGCTTGGAACTTCCTTTTCCGCTCACTGGTTCTCAATCTCTGTAGAACTTCCTGCACAAACAGAATATTATCTTGTATTTGTCTTCCCCCCACAAAAGCACTTTGTTCTTCAGCAATAAGGTTCGGTAAAAGAGGCTTGAGTCTGTTTGTCAACACTTTTGAGATGATTTTATAGAAGAAATTGCACAGGCTGATTGGGCGATATTGGTCAAGTTTTTCTGAGTTTGGAATTTTGGGAACAAGGGTTATTTGTGTTTGGTTTATATCAGGATTTAGATATCCGGTAGTGAAGAAATTCTGAGTTTCCCTGAATATTTCCTGACATAAATCTGGCCAATGACTTCGGAAGAAAAGGCCATGAAGCCCATCTGGTCCAGGAGCTTTTGTGGCACCTAGTTGTTGCATAGCTATAGTTACCTCCTCCAAAGTGATAGGGCCGATCAACTGTTGGTTCATACTCTCATCCACCGATGTTGGGATTTGTTGAAGAATAGGCTCGAAATCACGAGGTCCCACTGACTCATAGTGCTTTTTAAAGTATTGTTCCGTCATTTCCTTTAAATGCCGGTCCTCTCTTACCCAAACATCATCTTCAGTTTTCAGTAAAACTTAAATCCTTTTCTTTTTTCTTTTTTTTTTTTTTTTTTTTTGGGGGGTGGGGCGGCGCGGGGAGGAAGAACAGATTCTCCAACAATTATAATTCACCATTCTAGGTGGCAACTAATGTTAGATTGGAGGACATAAAAGGTACAAAGAACCAAAATGTATATTGTGCCAAGCATTGGACAGAAGAAAAAGTAAACTGAATACTCAGCAAGAACCCCTAGATATGACAAGGACCGCTTGATATGTCACTTCTACAGCTATCAATGCCCTGCATCTTTGTTGGTTGGCTTATATAGATTTAGTCTTGAAACATGTTATTTTTGACAGTTTTCCTTCTATGTCGTCTCAATTTTGGATAGATTGCCTCATATTCTGCCCCTTTAATGTTTCAAGGAACCTCTCAAGGGGAAATTGTCTTCTACAATCTAATCTGCAACCTCTGAAAAATGTGGAGGTATTATTTCCCTTGAGCTACAAGACAGAAAAGGAAATGTTACAAAGTTCCAGTAGGAGAACCAGCATTTTTAGGTGAAACTCGGCAATCTTATATTTAAAGCGAGTCTGTATAGTATAGGGGCCATACCTCATCAATCAGCCACAGATAAATTATGATCTAGTCCATGTTGCCAACCTCAAACTGAAGGCCTCAGAGCAATTCTGCTGAGAAGTAGGACATCCTAAGTTCAAAAGATTATTGCAAGGGTGCATAAGAAATGAATTAACTCGCCGTAGAACAGCAGGCATCAGCTTAGGAATAGGTTAGAAGGTAAAGTAAAGCTTCAATGTGAATCATCTATACATTTCTTAAGATGTCACAGTCGAATCTTTTGCAATTGAAAAATCATGCCTGACTTGTGATCATCTCTCTCCGTGCGATTAAAGAAGAGGAGGATCATGCCAACACAATGCATCTGCTCATACAACTATACAAACGTGATGATCGTCCATCAAAGCAGACACATACTTGAGTAGAAAAACAATTGAAATGACGAGCATCCACCCTGAACATGACAGCACGTAAAGGGTTAAAAATCCAATTTCTGGGAATAAGTAAGAGTGGTGGATTATTCAAATAGTTGGGAACCGATCATTGTTGAAATAACTAAATCGTAGAGAGGTAAGGGTCCTATATGAATTGATCAATGTAATCACTATGAACACGATACCAAACAGAAATCATAACCAATTATCACTCAGTGCTTTCATATTCAATTTCCTCACATACAATATTATGTCATTCCTGCTTGAAATGAGTAGCAAATTTGAAATAAGTGACTGAAGTAGAGTAATAGTGCAATGTTTTCTTTTTCCAATTCCTCGCGAATCCTAGTGGCTTGTTCTACTTGATCAGAGAACAGGTATCCAATCAAATATTTCTATTTGCATATCCAAAGAGAAAGCACAATCGAATATTACAGAAATTAATGCCAACAAGCATGTACAACTTTTGCGACAAGTCACATCGAGATCTATCAAAAAGCCCCTCTCATCAATGTTAGCTATGTATCAAATGGCTTATTTTTCCACGGAATGAAGATAGTCTCTTCCACCGATCCAGCAAATTGTAGTATATTTCAAGCTGTGTAAATGCAAATCGCAACTGTTCTCCCATTTTATATTTTCTCATCTCGTTTTACGCCAGAACGAGCCAAGTCTTCGAGCAATTAGAACGCAATTGTACTTCGGCAGATCACATTTGACTTCAACTCAATAGCAAATCCTTTATAGCACCTTCAGACAACCAATTAAGCTCGCCCCTCTTTTTATTGTTTGGACATTTTTCTCTCCTCCTTTCATCTTATTGGTTCTGTGCCCTCATTCATGCTTCTTTCTCATATCCTCTCTCTATCTATAACAGATCAGATTGTCAAATCGGAACACGAGACATCCGTTGATAGCGTCACATCTGAATATAAGAAGAGCAGAATACATGCGTTAGCAAGTTTCTTAACTCCAAAGGAACTCCTCGCCAGTCTTCAGAAGATAAATGCAACCGATGAACTATGACAGATGACACATTTGAGAGTTGAGGAAACTTCTCTTGCAAAATAGGACTCACCTACATTTAAGATGAGCAATTACTAACTCCAGGATTGAGACACTACTCAGTGGATAGGGATGGGGGATCATGTGTTTGGGGATTGTTCAACAACCTTGAAACCTCCTCAACAACCTGTTTGACAAGCACCTCTTCGTGCCTGCCAATCGCCATACAAACATTAAAGTACGCTTTGAGTAGTGTAAGAAGTTTCCAGCAATAGAATCAAATTAAGGTTTAGGTGGGAATGAGGATAGAGTAAGTACCCATTGGCAACTTTCTCTGATACCCATCCTTCAAGGGACCCAATCTCCTTGAGAGCTCGCTTCCACCGATCATAAGTACTTCCGTCAACCAGCTCCTTATGTGGAAGGATGCTCTCTTCAAAACAATGCGATAGGTCTTGCATGTGCGAGGGATCCACTTTATAGAATATGGGCAATATCATTTGTCCCTTTGTTCTCTTGCAGTCAACCATTCGAGCGAGCTCTTCCAGGCACCAAGGCGAGGAGGAATAATTTGAAGAGAGAATCGGAATGGATATCTCGCAGCGGTCGATGGCATTGCTAATCTCATTACTAAAATCTTTACCTATGAGCGAGGGATCATCATGATTAAATACTCTGATTCCCGATGCCATGAGGCTGACGTAGAGGTAGTCGGCAAGGTTGTATCGAGTATCGGGGCCACGAAAGGCCAAGAACACTTGGCATTTAGTTTCTCTTCTTTTCTTCTCCGAAAAGAAAAGATAAGCTGCGATTCAGCGGGACAAACCAAAGCGACAATAAGACGATAAGATGTAGCCATTACGAAAATGCCTAAGATTGATTGAAATAGAATTGGGAAATACCTAATCCTATGGAAAGGGGGAGCCATTGAATCCACATCCTTTTCAATTCACTCAAAACCTTGGCAACCACCATTTGCACCAGCACTCCTTCATGCCTCCCCCACACATACATGTAAAAACAAAGTTAGGCTTACAGTTTGATGCCCACCTTTCCCCAAAATCTGCAATTCCGGATCGGTCATTCGCATCCAAACGCACAAAGATTCAGATCCGGAATTGGGACAGATATAGATTCTTAGATTGGTAAATAAATAAAAACATACATACAAAACAAAACATACATACCCATCAGCAGTGCTCTGTGATATCCACCCTCTTATCCTCGCTACAGAAGTCAGCGCTTCCTGCCATTTCAGCACTTCTTCTGAGCTGCACATCATCTCATCATCAAAGTCACCGCCTCGGCGACCTAAATCAACAACATCCACATTATAGAATACAGGGAGGACTAATTTGTCATCCCTTCTGCGGCAATCCATGATCGCGGCGAGCTCCTCGAGGCACCATGTACTACTCGCATACCCTCGGGAGATGATGGGTATCGCGATTTTACATCTACTGATGGCCCAGACAAGCTGCTCCCTGCCTTTCTCCTTGCGGACCGGGAGCGCGCAATCGTTGCGTGACACGCGGACCCCAGAATCCAGCAGCCTCTTGTAGAGGTGATAGACGAAGCCGGTGCGATCGTCTGTGCCTCTGAAACTCAAGAACACGTCGTAGCGGGTTGCTAGGGCTTCCATTTTCTTCTCCCTTCTCTTCTTTCTTCTCCAAACTTTCCCTTTCTCCGTTCCGACACGAGGGTGCGGTTTTATCTTTTTTATGGCACGAAACCTTACGTCGCCCCTCTGGATTTGTCTACTTTGCTTTTATTTATTTATTATTTTTTCGGGTCAACGTCTGGTTGACCCGAGGCTTGCCATATGGGAGAAATCAAAAGGCAGCAAAGGCAGCAAGACCAACCTTCAGCAAGTTAGAAAAAAACGAATACCAGTCTTTCCAATCATTCAAGCTGTAATTTGCTTAAATGTTCCTAGGGACGGGCAAGATGGTAATTGCACTGGATTCTAGAGATAGTCGGTAATCAAATATTTCTATTTGGTAGATTGAGAGATACGATCTTATCCGCTAAATCGAATATGGATTAATGGTTGTAATGAGATGATTACTAATATAAGAATAAATGCTCTCCCCTTCATTATGATCATTCCAGCCATTTGTTCCTTTCTCTTCCAAAGCTTCCCTCTAAAATTTTCTCTCAATAATCCACGTCATATTTAAAGTATTGTGTCTCATTTCACCTTTAATTGGAGGAGAACACAAGCACGTCCCCAAAGTTCAAAATTGTTCATTAAAGGAAAAAGAATATGAGCCACCTCTAATTGTAGGAGAACACAAGCACATCCCAAAATTCAAAATTGTTCATTAAAGGAAAAAAGAAAATATACTCCTTGCACATCCAAAAAAGAACAGAGTCATAAAAGAAATTTCTTTAGCAACAATTCCAAAAAGGCCCAACAAAAACGTTCATGGTCTCTGAGCAAATGTTCCAATTGTATAGGGATCCTTCAACAAACTCCAAACCTCCTTGATGAAAGTAGTCTTTCATTCTTGCCATTTCTCTAAGTAAAATTGGAGTAAGATTTAGTAGTATAAAAAGTTTACAGTAATGAATCAAATTAACAATTTGGTGGGAAAGTAAGTATCCATTGGTGTCTTCGATACTCATCCTTGGTAGGACCAAGCTCTCAAGTCGTTTCCAGCCACAGGTCGCTTCCAGCCACAGCTCATAATTACTTCCACCATAGATCTTTATGTTGAAGTAGTGACATCTGTTGCAGTTGGCGGGGTTCCACTTTATCGAAGATGGGCAATACCTTTTCCCATTTATAACCTTGCATTCAACCATTTGGACTAACTTCTCGAGGCAAGAATATGAGGAGTCAAATTTTTTAGAGACGATCGGAATACATTTCTTGTACTAGTCAATGGCATTACGAATTTCATGAATAATATCTTTACCCATGGGGGATGGATCATTGTTAAACATTTTCATTCTGGTATCGACTAAGAAGCCAAGCTGAATTTAATATTCTGACCGTAAAAAGGCCAAGAACACTTACCATTTACTTTTTCTTATTTTCTTCTTCAAAATGTATAGATACACTGCGACCTAATACCAAATTGATAGTGATAAAATGTAGTTATTATACTAAATATTCTGAAAGACTGAATTAACCTTAAATAATGAATGTAGAGAATACTTATGAATGGTAGGTAGGCCTTTGGCTCAAACGGAATTGGGAGATACTTGAGAGCTTATGAAATTGGGGAGCCCTTTGATCCACGTCGTCTTCAATTCACTAGAAACCTTTGCGACCACCATTTCCACCAGCTCCGCTTCATGCCTGCCCTTATATATTATATATAACCAAAGTTAAGAGTTGCAGTTTGATTCCTTCCTTTCCATCCAAGTGCACACACAAATGAGCGGTGGATGTTTTCATGCTTTATTAGGCAACTTTCCTTTACACCAAAACAACGAGTATAACATAATTTGACTCACTGCCCATATATATAAGGGATGGGCTCATATCCTCTTTTTAAGTATAAGTTTAGCTACTGACGAAATATGATGGATTTCGACTGTTATTATAGGGTACATAACATACCCATCAGCAAAGCTCTTGGATGTCCATTCCTCTCCAAATTTACCACGTCCTCTCCAAATTTACCGCGTTGGCAACCCACGTTAACATAATTCACCTTATAGAATATAGGGAAGACTGATCTGCCATGCTCTCTGTAGCAATTCATCGCTCCTGATTATACGAGCTTGTCAAATATATCCTAAGTCAAAGACAAAATCATCCTTCCCATGTTTTCTTTGTTTTATGCTGACTGGAACACAAACGTGTGGTGCTAATATCGTGAGTGTTAAATGCCTCTAATAACAAACCAAATCTAATCGCATTTAACGGTGTTGCTTATGTGAATTTCATTTCTATCTCTATTTGTTCTGCTATGCCCATCATCTACTAATAATTTTCTGCGTGTCAATATTCTTTTGCCCCGTGATATCTCTGTTGATTTTCCTCTTTATTTTTTTTTTTTTTTGGCAAAATAAATTCGAATCGAGCACATAAACTCCTCGACACTTCATGTTCTTATGTAAGGGCCGTTTAAGCTTCTACACTTATGGACCTTACTCATTCTACATTCCGTCTTATGGGTTCCTCAGCTGAATTGTCCGTACTGATTAGTCAGTCGCTGGAGGCTCGTGACTCTCGAGTTTGCTTGCTTCCCTTCTGGCCCTTTCTCTATCTCTAGTCCCCATTGACGTTAGAGCAAAGGTCTGTCTGACAACATCTTACTTATATATATATGTGTGTGTGTGTGTGTGTTTGCAATGAAAAAGTTTCACAAACGTCGATTTTTTTGTATTTACGTATCAAATGTTGCACGGCCAATACTAGCAGAAGGTTAGGGCGGTCGTATGGTAATTTTGCTACTCCTGCTGCTTGGTTTGTTTAGTGCAAAATTTTGTTCCCTTTGGTTTGGGATTTCGTGTATGATATATCGAAAGATGAAACTAACACCCTTCGTCATCTGCAACTATAATATTTGGAGGAAACATTGCTATTCAACGGACATATAGGAGTATTACAAATTCTTGTCATATGTTTGTTTGCTCTCAATTGAAACTAATGATTATAAGAGAGAGAAGATCATCCTCTTTAAAAATTTCTCGTAATTAAAGGCTTGGCGAATGAAAAAGGATCAGGACTCTGTTTCCTCTCCGTTTCTCTGCTCTTTCCCATTCATCTCATACTTCAGTTTTATAGGGAATAGGGAGAACTTGAGCAAATTTCATTCGATTCCAGAAGTGATCTCCACGGTGCTTCGACACAGTGCCTATATTAATGACAATGGTCGGACTACAAAGCACAGACCGTCAAAAGGAGGGAGGGAGGACAGAAGAGTGCATCTTCTTAAAAGTTGGGGGCATGCTCATTCATTTCTGCCTTGAGGAACAAAATCAATCGTTTCGAATTTTCTGTCTTCGTTTTGGGGAGAAGAATTCCCATGTCTATTATATCGTGCACATCGCCCCTGTTCATATCGTGTTGAGTGAGTTGTCCGGGAAGGAAATCCGTAAGTATGTTTTCATGCCCTGTTGAAGCTTGATATCACACCATGAGACCCTCAGCCCAGCTGCATTGTTTTCTAAAAGAGCACTGCTTTTGAGATATGCACAAAAGACGGAAATCTCACCGCCACAGTAAAACACAGCTTAGATCTAGACCAGGAACTAATTGAAACTATCCATTTTTAATCGGGAGAAGAACAGTAAAAGTATCAAAATTTGTAAATAGCGCTCACTTTAATACAAAAAATTTTCATTGGCTCACTTAAGTGATAAATCGAAGAAAAAACAATTATTTAAGTACCAACGATGAGATATTTCTAGCAAAATAATTATGTGGTGTTTATAATTTAAATTGAGTTGAATTTTTTGTTAAAAATTCCAGTCCACAAGGAATAGCAAAACAGCGTCGCTTAGTCCAATGGACCTGGGTAGGACTAAATGGTGCTGCAGCAACATCATTGCCCAAATACGACGTCACACCATTCTACCTAAAACTACACCGTGCATAATGAATGAAAGTTAGGGCTCGTGTTTGTCTCACCGTCCACCATTCTCCTTGTCAATGTTACTCCCCGTCCATTGGTCACTGTCCCTTGCTCGCCCGCCGTTGCATGCTGTTCATCGCTCATCATCTCTATCACTCATAGTTAATCAGGTTAGTCATCCTCACTTAGTCACTTAATTGGAAGGAAAAAAAATTAAGGCTCGGGTGAGAAGAGAAAAATTAGGGTTGTTAGTGCTAGAGGAAGAATCGTTCAAACGAATTTGAGCTGTTATAGAAACTTTTGCCTTCCATTTGCAAGATTGAATAGTTAATTTTGAGGGCAAATCGAATTAGGTGTGAATTTTGGTTGAATGGCCGGTTAGGGTTTCAAATTTAGCTCTCTTTCAATTTGGGGATTTAGGGTTTTTATGTAGGGGAAACCTAGTAGACGACATCGTTTGTGGTTTTGATAGTGACTAAACCCTCCAACGAGCTAGTCGACTTCAGAAAATATATAAAAAAGAGGGCCATGTCGGATTTTCGGCCAAACATATAGGAGTTAGCATTGAAGAGATAGTTTTTCAAAAAAGTTTATACTTAAGTGATAAAAATAAAACTTTTAGCCCTAAATTAAGTGCCACACTTCTAGTGTCCTTCTGTCTATTTGGTCAAAGCTAAATGTCAATCCTTTGATTTGATTCCTTATTAGTAGTGATGCCAAATCCTAATAATTGTCAGACGAGCATGAACTCTGAAATGCAATGTAAGCTTCTCCTGCATAAAAGGAAGGTACACAAATATGAAGAAATTACTAGGGGTGAACAAATACACAAATTACTTTGAAGAAATTTGTGAGTCTAGCCTTTATGGAAAAGAATTAACTGAATCCTCCTTTTTTTCGAGTGTGTCCCTATAATTATGGGGCCATCATTTCCCAGTTTCAAATTGCAATATAATTGATAGTTCAATTAATCTAAAACTTTCCACCAGTTTTATTGGACCACCCAGGAATTGAATAGGATCAATTGCTTTGATCCCAAGACTAGGTGGTTTGGTACTCACTTCTAGAAATGGAGAACTGCTTCTCTTGGTCCAGTTCCTAATTTTTGGGTGGGACCGGATTGGATTGGGAACCAATCACTCCCATAAATTACTCAAACATCTGTCAACATATGCTTGCAACAAAACAACACTCTAGAGTCACCGACAACCACCGGCACCGGAACATATTCAACAAGCTATCCTTCATGCCAAAAATTGCACCTTGCATCGAAACAACTAGAATCCAGAGAATCATAGTCATAGCTCCTTCAAAAAAAATTCCACATTTTGAGTACCGCAATGAATGCAACATAGTCAAAGTTCTCAACTGAAGACATTCTTAGAACCGAAAGAGGAGAGGAAAAGGGAAGTTACGAATAAAGAAGAAAAAGAATGCCCTTCGCAATTGTTCTAGCACTATTTTTGTCGGCTTGTAGTCCCTCCACAGTGTTCTTAGCTTCTGAGGCCCAAAAACTCAGAATCGGCTTCACCAATTTTCGTCGACAACGGCCTGGTCGGTCTAGTGTTTTATTTATTTATTATTTAATTTTTGGTCTTGTTAGTGTTTTAGTTTAATGGGTTACTTTAATGGGTCACTACAACGAAAAACTCCCAACTAAATTAATACATCGGTTACAAATTTACTTCAAAGTAATTTTTGAATAGCAAAAAACCTCAAAATTGGTACACTCATGATTTTTATCATAAAATTGTTCAGTTGAATGATATATAACAATAGCTCAATTAATATGAAATCAATATTTGTTTGAGGTAAATTTAGCACACGGGTAACGGTTTGGAATTTTTATGCCTAAAAAGTTAGTTTGGCGTAAATTTATCCCAAATATATTAGTTTGAAATTTTTGGTGATTCAAAAATTAGTTTGCTGTAAATTTGTCACGGATATACTAGTTTAGGATTTTTTGTGACCAAAAAATTAATTTATGATAAATTTGTTCGATTTAAGGTTACTTGTGGTATTAAAAACATGTTTAAATGAGAAAATTTTGGGAAATCTGGCAAATTTTTTGGGATTTAAGGATTAGATTTAAATTTGGAAATTTTGGAAATTTTTTTTTTTTGGTCGAAAGATAGTACTTCCATTACTAACCCACTAAAGGGGTATCATTTGGAAATTGAGTTCGGTTAGTTTTGGATAAAAAAGCCCCTGTTCATGACATCTCGTCCGGCAAAGTATATGCCACAGAATTAATGGAGACAAAATCACCAAGGCTTTTTCGAGACAAACACTACTCCAGACGAAAAAATGTCCCATTTCAAACGATTTTTCGTAATTCTTCCGTGAAAACTACGACTATATTGCACCTCCTTTGTTTTTAAATTCGCCTTCTTGACTATTGAAAGGGTTAATGCTTTGTCATAAATTGACTCGCGGTTTTAATTTTTCTTGACCGTTCTGTTGAAAAGAAGACTACACCGACAAGAGCAAAAACCAATTTGCATGAGATACTTTGCCTCATAAGTCGGTAACTTCTATGCTAAATTCCACATCATACCATTTGTAACTTTATATACGTCTTCATAACTCATCGATTGAAATCATTCATCGAGCAAGTTAGGGCGCGTTTGGTAACGATTCTGTTCCCGGGAACAGATTATGATCATAAATAATTTTTTTTATTCTGCTCCCGAGAATAGATTCTGAGCAAAAGAACGCGTTTAGTAATGAATAAAATTTCTGATTATGGAATAGAAAAAGAACAGAAATGCGTTTGGTAACGAATAAAATTTATGATTATGGAATAAAATTTCTATTCTAATTCTTTTTTAATTACCTTTTAGATTAATGTAAATTTGATATTGAATTTTCATAAACCATTCACTGATCAATTATATTTTTATACTAAGTAATAAAAATACTAACTAATCAATTTTTATTAAATAATAAATCATAAATCATAGTATAAACTATACTAATATCCCTAAAATATGTAATAAATATAAATACTAAATTATAATATAAATTAAATATATATTCTATATATAGCAAATATATATTTCAAATTAGGAAGAAATTAAAATAAAATATAGAAATAAAAAATAGATAAAAATAAAAACAAAAATTGTTGTTATTTTAAATTTTTTCTTATTAGAATTTCAATATTATTTATATTTAAATAAGAGTTTTTTTTTTTTTTATCATGGTGATTTCTCATTTTCAATTAATATTTACTTTTATATAATTAAATATCTAATCCATTTTGAATTTAATATGAATGGATGCTAATTTTAATTTAGCCAAGATACTTTTCTCTCTCTCTCTCTCTCTCTCTCTCTCAAAACCGAACACCCAACGTTTAAGAAGAAAATATTCTTCAAACCAATAGGACTCTTTGAAACAAAGAAAAGGCTTTAACGAGAAACTTATCACTACAACTTATCCATAAATGAATAATGAAGTAACGTAGTCCATTGTTCAACTTTGAATATTGGCTTTGATAAGTCAATAATTAAAAACAATATTACAAAGGTAGAAAACATAAAGTTATTGAATCTCCGGCATATTGTAATCCCTTGCCATTTGATTTGCAATACTTCTCTGAAGCATGTTTATCTCCATTGCTTCTTCATTTGATGTATCATCTACAACCTCCACTTCTCTAGTTCCAAATGGGTACTCTGAATCTCCATATCGAGAAAAGTTTTTGTCCATCCTGTCTTGGTCACGAATATAATTATGAAGAGCACAACATGCAATAACAATAAGTGCTTGCTTTTTCATTGCAAATGGAGGCATGTGTCTCAAAATGGTGAAGCGATTCTTTAATGCCCCAAATGACCTCTCAATGACATTTCTTAAAGAAGAATGTCTATAGTTGAATAATTCTCTTGCTGTCCTTGGCCGTCTTCCACTCCCCCTATAATCGTTTAGATAATATCGTTCACCTTTAAACGGAGTTAAAAATCCCGGCTGTGCTGCATAACCAAAATCTACCATGTAGTATTTGCCTATAATTTATATATATATATATATATATATATATATATATAAATTAGTTATGATATGCAACGATGAAACAATCATAAAATGAATTTACCTGGTGGTGGTCGAGGAAATTGCAATTGAGGAGTCGCAAGTGCTGCCGAAAGCACTCGACAATCGTTGGCAAATCCTTCCCATCCAGAATATACGAAAGTAAATTTCATATCAAACAAACAAACACATAACACATTCTGAGTGGTATTTCCTTTTCTGCCTCTATATGGGATTTGCTGAGACCTGGGAACGGTAGCATTTATATGGGTGCCATCAATAGCACCTACGCAATCCTGTGAATTTATTTCAAAAAAAAAAAAATCATGTGAATTTATGAAAATTCAAAAATTATCAACTACATGTATTTGATGATGCACAATTGATATGAAAACTATACCTTAAAATAGCGTTCATGGTTAGGATTCATAAGAATTTCCGGTGGAACAACATCAAATGATGGCGATTTGATAATCTCTTTTGCAAGTTTGAGAACTGCCTTCAACACTAAATTAAAATACGTGCTGATTGTATGTCCTAAACGTTGAAATCTCTCACATAAATCTCTAGTTGAGTTATTATGACCAACCAAAGATAAGAAGATCCCAACTTGTTCATCTATCCTAACATACCGACTATCTTTCAACCAACCTCTTATCCTCATCAAATCACATAGGTTCAGAAAAACATGCCTCTCCATCCTAAAGGCTTCATATATTCTATCTGAATGTCCACAAATAATCTCTCTCATCCATTCTGGTCCCAATAGTTTGCTGTCTCTAATAGGTTCTTTCGTATGCACGGACATGTCCATCGCAACCATGCATAACCATACTATCAATATGTCAAGATCATCGTCATCCAAGAATTGGTCAACTGATTCTATTTGCTCATTAGACATACTATTTGATCCATCTTCCATGGTACCTATATCATCACACAAATACAATAACATTAATAAAGAAATCTGAAAAAAAAAAAAAAATCCAAACGCGCCTTAACAATTTAAGTTCTAAAGTAGAAGCAAATCAAATATAAAAATCCCACACAATCCATATTATCCATACAACAACACAAGAGTTTGAACAATTAAATCACACAGTTAAGTGAAAGCACATGCAATCCATAAAGCATATCTCAACATCTACACAAGATAATTAAGAAGTCCATGTCTCCTTTTAGCTGGTGATTTGATGAAAGCCTCTCTCCATACGGCACTAACACATGCTCGTTCTACTGCTTTGTTGTAAAGATCTTGGTCCAAGTCATTCATATTAACCAGAACATTAATCACAGCTGATATAGAGTAGGGGTCTTCAGGTGGTGGTGGTGGTGGTGGTGGTGTGACTTGTGAGCCAACAGATCCACTCCCAGATTGATTTGACCTAGCTTTGAGCATGTCTTGGATAGCTTTGCATGTGTCATGAATATCAATTGAGGAACTATTTCTTCTCCTCTTAACATTTGGAGTCCTATTCAACCTATGCTTGTTATGAATGAAATTGGAAGTATTCTGGGATGTAAAAATGTCCTCATCAAACTGGTGTTCACCTAAGTCCTCTGGATAACCAGTTGCATTGACACCACCATTGTCACCACCATTGTTGTTAGGACTAGAATTAGCACCTAGAGGGGGGGTGAATAGGTGATTAAAGCAATTTTAACAATTTAATCCGAATAAGAGATTAATGAATTAAACCAACAATCGCTGCAAATGAAAGTAATGAAAGATAAAATGATTAGGGATAGAGAATCAAGACTCCAGATTTATAGTGGTTCGGCTTAGACCAAGCCTACGTCCACTCTCCTGCACGGACAGCCCTTCTGGCTGGATTTCACTAAGAATCAAAAAGAGTGATTATAGTCTCACGCTCTTGAGTCCACAAAGTGTAGAAGCTCTACTACACTTCCTCAAGGTCTCACCACAATATGATCTCTCTTTTGATTACATATAACGCTCGAAGAATAAGATCGCAAAATAGAAAAGGAGATTCAGACTTTGGAATTCTTCTATCCGGCACCCTTCAACAACTGGAACATCTCTCTTATATACTTCTTCATGCCTTCAATACCGGTGGCACCTTCCAAAGAAGTTCTTCCAATCAACCCGTTGGACAGAATCAATTAGAGAGATCTCAAGCTCTTTAAGGTAAGTGTTGATAGCCTATCAATCCTGCTCGCCTATACAATCAAGATCTTGGTTTCCATAAGTAGATCATTCCAAATATAAGTTGCGAAATCTTTAGAGAATCTATACATATTCGAATACGAAAGTAAGATCTTCTAGTGCTGAATCCAGTAGAAAGATATTCTCTAGCCGTTAGAATAAAGACCATATAAGATCAGAATAAAAGTTGGTCTGGAGACTGTCCATGAGAGTAGACTTTGAAACATGAGTCTTGCTAGCTTCAGACTTTGATCTTCAGACTTCAAAATACCTGAAGAGAATTTATCCAACAATTGTCACCATCCTCTGACAACATCACATCTTGGGCATGTCCTACGGCATGTTCTCCAGTAGCATATGTATCACCAAATACAATGCACAGTTCAGGATATTGAGGAAATCCATCCTTCTTGAATTTTGCCCAGTCATTATCTGCAATTTTCACAAATGACATATGTCAATAAGATAATCAAATCTTCTAAAACTTACATCTATCATAATATCAAAATGATCGAAACTTAAAACATACCCTGATGTGAGAGTCCTAAATACTTGGATCGTCGACAACAACTGTGCTATTCACATGATCCCAGCCAAAGCCAGATTGTGAAAGGAGCTTCTTAAAACTAGCATACTGCCTTCTCAATTTGTTCACCTTATTCTTCAATTGCAATATGTTATATTGGTATCCTGACTGTTTATTGAATTCAGCTCGTATGTTGTTCCACCCTACTTTGTTAAAAGTAGAAGTCGTGCGATTTCCCTTTTGAACCTCCTCTACCAACAATCTTACAAACAAGTTGGTTAAAGGCTCGGTCCATTTTGCATTGAACATATCTTTCTGGATGCCATTTAACCTTGATTGAGCATCATATAAATTAATTGAGATGACACTTAAAACTATCATGGAAGATAAAGTGTAACTGGGTAAGTAGAGAAAAAAGAAGAAGATGCTCCAATGACACTCACTTGAGGTGGCTTCTTGTTCAAATGCAAACCCACAACTTCAAACCAACAACTTCCAGCTAACCTGAAATAGAATCACTTACTTAGAATTTGAAAAATACAACTTAATCGTGACTAACACAAGATCATAAGTGAGATTAACTTGTCTTTTTCTAGGGGTGCTACTTCCTTGTATGTAACTACTAACAAAAGATTCAATCATGCACGATTCGAATTGAGCATTCTTATACATACGAATAAATAATAGGCCACAATGCAATACTATGCTATTAAGAAGATCATAGACTCGGCGAGATTTTGATAGGAACTTTACCGTTGTTCAAAGTCTATAAAATTATTTAAGGCACATCCTCTCTATCAATTTAACAAGTGAAGTAAGATTTTAACCATTGAGATGATGGTCTGTCCAAAACAAATAGTGAAAGTACCAGGAAATAAACTGAAAGAAATATTATCACCTTAACCAAAAAGGCAATAACAACAGTTCAATATGATCTCATAGCTACCTATTTGTGACAAATAAAAAGAACTGTGATAAGGCCAAAAATTGATAGGAAGGGTGAAATGGCCATTAATGGTGATTGAGAGTTGAGAAGGGGTGCTTCGCAATAATCAATAAACTATTTCTGGCTTTACAACAACTAGGAAACCTATAAGGCAACAAACTCAAAGATCCGGGAAAAGGCGAAAATGAATTATGGTTGCAAATCGCAACAAAACTATTAGGTGAGCATGCTATTTGCAATTTTCCCACAACGCTTTAAACCTAATGCACAAAATACTGATGAAATCATTGCTTTCACTTCTCCATGTTCAGTCAAGTGGCAAACATATTGAAAGTGTTCATGAACAGCAACAAAGATAAACGTACCAGCAGTCGACACAAAAAACTCTTCGAGATCCTTCCCTTGCTCTGCATTAAGATGAAAACACTTGAATCATCACCCTAACTTGATAAAGATTACAGCCAAAGGTTTTTTCTATCTACAAAGAACAACCTAGCAAGAGATCACGGGAAGATGCCGACAAAGAATCGTTCTAAAAACGCCTCACAGAAGCTACATACATGAGACTAAAGTGAATGAATGGTAAAGTAGTTCATCACTCTGGGAAAGGGCCAGATTTCCAACAAACATGGAGGCAAACAAAAAAGCAACCATCATCCAAGAAGAATTGAAAAGGAAATGACATTTTGCAAATAAGTAGCAGCCACTTCCGCATATTCATATGCCACTCTTTCTCCTTCTAATAAATCATGACTCCTCTTCTCCCAACCTTCAATGCCACAATATTGCACAACAATTCAGTCTATTACTCCATTACTTTGGAGGAAGTCTCTGAAACTGGAGTTGTGAATCCCAACGTAACCCCTGCACGACGTCGAAACAACAATAAGCTCTCCGCGCAAAGAATTGGCAACAGCCCAACTCGGGGGCGCCCTCGGCCAGCTCGGCGAGGGCGCCCACCGAGTTGGGCCCAAGGGTCGCTCGGCGTCGCTCCCGACTCGATGGACGCCCTCACCAAGCTAGCCCAGGGGTCGCTCACCCTTGGCCGGCTCGGCGAGCGACCCCGAGGCCAGCACGGCGTCGCGCGTCCTCGGCCCGGCTCGACGAGGGCTCCCGCCGAGTCGAGCCCGGGCGAGCGACACCGAGCGACCCCTCGGCCAGATCGCTCGCGGACTCGAGCCCGGTGGCGCTCCCGCCAGCCGTCGCAGACGAGGAACCATAGAAGCGAGTGAAGGGAACTCACCTTGAACGAGCAGCTTCAACGATGAAGAAGCAGCAATCGCCGCCGCCGTTCTTGAGGAGCTCGCCGTCGCCGTTCTGGAGGAGGGAGAAGGAGATGAGAGGACGAGAGAGTGAGAAGCAGAGATGAGAGGACGAGAAAGTGGACTGAGCAGAGGAGGACGAGAAAAAGTGGACTGAGCAGAGGAGGGAGATTGAGCAGAGAAGGACGATTCGATTCTTTTTTCTGATTCTCGGACAGAGAATCAAATTTTTTTTTATTCTCAAATCTTGTCCCAAACTGTTCCCGGGAACAAAAATTTTACCAAACACGATTTTCGTCCCAAACTGATTCTGGGAACAAAAAATCAGAATCAGGCACTATTTGGCACGTTACCAAATAACACCTTAATATCCAGTCAAAACAATTGATAACTAACGAGCCTTAGTTACGTTCTCTTAACTAATCTGATAATGCTTCTGCATCAATTTGTGCGATCGGATTCTTCTTCTTCAGTGGGGAGAATCCAAAATATGACGTGACGAAGAAATGTCTGCATAAATTTTTTAAAATATCCCGATTCAAATGTAAACCATCCCTTTGTTTTATGTCGACTTGAATTCAAGTTCATGCTAGCATTATTAAACACCTATGATGATGATGATGATAAAATCAAATATTATGACCCTAAATAGTGTTCATATTAATTGCTTTGCTATCGTGCTATACACGATAGTCCATACTCATTATGTGTGCATGTGAATGTTTATTTGTCTCGTGATCCGCCAACTTTGTTGGGGATAATTACATAAATAGTCCATAAATTTTAACCTGATATGCAATGCGATTCTTGTACTTTTAATTTGCTCATGTAGTCCTTAAATTTTTACCTAATGTATAATATAGTCTCTGAACTTTTAATCTATTCAATGTTGTCCTAAAATCTAGTACATATTCAAGTTAGTCTATGGATTGCATGAAAATGTTTAATATCATCCTTCAAATAATTCAAGTTTAGAGATAATATTGAACATTTTATATAATCAATATAATAGATTGAATATCTATCAAAAGTTCAGGAATGATATTGCATGTTGGACTAAAGTCTAAGGGTCATATTGAGATTATATTGTACGTTAGGCTAAAGTTTATGAACTTACCAAAGGCAAATACTGATAAGTGGAAGTTATATTTTCTTCATGCAACTCTAATGATCCAAATCCTGACTTTATATGTCCTGACTATATATATATATATATTACTCCATCGATCTTTAAATTTCGGAGTGCGACATTTCAAGCCGTTTAGGTCAGTCTGGTAGGTTCCTCCATTGGCTGATGGATGGGGATATCTCTCAAAGTTTCGTTCGTGGGTCCTTCTTGTGAAGTCCTTTTCTCGCCCATCCACGAAACGTACTTGTTTCGGCTACGCCTTTCTGTAAGTCCTAAAACCTACATATTGATGCTATTTGCCAGTGCATTTACAGGCCACGAGTAAACATGAGCTTAGTTCGTCGGCAAATCCTCTCTGCGGCACTCATGACCTTTATTCTTATTTTTTCTTTGGAGTGCACTGCTTTGGCGCCCGCTCATGGGCAGAAATGTTCTGGGAGTAAGCTTCTCTGGATTGAACAAGATCCACGCTCGTTGTGCGAAAGCCCCCGTAAGTTCGCTTTGCATATTAATTGGCTAAAGAACCGGGTGTATCCTTTGCGTTTGCGCTCGCTATCTGATCTTTGACTCTACGCCAGTGATCAAAAAGGAAAAAAAAAAAAGAAAGAAAGAGAAGCAAAACTAATTAAAAAAATAAAAAAATAAAAATGAAGTAGAAGAACCATATCCAAATTCAAACTTGAAAAGGATCTTTCTAGTTTTCAAAGAATGAGGGGCAAGGAGATTGATCGAGAAAGATCTCTTGTTCTTATTATAAGATTATGATTGAATCCGCAGATGTTTGGTCAAACGAAAAATCTTCTCCTTTAGAATAATTCAAAATAGAAAGTGTTCAATTGAAACATGAAAATGTAAGTCCCTTTCCTCGTTCGAGAATCTCCTCCCTTCTTCCACTCCATCCCAAAGAGTAACTAGGACCAAATACTCAATTTGGCATAAAGGGGCCGCATCACTGGTGATAAACCTGGACGGCATCTGCAGTTTTTAGGTCATGCTTGCTGGTAACAAAAAAATAAAAACAAAAATTGCAGGGCACCATGGACTTTGACATAATGAAGAAGATTTGGGATCCGAGAGATTTAGACGATGCATAGATGGGAGAAGAATACCTTTCGACGCCAGAGGATGGGAGTTGGCACAGCTAGACGAAGGTGCTTAATGCAAATAAATTACCCAAATATGTGAATTCGTCAAGTTCAATAGTAATCTCTAGGGGTGAGCATCGGTCCAAGGTCAACCCTGAACCGACCCTAGACTGGCACAACCCTACTGGTTCTGGTTCGGTTCCCAAGATGATTGAGTCGGTCCTTGGTCTTAAGATTCCTAGACCAGTACTGTGCAGGTTGATTCTCAGTCTTAAGAGTTTAGGGTCAATCCAACCCGGACCAACTCTAACTATATATATATAGTTATTATATTATTTATAATTTTTTTATATAGAGAAAACTTTAAACTAAACGGCATCAACAACATTAAACAACTATTTAATGAATAATTCAAGTAATTTTATATTGTTCTTTAATAACTTAGATTTTTAATGTCTTTAACGGCGTCAACAATCATAATTTACAAAGGAAGAAAATGTTTTTGTGAGGAGTCCTCACGACGTCCAAAATGGCATAAATAGCTCCTTACGGCATTCTTCTCTGGTACTCATTATCTTCTATCTTATTTGTCTTCTTAGTATTCAATTTGTCAAAATCGAGAGAAACAACTTATCTGCTTGCCACTAAACACTCGTCTTACTCACTTTGGGTCACTCGTGCTGCTTGTCGCTCGATGCTCGGTTCACTTGTTCCCCGCTCAACACTCGATGTTCACTCTGTTCGACGCTCACCTCACTCAACCCTCACTGCTTGCCTTTCTTAACAGACCTCACTGGTCATCGAATCCATTAGGTCGGTCCGGTTCTCGGTTGCCCTTTCAAAGAGTAGAAAACATGAAATAAAAATTTATTGGTTGTTCCAAATTAACCGTGGAATCGGACCGAACCCATTGGGACGGTGCGAACCTTAATCGCTTTTTCAAGGAGTATTAAAAATAAAATAAAAAATTATTGGTTGGTCCCGGATTGATTCTAGAACCGGACCGAACCCACTGGATCAGTTCGGTCCTCGCTCCCAAACTCAATAGGGTCAATTCTCGATCCCAAAAATTGAGGACCAGTACTGTATGGGTTGGTTCTAAGGTTAGGGGGTGGACCGTCCTAACCCGGACTATGCCCACCCCTAGTAATCTCTCCTTGTTATGTTGTATTTGTCCACATTCCATGTTGTCATTCCTTCTTGTAATGGATAGGAAGATGGGAGCGGATTAATTTCCTACTGAAATTTATTCACGGAAAGAAATAAACAATTTTTTTAAAATTTATTCCCCCAATTTCTTGGTAAATACTAGTGGTTTTGTTTTCCTCTATAGAGAACTAATACGCAATCAAATATTCCTAATTGCAATATCCAAAGAAAAAGTACAATCATATATTGAAGATCAACATGCTAAATCCTTGAACGGATCTAATTGCTGCCTTCTCTTTTTCCGTGGAAAAAGCCTCTCTTAACAACATTAGCTAGGGATCAAATGGCTTACTTTTCCATGCGTGTATGATCAGATTTTAGTTTTAAGAAAGACGAAAAAGCTAAGAAAGGAGATATTCTCTTCTAGTGATGGGGTGCATTGTTGTATATGTCAAGCTTCGCTAGGCCAAGTTGGAACTGTTTTACCATTTGCAGTTCTCGTATCTTGTTTTACACCGGAACGAACTGAGTTTTATTTGGTTATATAGTAAGGAAGATGTCCAAGACTTAGGGTCTGTTCGTTTCGCGGAAAATAATTTCCGGAAAACGTTTTCCGGATTTTCCAGCGTTCGTTTCACGGAAAATGAATTCCTTGAGGAAAATGTTTTCCATCAAAGGAAAAAAGTCTTCTAAAGTAGGGAAAATGTTTTCCACTTTTGAAAAGTGGAAAACATTTTCCTCACTTGATCTCTCTTATCTCACACCTCCATAAATCCTGACTTCCTCCTCCCCTTTCTTTTTATTCTTTTCTTTCTTCATTCAAATTATTTTATAATTTTAATTTTCTTTTTTTTTATTTTGAATTATTTTTTTTATTTTTTTTCTTTCTTTTTATTTCTTTATTTTATTTTATTTTATTTTATTTTATTTTTATTTTTTTTGTTTCCCATCTTCTTCTTTCTTGGCTAGTCGTCAGACCAAGTGAACCCCAAGCTCGTCGATATCAAACTCGTGCTTGTCGATCCGGCAAGCCTCGAGCTTGACGCTCGCGCTAATCTAGTGAGCAGAAAATATTTTCCTTACCGAACACTAGAAAATATTGTCATTTTCCTGGAAAATGACTTCTGGAAAAATATTTTCCAGAAATGGCTCATTTTCCGTGAAACGAACGGACCCATAATTGGAAGGTAATCTGAATTTTTAAAGACACATTTTACTTAAACTCCATAGCAACTCCTACACGGCCCCATCAGACAACTAACTATCCTGACTTCGCTTTTATCGTTTGGACATATTCGTCTTTTCCTTTCATTTCCTTGGTTTCCACGGCCTCAATCACGCTTTTGTCAATAACAAATCAGACTTGTCAAATTCGAACAGGAGGCATCCATCAATCGTGTCACATTTAAATCCAAAAACGACATATTTATTAAATAGATTACCCAACATAATAAGGACTAGATGTTTCTTAAATCTAAAAGGATTCATCGCCAGTCTTTAAAAAATTAATGCAAATGATGAACAATGGATGATGACACTTTGGATCGTGGATGAAAATCCTCTTGTAAAATAGGAGATGATCGAGTTGTTACTAACTCCATGATCGAGTCAATGTTCAGCAGATGGGGATGGGGCGATCATGCGTTTGTGGATTCATCAACAACCTCAAAACCTTCTCAACGATTTGTTTCACAAGTACCCCTTCATGCCTGCCAATAAATTGAAGTTAGTTCTCAGCAATAAAAGAAGTTTCTAGTAATAGGATCAAATTAAATAAGCTATGAACAATATAAGTTTCTAGTAAATGAGTTGTGGTGGGAATGATGAAAGTAAGTACTCATTTGCAATTTTTCCAGATTCCCATCCTTTGGAGGACCCAACCTCCCTAAGAGCTTCCTTCCACGGCTTATACTTACTTTTTTTTACTAGCTTCTTTTGTTGACGCATGTTGTTTCCAAAAGAATGCAACAGGTCTTTCACCTCATAAGGCTTCACTTTATAGAAAATGGGCAACATCTCTTGCCCCTTTGTTTTATTGCATTCAACTATATGAGCTAGCTCGTCAAGGCACTAATGAGAGGAGGCAAAATTTTTAGAGAGAATGGGAATGGAAATCTTGTAGTGGTCAATGGTGTTATGAATTTCACTACTAACATTTTTACCTATTAGGGACGGATCATCAATTCTAAACACATTGATTCCTACATCCATAAGGCTGTTGCAGAGGTAAGCAGCGAAGCCGCATCTAGTATTAGGGCCATGGAAGGCCAAGAAAACTTCGCTTCTTTTCTTCTCCGAAAGGCAAAGATATACTGCAATTTAATATGACAAACCAAAGTGATGATGATGCAATTCAATACGACAAAACAAAGTGGTGATATTAAAATGTAGCCACTATGAATACTATATGGAAAATTGAGACAGTCCAAGGTGACTTTTAAAAGCCAAAAAATGGCTCTAGGTCATAACACACGCAAATCCTACATGCCATCTCTATGTGGGAATAGGGGTGTGCATGGGCCGGGCGGGCGGTTCCCGACCTAGAATCAAGAATCACCTGCAAAGGACCAGTTTCGAAAAATTGAAACCGGGATCCACCCGTTTGTTGTATGGATCCACCCGGGATCCGGACCGCCAGTCCGGTCCGGTTCCCGGGTGGATCCATGGAATCAGTCTCACCAATAAAGAAAGGGACGGACCTACTGCTATCGAGGGCTACTGCTGTCGAGGGCGACGGCGATTTTCCGGAGTGCCGAATAGAGAAAGGGACGGATGGATGGCTGCTATCAAGGGTGACGATGATTTTTCGGAGGGCCGAATGAAGAAAGGGATGGACGTACCTGCTTATATCCTCGCGAACCCTAGGCCTATTCTTCTTCTCCTCCTCCTGCAACCCTGCTTCTTCGCATGCGTGCGAATGGAAAAAAGATGGGTACTTGGGAGGGTTCTAGTACTTGGATTTGGAGGGGCGGAGGCGGTGTTTTAGGGCTTCTTCACTACTGTTTTGCAGCTCCCTTCTGTGCCGTGTCACTGGGAAGTGACGGAGCTCCGCAGCGTCGATGGAGGATCGCGAGCTGGGGAACCTCAAAGTTGAGATCTTTCGAGTTTTTGGGGAAGGAAGGGAGCGTGGAGAGCTATAGGCTCTCAGGACTTGGTAAGGTTTTCGGCGGTGGGTCGCCTAACGAGCATGAAGCTGAAGCTGGAAAATGGTGGTGATGGAGAGAGAGAGAGAGCAAATTCAACAAGGTTTGTTAATTAGTAATTTCAATTTTTTTTAATATTAAAAATTAATCGATCCGGTCCGGGTGAGCGGGTGGATGGATCCGCCCATGGAACCGAGAACCGGACCGGTTTCCTCGAGAACCACCGATTCCGAACAGTTCCGATCTGATTTCGGGCAATTCGGGCGAATACTTGGGAATGGAAGGTGTGGGGCTCAACGGAAAGGCGAGATACCTGATCTTATGTGATAATAAGACATCAACATAGAAAAGTTGAGGAGCCTTTCAATCCACGCCGTGACATCCCAAAATTCGACCCCGTTTCGACAAAGTGAAATGGGCCTTTCGTCGACGTGCCTACGGTCCTTTTTCTCTGAGTTGATCACTCACGAGTTAACCAACCCATTGAGTGAAGCCGTTAAGGGATATATATCGCAAAGTGAAAATCCCTAAAAGCTACTTAATTGGTTGGATTGGACTAAAATCGTGTCGATTGATTTTAACTACTAAATTGAACTCGATTTCGGGAATCGAATTTTAAGCGTGTCATAATTCTTATTTTTAGGACTTTGTCTCATCGTCCGTCAATTTATTGACGAGTCCGGAATTTCGAGAAAGAAATTATCGGAAGGAAAATCGAAGACCGGAAGAAAATAAAAAGAGAAAAGGAAAATAATTGGAGTAATTGGAATAGTAAAATTGTTTTACTATTTAATTATTTTTTTCATTTTCTTTTTCCTTTTATTTTCTCCCCCTCCTTTTCTTTTTCTTTTTCTCTCTCTCCTCTCTCTTCTTCCCCCACCCCTCATAACCGAACCCCCACCATTTTTCTTCTCCTTTCTACGGTTCGAAACCAAAGAAACCAGAGGAGGAAGGAGCTCGCGGAAACGCCGCGCACCGCTCGCACCGCTCGTCACTGTCACCGCGCCGCCCCGCGTCCGCCCGCGTGCCCGGCTCCGCCCGAGCCCGACCGTCACCCGTCCCGTGCGCGATCCCAGCCTCGCCCAGCTCGGCCGCCGCCTCCGCTATCGCCGCTCACCGCCCAGCCACCGCCCAACCTCCCCGGCACCCCCCTCACCTCCGCCGGCCTCCCTCGTCGCCTCAGCCACCGGAAGCCCCTCCGGCCAGCCATCACAGCAACCCACGAGTGGGTATTCCAGCGGCTTTAGGCCCGCTTTTGGGCCGTTTCCGGGCCTCAAACCCGAGACCCGCTTTGGAGTTTGTTGTTCCCCGCGCAGAGCCCGTCGATTTGGTACCGGTTGCGCGCGATTCCGGTGGGTAACCACACTAATGCTTGCTTAGTGGGTTAATTATGCTTAATTGGTTGTTTAGTTTATTTAATTAAGCTTAGGTGATTTGATTAGGGTTTATTAGTTGATTATGTTGTAAATTAGTTAAATTGAATGCGTAATTAGCAAGTAGACACAGTCTACTATTTATTGAGGGTAGCCGGGAATTTTCCGACCCTTTATCGGGCTTCAATTTGATAGCCCGGCAAGTAGACATAGTCTACTATTTTTTTGGCATTTAAATATTATTTTTCGAAATTAAATTAAATAATTATTTATTTTCCGAAAATTCAACTTGGATGGCCGGCGACCGGAATATTGTGCTGATGATAGTGGTAAAGGCCGTTTATTTAATCGGGCTTTATTTTGAGCTAAATTGAATTTCTAATATTTATTATTTAATTTTCGAAATTAATTAATTATTTATTTATTTTTCGGAAATTAAGGCGAAGATGGTCGGCGACCGAAATCTCGTGCTGATTGTCATGGCGCAGTCCGTTTATTTATTTGAGCTTTACGTTGTATGGAATTAATTAATTTGCGATATTTTAGGGTTTTACCCTAAATTGGTTGGAATTGATTGAGATTGAATTATTGTTTGGAAATTGGCTAAATTTGCTTATTTAGCATTCTTATGCTTTGTTGAGTTGTAAGGTATGTGGAATGGTGAGAATGAATCGAAGTACCTTAGGGTTGGGACCGATCGGGCATAGTGTATGGGACCTCGTGGTTCGGTGACTAAGGATATTTTGGCGAAAACAACGCCTTAAAGAACGCACGTATCGGTCTAGTACTCACATATAGGCATGCATGGTTCGGTGATGGGGAAGATCACTGGCGAAAACGGCGCTTTAAAGAACGCATGCACTTGTCTATTGAACATATCATTATAGGCATGTATGGTTCGGTGATTAAGGACATCACTAGCGAAAACGGCGCCTTAAAGAACGCATACACTTGTCTATTAAACACATTATCATAGGCATGTGTGGTTCGGTGATATGGGATATCACTGGCGAAAACGATGCCTTAAAGAACGCACACAATTGTCTAGTGAGTACATGGTTATAGGCATGCGTGGTTCGGTGATGTGGGATATCACTGGCGAAAACGGCGCCTTAAAGAACGCACGCAATTGTCTAGTGGATAAGTCACCTTGGCGAACTGGACGCCCGAGAGCATTGATGTGGCTCTGTGACCGAGTACCCTGTGGGAGGTTTTGTGGTGTGGAACCAATGACCTAGAATGGTCCGTCTGACATGTAATCGACTAGTTCAATTGACCAGTGATTTGTTTGATTGTCCGTTGTGAATTATGAAACGTGGTATATAACGTTGAATTGCAGGTTGGATCTGAGGCTAAGGTAAGTCCTCTGACTCATGCTGTGCTTAGGCAACCGAGTAGTGTATTGGCCCCCTAATTGAGTATTAGTGGGGTAGAACTCGCTGAGACGTAATCTCATCCCGGTTGTGGGACAACATTTCAGGACCCCGATGAGGAGCTGAGGAGGAGGAAATCTGAGAAGGAAAACTCTGAGGTGAAACCGAAGAAGGAGAATTTTTGGAAGAAGAAGATAGCACCGAAAGGGATCTTGAGTACGATCCGGATGGACTGAGATCCCATCTTCTTTTGTGAACTCCATTTTGATGTGAATAGAGTAAAGAGTAAAAGTTGTGAATAGTTGTGAAGTACTCTGGTTTGTGCTTTGTATAAAAGTTTGGTTATAAACTTTAATGTGAAAATTATGGCCCTGCTTTTCTATCTCATTGTTTTATTGTCTGAGGATTTTCTTTATACTTCCGCTTGCGCATATTAAATCAACAGGGTCGGCGATGCGTCCTGGGACGTTGCTATTAATCGACTAGGTGAGGGATGGGCACGCGTTCGATGATCGGGGCGTGACACACGTTGTCTTCAAAACACTCGAAACCTTTGCAACCACCATTTTCACCAGCTCACCTTCATGCCTGCCCACATATACATGTGTAAAAACCAGAAGTAAGCGTACCGTTTAATTCCTTTACTCCCCTAACTCTTGTCGGTCCGGATCAGTCATTCTCCTCCAAGTGCACGGAGGTTCGTAAATGCATAGACATACCCACTGGCAATTGTCTGTGATGCCCATCCTCTAATACCCGCGACAGAAGTCAGCGCAAACTCCCACTTTTGCACGTCTTTTGAGCTGCAATGCCTTTTATGTTCCCGTAGAGCCTTTCCAAAAATACCGCGTTGCTCAAGTACATCAACAACATCTACCATATAGAACACAGGGAAGACTAATTTGCGATGCTTTGCGTGGCAATCCATAATCTCGGTGAGCTCACGAAGGCATGATTTTTTTTGCGCATACCGTTCGGAGATGATAGGAATCACGATCTTACAATTCCTGATTGCCTGGAGAAGCTCAGAGCCTATCTCCTCACCGATAGGGAGTGCGTCGTTATCCCTAAATACATGGAACCCCGCATCCACCAGGTAGATGTAGAGGATATCGGTGAAGCTAGTGTGAGTATCTTCACCTTTGAAGCTCAGGAACACATCGTAATTCTGAGGGACTGCCCTTAATTTCTTTGACACGGTTTTGCAAGAGTATATGAGTAGAAGGGCCAGTGGAAAAGTTACTAAGGCAGACATTTTCTTCTCGTGCTTAAGACTTGATGCTTTCAAGACTCGTTTCATCGTCCCACCAGTCCATGACTCAATTCATTGTCCCACCAATCCAAGGGCCTCACTTTGAAAACGATTATATTGCACCTCTTTTGGTCTCTATTGGGGATGATATCATGAAAAGTATCAAATTGATATATTTATGATAAATTTACTTCAAATTAATTTTTTTTTTTTAGAAAAAAACTCTAAATTAGTATATCTACGAGAAAATTATCTCAAACTATATTTGCGATATATTTGCCTTTAATCAATTTCAATAAATATAATTAGTACCATAAAAAATTATAAGTTGGTAAACTTGTAATAAATGCAACATAACTAAAATTACAAATTAATATATCCGTTAATTGTCACATGTCATCTAATTCATCAATTTGATGATAACATTCGGAGAGTAAAATTATCACAGGAGAATTTAATTTATCAATTTGACAATAAATTTAATGGAAATTAATAAGAGTAAAATTATTATAAATGTGCTAATTTTAAAGATATTTATTATGGATGTATAGATTTTTAGAGTTGTTCGTGATATCAATTTTCTAGATTGTTACTCTCGGCTACTGTTTTGCCTCAAGGCTTCCAATGGTCGCACCGCCCGAGACTGTAGAGAAAGCAATGGCCAACTGGCATCAACTTTCCACGCCCACTCGCTCTATCTCTGTCTCTCTCATTGTTGTCGTGTACAATGCCTTCGTATTTTGCAAACGGGGCTGATCCGCGCGGAGCAATCAATGCAAATCACTAATCAATCTCTGTAAACGACTTTTGCTTGCCACGTGCGCGACGGCATAGTAAAAAATAAAGTGAGAATTGGATTCTTCTTTCTTTAGTAGGGAGGCGCGGAAATATGATATAAGAAATAAGTGTGCTTTGATTTCTGAAGCCGTCCTTCCCCACGTTCCTGATAAGCACCTTCTAGCATTGTACCTTTTAAGCACCTACGACAAAAAAGGAAAAGTGCCGGGCTCATTGGGTCTGAATGCTCCTCGCTTTCTTCTGTCTCTGTCACACCCTTTTAAGTACTTCCCAATCCGTTCTAACATGGTGGGCGCATTCTGTTAAAAACAAAAAAAAACAGTGGGCGCATATTCCCCGAATCTTCTCGTTAAAGCATCCCAAGATCTTCAGTTCAACATGATCAATCCGCCTCAAACAACATTCTCTCGTCTTATCCTCGCAAGGGGTAGTACCTATTTTCTCTTAGATGGTCATTTCCAAAATCTTTTTTTTTTCCTTTTTCTCAAATGTTCACAAATCAAATGGAGCATTCCCATCTCCTCGTCTACGTCTATTTTAGTTGTGTTTGGCAGTTGAAATAAAATTTAAGATAAGATATGATTTATCCTATCTTACATTTAGTACTTACTCAAGACGGAATAAAATCAGATATAAAGAGGATATAAGCAAGATAAAATTATCTCATAAGAAAGGTGGGATAAAGTTGAATAGGATTAATGTCCATAATAAGAAAGTTGTTTTTCTCGAATAACAAATTATTAAATTAACAAAATTGAAATTATATTTCAATATAAATAATATTTGAATTCTACTTTAAGAAATTAAAAAAAAAGAAAAAAATTATTTATAATTAATCTTATTTTAATTTATATATTCAACTTTAATTATATCTTATAATAAACATTCAATCTATAAATTAAATATTTATATTTATTATATATTTTAGGTATGTTAGTACAATTTACCATTTGATAAAATTTTATTAAAGAATGATGAAAGGGGAAAAAATAATACAGAAAATAATATAAAAAAGGAAAAATAAATTAAAATTAAATTAAAAATAAATTAAGGAATAGTGTTACGAGAGATTTTCATCATCTTCGTTTACAAACATTTAGGTTCATTTATAATGATATGTCATATATATATATATATATATATACACACACACACACACACACACACACACACATGATATGATGTAAATATATCCGACTTTAATACTACGATTCACCAAACAATTGATAGGATATAAAAAAATTCCCAGGATTTCAAATCCTATCCTATCTAGTCCTATCCCGATTAGAAATCCGGACGACCAAATGTAGCATTTGTGTCCATGTCAATATTTGATTGCCCCAATCCTAGACAGCTTTTGCTTGAGCTAATTGGGTGGCATTCCATAGCCGCTCAAGGCCCCGATCACACTTTTCCATTTCACGTCCTACCTGAACTCAATGGGTGAGATCTCCACCGATCTTTCTTTTTTCTTGGGCAAAATATGTTCAAGTTATCGCAAACATCCACTCGTTGATGCTCAATGTCCTTGCCTTGCTGTCATTTAAGCTTCTATTCTTATCAACATTGCTCATCATATATTTTGTCTTTGATCCACTCATTTTAAAATCTTTTGATTCTAAAGTTTCTTTCCAAGATTCTGACTGCCTTGTTCCGCTTGGATTTCATTGGCCAGCACCATATCATCCAAGACAAAGGAAAAGACATACACTAGCATGGAAATTTTTGTCGCTCGCCCAAGAAAAAAAGAAGATGTCATTTAACAAACTGTCGTCGCTTATTATATCAATCTTAACTTGATTTATTCCTTGAAAAATTATTAAGTCTCCTAAATTAACCTATTCGCCCCCTCTATAGCCTCAACATGATTGATGAATTACCTGATGCAGCTTCTTCTTCTGAAATTCCTGTTTCTGTCATTTTAATCTTGGATTTATCTTTTTATTATTACAGGGGGTTGAGCTGGAATTGGATTAATGTAGTGGTGGTTTGGACAGAGAGAGAGATTGTGTTTTTTGTTTACCAGTTATGAGAGAGCTGGCAGGTCTACTTTTGTGCAACATTGGGTTTTTTTTTTGGGTGCGTCATAAGCAACATCGGAGCTTCTTCTTCCGAACTTTTTATGCCAACGTTCTAAGCCGATGGGAAATAATTACGGATAGAACACGGTCCCCGTTAGAGAAAGAAATTTCTTCAGCATTTCAGTATTAATTTATAGAACCATTGTAAGATCTATGCCAGTCATATTAGAGGGAAAAATTGTCCAAAAAATTTTAACTTTTGTCAACTCAATCCCCAACCTTTCAATTTTATCAATTAAATTTTAAATCTTTTCACGTTTTGCTAATTAAGTCCATCTAGCGAGGGCAAGCTTCGCCGCCCAGGCCTCAAGGGCGACCTTGCGCCAGGCGGGTGAGGCTCGCCCTCGCCAGCCATGGGCGAGGCTCAACCCTTGTCAGATCTGGTGAGGGCGAGCCTCGTCGCCTAGCGTGAGGCCGCCCTTGCGGCCACTAGCGAGGTGGTCAGTGAGGTCGAGGTCGACCTCGCTGGCCGCCGCCTTTGGCCGCGGGTTGGAGGAAGAAGGATAAGGAAAAAAATAAAAAACTAAAATAAAATAAAATAAAAAATATATTATTAAAAGTTGTTCACGCGTCGGCGTCGATTAAGCACGTCGGTGGCCGACGTCCAATCAGCAAAATCCAGTCAAAATTGGTCGGAAAGGATTGAATTGGTACAACGCAAAAATGTTTAGGATATAATTGGTACCAAAAAAATGTTTAGGACTAAATTGGACAAGTACAAAAGATTTAGGACTTTTTTAACACTTTTCCCGACATTCTAAGTAGGACCCCAAGCACTGGCGACGTAAACATTTTTAATAATATTTTAATATCTTTTTCAAAATTTTATTTTATTTTATTTTATCTAATCCTAGGCCAGCAAAGTTGCTCTTAGTCGGTAATTTCTTTAGTAAATTCTATATTATATCATTAATAACATTGACGTAGACACTGCTTAGAACTAATAAGGGGGCACTTCAAGTTCAGAGTACAGATCATTTTTTCAGAGTAAAGGGCATGTGATTATTAAGGAGTGTTGTGACATGCTTCCTTTTTTTTTTTCGACATTCGGATTTACCATTATTTTAAAGAGGCCAATTTGATAGCGGATTGAGTTGCTAAATCCAATGCTCACGCGTGCTTGACTCCATTCTTAGCAAGTGGTGGAGTGCGGCGGGCCCCACTTCGGCTGTTATATTATTGCGACCCGCAACGCTCCCGAGCTTTGCGGGGGACAATTTTCCGTTGACCCCTTCACTTCTTCTGTTTCACTCCCCGTATAGAACTATGCATTTTGCATTTAGACCCCTCCTTCCCCAATTTTTTTTTTCCAAGGGGGTAATTTTGAGGCTAGTTGAGACCAGCTCATAACGTAAAAAGAGCTACGACACGGTTCGTCAATTTCATAAGCCTGGCGTAATTCAATTGTATAATATTTTAAAAGTAATTCCATATGGTGTCAAAGTTGCAAGTTACGCACGTGATTTGAAGATTTGATTTTACTAAAGAAGAAGAAGAAAGGAAGTTTTAAAAGTTTTCTTCATTTCGCATGACGGGGTGAGGCGTGCCAATTTGTCAAAAGGGGACGGAAATTGAAAAAAAAAATAAAAATAAAAATTGGGATAGGATCCTGAGGGCAAAAGCTACTCCACAATTTGAACGCGTC
Source organism: Eucalyptus cloeziana (assembly GCA_014182715.1). Classification (NCBI taxonomy): domain Eukaryota; kingdom Viridiplantae; phylum Streptophyta; class Magnoliopsida; order Myrtales; family Myrtaceae; genus Eucalyptus; species Eucalyptus cloeziana. The sequence goes on along the minus strand of CM024637.1, from coordinate 1,682,603 downwards.
TTCCTCCGACAAAAATTTGGAAAGATTCACCTCGATTTTTTCTTCCGGCGGCACCCCCCCCAATGTTTGATACGGAACGAAGATATGACCTCGGGAGGTACAAACTAAATTAGAGTCAGATTCACTTGCATTGGGGATATGGCCGGGGTTCCGCATGTGGATATACATACACATATATGTAGGAGAGAAGGAAATGTCAAAGAAAATCCGACGCCGCTTGAATTTCAAAGTCGTTCAAGGAAAATTCCTGTCCTCAACGGAGAGCGCATTCTAGCATTCATCATGCCGACAAAATGTAAGGGCCGTAGATTTCTCGCTCGGGGGCAAATTGGAGAGTCGACGTCTGCGCTTTGGACGACCAGCCAAACGAAACGGACCAACAACCCATTGTTTAGAGCTTTGTCGGGAAGAGGGCTGTTAAGCATTGGCCCTTGGTTAAATCCGATCCGTATTTAATATAAGACGTGCTTCTACGTATGCATGTCCATTTGATCGACGGTTCCTGATGTGAATTTTGAGATGTGCATCATTTTGTGCGTTTGATTCTTCTACTTAATTGTGGGAACACTGAAATATGATGCAATAAATAGATGTTTGTATCAATTTTTATAAATATATCGAGTTAAACAATAATCATCTTTCCCCTATTTCCTTTCCATTTTTTTTTTTTTTTATGTTGACTAAGATCAAGCTCATGCTAATATTGCAGTTTTTAGACACCTATAACAATGGACCGAATCTTATGATACTAAATGATATTGGTTATACGAAATTACTTACGCCATTATCGTGCTAATATGCCCATAGTTTACACTCATTTCACGTGCATATCACCAGCTTGAGAGCGGGAGAAAACAACATTTTCTGCTAGGAAATCGAAAGATGATGAATAATTACAACATGCCTAACTCAAGGTAACAAATGGGAGCACTGAATTAATCAGCAGATTCAGCCTTTAAGCTCAACCAACATCAAATGCGGTTCAATGATAGAAAGAGGACTATAGATTGGTCATCAAGAAATTACTACCAAGCTTCATCTGGGCCAGATATTTCTTCATATGCATGGTGTTGGGTGAGTTAAAGGATTGGTAGCCATAAGGTAGATACTAAGACTCACCACACCAGCCGCAGCACTCTATTTTAATTTGCCTCTGTTTCATATTCTGGGTCATCCCCTTTAGCGGTCCGATCGTGGCATGGCTGACCATGATCAGGGTTTTCGCGTTCAGGCTTCTTGCTGATGCAATTAAGGATCGTTTTGGCTTTAAGTGGGGCGTGATAGATGGTGGGGTTTGGTAGTTTAGATGGATTTTGATGGCACGAGCTTCAGAACGTTCTTGGTCAAGCACATTGCGTTGTGTCCTGCACTCGTTTCCTCTGAATTATTATTATTATTATTATTATTATTATTATTATTATTATTATTATTATTATTATTATTAATACCCTTAGTGAAAGTGATGAGACTGGGACTAATGTGGAGATATTTTACTGTTGAGAGGCTTGAAATTTGGATTGATTGAATTAGTTTCTGATTTTTTTTTTGTATGGTGCTTTTGCTTGGGCTCTTGCATTGAGAACTTTTAGTACGAAATGAAAGGTGATTTTGCAGAAAAAAGAAGAAGAGGAAGTGGTTCGGTGGGTCGGTTCTCTCTGTTCAAGGTTCTCTAGAACCATCCCTAGAAGTGGAACTGGACTGCCTGGATCATACTCATCCCGAGTTGTTTCTGCTGCTTGGCTTTTATGGTATTGATGATGATGATGATGGTGATGGCGATGGTGATGCAAATTTATGTTGAATTACTTTTAGTTGCAAAGTTCTGATTTATTAATGTATTGACTGATGATGACACGAGCTTGAGAAACCACTTCCAGATGCAAAGCTCCAATTCGCTTTGGGTTGACTGTTGATTATTGTTTATGAGCTCTATCCTGACTTTGGTGGAGTCGTTTGTTCGAATTTTATCTATTATCATATATCTTTGATTCATTGAATGAATTATAACTGATGCTCTGCATATAATCTTTGTTATGTGGTGCTTTAGTGCATAGAAGGTACAACCTTGAGCTGGACTACAGCAAGCATCATGGCAAGAGCCTTATCAAACCTTCTTCTCAAGGGCATTACAGGGTCCCCAGCAGGATGCTCTAATAGAATGGTGAACTTTTGTTCCTGTATCAACTAGCATAAAATGTGGTTATACTGGTTATTAGGGAACAGATGGAGGTGCATAGTACTGAATTCTTAAGATAAAAGATGGTTTTTGAGGTGTGCTCTAAGATAATGAGTAGAAGGCAGTTAACTGGGCAAACAAGAAAACAGAAATAGAGACGTGGAGCTCAGCAGATGTTGCCTTGAGCAGAGGAGTTTCCCTAAACAGCTTTCCCTGTTTGCTCTGAATGGTCTTAATTGGAATTACATAGGTTAGTTTCTTAAGGACCCCAAGTTGCTTCTTCTCCAGCTTGACAGTTAAGCTTATGTGATAATCCACTGATGGAAGTGCAATGCTGGCCATTACTGGCCGTGACTTCCTACTTCAAACTTTAGCTTCTTTTCTTAGTCATTGCCAATATAACCACTTTAAAATAAATTCTCAAACTTGTTTCTCAAAGGATAGCAGAGGCAGTGCTCAATTGAGATAAAAACCATTGTTTTTTATTGGTCATGTGTTTAGACCCACTAAGTCTCAAACCTTATCTCTGATAATGACTAAATTAGTCGAGTCTGTATGTTATTTTTTATGTTTGCAATATTGTGCTAACATCCCTTTTGCAACCATTATTAGCAGGTATCTGTATTGTCTATTCAAAGAGGAATGAGATACTTTACAAATGTACCAAATGACCCTGACACGCATGATGACTTCAAACCTATGGATAAGTTTCAGGACTCCACCACTTCTTCAAAGGATGTTGTTGAACAGGTAGGTGCTCTGAGATATCACATGACATGGTTTACAGTTCTTTGTTATGTTCTGCGTCCTACTTACTTTGCTCATCTATTCTCTTCATTTGTTTAACTTCATTAGTTTATGATTTAGGATGTCAAGGAAAATCCGGTGATGATATACATGAAAGGGGTCCCTGAGTTTCCGCGGTGTGGGTTCAGCTCTCTAGCTGTAAGAGTATTGAAACATTACAGTAAGTTCTCTTGCCTTTTATAGCATTTTCAGCATGTCTTTGTTGGACTTACCTACCGATGCTTTCAATTTGAAAGACTATGGAGAATTGACAAATTTGGCTGCTGAATGTATTTTCTGATCTTTGTTATAGGCTTGTACTAGAACTTTGCGAAATGTGATACGTAGATCTGGTTATGATATGATTATGGAGAAAAGTCGTGGACCGTATTGTTTTTAGTTGGTACAGGATTTTTTTTTTTTTTGGGTCGAAATTTGGTACAGGAATTAACATGGAGCTGTTACTTGACTTTTCTGGATGATGCTACTGGCAGAATATACTCACATTCCAAATGAACCTGTTGAGAAAACAATGAATATACAATTCCAATTATAATTTCTACTAGGAATGCGAGAGGACGTAACTACTGCATTCCAAGGTACTGGAGTAGCGCATGAAACCTGGGTGCTGATGCTGATCATCCTTTGCATGTGTTATAACTACAAACATCAATATTCAATCGGCTCTATCATTAAACAAAAAGTTACCGTCAATTATTTATGTTGAAACATCTTTGTCTTCTATAGTACATACTGAAGGCAAACTGGCTGGAGAGTTTTTGTCAAATGCTTAGTTTCCGGAGATTTCCATCATTGAAAGAGTTTTTGTGGGCAAGAAGCTGTGAAATTGAAAATAATCTAACCCAAATCAGTTATATTCATTTTTTCTTTCAGTGGATTAATTTCTCTTCCTGTATGACGGGCTTGTGCATTAGCTATCAGAGCTTGTCATATGCTGATTGCAAGGCGTCATTATACGGGGAAATATAATACTGTCCATGTCTTTTGATGTCCGGCACAGATATAACATCCATATCCACATGAAGTGCTAGTGAATGTTGTGCGTAGAAGAAAATGTCAGGGATTTTATTCTTATCTGTTTCTTTATACGGGGAAATATAATTTGTGGATTTGATTGATTGATCCAGTTGAAGTCTGCTAACCACCCTTTCAGATGTTCCATTAAGTGCTATGAATATTTTGGAAAATGCAGAGCTGAAAAGTGCTGTAAAAGCTTTCAGGTGAGCCTCACCTCCCTTTTGACAGTGCGTAATTTTGGCTGATTTTGCATATAACATTTTATGGAAATGCTTCAAAGGCCTTTGATATAACATATTAAACAATGCCAAGATGATTAAGTATTGATAAACTCTCTCAAAGTTATGGCAGCCAATATCTTTCAATGTTTTTGTTTCTTGTCGAACAAAATACTTCAGCCTCTAGTGTCTGCCTAGAATCATCCATCACATCAAGGCACTCTGGTTATAGTATGGACTTACTGCATTTTCAGCTACATTTTGAGAACAAGCGTATGACATTGTGTCATGGGGTTTATTCTTCATAAATACATAAAACTTGCGACATGAACCTTTGTCGGCTGATTTATGCTGAAATTTTCAATCTTGAAAGTGAGATTTCATTTGATTCTGTTTTCTTAGCTGTTCTCTCTTTTGCAGCCACTGGCCCACTTTCCCCCAGATATTCATCAAGGGGGAGTTCATTGGAGGTTCTGATATTATTTTGAGTATGCACCAGGTGAGGGTTTGTTCGATACTATTTCTGCTCTTCCTACTTCCAATTATATTCGCTGATGTGGCTTCTTTTCCATCCAGAGTGGGGAGCTAAAGGAGAAGCTCAAGGATATTGCAGTCAACCAGGAAAAGCCTGCTTAAGCAATACATGGCTGATTAGAGAGAAAAGGAAATTTGGGGTGGGTTTGGTTTTCATTCAACCATTGCCGTTCTTCTAGTTTTGGTGCTTTGTGATGATCATCGAGAGTGTACCAATGAACTTACCTTTAATAATTATGCCCTTATACCTGATTTATGCATCAAAATAATGTAGCTTCTAGTGTGAGTTATACAGCAAATGTTGCATGGCCAATACTTGCAGCAGGTTAGAGTGGTCATGTATTAATTTTGCTACTGCTGCTTTTTTTTTTCTTTATGCAAAATTGATGCATTGTCTAAGGCCTCTGTTTTTTCCCCCCGCTAAATCTATCAGGGTAGAACTGGAACACGTGAACGGTAGAAAATCGTGCACCTCTCGTTGACGAGGTGTGCTCAGGGTTTTCTGTTCATGCTGTGTAATTGTGTACTACCAAAGCTACATCACATCAGGAAAAAAAAAAAAGATAATTGCGATGCAGGTGGTCATTGGAACCGGAAGTAATTCTGTTGAACTCAATAAAAGGCAACTGGCAGCCACTTTCATGGGGGCAAGATGCCTTATCCCTAAGGAAAAAGAATTCGTATATCATTGGATGATGAAATTAAACAAATTCCATATTTCCTTGGGTTATTGACTTAAATCGCTGTCCATTTGAATGTATGCACGATAAGCAAATCTACATCACGGAAGACAACTCAAAATCTAAGTCCATCCGATAATCTTCTCTCATAACAGACACAGAAACATGTTGCTTCAAGTTCATTCATTCACTAAGAATGCCATAATAATCAGGTATCACCTATGTGTGTATTAAGCCGCTGTAAAATGTGTCACTAACATGATTTGATTTGGAGAATTGCTTTTCTTCACAGATTTTTTGTGCTTATGAAGTTCATAGAGTTTGCCCTTGCAAAGATTGTCAGTTATCTGTAAATAAATCTGACTGAGCTTTGATACTTTGTACGTAAATTGGACAGCACTATAATACTTGGAAAGTCGACTGGGAGGCAATTGACGTTTGAGGTTTGGTCATGTATATGAATATGGAAGAGTCGAGAATTTCAGAGAGGTAAAAATGAATGAACATGTGGCTTGAATCCAGTGAAATCTTTGTTGACACCTAAAATTTTGGGGTTTGATTTTGCTAAATAAAAAATTACATGGCATATAGTTTAGGAAAATTTTATTTCTGATTGCTCACATATTTAGGTAATATACATTAGGAGATGCATTTTTGCACAAAAGGGGATTTTTTTTTTATGGAATATACGAAAAGTATTTCGATGATATATTTAGGGTATCGCGCGCACACAAAAAAAGAAAATATATATATCGCGAAGATACATTTTTTTTAGCTTATAAAAGACATGGTGCGCAAATTGTGTTAAGGGGCTTTTTTTTTCGATTAGGTGAAAAAAGCACAAAAAGTGAAAAGTGACAGTGAGCATTTTAAAAAAAAAAAAAGGCGAAACCCTAATCGGGGACTGTTCGTCTTCCCCGAGGGTCCCCCGCCGGCGCCTGAAGCCCCCACTGGCGCTCGAAGCCCCCGCCGCCGCCTCTCTGTCCGCGAAACCGCCGGCGCCTCTCCGTCCGCGAAGCGGCCGCCGCCTCGACGCCGGTGTCTCTCCATCCGCCCCCTCCTGCGAGCAGCACCGCCGCTTGTCCACCGCTGCCGCGCCGATTCCTATTCGCCAATCTGCAGCCGAGGTTCCAGCACCCTCTCGCGCCTCCGATCTCCTCCGCCTCAGCAGATCTGCCCCGAGATCTGGCGTTCTGTCCCGCCACGACGCCCTGCCTCCGTGCGTCGCCACCCAGTGCCGCCCGAGCTCGGTGACCCAGAGCCCCACCTCCGCGATCCTGTTCGCAGCCCGCACCTACACCGCCCGCGTCCGTCGCTCGCCCGTAAAAGCCACCAGATCTGGCGTCCCAAAAAACCTAAAAAAAAAAAAAAAAAAGAAAAAGCAAAAAAATTAGGTAATTTTTTTTTTTTCTTTTCTTTTGTTTATTTATCTTTTTCTGTTTTTTTATATATATTTCATATTATTTTTTTTTAGTATAATTACCCTTTTAATGTGGAATTGAGAATTGCATGATATGAAATTGTCTTGAAATTTAGTGATTGTCGTCCGATTTTCGCGCCCAAAATCCGACTCACAATTACTAAAAAAAAAAAAAAAAAAAATTGCCAATCCGATCTCCCGCCCGAGACCCGATTCGTGATTTATGGGAAAAATTGGCCAACCCGATCTCATGCGCGAGATATGGTTCGTCAATTTGGATATCAATCTGTCTCTAATTTGCTGTCGTGCCGTTTAAATTTTTTTTAAAAAATAAAAAAAAAAAAATGTGGGTTATAATTAGGGTTTGCATGTTTAGAATTGAAGTTTTATTTTAAATAAAAACATAAAAAAAAAAATCAATTGACTTAGGTTGTTAGTTTTTTAATTGCATGATTAATTATTAGGCGATTGTTAATTTCGAAAATTAAAAAAAAAAAGAAAAGGAAAATTAGGGTTAGGTTTGCTTTTCTTATTTTGCATGTTTAGGATAAAGATTTAATTTTGAATCATGAAAAAAGAAAAAGTGCATTCATTTAGGATGTTTTTTTTTTTTTTATTATTTGATTTGCATGTTTAATTTTAATTTCGAAAAAAAAAAAAAAATTAGAATTAGGCATTCATATTTTGCACGTCATTGCATATTAGATAAAATTACATGTTTAATTTTAGGTCTAGATAGATCTTTAGATAAATTGCATGATAGTTTTTTTTAATGCACGTTTAGAAAGCATTTAGAATAGATAGTATTTCACTTTAGTTTGATTTTCCTTTTTAGTGATTTTAATTATGAATTTTCGTTAAATAAAAAATAAAAAATCATGTGAACATGTCATGTAGAATTAGGTTCATGAAATGCATGTCATTTAGTGATTATTGCTAGGTTCATTTAATCAGAAATTGCACGTCATTAGAATTAGATCATTTTGGTTAATTCAGATTGCATATTTAATTATTGCATGTTCATTAAAAAATCACAAAATCTTTTACTCATTCATATAGTTTAAGACATTTTGCCATGCCATATTATTTCATATTAGGTTAGAAGCATTGCATTACATTGCATATTGACTATATTCTCGTTAAAAAAGTGAAAGCAAAATTGATTGATTGCTTGTTAATTAGAAATCATATCTAGAATTGCTGATGTGAATTCTAATCTAACACTGCAGATGCTTTCGTTGCTTTGAGGTAAGTCATGCATTATTTAATTGTTTTCCTTAGTGTTAAATTGGTGGTTTGCGTACCCATATGATCACCTCACATGTTAGGGAGATAAATTAAAATCAATTCAAATTGCTTGCCAAACATTTTTTAAATAAAGAATGGTACTGAAATGGCATTAGAGAAATCTAGTGTAACCAAGTCCCCGTACCCATAGTCTCTGGTTCGTAGGAGTAAAGTAAACCTCCCGTTGCTTTACTTGGGTTTCTAATCGACCCACCAAAAATAGATTAGTGGTGACTCCTAATTGAAAATCATTTGCATGTTAAGAACTTAAACCTAAGTCGCGAATTGGGATGGGCTAGGGAGAGCCCAAGTTAAGTTTAGGCTTAACAATCCATTAGCCAAACCCTAGGTGGTACACCCGAAAAAAATCTGGTCGCGACAGCTTGGCGACTCCTCTGGGGACTTGTGTTAAAACACTTAGTGGACTTAGGCCAATTTTCGTTTTCTTTTGAAAAATGTTTTTGTTTGGCAGCGAGGATTCCAGGTACGTCCCTAACATTTAAATTGTCAAATATTTTTGCAGATTGGGAGGTATAAGGGGAAGTGTTTGCTAACCCTTTTTTTTGTAGGGAGATGTAGGAATGAATGGTTTACTTGCATAAATGAAGTGTTGCTTGCTATAAACTGTTGTGCATGCTTTGCATTTACACTACACTTTTGCACACACAACCTGCCGCCGCACTTGGGCTGCATAGGATCATTTAGGATGGTATTGAGATGGATACCACTCCGACCGCATGCTCGCGGTACGAGTCGCCCATCTCAATCCCGAAGTTTCTTTCATGATGTCAAGAGTACCCACCTCGGTCCGCATGCCCGCGACCCGGGTCGGCTCTTTGACCAAGCCGGAGTCATGAGGACCCGACATAGTCCACAAGCCCATGGCTAGTCTGATCATCCTTGTTGCTCCACCTTGATAAGCCTTATAGAGTAGAAATCGAGCCACTTACCATGCGCATGTCTATGTGATTGTCATCGATTTATCTTGGTGAAGTAAGTCTTATATCCCTATACTAATGCAATTTACTTACTTTATCCTACTCTTGGTCCGTCCATGACAATCTAGGTCAATCATTGATTTAATTCATTTGTCAATTAGAAATGAAATGAGGAAATTGCCATGCAATGAATCATTTGGAAAATAACAAAAAAACTTAGGAGAATTTGTTTTCAATTCATGCCTAGGACATTTGATCTCACTAGGGTGTCTATTTTTCCAACTCTCTTTAGGAAATGCCTTCTTGTACGAACTTTTCATGAATAGATGAAAAAAAATGGAAAAATCAATTAGATCATTGTCATGGATTGACTTTCTATTTACCCTCATGCTTACATGTTCCCATTCATTTGAATTAGGTGATTATGGGGCGATCTCGCTCACCCATCCGTTCATGATCAAGAGCTAAAATGACAAATCAAAAAGAGCTAATCTTGTCAAGCAATAGTGCTGCGATCTATATTCAATGAGAAATTGCGACTCCAAGGAGAGAGCCAAGAAGACTTTTTGAATCGTCTCATTTTCTCGAGATAGCCGAATTTAATTTCATCATGAAGAGACTAATGACATATCTAAAGGGAAAAATATCTCACCTGAAGGGTTCGCATTACAAGATCAATGAGGGTGAAAAATCCAAGTACACATGATTCATGGTCCTAAGTAGTTCGATCTCCTCATTTAATTAGGGGCATGTACCTTCCCCGCGTGAGAATTTTTATCGTTCTTTAGGGATTGGTTTCAATTTCTTCTGTGCTTGAACATCACATTTTTCATTTCAATAAATGTAATTTGATTGATAAATATCAATAAAATTACAAGTTTTGTTTTAAGGACATGATGGGGTACACCAAACCAGCCCGATGACGATATCCAACAATGAAAAGAAAATATCATCCATGGAGAAAATCTGAGGACTGGGCTTCTTCATGCTTCCTCATCCAAAATATTCCTTAAAAAAAGAAAATCATTTTCGAAGCAATTTCCAAAAGCATGCATTAGGTTACTCTTGTTTGTTTTTCTAACTCATTTACTTCATGTCTCAGAGCATAACAGAGAGGCATTTAAAAATAACGCATCAATTTCCAATGATAGTTCGCCCGTTGATTTGGGAACATACATCCGAAGGAAAATAGACATGAGGGCGAAGGAACATTTCATAGCCGATTGTAATGACATCTCCCAAGAGTGAAGAAAATCATCTTGATTCCAAAGTGTGATATGTGGCACATCTCATAACAATTTGTGTGAGATGTCATTCTCGAAAGCCAAATGAAATTTCTCATTTCCGTGAGAATATGATGGAACAAGTCAAAAGAGGATCATCCGTCTTGGATGAAATGGATACATTGTGTTCATGAACATAATTAATTTTGGGAAATAACACTTTGTTCTTTTCCTTGCAGATGACAAATTGGGGGCATGACAGATTTTGGTAGCGATCCAACTGAGACAAAATCTCCACCCAAACCAAAATGGATATTCCATGTACATTTACTATGATGTTGCATCTATTCATGCACGTTCTCTTGTGCAGGGACAAAAAACGGATTTTCAGGGACAATCCAAAAACACCAAGTCTTGAGACAATCCTCTCGTGGGACAATTCATTGAATGAACACTCAAAATCATGTTTTTCATACTTACGAAAGTATTTTTTGAGTGTGGTAAATTGTTTGTTCTGAAGTTTGCAATTTTTCATGCTTAAAGCTATTGAGCTCACTTAAAAAAAGATTTTGCATAATGACTCTTACATGTTTGGTCCACCAATTCCACTAAAGAATATCAAGATGAACTAATTCAATGAATGATGTGGAATGGATTAAGCATGCTAAATGAGATGTGTCAGGATGATGAAAGGCAAGCCCTATCCTATACACAATCCCTTACTTATACACTTGTGAGATGAGTGTAGGAAAGTTCCATATCCGCAAGGTGAAGAGTTCTCTCGCAAAAGGTACGATGACTGAAATGATGAGGGCAGCTTATTTCTCTATCCCAAACACTACAGGTGATCCATTGCTTAATCCCTTTGAGCCCCATACACTTATGAAGATTTTTTTTCAAATTATCCCTGTCAAGAACCACCCCACATTGGGGCAAATTGGAGGGTAAGACAACATCATAAGGTGAAGAAATTGGATTGGAATTTTCTTGCTCTCACTTGTATCAATCTTCTAGTCATGCTATTACATTGAATTCATGTGGTAATTTAAGTGCCTTAGGATGACGAAGAGCATTTCTTTCACTATCCTATACACTTATATCCTTTGCATAGCCCACTTGAGCCTGCAATTTCATTTCTTTAAACCCAGTTGGTGATCATCCCTCACACTGGGGCAAGGCAAAAGACAAATGAAGACTCTTGAAAATTCGAGTATCATTCAAAGTGTAATTACTTGATGCATGATTGTGTGCAAGAATTGAAATCGAATAGAACTAAGGGGCATGAAAAAGCAGTGTGCCTAGTAAAAGCAAAGGCCAATGCCCATGAAAAGAAGTAAAAAAAAAAAGAGCATGAGAATTGAGGGTATGAAAAAGCTGTGTGCCTGGTAAAAGCAAGGTCAATACCCATAAATGAAAAAGTCAATATAAGGTGACTGTCAATTGCAAGAATTGAATCCTGATGAAGCAATATTCAAAGAACTCAAAAGTTGAGTTTTTACAATCAATGGGGCATTTCATGAAGACAATCCCCGGTGATGAAAAAGAAAACCGATGGCAATGCCTAGATGATCATCAACTCTCACCCCTATACACATTTTTGAACCTAATGATCATTTTGTTTCTCAACCCATGAACCTAGCCTACGTTACGTCCCTTGCAAAGTCTTTTCTGATTAGGGCACTTGAATTAACATGGTAATTTATATGTTTATAAGCATCGCTCGAAGAAGTGCGAGCAAGACTATTTCTTTCTCATTTTGCAGGGTTCTTGACTTGTAAACCCGGAGATGATTGCGAAGCTGTTCTTTCAATAGCCTTGACTCAAGGAGTCCCCTTTGTTAAGCCATTGACCAAGCCCACATTACGGTCCATGTTAAAGACCTCTCAGATTGGTAAGGTCGTACTGCTTGCAAGAATACTCGGACCCTTGTTGGTATGATGATGTTGAGATTGAGTGATTCTCACAAAATAGCCATTCTAAATGAGAGTGAGTGAAAGTCATTTCTAACTGAAAGTCTCTCATTTAGCATTTTTAAGAAATCCATGTCATTGTCTTGAACGACAATTATCTCCTGTGGAAATTTGGATGATGCAAATATGGTAAAGTCATTATGCATAAACCTTAATTGAATGGATGGAAGCCCCACTGAACTTTGAAATGTGCATTCTAGAGTAGCTCAGATTGTCTATCTCTTTGGTGAATGTATGTTAGTTTTTGCTCTAAATCATGTCTGACAGGTAATTCAAGTTCCTTTCAGAATGCCTCATGATATTAGAAGATTAAAAACCTCCACCATGAGGTGAAAGACCTCCACAGGATATTTAAATTCCAAAAGACATATCCCCAAGAATCAGATATATCACTAGGTAAGTATATCTCTACCCATACTCTAAATACTTGTCATTATGCAGGTATTCTCTCTCAAGTGCATCAACACTTGACTTGCTCAAGCTGTCCAGTTCTTGACCTGGCGTGCTTTCGTAGCCCAGAGTCATTTTTATCGACTCGGCGTGCTTCCGTAGCCCGATGTCCCTTTATTGACCCGGCGTGCTTTCGTAGCCTGATGTCCCTTATATTGACCTGGCGTGCTTCCGTAGCCCAGAGTCTCTTTATATTGACCTGGTGTGCTTTCGTAGCCTAGTGTCCCTTTATCGATCCGGTGTGCTTTCGTAGCCTGGTGTTCATATTGACCTGGCGTGCTTTCATAGCCTAGGTTCCCTTTTATCAAGCCGGCGTGCTTCCGTAGCCCGATTTTCTTATATTGACCTGGCGTGCTTTTGTAGCCCAGAGTCCTTTTCATCGACACTCGATTAAGTTGTCCCCCAAGATTTTTTTTTCTAGATTTCGACACTTGATTAAGGTCCCGAAAAAGGTTTTCTGGTTAGATGATTGCAACGCTGGGCGACCGAAGAATGGTTCAGGTCCTAGCCAAGCAAAATTTCCGTTTAGGCGACCGTAGAATGGTACGGGTCCTAAACAACATTTATTGCTCTAACAGGCGACCGTAGAATGGTACGGGTCATGGAAAAGCAATTTCTCCATTCAGGCGATCGTAGAATGGTACGGGTCCTGAAAAAGAAAATTAATTTTCCGTCAAGGCGACCGTAGAATGGTACGAGTCCTCGACAACACCTATTCCTTATTCAGGCGACCGTAGAATGGTACGGGTCCTGGAAAATGAATCCCCGTTTAGGCGACCGTTGAATGGTACGGGTCCTAGACAAAACTTTTCTGCTGTACTGGGCGATTGTAGAATGGTACGGGTCCTAGGAAAGCAGTTCCTTACAAAATATTTCTGCCGTATTGGGCGACCGTAGAATGGTACGGGTCCTGAGAAAGCAGCTCATTTCGCCATCTTTGGGCGACCGTAGAATGGTACGGGTCCTGGGAAAGCAGTTCCTTACAAAACTTTTCTGCCATATTGGGCGACCGTAGAATGGTATGGGTCTGGGGAAAGAATGGTATTGTCACAAAGTCATGTTACTATTCTAGGCGACCGTAGAATGGTACGGGTCTGGATAGGTAACACCCACTACCTCGAATTACTTTATCCTCCTCAAAGGTAAGTTATCCCAGGTAGGTTCATCCATCATTTGCATTAGTATTTCCATGCATCATATAAATTGCATTAAAAAATGGAATTCATGTTCCAACAAAAATCATTCATTGCATGACCATGACCAAAATTTAGGTCTCAATTTGTCTTTAAAGGCAACCTCTGCGAGCTCATCTTCAAAAGGGGCAGTTGTTGACACCTAAAATTTTGGGGTTCATTTTGCTAAATAATAAAAAAAATCACATGGCATATAGTTTAGGAAAATTTTATTTTTTGTTAAGATTTTTTTATAGATTTAGGTAAATATACACTGAGGGATGCATATTTTGCGCAAAAAGGAATTTGTTTGTGATCAAATAAAAAATATATTGCGCGGGGTGAAATGATATATTTAATGGAATTTTACGCGAGCAAAATTGGCAATGAAATATACCACAAAGATACGTTTTTTGGTATATAAAAGAGTCGCGTACGGTGGAAATAGGGGGCTCCTCTTTTCGGTTAGGAAAAAGAAAGCACAAAAAGTGAAAAGTGAAAAGTGAGCATTTAAGAGAGAGAAAAAAAAAAAAAAGGGAAAAGTGAACCCCGCAACCTGTTCATCTTCCTCGCGGGGGGGGGTGGTCCACCTCGGCGGTCGAACCAACGGCGACCTAGACCCGCGCCGCCGCGAAGCCCGCCGAAGCGCCCTTCATCCGAAAGCCCCCCGCCGGCGCTGCACCGATCCGCATCCGCCGAGCCCACCGGTCGCCGCCGCCTCTCTCTCCAAGCCCCTCCGCGACAGCACCCCGCTTGTCCCAAGCCTTGCCGCCGCGCCTTGCCCGCTCGCCTCGCCATGCCGCGCGCCGAGGTTCTCGCCGCTCCACCATAGCCCTCGCCGATCGAGATCCCCCGCGACCCAACGCTCGATGTCCCCTGCTCCAGCCGTGACCCGACGCCGGCGGATCTGAATCGAGCCCACCGGTCCGCCCGAAGCCCCCCTTGTCCCGACGCTGCGCCCCCGCGGCGCCGCACCTCCTCCACGACCGTCGATCTTGCATCCCCGTTCGCCCACGCCGCGCCCGAAGCCCCCGCCGGTGCACCGCCCCTCCGCCTCGACGCCTCGCTGCCGCCTCATCGCAAAGCCTCGACGCCTTGGCGCGCGTCGCACCCCAGCTCGCCCGACGCCCGCCTCCGCTACGCATCGCGAGATCTCGCCAAGCCACCCACCGCCGCTCCACCCGAGTTGGCCGCCGCCTTGACGCCCCCTTCGTCCAAATCGCCCGAAGCCCCGACGCCCTTGTCCCGCCGCCGTCGCGCCGTCTCGCCGAAACCCTAGCCGAGATCCCCCTCACCGACCGGCCACAGCTTTACTTTCCTTTTTCTTTTCTTTTTTTTAAAAAAAGGAGAAAACAAGAAAATAGAAAAAAAAAAAGGAAAAAGCAAAATTAGGTAATTTTTTTTTTTTCTTTTCTTTTGTTTATTTATCTTTTTTTTTATATTTCATATTATTTGCTTTTTAGTATAATTACCCTTTTAATGTGGAATTGAAATTGCATTACATGAAATTGTCTTGAAATTTAGTGATTGTCAGTCCGATTTTCTAGCCCGAAATCCGACTCGCAATTACTAAAAAAAAATAAAAATTGCCAATCCGATCTCCCGCCCGAGACCCGATTCGTGATTTATGTGAAAAATTGGCTAACCCAATCTCATGCACGAGATATGGTTCGTCAATTTGGATATCAATTTTGCGATTTGCTGTGGTGTTATGCCGAATTTAAATTTTTTTTAAAAAAAAAAAAAAAAAAATGTAGGTTAGAATTGGGGTTTGCATGTTTAGAATTGAAATTTTATTTTAAATAAAAAAATAAAAAAAAATCAATTGACTTAGGTTGTCAGTTTTTTTTTTAATTGCATGTTTAATTATTAGGCGATTGTTAATTTCGAAAATTAAAAAAGAAAAGAAAAGGAAAATTAGGGTTAGGTTTGCTTTTCTTATTTTGCATGTTTAGGATAAAGATTTAATTTTGAATCATGAAAAAAGAAAAAGTGCATTCATTTAGGATGTTAGTTTTTTTTTTTTTTATTTGATTTGCATGTTTAATTTTAATTTCGAAAAAATTTCAAAAAAAAAAAATTAGAATTAGGGCATTCTTTGCACGTCATTGCATATTAGATAAAATTACATGTTTAATTTTAGGTCTAGATAGATCTTTAGATTTTTTGTTATGATAGTTTTTTTTTTTAATATTTTTAGAAAGCATTTTAGAATAGATAGTATTTCACTTTAGTTTGATTTTCCTTTTTAGTGATTTTAATTATGAATTTTCGTTAAAAATACAAAAAAATAAAAAATCTTTAGGATATGCATTCTTTGTCGCGTCATGTAGAATTAGGTTAAATGAAATGCATGTCATTTAGTGATTATTGCTAGGTTCATTTAATCAGAAATTGCACTATCATTAGAATTAGATCATTTTTGCATTTAATTTAGATTGCATATTTAATGATTGCATGTTCATTAAAAAATCATATAAAATCTTTTACCATTCATATAATTTAAGACATTTTGCCATGCCATATTATTTCATATTAGGTTAGAATATAGCATTGCATTGCATATTGACTATATTCCATTAAAAAAGTGAAAACAAAATTGATTGATTGCTTGTTAATTAGAAATCATATCTAGAATTGCTAATGTGAATTTTGATCTAACAACGCAGATGCTTTCGTTGCTTTGAGGTAAGTTTGCATTATTTAATTTTTTCCTGAGTGTTAAATTGGTGGATTTTGCGTACCCGTATGATCACCTCACATGTTAGGGAGATAAATTAAAATCAATTCAAATTGCTTGCCAAACATTTTTTTAAAGAATGGTACCGAAAGGGCATTAGAGAAATCTAGTGTAACCAAGTCCCCGTACCCATAGTCTCTGGTTCGTAGAAGTAAAGTAAACCTCCCGTTGCTTTACTTGGGTTTCTAATCGACCCACCAAAAATAGATTAGTGGTGACTCCTAATTGAAAATCATTTGCATGTTAAGAACTTAAACCTAAGTCGCAAATTGGTATGGGATTGGGAGAGCCCGAGTTAAGTTTAGGCTTAACAATCCATTAGCCAAACCTTAGGTGGTTCACACCCGAAAAATTGGTCGCGACAATCTTGATATTTGGAGTGGTCAGCAAGACTAGCACAATTCTTGGTTGGGAATCTGGTAACTACCAATTTCATTCTTTACTCTGCTTATAGAGTTATGTGCAGTGATTAGTGACTTCAGAAGAGCTTCCTCCAATTAGGTTGCAGTCATTTATATCATACACATTTGGAACCACTAAGAATAAATTTGAATACTTACTTTGGTACATCCTTTAAATGATTATTTCTGATGATATAATACTAAAGCGAGCTATCTGTATTATTTCCACTAATATATATGAGCGAGCTCAACTTCATGAGGACGAGAGGCTTATAATTTGGATGATAATTGTGTTTACACATTTAGACATCTTAACCCTGACTGTCCAGGGAATGAATTGATTGGGAGTGGAGTTGCTATCAGAGTGGCAGCGAGCCAGTACGCACCTAATACAACTCATCTACAAAACATGGAGTTAGACAATTACGAGAATATCAAACCCAAGCCTCTCATCCCCACACCAGGAGGAAACTATAAAGAACTTTGGTCCAAGCAATTATCCTTCTCTCGTTCGAATTAAGGTTCATCACTTAGGAGAAAACTAAGAATGATCGATTTCTAAGTGAGTAGATTCTAAATCTGGAATTTGAAACTTACCTTGTTATAACCGGTTCTCAGTTTTTGGAATCTGAAACCTACTCTGTTTGCACTTGAACTTGTTTTGGAACCTACCCTGTTTTTCCGATCTAGTTACAAGGTCTACCTTGTTTGCACAGGAACCTATTATGCAACCGCCTAATGTCCTATACGGCTTTGAATTTTACATAAATATGTCAGGAAACAACAATGTAAGCCTCCTAATCTATATTGAAACATTAAGCACATGAAATTAATAAGCACATGATCTTTTTGGCTAAATGAAAAACTGAGGATCCACAAAGCTCATTATCATAAACAAACATCACAATGCAAAGCAAAAATCTTAACATTGCATAAACATTAGCAGCAAATATGGACCTAATAATAGTCAACAGAGGAAGGTATAGTGTAGACACAATCATCCTTGAAAATTCCCGTGCACTTAACAAACGAAATGCCTACTAAAATGGACAGCGTAAACCATCCCACCTTTCGCATCAACTTTCTCACTCCCGTCCTCAGCTCCACCGATCCTACCCACTTCCACCCAATCCTCCCCAACACCAACAAAGAGTACTGGCCGCCCCCGTCGCTCATGGCTCGCAAATCCTCGAAGCTCAACATCATGGACAGCAAAGCCCTCGTATCGCAGATTTTGCAGTTGGCGTTCTTGTGAGAGTTCAGAAAGGTGCAAGCTCATGGCTCGCAAATCCTCGAAGCTCAACATCATGGATAGCAAAGCCCTCGTATCACAGATTTTGCAGTTGGCGTTCTTGTAAGAGTTCAGAAAGGTGCAAGCTTTACACCACCATTTCGGGGTCACTCCAACCCCCGCCAAGCCAGAGCTCAAACCCCGGCACTCGCATGCATTTTCAAACTTAAATGGTGATCCTCCAGGACCTACAACTTCAAGCTGTCGAGAAATGAGACATATAATCAATGATGTTTCCACATTGGCAAAGGACAAGTTCAATATTTGGGAGATGAGAAAGACGAAAGAGCTAAAAATGGAAATCTTCTCTTCCGGTGATCCAGCAAATTGCGGTACAATTCAAGCTATGTTAATGCAAATTGTAATTGTTTCCCCATTTTCATTTTCTCATCTTGATTTACGCCAGAAGGAGCTTGACTAGTTTGAGTAAGGAAGATGGCCTAGAATTAATTAGAAGGCAATCTGCATTTCAAGAGATCACATTGTACTGCAACTCAATCGCAACTCATCTATGGCAGCTTGACATAACTACAAGGCCCTTCATTGTTTGGACAATTTTCTCTCCTTTCGTTCGCTTGATCTCCCTATACTCATTCATGCGTCTTTTATTCATACACTCTCTCTATCTGTAATAGAGATCGGGACTTGCCAAATCCAAACATGAGACATCTATTAATTGTGTCACATCTGAATCCACAATCCACATGCTTTTTT
Organism: Eucalyptus cloeziana; assembly: GCA_014182715.1. Classification (NCBI taxonomy): domain Eukaryota; kingdom Viridiplantae; phylum Streptophyta; class Magnoliopsida; order Myrtales; family Myrtaceae; genus Eucalyptus; species Eucalyptus cloeziana. The sequence continues at coordinate 1,663,565 of CM024637.1, read as the reverse complement.
AAATTGATCACACACAACGTAACAAGCTAACACGTTTCTTAACTCTAACAAAAGAATTCCACGCTGGTGTTCAGAAAACTAAAGCAAATGGTGAACGATAAATGACAACACCTTCAATTGTCTCTGGAAACCCTCTTCTAAAACAGGAACTGCATATGCTAAAAACGAGTTGTTACTTACTCCGCAATTAATCTGATAACATGTTGGCGCACCACATCCGCGAGTTCCCCTCCATTCCTGCCCGTTGCCCAATGACATTGAAATAAACGGCGAGAAGTATAAAAAGTTTGAATTAAGGTATCAGCGGGAAAGAAGAAAGTAAGTACCCGAAGTTTTCCGATACAAATCCTGCGATAGAAAAAACCCGATCGAAAGATTCGAGCCACCGTTGACGAGTCTCTCCCGGAACATCATGCCGCAGCATGTCCGTCCAAAAATGATCCCGTAGTTCTTTCTTTCGCGACAAATCCACTTCATAGAAGACGGGTAAAATCTTCTGCCCATTTTCTTCAACGCATTTGAACATTTGAACTAGTTTATCAAGACAGTCATGAGATGAGGCGAAATCTTCAGAGATAATTGGAATAAATATCTTGCAGTGATCCATGGCATTGCGAACCTCGCGATCAACATCTTTACCAATGAGGTATTGATCATCATCTCTGAACACACTGATATTTTCACGCTCGAGGTGGTAAGGAAGGTGAGAAGCAAAGGTCTTTTTAGTAGCAGGGCTAGAGAGCGGGAACACTTCGCATTTACTTTTTTTTTCTTTTCTTCCCTACAATGCAGCACGACAAATCAAAGCGATCATGATAAGATATAACCTAACAGTAGTTGTACGAAAATTCAAAAGAACAAGGAAACTTTAAAAAGCCACCAAATCGGTCTAAGGCCATAAACTATGTGAACATTACATGCATTCTCTATGCGGGAATTGAAGGGAGGCCAAAGCTGTCGCATGATGAACATTACATGAGAATACTTACGAAACATGGGGATTTGTTCGATCCACGGCGGACTCAGTATACTGAAACCTTTTCAACCACCATATCCACCAGACGCCTGCTCATATATGTACAAAAGCAATATTAGGGTACAGTTTGATCCCTTCGTTTCCCTAACTCTATTGATTGCAAATTGGTCATTCCCATCCAAAAGTGCACAGGCTTTGTATGCAGATTTATGACGAATCTGACAAATATAGATTCGTAAATTGTAAGTAAATACATATATGTACATACCCATCAGCAACGTCCCGTGATGACCATCCTTTAATCCTCGCGACAGACCTCAGCGCTTCCCTCCATTCTTCCACTTGTTCCGGCGTATGGTGTTTCGCCAGTTCACTAAAACCCTTTCCAAACTCCCCGGTTTGGTTATATACATCAGAGACATCCACGTCATAGAATATAGGGAGAATTAGTTTGCGCTGATCTGCCTTGCCGCATTTCACAATCTCGGTGAGTTCGCGCAAGCACCATTCACTACTCGCATAATTTCCGGAGATGACGGCGATGGCGATTTTAGAATACGCGATGGCCTGCAAAAGCCCTGGCCCTATCTGCTCGCCAAGGAGATCGGGTCGTCCTTGAACACGGAGAATTTAGCAGCTACCAGCGCGTAATAAAGGTGATCAGTGAAGCCGTTGCGAGTGTCTACCCCATTGAAATTCAAGAACACATCGTAGTTCGGACGGACAGCTGTAGTGCAGCGGTTTGCAACGTGCATCAGCAAACCGCCGAAATTCCCAGGGACGGCCTTTCTTTTCCCACTCGGTAGACTATCCAGGCCTTGCACATCCATCTCTGCAATAAAACTCTTCTCTCTCTTCGAGATGGAACTCGACTTGCGAAATGGCTCCCACCAGCGTATGGAGTGTTGAAATTCAACTCGGATGGCTCGCGGGTAGAAGGGACGACAGACGGAGCCGTCGCAGTAGCATGCCTGGACCGAGCCGTAGCTTCGGGAGGCCAAGGGACGCAGCTTCGGGACCTGTAAGGGGGAGGGGGGCAGGCTCGGAGTTCGCGAAAGATCTTCGGGAGAAGGAGACGAGGCTATTATCTGATCATGGCTCACTTATAAAGTGGATAAACCACCAATCATTTATTCTTTTTTTTTTTGATCGGTCACCAATCATTTATTCAATGAAGACAAAAAGGCCAATTTTCATATATGTCAATTTTAGGCACTGTTTGGAAACCATCCAAACAATGCCTAAAATTTTTGCTTCCGAGAACAGTTTTGGACAAGAATTAAGAATAAAAAAAAAAAAATGTGATTTTCGGTGTGGGAATCAAAAAAAGAATCAAAACAGTGAAGGTCTTCTTCTTCTTCCTTCCGTCATTCCGCGATCGCGTCCACCACGTTTCAGGAACAGTTTTGGACAAGAATTGAAAATAAAAAAAAAAAAATGTGATTTTCAGTTTGGGAATCAAAAAAAAGAATCAAAACAGTGAAAGTCTTATTCTTTCCTTTCGCCATCCCGTGACCACCGTCCGTTGCCGCTTGCCGCCGTTCGCCGCTGGTCGCCGTCCGCTGATCTAGCGAGCTCACCGGAGGCTCGCCAGGCTAGGGCGAGGTCTGGCAAAATCGCCGAAGGCAAGCCCAGCCACTGGCGAGGCCCGCCTGTCCATTGGCTAGGCTTGGCCTTGCCGGGCCGGGCAAGCCTCGCGTCGCCCAACCCCACCGGTGGCCGGGCGGGCATCGCCCGCCTGGCGAGGTCGGCTTGGCCACCGACGAGGCTCGGCCAACGAGGGCCGGCGACACTCCAGTGAGGTCGCCGGCCCTCGTCTGCTTGGTTGCGATGACCGGCCACAAGAAGAAGAAGAAGAAGAATAGAAGAAAATGGGAAAAAAAAAAAAAAAAAAAAAAAAAAAAAAATGAAAAATGAAAAAAAAAATGAAAAAAAAAGTAAAAAAATCATTTAAAAATTAAAAGAAATTGATTTGGAACATAATCAATGAACACGGCATCAAACGCTTGATTCTATTAGGAATTAGAAATTTTGAACAGATTACCAAAAGTGTTCTTTTACTCAGAATCGCTTCCCGATAATATAATAAAAAATAATCATTTTTTATCATAATCTATTCCTAAAGAATCGTTATCATACGCGCCTTTAGATTCTGATGGTTGTTAAGAAAAATAAAAGGGAAATAGACAAGGAAAGAAAAGAGGAAATGAAAATGGCACAGGGCAGCCACGTTTCGGGCGGAGAGACGGGGAGGTGAGGTGGCTGCCTCCACAAATGCTCATTACAGATTCTAATGGTTGTAGTGGACGGTTTCAGCAAATCGGTTGGAGCTTCATGATAATAGAAGTTGAAACCCTTCGGATCAGCCTCTGAAAAGTAGTTCCCCATGGAAAAGCGAGAGGCCTATTAACGGAAGGCAGATCACTAGGTTGTTCGGTTCAATAATTGGGAAGCTAGGCACTTTAGAAGGGATTGACCGAGAAAATGTCTTTTTTTCGTGACCTAGATTTTAGTAAACAACAATCTTCTTACTAAGATACCAGGATTTCACGAATCAGATGGAAAATTGTCCGTGTAGGGGCCATAAGACACATTATAACACTCTACAAAGCTTGAAAGACTGATTTTGGAGTTCAAGATTACATTAGATTCCAAATCGAAGAATAGGAGCAAGAGGAACGAAATAGCTCAACTAAAAGGGAAGGAATTCCACCCTTTTGGGGTGGATTGCAAAGGAATTAGGGACCGGATATGAACCCTTTCAAATCTAGAGAAAGTATTACACTTTTCTAAGAGTCTCAGTGGATGGTGAAAAATAGGATCAAGCCTGAGTCATCTTCTTCCCTATAGTTGGCTTGTGAACCCTCCAGATGCTCTTTTAGATTTATTATGCTCGGATGTTGCACAAACTTTGATCTAGTATTTAATGAATTGCACATCTTTTTCCACTTAAAAAAAAAAACACTCTTGTCTCTTCAACGAAAAATAAATAAATTCTTTTCTCTTTGGTACCGGCGTTCTTCAATTGGGAGAAAAGTTTGACTAAAGTCCACATTCTTTGTTTTTTTAATTTGTCTTCTTTTTCGGCCAAAAAAAAATTCATCTTCTTGAAATTTCAAAAGGTGAATAGTGTTATTGAAATTTCAAAAGTTGCCCGTGCTGATGGAGCATGTCAAACATGTCGACATGTTCGGACACGAGAAAGTATTGGGTGGTCCGGGACCGCCACGTCAGCGTGGTCCCGGACCACTCACGGGCGCCACGCGTGCGTGGAGGGGGACAAAAACAGAAAGAGGAGAGAGAGCGTCAGAGAGGTGGGTCCGGTCGGGTTTTTTGTCCCCCTCCATGCACGCGTGGCGCCGCGTGAGTGGTCTGGGACCACGCTGACGTGGCGGTCCCGGACCACCTAATATTTTCTCGTTCGGACACAGTGGGACATGTAGTCAACACGTGTGGAGTTTTCTGACACGTGGTAAACTTTTCTCCACATGTTGTGACACGCGTGTCCGAGAGAGATTGTCGAAGAAGACGATGGAGGGTGGAGGTGAGGCTGAGCTAGCGGAGGTGAGGCCGCGACAGCGAGGGAGGGCCAGAGGAAGAGCGTAAATTGAGGCGACGCTATGATGGAGGGCCAGCGGCAAGGCAACAGCTGCGAAGGAGGAAGGGCCGGAGGCAAGACGGCGAGCGATTGCGATGAGGCGACCGAGAGAGCTGAGAGGATCGTGCGACGAGGAGGAAGAAGAGGCTGTCATTCGGGTTTTAGCAAGAAGAGACAGAGGGTGGTGGGGGACAACGGAAGGAAACCGGGGGCAGAGAGGGGGCTGGATGGGGTTGGCGTGGGGGAAGGGGAGGGGAGAGAGAGAGTAGGGAAGAAACTGAGGAGGCAGGGGTGATTGATGGGGCGGGGAGTAGGTGGTGGCGTGAGGGAAGGGGAGGGGAGAGAGAGAGAGCAGCGAACGTGTCCGGCTCTTTTCTCCTGCGCTCGGTGTGCTGGCCAAAGAAGAAGAGAGACGCTCGCACACCGACAGCTGGAAACAAACGTGGCTTCATGGTCAAAGTTTCCTCTTTGGTTGACTTATTTGTCAATTACATGCAGGTTTCTTTGGTGGCTGCACGCGCAAGAGACAGCTGGGGGAGAAACGTGTCTTCAGCAAGCGGATCCCCCTTCTTACCGAGCCAGCTCAACGTCTCATGCGGGCGTGCCTTCCGCAAAGCCACATCCTCCCTTTTGTTGTCCACCGAAAGAAAACCCACCTAGCGTTTAGTCAATAATCCTCTTCCATAATTGACCGACCAAATAAAAGAAAAGTGATATGGAGCTGTCCTTTGGTGGTTACAATTCCTCACGTCCGCATGCATGCTTTTGGACGTTCTCTTAAGTTAATTGATTTTCTTTAGTCAATAAACACAAATTCGTGGGGCAGCTTGGACGGAAAAACAATTCCTATGGATCATCGAATCTTCCTTTTGTTAGCTGCCTAAAGAAATTAACATGCATGAAGTTTTTCAGGTTTTCCTATATTTCATGCACATAAGAAAACGGGCAGCTCCTGATGGCTGATCCTTGGATGTTTCTTCACTGGCGTACCCAAGTTGGCAGGGTCGAGAATCATTTGGAATGAGTCTTGGTCTCGCTTCAACATATGAAAGTTTTCCGACAAGACTATAACTAATTTAATGAGCGGACCATTACTAACGTGACATACCAGTCCAATGATGAAAATAAAACGGTGTCTGTAAATGATACCGATGACATAGTCCGACGATACTTCCATCGATACCGTTGCATAATCAAGGGTTGTCAAATTTTCTGGATGCCACATGTGAAGTGTAGAAAGAATCATCCCTGAAAATTCCCGTGCACTCAACAAACGAAATGCCTACTAAAATGGACAGACCAAACAACCAACCCAAAAAAAAGCGCAGCGCAAACCATCCCACCTTTTGCATCAACTTTCTCACTCCCCCGTCCTCAGCTCCACCGATCCTCCCCACTTCCATACAATCTTCCCCAACACCAACAACTCGATCACCCCTCTTCTTCTTGCAGCGCTCCAACGGGAAGAACACAGAACCCCCCAAAGAGTCCTGGCCCCGTCGCTTGTGGCTTGCAAATCCTCGTATCGCAGATTTTGCAGTTGGCGTTCTTGTAAGAGTTCAGAAAGGTGCAAGCTTTACGCGACCATTTCGGGGTCACTCCAACCCCCGGCAAGCCAGAGCTCAAACCCCGGCACTCACACACGTGCAATGGCGAACCTCCAGGGCCTACAACTTCAAGCTGTCAAGAAATGAGACATATGATCAATGATGTTTTCACATTGGCAAAGGATGAGTTCAATATTTGGGAGATAAGAAAGATGAAAGAGCTAAAAAAAGGAAATCTTCTCTTCCATGATCCAGCAACTTGTAGTACTATTCAAGCTATGTTAATGCAAATCGGAACCCATTTTCATTTTCTCATCTTGTTTTACGCCGGAAGGAGCCTGACTAGTTCGAGTAAGAAAGATGGCCTAGAATTAATTAGAAGGCAATCTGTATTTTGAGAGATCACATTTTACTGCGACTCAATACCAACTAATTTATGGCAACTTTACATAAAGCAGGGCCTTTTATTGTTTGTTTGGACAATTTTCTGTCCTCCTTTCGTTCGCTTGGTCTCCCTATCCTCATTCAGCCGTCCTTTTTTCATATACTCTCTATCTGTAACAGATCAAGACTTTGCCAAATTCAAGCATGAGAAATCTATTAATTGTGTCACATCTGAATCCACAATCTACATGCTTTTTTAAATAGATCACGCACAACATAACACGCTAACATGTTTCTTAACTCTAACAAAGAATTCCTCGCCGGTGTTCGGAAAACTAAAGCAAACGATGAACAATAAATGACAACACATTCAATTGTCTCCGGAAACCCTCTGCTAAAACAGGAACCACATACGCAAAAAACGAGTTGTTACTTACTCCGCATTAACTTGATAACCTGTTGGAGCACCACTTCCGCGAGCTCCCCTCCATTCCTGCTCATCGCCCAATGACATTAAAATAAGCTATGAGTAGTATAAAAGGTTCTAATTAAGGTATTGGTGGGAAAGAAGAAATCAAGTACCCGGTGCCGATGTTTTCCGATACAAATCCTGCGATAGAACAAACCCGATCGAAAGATTCGAGCCACCGTTGACGAGTCTCTTGCGGAACATCATGCTGCAGCATGTCCGTCCAAAAATAATTACAAAATTCTTTCTTTCGCGACAAATCCACTCCATAGAAGACGGGCAAAATCTTCTGCCCATTTTCTTCAACGCATTTGAACATTCGAACTAGTTTATCGAGACAGTCAGGGGATGAGGCAAAATCTTCAGAGATAATCGGAATAAATATCTTGCAGTGGTCCATGGCAGTGCGAATCTCGCGATCAACATCTTTACCAATGAGGTATTGATCATCATCTCTAAACACACTGATATTTTCACACTCGAGGTGGTAAGGAAGGTGAGAAGCAAAGGTCTTTTTAGTAGCAGGGCTAGAGATCGGGAACACTTGGCAATAACTTTTTTTACTTTTCTTCCCTACAATGCAGCACGACAAATCAAAGCGATCATGATAAGATATAACCTAACAGTAATTGTACGAAAATTCAAAAGAACGAGGAAACTTTAAAAAGCCACCAAATCAGTCTAAGGCTATAAACGACACAAACATTACATGCATTCTCTATGCAGGAATTGAAGGGAGGCCAAAGCCATCACATGATGAACATTACATGAGAATACTTACCTAACGTGGGGATTCGTTCGATCCACGGCGGACTCAATATACTGGAAACCTTTTCAACCACCAAACTCACCAGACGCCTGCTCATATATGCACAAAAGCAATATTAGGGTACAGTTTGATCCCTTCGTTCCCCTAACTCTTTTGATTGCAAATCGGTCATTCCCATCCAAAAGTACACAACAGGGTTTTTATGCAGATTTATGCCGAATCTGACAAATATAGATAAATACATATACATACCCATCTCCAGCAACCTTCCGTGATGACCATCCTCCAATCCTCGCGACAGACCTCAGCGCTTCCCTCCATTCTTCCACTTGTTCCGGCGTATGGTGTTTCGTGAGTTCACTAAAACCCTTTCCGAACTCCCCGGTTTGCTTATATACATCAGAGACATCCACGCCATAGAATATAGGGAGAATTAGTTTGCGCGGATCTGCCAGTTGGCGAATCAAAATCTGCTGGAGTTCGAGCAAGCAATATTTACTAGCCGCATAATTTTTGGAGATGATGGGGATGTAGGTCTGACTATTGTCGATCGCCTGCAAAAGCCCTGGCCCTGTCTGCTCGCCGAGGAGATCGCGGTCGTCCTTGAACACGCGGAATCCACGACCTGTCAGACTCTTATGAAGGTGATCGGTGAATCCCTCGCGAGTGTCTGGCCCCCTGAAACTCAAGAACACGTCATAATCGTCGCGGCTGTTTGCAGCGGCTACTGTTGGGGTATGAATAGGTTGGGCTTGCCGATGCATCTCCAAACCTCCGAAAGGGACGGCCTTTCTTTTCCCACTCGGATTTACGCGATCGAGGCCGAATGCGGCGGATCCAGACGGTAGACTGCCTAGAGCTGGCACAGACATCTCTGCAATAAATTCTTCTCTCTCTTCGAGATGGAACTCAACTTGCGAAATGGCTCCCACCAGCGTATGGAGTGTTGAAACTTAACTCGGATGGCTCGCGGGTAGAAGGGACGACAGACGGAGCCGTTGCGGCAGTGTGCCTCAATTCATCGTCGGACCTCCGTCAACGGAAAGAGAAAGCGAGAGGGAGAGAGGAGCTCCAGAGGCGATCGAGAGGAGCACGATAGAAGGGAGGAGTCGAAGCAGAGGCCGCGCCTCCCCCTCCCAACGGCGCCTCCGTTTATAGAGGAGGCCCGAACCAAGGGACGCAGCTTTCGGGACCTGTAAGGAGGAGGGGGGCAGGCTCGGAGTTCGCGAAAGATCTTCGGGAGAAGGAGACGACGAGGCTGACTAGCGGGGGAGGGGAACGGGAGCTTGCCGGATTACAGCAAATATCTGATCATCCTCCAATCCTTGCCGTATTACACTTTTCTAAGAGTTTCAGTGGATGGTGAAAAACTGGATCAAGCCTGAGTCATCTTCTTCCCTGTAGTTGGCTTGTGAACCCTCCGGATGCTCTTTTAGATTTATTATGCTCGGATGTTGCACAAACTTTGATTTAGTGTTTGATGAATTGCACATCTTTTTCCACTAAAAAAAAAATGTTGTCTCTTCCACAAAAAATAAATAAATTCTTTCTCTTTGGTAAACCAGAGTTCTTCAACTGGGACAAAAATTTGACTAAAGTCCACATTCTTTGTTTTTTTAATTTGTCTTCTTTTTCGACCGAAAAAAAAAATCGTCTTCTTGAAATTTCAAAAGGTGAATAGTGTTATTGAAAATTTAATGCGTAAACCGCTAAAAAAAAAAACCGCCTGAGAATGTCTGCCTCTTAAACAGCACCTTGAATCCTCCCTCCGGTATGTTCCTCTTCCTTTTATTTTTTCTTTAAATTCTTCTTTCCCTTCCACGAATTTTACTCTTTGGATTGAGATCGAAGAATTCGAGCACTGTTCACTGTTCAGAATCTGAGTAAAAATAGGTGGGTATTGGGACTTTGGAGAAACGGGCAAAAATTTGGAAACTTTGTGGTAAAAGCAGGTCCAGAGAAGATATCTCTTGCCAAGGAATGCAGAGAGGCTCTTCAATCTGGGATTAAATTATTAGCCGATGCTGTTTCTGTTACTATAGGACGTAGAGGTATGTGGACTCTTCTTTTTCTACTGCTTAATTCCTGTTTCTGTCAATTTAATCTTGGAATCATTTGTTTATTTCATCATTTATATATTGTGGAGGGTTGTGCTGGAGTTGGAGAAATGTAGTGGCCATTTGGATAGAGTGAGATATTGCGGTTTCGCTTCTTAGTTATGAGGGAGCTGGCTGGTCTGAGTTTTGTGCGACGCTGGAGTGAAGAGTAATCTTGATGGCCTACGGGCAGAGCCGTGTTCTTTTAGCTTGAGCTGGGCATATGAACTTCTCCTTTTCTCGAGAGGGCAATGCTAGATGTTCGCAACCTTTTATTGCGACATTCCAAGCCGACTGTGTTGTCTTGCTTTCCTGATTCCATTGTTATTCTTTTCTTCATTATCTCTTTTGTTGCTCCATTCCTTATTCATTCCCATGGACTCGATGTAATTCACAGATTATTCTTAGATGTCCTATTCACAGAAGATATTTTTTTTTTTCCACCGCACGCACCTGATAGAGTTATTTTGGTTGCGATGGGAACTGATTCCATTGTCTCATGCTATGGTGTCACCGTTGCCTGAGCGACAGAACTTTCAGATGCAATCGAGAATATGCTAGGGCAATGTTACTCCAAGAGGTCATTCATGGTTGATGGTTACTACTCTCCCAGAAGCTTGCTCTTATGTTTATACTCATAAAATTCTAATTTTGCACCCAAATGTATATACTTCCAGGTGGCTGCCCGCATGAATGACTTGGCTGGTGATGGCACAACTGCCGCAATCATCTTGGCTCAAGCATTGATCAAATCTGGGTTGTTGGCAGTTCCATTTGGGGCTAATCCAATCTCTATAAAAGAAGGTATAGATAAGACCGCAAAAGCATTGGTCTGGATTTTGTAGGAAAAGAGCTTTCTTGTAAGAGGGAGTGATTATGTTACATTTTATTCATTTTTTTTTTTGTGGTTTTTCCAAGGCATGAGCTATTCATAAAAAAAGTTATGAAATTTGTTCACCATTTTGCAGCTGCGGGGTCAATCTCTGCTGGAAATTAGGACTTTGTTGGAAGAGTAATCGCTGATGCTATAGAAAGGATTGGACATGATGAAGTCATTGCTATCGAGTTGTCCTCATCTTCTGAAACCTTTGTTCTAGTCAAAGAAGGAATTAAGGTGGTGAATTTTGCTTTAGGTTTGAAATGATATGGAATTGCATGATTGTCTCCTATGGTTGCAACATGCAACTTGACGTTGAAATCTCAGATGACCCTGTTGTCCCTAGGGGTTATCATGTGGGCTTGTCTCCTATTATCATCGAGGAAAATTGTTTAAAAAATCTTAATTCTATTACACTTTTGCCAATTCAGTCATAAACCTTTTAACTTTGCCAATTGAGTTATAAACATTTTCACTTTTTGCCGATTCAGCTCATCCAGCCAATTTTGGCCGGAAAATGCTGACGTGGACGCCGGCGGTGCCACGTAGGACTGTCCGCGCCGACGTGGACAATTTTTAATAATTTTTAGTAATTTTTTATTGTTACTTTTATATTTTCTGTTTTTTCCTTTTTTTTCTTTTCTTTTCTTTTTTTCTTTTTGGCTTTTTCCTTGGCCTTTTCGGTGACCGGCCACAGCCACAGGCGACGGCCAGCCATCGGCCACAACCGGTTGGCTGGCCTCACCTGCCATAGGTGAGGCTCGGTCGAGTGAGGAGGAGCACCGGCGAGGGAAGCCCTCGCCCAGGCGTGGCCCGGCAAGGGTCACCTAGGCAAGGCCGACCCTCCCCCAGGCCAGGGTGGCCTTGTCGGGCGTCGGTCGAGCGACGGCAAGGTCGGGCGAGGCCGCTCTAGCCTCGGCGAGGGCCAGCCTCGCCAAATCTGGTGAGGGGAGCCCTCACCGGGGCTCGCCCTCACCCTCGGCTAGAACTAATAAGGTAGAAACAATTGCTTAGAACTAATAAGGTGGCACTTTTTTTTTTTGGGCAGTAATAAGGTGGCACTTCAAGTTCAAAGTACATATCATTTTTTAAGGTAAAGGGCGTGTGATTGTTAAGGAGTGTTGTGACATGCTTCCTTTTGTTTTCCGACATTCTAATTGCCCATTATTTTAGAGAGGTCAATTTAATAACGAATTGAATTGCCAAATCCGATGCTCATACGATCTTGACTCGATTCTTAGCTAGTGGTGGACTGTGGGGGGCCCCACCTCTGTTGGTATGTCGATTGCGACCCGCAATGCTCCCCAGCCAAAGCTTGGCGGGGGACAATTTGCTTTTGACCCCTTCGCTTGCTCTCGAATCTTTGTTTCACTCCCCGTATAGAATTACGCAATTTTCACTTAGACCCCCTCCTTCACCACGTGTATATTCTGGGGGATAATTTTGAGGATAGTTGAGACCAGCTCATAAGGTAAAAAAGGCTATGACATGGGTTCGTCAATTTCATATGGTTTGATTTTAGAGGTTATTTGATAATTATGATTAAAATTGAATGAACTATAAAATAAGCCTGGTGTAATTCAAATTGTATAATCTTTTTAAAATCGTTCCATATGGTGTCAAGGTTGCAAGTCACGTGATTTGTAGATTTGATTTTACTAAAGAAAAAAAAAAAAGGGGAAGTTTCAAAAGTTTTCTTCATTTCACATGACGAGACGAGGCGTGCCAATTCATCAAAAGGGGATGGAAATGGAAAAATAAAATAAAATTGGGACGCGATCCCGAGGGCAAAAGCATAAGTACTTCACAATTTCAACGCGTCTTCCTCCGACGGAAATTTGGAAAGATTCACCTCGATTTTTTTTTTTCCCGTGGCCCCCGTCGGGACATGCGTCGGCCCCATCGCAACTTCCATGTTTGATACGGAACGAAGATATGACCTCGGGAGGTACAAACTAAATTGGAATCAGATTCACATATATTGAGGAATTGGCTGGGGTTCTGCATGTGGATGCGCATACACATATGTAGGAGAGAAGGAAATGTCAAAGGCAATCCGACGCCGGTTGAATTTCAAAGTCGTTCAAGGAAAATTCCTGTCCTCAACGGAGAGCGCATTCTAGCATTCATCATGCCGACAAAATGTAAGGGCCATAGATTCCTCGCACGAGGGCAAATTGGAGAGTCGACGTCTGCGCTTTGGACGATCAGCCAAACGAAATGGACGAACAACCCATGTTTAGAGCTTTGTCGAAAAGAGGGCCGTTAACCCTTGGCCCTTGGGTAAATCCGATCCGTATTTAATATAAGACGTGCTTCTATGTATGCATGTCCATTTGATCGACGGTTCCTGATGTGAATTCTGAGATGTCTATTACTCACTGCATCATTTTGTGCATTTGATTCTTCTACTTAATTGCGGGGACACTGAAATATGATGCAATAAATCAATGTTTGTATCAATTTTTATAAATATATCGAGTTAAACAATAATCATCTTTCCCATATTTCCTTTTTTTTTTTTTTTTTTTAATGTTGACTAAGATCAAGCCCATGCTAATATTGCAGTTTTTAGACCCCTATAACAATGGACCAAATCTTATGATACTAAATGATATTGGTTATACGAAATTAGTTACGCCATTATCGTGCTAATATGCCCATGGTTTACACTCATTTCATGTGCATATTAAAAAAAATTTTGCCTCTCAATCCATGTCTTAAGACTTCACTAGCCTTATTATAATCTTATAAAAATTTTCCTTCAATTGATTGTGGACACCTAAAATTCCCATGTTAATTGCATAGAAAATTAATGATTAATTTTTAACCCCTAAACAAAAAATAATTTGCTTAAAATTGCATAGCATATAAATGTCGGAGCATGTGCATTAATATTTATAGAATTTAATATAAAAATATTTATAAAAAAAAAAGAAGGAAAAGGAAAATAAAAAAATTAACTAATTAATTTTTTTTAAAAAATAAACAACGAGGCGAGGCCGGGTTGCTCCGGTCCCTTCTTTTCCTTTCGTCTTTTCCGCTTGGGCCCGGCCCGTCATTCCCTCATCCTTTTCTTTTCGGCCCGGCCCTCTTCTTTCTTCACTTTCACAGGCCCATATTTTGGGTAAGACGGACCCGGTTTGCTTTGTTTTCAATTTGGGAGTTGATTTCCCGAGGATCCCGACTCGGAAGACATTGCGTAGCGGTCGGCCATAGCTCGATTTGTCTTGAGCTTGTCTTCTAGCCACCGTCTCCTAAGCTAGGTGGGACCCCTGCGACTCCGCAAACCTTTTGTGGCGTCGCCCTGTTTTGGCCCAGCCCGGAAACCGAGAGCTGTTCCCCTTGTTAGTGAAGAAAATAAGAGGATTAAAAGAAAATTTCCCAGGAGAAGAATGTTCTTCATTGAAAGCCATGATACACACTATCTACACTCTAGATATTAAGAAGACAACTAGATTTCATGTTCTATATTCTGAATATCTAATTTGACAAATTGACCAAAATCAAATCATATCTACCACTCTAATATAATATTTCAATAGCAGAATCAAACCATACTCTAATTTAATCTTCCAATGGCAGAATCAAATCATAATCAAATCATATTCTAATCTAATCTTCCAATGGTTTACTAATAATATTATTAATCTCATCAGTTAGTCCATACGCAATGTTGCATTTTGCGGAGCTTGTTGCTGTTGGTTTTAAGTATGTCTCGGTGATTTCTTCCAAGTCTGAATGTACGCTCAGGATGTAAAAATTGCTCAACGTTCTCTCTTCAATCCCCTGCACACCATTTGTTTGAGAAAATGTTTGAACCACGGTCGTACACATTTTCTTCCGATTTTGAGTTACTCCGAATGTGTAGAGATAGAGTTCGCTTAATGGTGATTTTTCACTAATCTCAACATATTTTCTTTTCTTTTTTTTTGCTGTCAACGTGGTTCAATATGTCGAGTCTTGGTCGGTGCCTCAGGCAGGTCATGATGGCTTATATGGTATTGATGATGATGATGATGATGCAAATTTAGAATTGAATTACTTTTAGTTACAAAGTTCTGATTTATTAATGGACTAACCGATGGTGACACGAGCTTGAGAAACAACTTTCAGATGCAAAGCTGCCATTCGCTTTGGGTTAACTGTTGATTATTGTTTATGAGCTCTATCCTGACTTTGGTGGAGTTGTTCGAATGTTATCTACTATTACATATTTTTTGATCCATTGTATGGATTATAATTGATACTCTGCACATAATCTTTGTTGTGCAGAGGTATTATGTGGTGCGGTGCTTCAGTGCGTAGAACATATAACCTTGAGCTGTACTGCACAAAGCATCATAGCAAGAGCCTTATCGAACCTACTACTCAAGGGCATTATAGGTCCCCACTGCATCAACTAAGATGTGGTCATACCGGTTATTATTGTATGGATGGAGGCGCATAGGATTAAATTCTAAAGATAAAAGATGGTTTTTGAGGTGTGCCCTTAGATATCGAGTAGAAGCTAGTTTAGCTGTGCAAAGAAGAAAACCGAAGTAAATCGTGGAGTCACCGTAACCGTTTTCTGTCTTTACTCCGAAAGGTGACAGAAAGTGTAATGTTGACAGAAGGCGTAATGGAGATTTGGGAAAAAGCTTTTCTTCTGTATTATTGCATACACTTACATTGGTAAATTTATAATGTAAGAGACAAAAGAATAAAAAAGGAAAAAATAATAAATGAATCATTATTTTCCTATTTTCCTATTTACCAAACTAATCCACAATTGACTGAATCATAATTGATAGAATTGGGATCCTCAAGAAATAGAGAATTCCGACAGCGTTGGACACGTTGTATATTAAATATATATATATTTATATATACATAAAATACATTATCATTTTTATGATTATTTCAATCAAATTCATAAATAATTAAATAATTAAAAAAGACTAGAATGAATATACACTAAAAATATTAATCCGTCATTTATTAATATAATTCATTATTTCAATTTGACAAATTCAATTCTATTTCAATAATTCATAAAACTTGGAGAAAAAATAAGCGATCTATATTCTAGACCCGCATGTTCAATATGTTGGAAGTGGAGAAAAAAAACTTAAGGGGTGAATTGTGTATCACGGGATGTGGGAGTTAGATGAGAAAAAAGACTAGATTTTTCTTATTTCTCTATTTATTATTTTATTATTGTGTTTTATTTATTCACATATATATATATATATATATATATATATATTGATATCTCATTTATTGAATTTTTAAAATTGACATCGATATTGGAATCACGTGTTAGAAACTCGTATAAAAAAAATTCAACTCGAGTGTTGAGAAAGTTGACCAGGTGTCGGATTTTCCAACACGTGTTGACTGAGTGTCGAAGAGTGTCGGACACGTGTCGAAATGTCCAACACAACACAAAGGCTCTTGGAGAGTGTTGGTGTTTCATAAATTACAGGATCCCAATAGGACGCTCTAATAGAATGGTGAGTTTTTGTTCCTGCATCAACTAATGTAAGATGTGGTCATACTAGTTATTATTGTATGGATGGAGGCGCATAGGATTAAATTCTGAAGATAAAAGATGGTTTTTTTGAGGTGTGTCCTAAGATATCGAGTAGAAGCTAGTTTAGCTGGGCAAAGAAGAAAACCAAAGTAAATCATGGAGTCACCGTAACCGTTTTCCGTCTTTACTCCGAAAGGTCTTAACTGGAATTACATAGGTTATTTCCGCAAGGACCCCAAGTTGCGTCTTCTCCAGCATGACAGTTGTGCTTATGTGATGCTCCATCGATGGAAGTGCATTGCTGGCCATTACTGGCAATGACTTCCTATTTCAAACTTTAGCGTCTTTTCTTAGTCATTGCCAATGTAAAAACTTTTAAATAAATTCTCAAACTTGTTTCTCAAACGATAGCGAAGGGAGTGCCCGACTGTGATAAAAGCCATTGGCTATTTGTCAGGTGTTTGGACGTTCTAACTCTCAAACGTTATCTCTGATAATGTCTGAATTAGTGAGTCTGTATGTTATTTTATGTATGCAATATTTGCTAACAACCCTTTATTATTAGCAGGCATCTGCATCGTTTATTCAAAGAGGAATGTGATACTCCACAACTGTACCAAATGACCCTGACACGCATGATGACTTCAAACCTATGGATAAGCTTCGGGACTTTGCCACTTCTTTAAAAGATGTTGTTGAACAGGTAGGTGCTCTGAGATATCACATGACATGGTTATACAGTTCTTCGTTATGTCCTGCGCCTTGCCTAGTTTGCTAATCTATTCTCTTTCATTTGTTTAACTTTGTTAGTTTATGATTTAGGATGTCAAGGAAAATCCGGTGATGATGTACATGAAAGGGTTCCCTGAGTTTCCGCAGTGTGGGTTGAGCTCTCTAGCTGTAAGAGTATTGAATTATTACAGTAAGTTCGGGAGAAGTGCCAAAAAGTTTAAAACCTTTTGTGTTTGTGTCAATTTAGTCTTAAACCTTTTTTTGGTGCCAATTTAGTCCTAAACATTTTTATTTAGTGCCGATTCAATCCTTTTGGCCGGATTTTGCTAACTAGACGCCTATTTGGGCGCGTGGGACAATTTTTAATATTTTTAAATATTTTTTCTATTTTCTCTTTTTCTTTATTCTATATTTTTTTTTCTTTATTCTTTATTCTTTTTCCTCCTCCCTCCGGCCGTTGGCCAGACCACGGCAACTCCGGCTGGAGGAGACGGTCGCGAGCTCGCCGACCACCTCGCCAAATGGCCGCGAGGGTGGCCTTGCGGCCGGGCGGCGCCGGCGAAGCTCGACCCTCGCCGGCTCGGCACGAGGCTGCGATTTGGCCAGTCGAGCCTCGCCGCCCGGCGCGAGGCCGCCCTCACGGCCCACCGATGAGGTGGCCGACAACCGGGCCCGGTCGCCATGGTCCACAAAGTGGCCGAAGGGGGAGGAGAGAAGGAAAAAAAAGAGAAAAAAAGAATAAAGAATAAAGAAAATAGAAAAAAATATTAAAAAAGAATAAAAAATATTAAAATTTATCCACGTCAGTACGGCAAGGCCCGTCAAGAAAATCCAGCCAAAAGGACTGAATCGGCACTAAATAAAAATGTTTAAAACTAAATTGGCACAAAAAAAAGGTTTAGGATTAAACTGGCACAAACACAAAAAGGTTGAAAACTTTTTGGCTCTTCTCCTCAGTAAGTTCTCTTGCCTTTTATAGCATTTTCAGACGTCTTTAGTGGACTTACCTACTGGCATTTTCAATTTGAGAGACTATGGAGAAGTAGCACTGACAAATTTGGCTGTTGAATGTATTTTCTGATCTTTGTTTTAGGCTTGGAGCGCATCACTTTTCTCCACTGTTTAAATTGAGTTTTGCTAGAGTAGCGCGCTTCTAAGGCCAGAGCGTGAATGATGGAATTGCTTGGAGCGCTTTTGCTTTCAATTCACGGCCGTTACATGTTTGAACAATGTGGAACGTGTTTTGACACTACAGACGAGTATGAGCATGAGCAGAAATGGTGTGTTTGAAAAGAATGACTACTTTGTGCTCAACTCAAATTCTGGAGTTTTTAAAGTTTTCAAAGATTCAAGGTGTTTGACATCGCCACCAAGCGTGATCACCCAGTAGTAGAGGGGCCATGCTATTTTTGAGATTATAGATTTGAGCCGTGTCGTGAGTGAATCTTTGATCAATTTGCACTTTGGGCATTCGCTATTTCATATTAAAAAACTTAATTGCTTCTAACACGTCGATGATACTACCGCAATGGGCTTATACACTTATGGATGGACTAAATAGTTACGGCTCGTACACTTATGCCAATTAAAAAAAAAGCGTGCTTGTGAGTTGTGGCCGCCCCGCCCCGCCTCGCCTCGCCTCGCCTCGCCTCAACCTTTTGCCAATATTAAAAAAAAAAATGTTGTTTGACATTAAATTAGAGCCATGAAAAATGAATAAAAAATCACTTTTCTAATAGGTTCTAAATGGGCCCAATTACACTCTAAGGGCCTTCTGCGAGGTGGCGTGGAATTGAAAGCTCCGGCGAGTTATTCCAACCGCGAGCCCTCATTTCTTCTCTCCTCTGCTCGTGTGTCCGCCACGAGCTCCGTCGCCGGCAGACCTTCTTCCTCTACCTTTTTTCTCCGCAGCACCCGCACCCGCAACCATCCGTTCGCTGAGTTGACTAGGATTCCGACCCTGCACCTGCCCTCGACTTCATCTGCAGTCCGAGATCAGTGGCGTTCGCGGGCCTCGAGACACAGCCGGGCGCGCATTCTCCCGCCGTCGATCGGGTTCGGTAGCCGGCTGACCAGGTGACTTCCCGGAATCCCGTCCCTTTTCCCCGTATCTCAACTTGAGAATGCATTGCTTCCTACATGTGTGGCTCTGTGATTCTGTCCTGACCCGCCGAGTTGCCGCTGTCGTGGTTGCCTTGACTGGTCATGCGGTTCGGTCGGTGGTGGTGTCGGATTCTTGACATATCTTAGGGCTTTTATCTCGTTTCTTTTCCCTGTTTTATTGTCCCATACGGCTGTGCTGGTCGAGACCAGCCCGAAGAATTCGACCACTAGATTTCGATGATTCGGTCAAGATCGCGGATTTGGGGGTAGAAACTAGCCCTTTTTTGTTCAATAACAAGTCTTTTCTCAACTGACCGCTCTGGCTAGTTCAGAAATGAAAACTTCTAATTGTTCAGCCCGCATCAAGCGAGTTTCTAATATTTGAGAAACGCAAGAGGAAGGGATGACGATGAAATCTGCCTGAAATGCATTGCACCTCGGGCATGAAGCTTTCGATATTGGGAAGCAATGGCGTGCATGATCTTCATGGATGAATTCAGAGCCTGCCCTACCTCTCTAACATCAGCCTGTAAAGAGTAAAATTTAATGTGCGTAAAGTTCATCAAGAAAGCATATATATATTGACTTACATCAGCCTAGTGAGATTTATACCATACCCTGACAGTTCCACTGATTGGTAGTGGAAGAAGCATTCAACAAAGCTTGGGTCACTTCAGACAAAAAATGCCAAGTAATCACCCTCAAACGCAGACCACTTGTTAAGATGTGGCATCTAGATGCAAGAACATTAAGACTAGATATACATAAATACGTACAAAAAGAAGTGATAGTGTGACAAAACTTATAAAGTGATCAGCACATGTGAACATTAGTTTATGTATAATAGGCAGCTAATAGTGAATCGACAAGTACAGTCCATAAATAATTTTATAATCAAAATTACACACAAAGCTCGTGGCCCTACTTGAGATTCGAGAATTGCTGATATGCTTTTTCTCTTACCATGTTCTGCACTTTTCCTCATCACAGCATTGTATAAATCACCTAGTTTGACAACCAGAGAAAACAACATTTTCTGCAAGGAAACTGAAAGATGATGAATAATTACAACATGCCTAACTCAACATAACAAATGGGAGCACAGAATTAATCAGCAGATTCAGCCTTTAAGCTAAACCAGCATCAAATGCTGTTCAATGATAGAAAGAGGACTATAGATTGGCCATCAAAAAATAACTGCCAAGCTTCATCTTGGCCAGACATTTCTTTATATGGATGTTGCTGGATGAGTTAAAGGATTGGTAGCCATAAGGTATATACTAAGACTTACCAACACCAGCCGCAGCAAACTCTATCTTTATTCGCCTCTGTTTCATATTCTGGGTCATCCCATTTAGTAGTCTGATTGTGGCGTGGCCAACTGTGATCGGGGTTTTCGCGTTAAGGCTTCTTGCTGATGCAATTAAGGATCATTTTGGCTTTAAGTGTGGCATGATAGATGGTTGGGTTTGATCCATTTAGATGGATTTTGATGGCACGAGCTTTGGAATGTTCTTGCTCAAGCACATTGCATTGTGTCCTGCACTCATTTCCTCTGAAATGTTTTTTTTTTTTTTTAAGTCCATGATGAACGTAATGAGACTGGGACCGATGTGGAGAGGTTCTACTGTTGAGAGGCTTGAGATTTGGATTGATTGAATTAATTTCTGGTTTTTTTAATGTTTGCTTGCATGGTGCATTTGCTTGTTCTCCTTTATTGAGAACTTTTTGTACAAATCAAACATAATTTTGCCAAAAAAAAAGAAAAAAGAAAAAGGAGGGGGTGGTTCGGTTCTCTGTTCTAGGTTCTCTAGAACCATCCCTCTGGCTTATTTCCCAGTTCCAGCGCTGTAAGTGGAACCGGACTGTCTGGACCATGCTCATCCCTAGTTGTTGTCACCGCATGGATTAAACGGTATTGATAATGATGATGCAAATTTAAGTTAAATTACTTTTAGCTGCAAGGTTATGATTTATTAATGGATTGACTGATGATAACATGAGCTTGAGAATCCACCTCCAGATACAAAGTTCCAATTTGCTTTGGGTTGACCGTTGATTGTTGTTTACAAGCTCTATTCTGACTTTGGTGGAGTTGCTTGTTCGAATTTTATCTATTAGTATATATCTTTGATCCATTGTATGAATTATAACTGATACTCTGCATATAATCTTTGTTGTGTAGCTATACTCTGTTGTGCGGTGCTTTAGTGCGTAGAAAATACAAACTTGAGCTGGACTACAGCAAGCATCATGGCAAGAGCCTTATCAAACCTTCTCCTCAAGGGCATTAGTGGGTCCCCAGCAGGATGCTCTAATAAAATGGTGAGCTTTTGTTCCTGTATCAACTAGCATGAAATGTGGTTATACTGGTTATTATGGGACGGATGGAGGTGCATAGGACTGAATTCTGAAGATAAAAGATGGTTTTTGAGGTGTGGCCTAAGATAACGAGTAGAAGCCAGTTTAGCTGGGTAAACAAGAAAACAGAAATAGAGAAGTGGAGCTCAGCAGATGTTGCCCTGAGCAGAGGAATTGCTCTAAACAGCTTTCCTTCTTTGCTCTGAGGGGTCTTAATGGGAATTACATGGGTTATTTTCTTAAGGACCCCAAGTTGCTTCTTCTCCTGCTTGACAGCTAAGCTCATGTGATACTTCATTGATGGAAGTGCAATGCTGGCCATTACTGGCCGTGACTTCCTACTTCAAACTTTATCTTCTTTTCTTAGTCATTGCCAATATAATAACTTTAAAATAAATTCTCAAACTTGTTTCTCAAAGGATGGTAGAGGCAGTGCTCGGTTGAGATAAAGGCCATTGGTTATTGGTCATGTATTTGGACCCACTAACACTCAAGCCTTATCTCTGATATTGTCTAAACTAGTCGAGTCTGTATGTTATTTTTTATGTTTGCATTATTGCGCTAACATCCCTTTTGCAACTATTATTAGCTGGTATCTGCATTGTCTATTCAAAGAGGAACGAGATACTCTACAAATGTACCAAATGACCCTGACATGCATGATGACTTCAAACCTATGGATAAGTTTCAGGACTCAAGTCACTTTTTTAAAGGATGTTGTTGAACAGGTAGGTGCTCTGAGATATCACATGACATGGTTTACAGTTCTTCATTATGTTCTGCGTCCTACTTACTTTGCTCATCTATTCTCTTCATTTGTGTAACTTCATTAGTTTATGATTTAGGATGTCAAGGAAAATCTGGTAATGATATACATGAAAGGGGTCCCTGAGTTTCCGCAGTGTGGGTTCAGCTCTCTAGCTGTAAGAGTATTGAAACATTACAGTAAGTTCTCTTGCCTTTTAGAGCGTTTTCAGCATGTCTTTGTTGGACTTACCTACTGATGGTTTCAATTTGAAAGACTAGGAGAATTGACAAATTTGGCTGCTGAATGTATTTTCTGTTTGTTATAGGCTTGTACTGAAAGTTTGCGAAATGCGATATGTAGATCTGGTAATGATATGATTAGGGAGAAAAGTACTGGACTGTATTGTTTTTAATTGGTATAGGAATTTTTTTTTTTTTGGGTCGAAATTTGGCACAGGAATTAACATGGAGCTGTTCTTGACTTTTCTGGATGATGCTATTGGCAGAATATACTCACATTCCAAATGAACCTATTGAGAAAACCATGAATATACAATTCCAATTATAATTTCTACTGGGAATGTGAGAGGACGTAACTACTGCATTCCAAGGTACTGGAGTAGCGCATGAGACTCGGGTGCTGATGCTGATCATCCTTTGCATGTGTTATAACTGCAAACATCAATATTCAATCAGCTGTATCGTTAAACAAAATGTTACTGTCAATTTTTATGTTGAAACATCTTGTCTTCTATAGTACTTACTGAAGGCAAACTAGCTGGAGAGTTTTTGTCAAATGCTTAGTTTCGGGAGATTTCCATTATTGAAAGAGTTTTGGTGGGCAAGAAGCTGTGAAATTGAAAATAATCTAACCCAAGTCAGTTATATTCATTTTTTTTTTCAGTGGATTAATTTCTCTTTCTGTATGATGGGCTTGTGCATTAGCTATCACAGCTTGTCATATGCTGATTGCAAGGGCGTCAGTATGTGGGGTAATATAATATTGTGTCTTTTGATGTCCTACATAGATATAACATCCATATCCAGACTAAAAGCTAGTGAATGTTGTGCATAGAAAAAAATGTCAGGGATTTCATTCTTGTCTATTTCTTCGTACATAGTGAATGTAATGCATAGAAAAAAATGTCAGGGATTTCATTCTTATCTGTTTCTTCGTACATATGATGGTCCCTTCATGATATGATAATTGTGGATTTGATTGATTGAACTAGTTCAAGTCTTCTAACCACCCTTCAGATGTTCCATTAAGTGCTAGGAATATTTTGGAAAATGCAAAGCTGAAAAGTGTTGTGAAGGCTTCTCAGGGAGATCAACAATACCATCCTTGTTTTGATCCCGAAAGTTCCCAATGCGACTTCTGTCAACGACTACAGGCCGATTGCCTGTTGTAACACTATCTACAAATGCATTACTAAGGTGTTAGCTAACAAGGTGGCTGCAGTTCTTAATGATATTATCAGTCCTTACCAAAATGCGTTTGTCAAAGGCAAAAGAATTAGCGACAATATCCTCCTTGCCCAGGAGTTGTTTGCAGGATTCCATCTTCATCCGTACGAGCCCAAGTGTGCTATAAAGGTGGACTTTCAAAAAGCTTATAACACGGTGGATTGGGACTTCTTAGAGCTGGTTCTTCATGCATTTGGCTTTCCGGATCACCTTGTTCGGATCATTATGGTATGTGTTTGCACTCCTAAATTCTCCATTTCTTTGAATGGGGAATTTCATGAGTTCTTTCCTAGTGGTCGAGGCCTTCACCAGGGGGATCCTATTTCTCCCTACCTATTCACTTTGGTTATGGAGGTCTTCTTTGGAATCCTGATTGCTCGTGCAAGACAACCGGAATTTAAGTTCTTTTGGAGATGCAAAGCCATGAGTCTTTCTCACCTGTTCTTTGCGGACGATGTCTTCCTCTTTTGCGGAGCTGATTTGACATCAATCTCTCTCTTAAAGGATGGTTTGGCTACCTTCTCTAGTTGGAGTGGTCTCAAGCCAAACACCAATAAAAGTGAGATCTTTATTGCTGGAGGGTCAGCGGACTTACGAAGTGAGATTCTTCTTGCGTTCAGTTTCCAGGAAGGGAAGCTGCCAGTTCGCTATCTTGGCATTCTGATTATCTCCTCTCGTCTTGGCAAATGGGATTGCATCTCCCTCATTGACTGCATTACAAATAGAGCTCAGTCCTGGACTTAACGATTCCTCTCATTTGCTGGTCGGCTGCAGCTTATAAGGTCAATTCTCTATGCAATCCAAGCTTACTGGGCGAGTGTTTTTACTATCCCTTTTGCAGTTTTGGATCGCATTGAGCAGATTTTGAGGCAATTCCTCTGGAAGGGTCTCAGCCTAGGGAGAGGTGGTACCAAGGTTTCCTGGGAGGATGTTTGTCTCCCAGAGGAGGGAGGGCTCGGCATTCGCAGATTGAGAGATTGTAATAAGGCCGCGATGCTAAAACATATCTGGATCCTCTTTACAGACAAGGAATCTCTGTGGTGCAGGTGGATTCATTCAATTTTTCTGAAGAGGAAGAGTTTCTGGGTTGTCAGGCAACCCACCTTATGTTCCTGGGCGTGGAAGAGAATCTTACATCTAAGGACCGAATCCCGTCTGTCTTCTCTTTGGAGATTAGGGGATGGACATTCTACCTCCTTCTGGTTGGTTTGATCACTAGCATCCGGGAGGACCCCTCAACCTTTTATTTTCAGATACTTTAATATACAGCTTTGGTCTACCTAGGCACGCTACAATGGCTGATCTGTTTTCACCTGCTGGTCAGTCCATGAGAGCGGTGCTTCAGTCTTGGGAGCATCCTTTACCCATTTTATCTCAGGTACCGGATCGTTTTACTTGGCTTGAAAGCAAATCCGGTTTATTCTTTGTTGCTTTGGCTTGGCAAGGCATCAAAAGGAAGAAGGCTTGGGTGAATTGGGCGGCTTTCATCTGGAACAATGCTATCTCTCCTAGATATCAGTTCAACCTATGGCTTATAACGAAGAACCGTCATCCCACTCAGGCCTTGCTTCTTTCTTATGGCAGGATTGGGGAGGCCTCGTGTGCCTTTTGCAAGTTGACACCAGATTCTATTGATCACCTCTTTTTTGGCAACATTACAACCAGCTTTGCCTTCTTTTGGGCGGCCAGATGTAACCTCCCTTGGCGCAACAGAAGCTGATCAGAGAATCTTGCCATGAAGTACCTTTCGGGTAAGGATTTCTATCATTCCATTGCTCGCTTCTCCTTTGGTTCTCTTTGCCACCTTTTATGGAAGTATAGGAACGAGATTCTATTTAGAGACCATGTCTTCGTGGTTCCGGCTCTAAAAAATCACCTCATCAAAGTTGTTAAGGATAAGGCCTTGACGTTCACTTCTGTTGAGGATAATCCAAGGAACAGGAGACTTCAACGAAGATGGGGGTTATACCCTTGCATTTTTTCTTCTATTCCGGCTGCTCCTTAGTTTGTTCGGCATTTTGCTGGGTAGCCAATGCTGGTCTCGCTTCTGATTCGCTTCGTTGGGTGCTGCTTGACGGTGTGTTGCTCTTCGGTGGTGTCTTTTGATTGGGTTTAGGGTTTGGGTTGCCATTGTTTGGCAGGCTGGTTGCCTTTTGCTCTTTCTCGTTGGCTTCTGTTAGCTTTTGCCTTTGGCTCTCTTTTCTTCTTGCGGCACCCCTTCACTCATTATGTTCTTTTGCATTTTGAGTGTTTGTTTGGCGCCATTTGTTTGTAAATATTGGTTAAGCTTAATACTATTACCTTTTACCAAAACAAAAAAAAAAAGTGCTGTGAAAGCTTTCAGGTGAGTCTCACCTCCCTTTTAACAGTGCGTAATTTTGGCTGATTTTCCATATAACATTTTACTCATACACTGGAATTGCTTCAAATGCCTTTGATATAACATATTTAATAATGCCAAAATGATTAAGTATTGATAAACTCTCTCAAAGTTATGGCAGCCAATATCTTTCAATGTTTTTGTTTCTTGTCGAACAAAATACTTAAGCCTCTAGTATCTGCCCAGAATCATCCATCACATCAAGGCACTCTGGTTATAGTGTGGACTTCTGTGTTTTCAGCTGCATGTTGAGAACAAGTGTATGACATTGTGTCATGGGTTTTATTCTTCATAGAATAGATCAAACTTGCAACATGAACCTATGTCAGCTGATTTATGCTGAAATTTTCAATTTTGGAGATGAGACTTCATATGATTCTGTTTTCTTAGCTGTTCCATCTTTTGCGGCCACTGGCCCACTTTCCCCCAGCTATTCATCAAGGGGGAGTTCATTGGAGGTTCTGATATTATTTTGAATATGCACCAGGTGAGGGTTTGTTTGATACTATTTATGCTCTTCCTACTTCCAGTTATATTTGCTGATGTGGCTTCTTTTCTGTCCAGAGTGGAGAGCTAAAGGAGAAGCTCAAGGATATTGCAGCCAACCAGGAAAAGTCTGCTTAAGTAATACATGGCTGATTAGAGAGAACAGGAAATTTGGGGTGGGTTTGGTTTTCATTCAACCATTGCCATTCTTCTAGTCTAGGTGCTTTGTGATGATCATCAAGAGTGTACCGATGAACTTACCTTGAATAATTATGTTCTTATACCTGATGTATGCATCAAAATAATGTAGCTTCTATTGTGAGGTATATAGCAAATGTTGCGTGGCCAATACTTGCAGCAGGCTAGAGTAGTCATGTGCTGATTTTGCTACTCCTTTTTTTTTTAGTGCAAGATTGAGGCATTGTCTATGGCCTCTGTATTTTTTCCCCCCGGCTGAATCTATCAGGGTAGAGCTGAAACACGTGAACAATAGAAAATCGTGCACCTCGTTGACAAGGTGCGCTCAGGGTTGTCTGTTCATTATTTTTTTTCCCTCTCTTTTCGCTGAATCTTTTGGCTTAGAGCTGAAACACATGAACAGTAGAAAATCGTGTTCCCTTTCTTAGATATCTATGTTGAGGCATGCTCAGATTTCTTTTTTCGTTCATGTACTGTAACATGTGCTATTGAAGCAATCACCTCAGAAAAAAAAAAAAAAAATTGAAATTTGCGATCAAGTTGGTGAGCTGGGTTGAATTCTCGGAGAAGGGCGAGGGAAGGTCCTCCAAGTTCTCATTGTCGTATCTTTCTGTTCTATTAAAACGTCGAATGCTTAAAAAATGCTCTCAAGAGCGAAGACGGTATTTCATTTCAGGAAAAAAGAAGTAAGAGAGAGTTTTATACTGATCCACTTATAATATGACCAATCCTGCAAATTAGTTCGTACTACTGTGACAGCTATTCGAAATTTCGTTCTCCTTCATTTGGGGTTTCATATATGATAGATCAAAAGATGGAATCAATACCATGAGAGGTTTCGTTTATTTTGCAACTGTATCAATGAAAAAAATAATGCTATTTAACGGATATATTGTATTACATACTCTCGGGATATATTTGTTTGCTCTTAATAGCCAAAAACGACTATAAGAGAGATGAATATACTCTTCAACAAAATTCTCATAATTAGATTCTTGGCGAATGAAAGAGGAGCCGGATTCAAATTATTGTCTGACCATGAGCGCAACGAGCGGGGGTCAATTTGTTTCCTCTCCTTTTCTCTACTCTTTTCCATTAATCTCGTACTTAATGTTATACGGACTAGGGAGAATCTAAGCTAATTTCATTTGATTACAAGAAGCGTCTCCATGGTGCCGCAACAACTTTAAGCCATAGAATTCTACTTTGGTATTCAGACATAGTCCCTATGCTAATGACGATAGTCGGATAACCAATGGCGGCATCAATCCATATCCGTTGGTCAGTAACAAAGCATCGTCCGTCAAAACGAGGAAGTCAGAATGCATCTGCTTAAAAGTTGAAGACCCGATTTTAAATTTCTGCCTTGATAAACTAAATCAATTGTGCAATAGAAGATGTTCCAATATTTCGTCTCCCTCTTAAGCAGAACAATTCCAATTCTCTCTTTATATTGTTTATCTTGCCTGTTCGATATCGTGTCGAATGGGTTGCCCAGGTGGGAAATGTACAAGTAGGGTCTCATGGCTCGGTAAAGATTGATTCCACCGGAAACCCTCAATCCAGCGGCGTTCTTTTCTAAAAAAACACTGTTTATTGATACATGCACAGACGACAGAAACTTTACCACCATAGTAAACCAAAGCTTGGATCTGGATCGGGAAATAATCCAGAATACCCATATTTGGTCAGAGCCAAAGGCCAATCCTCTGATTTAATTGATCATTAGCACTGATGCCAAATACTAATAATTCTGACGACCCAAACTTGAAAGGACTTTCAGTAGATTGTTCAGCACCTTGAAAATATACCAAAACCTCAGTGAAAATATTTCTGTCACAACATGTGACCTATCTGTAAGAACTCGTTTTATAATAGTTCATACAAGATTTACGAACTTTCTGGAAGTAATAAGTATCATATGATAGTTTGTGCAGTGTGTTGCCAAGTTACAACAATATTGCCATCCAATTTTGACTTTATTGTCTCTTAGTCTTTCAGATCCTCATCTGAATAGCTGCATCTACTTTATGCATGGCTTGTTCACGAAATAATGACCTACAACTGCCGATCAAGGAATTCCAAAAGGATTGGTTGTCAATGTTGACGATTGTCACATCTTCATGGTCAACGATAAGCATCAGACATTTGGGGATTGTGACAGTTTCTACAGGGAAGGGTATACTGTCTGAAGTTCATTTTGTGGGAAGATGAAAGCATTTTAGTGAGGTAATGTGGTGGGATTTGCAAACATAAAATTGGAGATCTGCGTCAAATTATATTTCAATTTGTGTTGTTGGAAATACTATGTTTGGACCAGAGGGACGTCCTCGGCACTGTTTTGCATGGCTGAGAGTTGCTGGCAGCTTCCAAGAATGTGCTTTTCCAATTGTCGCAGAAGTGGTACCCAATCACGGATATAATCCAACCACAAAGGTTAAAAATTGACTCTTATATTTTATCACTTTGTTATTGGCCCACAAGTTCAATTAAACGAGGCATGACATGGCAATATAAAATCATTGTTGAATGTTTATTAATGAAAATATGTACGGAAGATTCTACGTTGTTTTCAGTATTTCTTGATATCTGACTCTTTTTTTTTTAAAGTCAGTATATGACTATTTTCTCTTAGACAACGAGTAAAACATTAATGTTTAACGTTCTTCAGATATGACTTTTATATGGTATCTCATGGTTTGAAGTTGTTGGAGGAGAAATTGTTTTTAAAAATAAGGAGAAAAAGGGTAATTGCAACATTACTCTCTTCTCTGACAGGTCACTAAAGTTGGTCGAGATGCAGTTCTTATGCTTTAGGTCTGAAATAACGTGGAGTTAGATGATTGTCTCTTTGGAAAATGTGGAAAAAGTGCTATTTATTTAATTCCTATGCTCTTTCGCGAGCGCTCTATCTTCTAAGCTGTGTCTGCTCAAGGCATGCATCAATAGATTCTGAGCCTATTGAATGCATGCCCATCTTTCAACAATCAAATTCCCCTTTATGTTTTCTTCACTGAAGTTTAGATTTTTTTCTGCCAGATTGATTAAAAATGCTTGTGGAGTTTGAGAATGTCAAAGTCCTTGCCACTGATCAGAAGATTTCAGATGTAGAGGAAATAATTATTTTGCGGGAGAAGGCAGCTCAATTGAGCGTGCCGTTACTAATCATTGCAGAGGATATCTCACTGCAAGCACTGTCGAGGACTCGGAGACGGAAAGAAAGGTGCCGAAATATATTCAACAAGCATATCCTGAAAGCCCAAAATTGTTCATTGAAAATTTTGCAGCACCCATAAAAAGATTAAAAATCATTATTCATCAAAATTCCAGGAAAGACCAAACAACAATATTCATAGCTCTGAGAGCAATCATTCTACATTTGAGAGCAATCATTCTACATTTAGGCACCTTGTGTTTCGTGGAAAGCACTTTACTTATTTTCTAGTGTTTGGTTCACTCCTTATTTTTTGGTGTTTGGTTCGCTTGGAAAAATAAGTCAAACTGAGAACTTATGTTTAAATTCAAGAAAATGATTTCCTCTTAAAAAATTACAAATCATTTTTCTAAATATTATTAGGTATTAGTGTTTGAACTTGAAACTCTAAATTTGGGCTTGAAATCCTAATGTTGATTCTCGAGTCCCTGCGCTTGGGTTGGGTCCATTGACACCAGGCTTGGGACCTCAGTACCTATGCTTGGATCTTGATGCCCGCACCTAGGTCCTTTGAGGTTGAGCCGGCCCCTTGGCGCCCACATCTGGGTCCACTGAGGCCGAATCCAAAACCGCGGTGCCCTTCCGTAATGACTCGATACATGAGCTTGGGTCCATAAAGGCCAAGTGAAGGATCTTGGTAATTGAGCTCGGATCCCCAACACCTAAGCTCGAGTCCATTGAGGCCGGGCTTGGGATCCCAATGCTTTGTGCTCTGCTCCATCGAGGTCACCCTCGGGACCTTGGTGCTTGTGCCTTGATCCTTGGCTATTGCGTTGAGGTCCAGCGAGGCTTGATCCGAGACTCTAGTGCTCTTACTCAATTGCCCAATAAGCTATTGATGCTTGAATTGTGTATGTTAATTAGGAAAATCTAATTAGAATTTTCATGTCAAACGACGGAAAATATTTCTAGTTTATTTTTAGGTTTTAGTTAAATTCCAGAAAATAATGTCATTTTTGTGAAAAATGACTTATTGGAAAATATTTTCTAGGAATGTTACACTTTTCGTGAAATAAATAGACTTGGTATAAAAACAAAGTACAACCCCAATGTTGTGAGGCAACGGTCATTTAAACTAAGACCAAAGGGAAACACACGGAACAAGTAAGCCTTTGGTCGATCCAGCGGAGTACAAAAAACTGTCCCATTACCTCCCCAGATTTAATTCCGTCCACGAACCCCGGAGCCTGAATCGATGGTGATGGTCATCGACACCATACGTATCCAGTGGTCCTCCAAAACCCACAACTTCGAGTTGTCAAGAAATGACACGTGATCAATAGTGTTTCTGCATTGACAAAGCACGACTGGTTAATTTTGCGTATAGCTAGTAACCAATATAGAAGGCGACAAAAATTGCACAGTCGACAGTGAAAAAACAAATGGGGATGACCTGTCTTAAAATTAAAAAGCAACTAGCAGCCACTTTCGTTGGGGCGAGATGCCCTAATTACTAGAAAAAAGAATTCATGAAACATTGGATGATGATCTCAAATGAAATCCATAATCCCGGGTGTCATGGTTTGACTCCATTATGTATTAATGCATGATAAGCAAATCTTCTAGATCATGAAAGACAACTCAAAATCTGAGTCCATCTGATGGTCTTTTCTCATAAGAGAGACAAAAATATGTAGCTTCAACTTCATTCATTCACTAAGAACGCCATAATAACTGGGGACCACCTATGTGCGTGTGCGTGCACGTATTGTGCCGCTGTAAAAGATGTTTGACTAAATGATTTGAAGAATTTTCTTTCTTCGCAGACTTTTTGTGCTTATGATGTGAAGATTTTCAATCATCTTGTACATAAGTCTGATAAAGCTTTGAAACTTTGTACATAGATCAGACAGAGTCATAATGGTTGGAAAGTTGACAAGAAGGCGACTGAGGTTTGAGAGTTGGTCTTTTATATGAATAAGGAAGAGTTCCGATTTTCAAAGAGGAGAAAATAATTGGAATCCAATGGAATCTTGATATTTGGAAGGGTGAATACTTGTATAGGTGAAAAATGATATCGGAGACTTGTTCTTAAGTTGAATATAACAGTGCTTCAATATTAAAGAGGTGAAAATTGCAATTTTTCTCAGTGTTTTGGACTCAACATATGGAGAACTTTGGAGAGAATTAAGATCCTAAAAATCACCGCTACCAAAATTTAGTAGAGTTGAACATCACATATCAAACAAAAGTTGAAAATTTGGATGATGACAAACTAGGCAGGTAGAGTTGTAGATGTCATCTATGATTAAAATCCAATAGAGTTTCAGTTTTTAGATGTCATCTATGATTAAATCCAATAGAGTTTCTGTATTTAGAGGTTGCAAGCCACTGGAGTCATAAGAATCCAACAAAATTTCGATCTATAAAACGGTGAAGGTGATGAGGATTTTTCGTGCCTTGTATGCAGTGAAGATACTGAATTCTGCAAGTCAAGATCACTAGGTTTGTTGATTCGAATCTAACAGGTTTGATGTTTGCAATGTAAATATGAAAACAATTACTCATTTATTATTTGAATGGGCGAGGAGGATCATGATTGACGTGAAACTAGTAGTACCATGATATCTAAAGTGATGAAATGTTGGGAAAATTTGATTGCTGATGAAAATAGAGTAATAGTAATAGATTTGTTTTATGCCTTGATGCGTAATAACGATCATAGTCTTTAATGTATTATTTACCTTCACAATTGTTATTGTAGGGTTTAGAATATATATAACTTCGCCAAAATCGCAGAGAAATGATTTCGGCAATCACTCAATTTTACTATTGGAAATTCATCTTTGATGTGTTGTCAAAATTATCCATGTGAAGAGATGAAAAGAGAATTCCTAAGAAGAAATTGTTGCTATAAATAATTGTATAAGGTGGGATTTGATTTCTGTTAACAGACAACCAATCAATATATATTTTTGGAATATGTAATTTATTCCCAACCATCACCATTCTTCATATTGAGAATAAATTTCTTTAATAACTTCTCATAACCAATAGTCACCTCTTTTCCATAATCAAGAGTCACATTTTTCTCATCCAATAGCTACCTCTTCTCTTAATCAAGAGTCACCTCTTTTATCATAGCAAATTATTTCAACATTCCGATACCTATTTGTGACTTTAGTTTAAAATTCTGGACATATCCAGAGTGTCATAACTTATCAGAAAATCATTCTTTAATGACATTGCTTTTGCTCTGGAGGTACACATTATAAGGTTGACTGGAGATGATCCGTCTCATTTCGAGCTATACCCAACAAGTATCATACTTCGGAAAATGTGAAGAACCCAAGTGCATGCACAGTGACTTCAGATGTGCTTCCTCCTTTATATTAGGTTGCAACCATTTATTTCCAATGATATCACACTGAATCAATCGGTATCATTTGCACAAACATACATGAGCAAATTCGATTTTTTGTGGATGAGAGGCTTATACTGTAGGAGATGGTAGTGTGTGTACATATTTAGACATTTTGACACTTGCTGTGCAGGGAATGAATTGAGTGGGAGTGGAGTCAGCACAATAGTGGCAGCGAGCCAGTACGCATCTGATACAATTCATCTGCAGAACTTGGCGTTAGACAAATACGAGAGTATCAAACCCAAGCCTCTCATCCTAGCACCAGGAGGAAGCTATAATGCACTATGATCAAGAAATAATTGTACAACACCCAAAATCCTTAAATCAGTTGCTCTTCACATCCACAATCTCCTGTCAGGTACCTTCTGTAGTTAGTTTCGACTACTTTGATATCTTGGATCTGAGACAAAGCTCCTTGTAGGATCTGCTCAGCACCTCATTGAAAGGATTCTTGATCCGACATATCCTCATGGCATTGCCAAAACATTTGGAAAGTTTCAAAACACAATGGTTCTTTGGCTAGTTAGGCAGTAGTGTAGGTTGCTGAAACAGGAAGAGCTTTCAACAGCAGCTGCAATGGTGATTCAAACGCATTTGTGTTTCAAAAGCAAGAGGAACCCATACACATTGTGGATCCATTTCCTGATGACTTAAATATTTTTTTTTTTTTTTTCTTTTGGGGGGCGGGGCAGGGAGGAAGAACAGATTCTCCAACAATTATAATTCACCATTCTAGGTGGCAACTAATGTTAGATTGGAGGACTTAAAAGGTACAAAGAACCAAAATGTATATTGTGCCAAGCATTGAACAGAAGAAAAAGAAAAATGAATACTCAGCAAGAACCCCTAGATATGACAGTGCCGATTGATATGTCACTTATACAGCTATCAATGCCCTGCATCTTTGTTGGTTGGCTTATGTAGATTTAGTCTTGAAACATGTTATTTTTGACAGTTTTCCTTCTATGTCGTCTCAATTTTGGATAGATTGCCTCATATTCTGCCCCTTTAATGTTTCAAGGAACCTCTCAAGGGGAAATTGTCTTCTACAATCTAATCTGCAGCCTCTGAAAAATGTGGAGGTATTATTTCCCCTGAGCTACAAGATAGAGAGAAAGAAATGTTACAAAGTTCCAGTAGGAGAACCAGCATCTTCAGGCGAAACTCGGCAATCTTATACTTAAAGCAAGTCTGTATAGTATAGGGGCCATACCTGATCAATCAGCCACAGATAAATTATGATCTAGTCCATGTCGCCAACCTCAAACTGAAGGCCTCAGAGCAATTCTCTGAGAAGGAGGACATCCTAAGTTCAAAAGATTATTGCAAGGGTGCATAAGAAATGAATTAACTCGTCATAGAATAGCAGGCATCAGCTTAGGAATAGGTTAGAAAGTAAAGTAAAGCTTCAATGTGAATCATCTATACATTTCTTAAGATGTCACAGTCGAATCTTTTGCAATTGAAAAATCATGCCACACTTGTGATCATCTCTTTCCATGAGATTAAAGAAGAAGAAGAGGATCATGCCAACACAATGCATCTGCTCCTACAACTATACAAACGTGATGATCGTCCATCGAAGCAGACACATACTTGAGTAGAAGAACAATTCAAATGATGAGCATCCACCCTGAACATGACAGCATGTAAAGGGTTAAAAATCCAATTTCTCGGAATAAGCAAGAGTGGTGGGTATTCAAATAGTTGGGCACCGATCATTGTTGAAATAACTAAATAGTAGAGAGGTATGGATCCTATATGAACTGATCAACGTAATCACTATGACCACAATACCAAACAGAAATCATAACCAATTATCACTCAGTGCTTTCATATTTAAGTTCCTCACATACAATATTATATCATTCCTGCTTGAAATGAGTAGCAAATTTGAAATGGGAATTGACTGAAGTGGAGTAATAGTGCAATGTTTTCTTTTTCCAATTCCTTCGCGAATCCTAGTGGCTTGTTCTACTTGATCAGAGAACAGGTATCCAATCAAATATTTCTATTTGCATATCCAAAGAGTTAGCACAATCGAATATTACAGAAATTAATGGCAACAAGCATGAACAACTTTTGCGACGAGTCACATTGAGATCTATCAAAAAGCCCCTCTCATCAAAGTTAGCTATGTATCAAATGGCTTATTTTTCCATGGAATGCATGATCAGATTTTAGCCCAAAGAAAGACAAAAAAGCTAAGAATGAAGATAGTCTCTTCCACTGATCCAGCAAATTGTAGTATATTTCAAGCTATGTAAATGCAAATCGCAACCGTTCTCCCATTTTATATTTTCTCATCTCATTTTACGCCAGAATGAGCCAAGTCTTCGAGCAATTAGAAGGCAATTGTACTCCGGCAGATCACATTTGACTTCAACTCAATAGCAAATCCTTTATAGCACCTTCAGACAACCAATGAAGCTTCCCCCTCTTTTTATTGTTTGGACATTTTTCTCTCCTCCTTTCATCTTGTTGGTTCCCTGCCCTCATTCATGCTTCTTTCTCATATCCTTTCTCTATCTATAACAGATCAGATTTTAAAATTGGAACACGAGACATCAGTTGATCCTGTCACATCTGAATATAAGAAGAGCAGAACATGCGTTAGCAAGTTTCTTAACTCCAAAGGAACTCCTCGCCAGTCTTCAGAAGATAAATGCAACCGATGAACTATGACAGATGACACATCTGATAGTCAAGGAAACTTCTCTTGCAAAATAGGACTCACCTACATTTAAGATGAACAATTACTAACTCCAGGATTGAGACACTACTCAGTGGATAGGGATGGGGGATCATGTGTTTAGGGATTGTTCAACAACCTCGAAACCTCCTCGACAACCTGTTTGACAAGTACCTCTTCATGCCTGCCAATTGCCAAACAAACATTAAAGTACGCTTTGAGTAGTGTAAGAAGTTTCCAGCAATAGAATCAAATTAAGGTATAGGTGGGAATGAGGATAGAGTAAGTACCCATTGGCGACTTTCTCTGATACCCATCCTTCAAGGGACCCAATCTCCCTGAGAGCTTGCTTCCACCGATCATAAGTATTTCTGTCAACCAGCTCCTTATGTGGAAGGATGCTCTCTTCAAAACAATGCGATAGGTCTCGCACATGTAAGGGATCCACTTTATAGAATATGGGCAATATCATTTGTCCCTTTGTTCTCTTACACTCAACCATTCGAGTGAGCTCTTCTAGGCACCAAGGCGAGGAGGAATAATTCGAAGAGAGAATCGGAATGGATATCTCGCAGTGGTCGATGGCATTGCTAATCTCATTACTAAAATCTTTACCTATGAGCGAAGGATCATCATGATTAAACACTCCGATTCCTGATGCCACGAGGCTGATGTAGAGGTAGTCAGCAAGGTTGTATCGAGTATCGGGACCACGAAAGGCCAAGAACACTTGGCATTTAGTTTCTCTTCTTTTCTCCGAAAAGAAAAGATAAGCTGCGATTCAGTGGGACAAACCAAAGCAATGACGATAAGATGATAAGATGTAGCCACTACGAAAATCCCGAAGATTGGCTGAAATAGAACTGGTAAATACCTAATCCTATGGACAGGGGGAGCCGTTTAATCCACATCCTTTTCAATTCACTCAAAACCTTGGCAACCACCATTTGCACCAGCACTCCTTCATGCCTCCCCCACACACACATGTAAAAACAAAGTTAGGCTTACAGTTTGATGCCCACCTTTCCCCAAATTCTGCAATTCCGGATCGGTCATTCGCATCCAAACGCACAGAGGTTCAGATCCGGAATGGGGACAGATATAGTTTATTAGATTGGTAAATAAATAAATACATACATACAAAACAAAACATACATACCCATCAGCAGTGCTCTGTGATATCCACCCTCTAATCCTCGCTACAGAAGTCAGCGCCTCCTGCCATTTTAGCACTTCTTCTGAGCTGCACTTCATCTCATCATCAAAGTCGCCGCGTCGGCGACCCAAATCAACAACATCCACATTATAGAATACAGGGAGGACTAATTTGTCATCCCTTGTGCGGCAATCCATGATCGCGGCGAGCTCCTCAAGGCAGCATGTACTACTCGCATACCCTCGGGAGATGATGGGTATCGCGATTTTACATCTACTGATGGCCCAGACAAGCTGCTCCGTGCCTTTCTCCTTGCGGACCGGGAGCGCGCAATCGTTGCGTGACACGCGGACCCCAGAATCCAGCAGCCTCATGTAGAGGTGATAGACGAAGCCGGTGCGATCGTCTGCGCCCCTGAAACTCAAGAACACGTC
The DNA here is from genome assembly GCA_014182715.1 of Eucalyptus cloeziana. Lineage (NCBI taxonomy): Eukaryota > Viridiplantae > Streptophyta > Magnoliopsida > Myrtales > Myrtaceae > Eucalyptus > Eucalyptus cloeziana. The sequence goes on along the minus strand of CM024637.1, from coordinate 1,626,000 downwards.
GTAGCGGGTTGCTAGGGCTTCCATTTTCTTCTCCCTTCTCTTCTTTCTTCTCCAAACTTTCCCTTTCTCTGTTCCGACACGAGGGTGCGGTTTTTTCTTTTTTATGGCACGAAACCTTACGTCGCCCCTCTGGATTTGTCTACTTTGCTTTTATTTATTTATTATTTTTTGGGTCAACGTCTGGTTGACCCGAGGCTTGCCATATGGGAGAAATCAAAAGGCAGCAAGACCAACCTTCAGCAAGTTAGAAAGAAACGAATACCAAATCTTTCCAATCATTCAAGCTGTAATTTGCTTAAATGTTCCTAGGGTCGGGCAAGATGGTAATTGCACTGGATTCTAGAGTTCTCCCAGGATAAATGTCAATAGTTAGTAGGTTGGGAGATACGATTTTATTCGCTAAATCAAATATGGATCAATGATTGTGACGAGATAGTTACTAATATAAAAATGTGTGTCCTCCCCTTCATTATGATCATTCCAGCCATTTGTTCCTTTCTCTTCCAAAGCTTCTTTCTAAAATTTTCTCTCAATAATCCACATCATACTCAAAAGTATTGTGTCTCATTCCACCTCTAATTATAGGAGAACACAAGCACATCCCCAAAGTTCAAAATTTTCAAAATTGTTCATTAAATGAAAAAAGAATATGAGCCACCTCTAATTGTAGGAGAACACAAGCACGTCCCAAAGTTCAAAATTGTTCATTAAAGGAAAAAAGAAAATATACTACTTGCACATCCAAAAAATAATAGTCATAAAAGAAATTTCTTTAGCAACAATTCCAAGAAGGCCCAACAAAAACGTTCATAGTCCCTGAGCAAATGTTCCAATTGTATAGGGATCCTTCAACAAACTCCAAACCTCCTTGATGACCCATTTTACAAGTAGTCTTTCATTCTTGCCATTTCTCTAACTAAAATTGGAGTAAGATTGAGTAGTATAAAAAGTTTACAGTAATGAATGAAATTAACAATTCGGTGGGAAAGTAAGTTTTTATTGGTGTCTTCGATACTCATCCTTGGTAGGACCAAGCTCTCAAGTCACTTCCACCCACAGGTCGCTTCTAGCCACAACTCATAATTACTTCCACCATAGATCTTTACATTGAAGTAGTGACATGTGTTGCAGTTGGCGGGGTTCCACTTTATCAAAGATGGGCAATACCTTTTCCCATTTGTAACCTTGCATTCAACCATTTGGACTAACTCCTTGAGACAGGAATATGACGAGTCAACTTTTTCAGAGACGATCGGAATACATATCTTAACTAGTCGATGGCATTACGAATTTCATGAGTAATGTCTTTACCCATGGGGGATGGATCATTATTAAACATTTTTATTCTGGTATCGACTAAGAAGCCAAGCTGAATTGAATATTCTGACCGTAAAAAGGCCAAGAACACTTACCATTTACTTTATCTTCTTTTCTTCTTCAAAATGTAGAGATACACTACGACCTAGTACCAAATTGATAATGATAAAATGTAGTTATTATACTAAATATTCTGAAAGACTGAATTAATCTTAAATAATGAATATAGAGAATACTTATGAATGGTAGGTAGGCCTTTGGCTCAAACGAAATTGGGAGATACTTCAGAGATTATGAAATTGGGGAGGCCTTTGATCCACGTCAACTTCAATTCACTAGAAACCTTTGCGACCACCATTTCCACCAGCTCCGCTTCATGCCTGCCCATATATATTATATATAACCAAGGTTAAGAGTTGCAGTTTGATTCCTTCCTTTCTATCCAAGTGCACACACAAATGAGCGGTGGATGTTTTCATGCTCTATTAGGCAACTTTCCTTTACACCAAAATAACGAGTAGAACATAATTTGACTCACTGCCCATATATATAAGGGATAGGCTCATATCCTCTTTTAAGTGTAAGTTCAGCTATTGACGAAATATGATGGATTTCGACTGCTATTATAAGTTACATAACATACCCATCAGCAAAGCTCTGCGATGTCCATTCCTCTCCAAATTTACCACGTCCTCTCCAAATTTACTTCGTTGGCAACCCACGTTAACATAATTCACCTTATAGAATATAGGGAAGACTGATCTGCCATGCTCTCTGCAGCAATTCATCGCTCCTGATTATACGAGCTTGTCAAATATATCCTAAGTCAAAGACAAAATCATCCTTCCCACGTTTTCTTTGTTTTATGCTGACTGGAACCCAAACGTGTGGTGCTGATATCGTGAGTGTTAAATCCCTCTAATAACAAATCAAATCTGATCGCATTTAACGGTGTTGCTTATGTGAATTTCATTTCTATCTCTATTTGTGCTGCTATGCCCATCATCTACTAATAATTTTCCGCGTGTCAATATTATTTTGCCCCGTGATATCCCTGTTGATTTTCCTCTTTCTTTCTTTCTTTTTTTTTTTTTTTGGCAAAATAAATTCGAATCGAGCACATAAACTCCTCGACACTTCATGTTCTTATGTAAGGGCCGTTTAAGCTTCTACTCTTATGGACCTTACTCATTATACAATCCGTCTTAGGGTTCCTCAGCTGAACTGTCCGTACTGATTAGTCGGTCGCTGGAGGCTCGAGACTCTCGAGCCCGAACGGGGAATCTTATCTTTGTTTGCTTCCTTTCAGGCCCTTTCTCTATCTCTAGTCCCCATGACGTTAGAGCAAAGGTCTCCGTCTGACAACATCTTATTTGAAAAAAAAAATGTTTGCAATGAAAAAATTTCACAAACGTCGAATTTTTTGTATTTACGTTTCAAATGTTGCACGGCCAATACTAGCAGCAGGCTAGGGCAGTATGGTAATTTTGCTACTCCTGCTGCTTGTGGTAATTTTGCTACTCCTGCTGCTTGGTTTGTTTAGTGCAAAATTTTCTTCTCTTTCGTTTGGGATTTCGTGTGTGATATATCGAAAGATGAAACTAACGACCTTCGTCATTTGCAACTATAATATTTGGAGGAAACATTGCTATTCAACGGACATATAGGAGTATTACAAATTCTTGTCATATGTTTGTTAGCTCTCAATTGAAACTAATGATTATAAGAGAGAGAAGGTCGTACTCTTTAAAAATTTCTCGTAATTAAAGGCTTGGCAAATGAAAAAGGAAGGACTCTGTTTCCTCTCCTTTTCTCTGCTCTTTCCAATTCATCTCATACTTCGGTTTCATAGGGACTAGGGAGAACTTGAGCAAATTTCATTCGATTCTAGAAGTGATCTCCATGGTGCTTCGACATAAGGCCTTTTTGGTTCGGCTTTAGGGAAATGTCATTAGGAGAATGCAAATATCTTTGAGGTAAATGGATTTTCCGAAATGCTAGACTGTTTAGTAAACTATAACTGAAAAGTGTTTTAGGGAAATGCAAGACTGTTTGGTAAACATATATTTGAAAAGTCCTTTAGTGTGACCAAATTAAGTTTTTTAGTTTTAGTATTTTTAAAATTGCAAAAAAGAAACAATGACATTATAACCTTTTACATTTTCTTGTTAAGAGTAATGTAAAAGATATATATATTATTAAATTTATTTAAAAAATATATTTAAAGAATTTGATTATAGATTAGATACAAAGCTCAACTTTTGGCCTAGGGTTTTTTTAGGTTTGTTTTCAACTTTGAATAATTTTTTTTTAATTATTGTAGTATTAATCATCTTCGTTAATTAATGATCATTCTAGTGTATTGATAAAAAGTTGGGCTATTGATTATCAAAAGATAAAAATGACAAAAAGAAAAGGTGAACCCAACATTTGCAAAGGGTTTTTATTATTTAAAAAAAAAAAAAAAAATCCGATGAAAATTCGTTGCCAATCAATGACGGTTGGGATGTGAGGAAGATGATCGATTTAAAAAGAAAAAGAAAAAGAAGTCAACGGATGAATAGTAGAAGTGACTTGCATTTTCGAAATGTTGAAAGCTCAAAGCAGGTCCCCACCTGCTTTGGGCTTTCAGCATTTCAAAGGCCAGCATTTGGCCAAGGACACATTCAAATGCTGAACTAAACACCTAAATTTTTTCCCAAGAGGCTTTCGGGGCTGAAAGCCCTTTGAGAATGCTGAACCAAACGGAGCCATAGTGACCATGCTAATGACAATGGTCGGAATACAAAGCACAGACTGTCAAAAGGAGGGAGGGAGGACAGAAGAGTGCATCTTCTTAAAAGTTGAGGGCATGCTCATTCATTTCTACCTTGAGGAGCAAAATCAATCGTTTCGAATTTTCTGTCTTCGTTTTGGGGAGAAGAATTCCCATGTCTATTATATTGTGTACATCGCCCCTGTTCATATCGTGTTGAATGAGTTGTCGGGGAAGGAAATCCGTAAGTATGTTTTCATGCCCTGATTAAGCTTGATATCACACCATGAGACCCTCAGCCCAGCTGCATTTTTTTCTAAAAGAGCACTGCTTTTGAGATATGCACAAAAGACGGAAATCTCACCACCACAGTAAACCACAGCTTAGATCTAGACCAGTAACTAATTGAAACTATCCATGTTTAATCGGGAGAAGAACAATAAAAGTATCAAAATTTGTGAACAGCACTTACTTTATACAAAAAATTTCCATTGGCTCACTTAAGTGATAAATCGAAGAAAAAACAATTATTTAAGTACCAACAATGAGATATTTCTACCAAAATAATTATGTGGTGTTTATAATTTAAATCGAGTTGAATTTTTTGTTAAAAATTCCAGTCCACGAGGAATTGCAAAACGGCATGCTTAGTCCAATGTGGCTGGGAAGGACTAAATGATGCTGCAGCAACATCATTGCCCGACGTCACACCATTCTACCTAAAACTACACCGTGCATAATGAATGAAAGTTAGGGCTCGTGTTTGTCTCACCGTCCACCATTCTCCTTGTCAATGTTGCTCCCCGTCCATTGGTCACTGTCCCTTGCTCGCCCGCCGTTGCATGCTGTCCATCGCTCATCATCTCTATCACTCTTAGTTAATCAGGTTAGTCATCCTCACTTAGTCACTTAATTGGAAGGAAAAAATTAAGGCTCGGGTGAGAATAGAAAAATTAGGGTTGTTAGTGCTAGAGGAAGAATCGTTCAAACGAATTTGAGCTGTTATTGAAACTTTTGCCTTCCATTTGCAAGATTGAATAGTTAATTTTGAGGGCAAATCAAATTAGGTGTGAATTTTGGTTGAATGGCCAATTAGGGTTTCAAATTTGGCTCTTTTTCAATTTGGGGATTTAGGGTTTTTATGTAGGGGAAACCTAGTAGACGACATCGTTTGTGGTTTTGATAGTGACTAGACTCTCCAACGAGCTAGTCGGCTTCAGAAAATATATAAAAAAGAGGGCCATGTCGGATTTTCGGCCAAACATATATAGCATTGAAGAGATAGTTTTTCAAAAAAGTTGACACTTAAGTGATAAAAATAAAAATTTTAGCCCTAAATTAAGTGCCACACTTCTAGTGTCCTTATGTCTATTTGGTCAAAGCTAAATGTCAATCCTTTGATTTGATTCCTTATTAGTATTGATGCCAAATCCTAATAATTGGCAGACAAGCATGAACTCTATAATGCAATGTAAGCTTCTCCTGCATAAAAGGGAAGGTACACAAATATGAAGAAATTACTAGGGGTGAACAAATACACAAATTACTTTGAAGAAATTTGTGAGTCTAGCCTTTATGGAAAAATAATTAACCGAATCCTCCTTTTTTCGAGTGTGTCCCTATAATTATGGGGCCATCATTTCTCAATTTCAAGTTGCAATATGGATTGACAGTTCAATTAATCTAAAACTTTCCACCAATTTTATTGGACCACCCAGAAACTGAACATGACCAATTGCTCCGATCCCAAGACTAGGTGGTTTAGTACTCACTTCTAGAAATGGAGAACTGCTTCTCTTGGTCCGGTTCCTAATTTTTGGGTGGGACCGGATTGGATTGGGAACCAATCACTCCCATAAATTACTCAAACATCTGTCAACATATGCTTGCAACAAAACAACACTCTAGAGTCACCAACAGCCACCAGCACCGGAACTTATTCAACAAGCTATCCTTCATGCCAAAAATTGCACCTTGCATCGAAACAACTAGAATCCAGAGAATCATAGTCATAGCTCCTTCAAAAAAAATTCCACATTTTGAGTACCGCAATGAATGCAACATAGTCAAAGTTCTCAATTGAAGACATTCTTAGAACCGAAAGAGGAGAGGAAAGGGAAGTTACGAATAAAGAAGAAAAAGAATGCCCTTGGCAATTGTTCGAGCACTATCTTTGTCGGCTTACAGTCCCCCGGCAGTGTTCTGAGCTTCTATGGCCCAAACACTCAGCATCGGCTTCTCCAATTTTCGTCTACAACGGCCTGGTAGCCGCTTCTGGAATGACAATCGCCTGCCGGTTGGTTGAGTAGGACGGGAAGGACTTGTATACGGGCAGACAGTACGAGGGATGAACGGCCACAGCGAGTGCCGCAAACCCAAGGCCAACGCCGTACATTTGAACATTTGAAATGGCTCTACGTGATGGTGGCAAGCCCGAAGATGTGCGCACACACCAGTTACTCCTATCAGAAGCTGCGGCTAGTCATCATCTGTCAGCTATCGCAGACACCCTCATGCCCAGAGAAGCCCGACTGGAAGTGCGCCGTCGTTCCAGAGCACACGACCCCTGAAATGTGCTCTTACAATGCCTTCTCGTCGAGGACCTCCACAAGCAAGAGTCGCTCCTCCGAGAGACGGCGCCCCCTCGTTCCGATGCTCTGCTTCAAGAGCGCCGAGAAGCGTCTCGAAGAGCTCAAAGCGTCGAACGAGAGAGGCTGTGGCGCAAGATGGAGGCGTGCAAGGCCAGAGTTCGAGGAAGATAAGCAGGCGACCGAAGGCCAAAGATTTGGGATTAGCATTTTTCTCTTCTTGGTCGGTCTAGTATTTTATTTATTTATTTATTTTAATTTTTTGGTCTCGTTAGTTTTTAATTTAAAGGTTTACTACAACCAAAAACTCCAAACTAAACTAATATACATGTTATAAATTTACTCAAAACTAATTTTTGAATAGCCAAAAATCTCAAAACCGATCCACTCATGACAAATTTTACCATGAAATTGTTGAGCTGGATGCCAAGTCCATGTGATATGTTTGAAGTAAATTTGTCATAAGTGTATTAGTTTTAGATTCTTGGTGACTTAAAAATTAATTTTGCGTAAATTTATCACAAGTGTACCGGTTTCGGGTTTTTGTGACTTAAAAATTAATTCGAGGTAAATTTGTTATATACATTCCAAGTTCAGGGTCTTTGGTGACCAAAAAATTAGTCTATAGTAAATTTGTCATAAGTATACCAATTTAAGGTTTCTCATGATATTAATCCTAATTTAAATGTGGAAATTTTGGGAAATCTAGCAAATTTTTTGGGATTTGAGGATAAGATTTTGAGGATTAGATTTAAATTTGGAAATTTTGGAAATTGAGTTCAGTTTGTTTTGAATAAAAATGCCCTTGTTCATGACATACCGAATTAATTGAGACAAAATCACCAAGGCTTTTCCGAGACAAACACTACTCCAGACAAAATGTCCCATTTCAAGCGATTTTTTGTAATTCTTCCTTGAAAACTATGACTTCATCGCACCTCCTTTGTTTTTAAATTCGTCTTCTTGACTATTGAAATGGTTGGTGCTTAGTCATAAATTGACTCGCGGTTTTAATTTTTTTTTTACTGTTCTGTTGAAAAGAAGACTACACCGACAAGAGCAAAAACCAATTTGCATGATAATTTTCCTTATGTGTCGGTAACTTCTTTGCTAAATTCCACATCATACCATTCGTAACTTTCTATACGTCCTAATAACTCATTGATAATTTGAAATCGTTCATCGAGCAAGTTAATATCCAGTCAAAACAATTTACAACTAACGAGCCTTAGTTACGTTCTCTTAACTAATCTGATAATGCTTCTGCATCAATTTGTGCGATCGGATTCTTCTTCTTCTTCAGTGGGGAGAATCCAAAATATGATGTGACGAAGAAATGTCTGCATAAATTTTTTAAAATATCCCGAGTCAAATGAAAACCATCTCTTTATACATTTCCTTTGTTTTATGTCAACTTGAATTCGAGCTTATGCTAACATTGTTAAACACCTATGATGCTCTTATGACCCTAAATAGTGTTCGTATTAATTACTTTGTTATCGTGCTATACGCGATCGTCTATACTCATTTTGTGTGCAAGTGAATGTTTATTTGTCTCGTGTTCCACTAGCCTTGCTAGGGATAATTACATAAATAGTCCATAAACTTTAACTTGATATGCAATGCGGTTCTTGAACTTGTAATTCATTCAATATAGTCCTTAAATTGTTGCCTAATATACAATATAGTCTCTGAACTTTTAATTTATTTAATGTAGCCCTTAAACTGTAGTACATATTCAAGTTAATCTATGGATTGTATGAAAATATTTGTCGCTACCCAAATTTCGGATGCACCACCTAAAATTAGGCTAATGGATTGCTAAGCCTAGACTTAGCTCGGGCTCTCCCAAGCCCATACCAACTCACGATTTAAATTCAAATATCTAGCATGCAAAAAGGAGTCACCACTAATTAGTTTACGATAGGTCGATTAGACACCTAAGTAAAATAATGGGAGAATTATTTCACTTCTACGAACCAGAGATTTGTGAGTTCGGGGACTTGATTACACTAGCCTATCCTAGTGCCCTTTCGGTACCTTTCTCTTTTTATTTCAAAAAAAATATTTTGCAGGCAGCTTGAATTAATTTTAATTTACTTTCCTAACGTGTGAGATGATCATACATGTGCGCATACCACCAATTTAACACTCAGAAAGCAATTAAATAATGCAAGACTTACCTCAAAGCAATGAAAGCATTTGCGTTATTAGATCAAAATTCACATCAGCAATCTTAAATATAATTTCTAATTAACAAGCAATCACTCAATTTTTGCCTTCACTTTTTAATGAGAATTTAGTCAATATGCAATGCAATGCAGTGTTTCTATCCTAATATGAAACAATATGGCATGGCAAAATGTCTTAAATTATATGAATGAGTAAAAGATTTTTGTGATATTTTAATGAACATGCAATAATTAAATATGCAATCTAAATTAACCAAAAATGACCTAATTCTAATGACGGGTAATTTCTAATTAAATGAACCTAATAACAATCACTAAATGACGTGCATTTCATGACCTAATTCTATATGACGTGCACATGATTTTTTATTTTTTTAATTAACGAAAATTCATAATTAAAATCATTAAAGAAAATAAAAGTCTAGCTAAAGTGAAAACTAAAGTAAAACGCCATCTAAACTAAATGCCTTCTAAACACGCATTTTAAAAAAAACTAACTTATCATGCAATCCATCTAAAAATCTATCTAGATTTAAAATTAAACATGCAATTTTATCTAATATGCAATGACGTGCAAATAATGCTCTAATTCTAATTTTTTTCTTTTTTTTTGAAATTCGAAATTAAAATTAAACATGCAATTCAGATAATAAAAAACTAACATCCTAAATGAATGCACTTTTTCTTTTTCTTTTTCATGATTCAAAATAAAATCCCTAATCTAATCATACAAGATAATTTTAAAAAAAAAACCTAATCCTAATTCAAACATTTTTTTGGATTTTTTTCTTTTACAAAAATAAAATTAACTTAAACACCACGACATTAAATCAAACAAGATAAGATTAATACTCAAAAATTGGCGAACCATATCTCGCGCATGAGATCGGGCTGACCAATTTTAAAATTAAATCATGAATCGAATCTCAAGCGTGAGATCGGATTGTTGATTTTTGCAAGGAATTGCGAGTCGGATTTCGGGCGCGAAAATCGAACCGACAATCCCTAATTTAATAGGCTACTTCATGTCGGGGATTTCAATTATGCATCAAGATATATCAAATAAGGAAACGAATTTTTTGGAAATTAGAAAAACAAAATTTTTACCTATTCCAAATATTGGCTTCCAAATTTGGGCTTTGAATGGCCACTCGCGACGCGATATAGTAATGCTCGGCGAGGCTCGTGTCTTTGCGACTCACGGGTGGACGGGATGGTTTGGCATCGGTGCCTCGCTGAAAAATCTGCAGAAAAGAAATCTTCGGCAATTGTGTTCTTTGTGGACGTCCCCTTTGGATGGGTTCTTCTCTTTTGGTACCGAGCACTACGATCAACCGAGGGCTGTCTTTCTTTTTGTGCGGGCGTTGGCTTCTTCGCCGAGGGACTTTCCACAAAGACCATTCAAGAGAAGACAATCTCCATCGCTTCAGCACATCACTCCCCAAATTTCCTCCAATTTTGCCACCAATTGGATTGAGGTGCTTTAGTGAAGTTCTCCACAAATCTATGCACGTCATCCTGCTGCTGTGTCAACAGAATATGGTCTTAAATTAATCCCAGAATTTTCAAGGGATTCGTGTAGGCATTCGGAGTATGCTGCCTGTGTTACGGTGTGCTTTTTGCTTGGATTCTCTTTACAATTCACTCCCTTTGACTTGATGAAACTTGGGACGCCGTGGAACGCTCGTCGAGTAACCGGCATGTCAACGTAGACAGCAGCAAAGAGGGCTGCAACTCTGGTGTCCGATGCTCGTCGGATCGTCGTTGAGCAGCGTGTCAAGAGTGAGATGGCGACGAGTTCGGATTCAGTGGTGTGGCTAAGTCGGGCGGCCTGGGTCGTCGCGGGTCAGCAGGCGTGCACGGAGTAGTGGTGGTGCTCGGAGGTTCGGCTGCCGGTGCCGGGTTGCAGGCAGTAGCGTTGCACAGGGGATCGGCCACGGCGCAGCAGCGCGAGACGAAGAAGAAGAATAGCTCCTTTCTTCTCTTTTTTCTTTTTGCCTCCCCTGTCGCACGTCTCCTCTCTCTCTCTCTCCTGCACTTTTTCACTTCTTCCGCAAAAGCATGACCACTTTTTGACTTTTACCCAAAGAACCAAGAAGAAGCCCCTTCACGTTCGAAAGAAAAAGGATTTTTTCCTTAACCTTTTGACCTAGAAACCAACGGAAAGAAACCCCTTTTTCCTCGTAAATTGCGGCCGTGTATTATGTGTAATGTGACCCCCCGAACCCTACGCGTTTCTCACTTATTTATAGGCTATCGATTAGTTTATTTTTTTAATTTTTCCGAATCGATATCCACAATATTCGTTTTGTTGAACACAATATCACTTACCCTATCCGAAAATAATTCATCATATCTCGAACAAAAAATTTGAATTTCTAATTTTTCACGAGATAATCTTTTAATCATTAAAAAAAAATAGGCTTGGGCCAACTTGCTCGCTTCGTGAGCCTGGCCCATCTAATTTGAACTCATCCGCCACCGGTCCAATAAAATGCAAAAAATGCAAATAACAAAATAAATGCAACCTAAATCTATATGCTATGCAATTAATAAAATTAACCCCTAATTTTCTACGCAATAAATAAATAAACTAAATCGCTAAAATTTAGGTGTCAACAATATTTAATATCATTTTTCCAATAATTTAAGTTTAGGAATAATATTGAACATTCTTGTATAATCAATATAATAGACTAAACATCTATCAAAAGTTTAGGAATGACATTACAGACTAAACTAAAGTCTAGAGATCATATTGGATGGGGACGTCTCTCACAGTTTCATTCGTAAGTCCTTCTCGTAAAGTCCTTTTCTGCCCCTCCACGAAAGTTAACTGTTTCGGCTACGCCTTCCTCGAAGCCCTAAAACCTACACATTCATGCTATTTGCCAGTGCATTGACAGACCACGCGTAAACATGAGCTTAGTTCGTCGGCAAATCCTCTCTCTGCAGCATGTTATGAAAATATGACCTTTAGATTCTTATTTTTAACTTTGGAGTGCGCTGCTTTGGCACCCACTCACGGGCAGAAATGTTTTGGGGGTGAGCTTCTCTGGATTGAACAAGATCCGTGGCCATGCTCATTGTGCAAAAGCCCCCGTAAGTTCATTATGCATATTAATTGGCTGAAAAGCCAGGTGTATCCTTTGCATTTGCGCTTGCTATCTGATCTGAAATACTCAATTTTGCATAAAGGGGTTGCATCACTGATGATTAATTGGACGGCAGCTGCAGTTTTAAGGTCATGGCTGCTGGTTAAGAAAACATCTGCAAGGCACCATGGACTTTGACATAATGAAGAAGCACAATCATATATTGGAGAAATTAATGGCAAAAAACATGTTCAACTTCTGCAACAAGTCGCACTAAGATTGACGTGCTAAATCCTTGTAACAGATCTAATTGTTCCCTTCTCTTTTCCTACGAAAAATTGTCTCTCAACCACATTAGCTAGGTATCAAATGGCTTATTTTTCCATGCGTGCATGATCAGATTTTAGTTTTAAGAAAGATGACGGGGTACAGTGCTGTATATATCAAGCTGTGTTAAGGGAAGTTGGAACTGTTTATCATTTTCATTTTCTTATCTTGTCTTACACCGGAACGAACTGAGTTTTCGATTGGTTATAGTAAGGAAGATGCTCAGAGACTTAATCCGAAGGCAATCTGAATTTCGAAAGATCACATTTAACTTCAACTCCATAGCAACTCCTACACGGCCCCTTCAGACAACTAATTGACCTCACTGGGCTTTTATCGTTTGGACAAATTCGTCTCCTCCTTCCATTTCCTCGGTTTCCATGACCTCATTCACGCTTCTTTTGGTAACAGAACAGACTTGTCACATTTGAATCCAAAAACAGACATATTTATTAAATAGATTACACGACATAATATGAGTAACATGTTTCTTAACTCTAAAAGAATTCACAGTTAGTCTTTAGAAAATTAATGCAAATGATGAACAATAGATGATGACACTTTGGATCGTCTACGAAGATCCTCTTGTAAAAGAGGAGATGATTGAGTCGTTACTAACTCCATGATCGACTCAATGTTCAGTGGATGGTGATGGGACGGTCATGCGTTTGGGGATTCATCAACAACCGCAAAACCTTCTCGACAATTTGTTTCACAAGTACCCCTTCATGCCTGCCAATTGCCAGATAAACTTAAGTTAGTTCTGAGCAATAGATGACGTTTCCAGTATTAGGATCAAATTAAATACGCTATGAACAGTATAAATTTTCAGTAAATGAGTTTTCGTGGGAATGATAAAAGTAAGTACCCATTTGCGATTTTTCTGGATTCCCATCCTTTGGAGGACCCAACCTCCCTGAGAACTTGCTTCCACTGCTTGTACTTACTTCTTTTGAATAGCTTCTTTTGTTGACGCATGTTGCCTCCAAAAGAATTCAATAGGTCTTTCACATCCGAGGGCTTCACTTTATAGAAAATGGGCAACATCTCTTGCCCCTTTGTTTTCTTGCATTCAACCATTTGAGCGAGTTCGTCGAGGCACCAATGAGAGGAGGCAAAATTTTCAGAGAGAATTGGAATGGAAATCTTGCAATGGTCAATGGCATTTCGAATCTCACTACTAACATTTTTACCTATTAGGGATGGATCATCAATTCTAAACACATTGATTCCTGCATCCATAAGGCTATTGCAGAGGTAAGCGGCGAAGCCGCATCTTGTATCAGGGCCATGGAAGGCTAAGAAAACTTCACTTCTTTTCTTCTCCAAAAAGTAAAGATATACTGCAATCCAATATGACGAATCAAAATGATGATGACGCAATCCAATATGACAAATCAAAGTGATGATGATAAAATGAAGCTAGTATGAACATTATATGAAAAATCAAAACAGTCCAATGTGACTTTTAGAAGCCACGAAATTGGTCTAGGTTATAAACCACGCAAACCCTACACGCCTTCTTTATGGGGGAATCGAAGGGAGGCCAAAGCTCTCCTATGACGAACATAGAGAATACTTGGGAATGGGAGGTGCTGGGCTCAAACGGAAGGGAGAGATACCTGATCTTATGTGGTAATAAGACATCAACATAGAAAAAATGGGGAGCCTTTCGATCCACGTCGTCTTCAAAACACTCGACACCTTTGCGACCACCATTTTCACCAGCTCTCCTTCATGCCTGCCCACATATACAAGTGTAAAAACCAGAAACGAGCGTACCGTTTAATTCCTTTATTCCCTAACTCTGGCAATCTGGATCAGTCATTTTCCTCCAAGGGCAGGAAGGTTCGGATTCTGATCTGTAGATTCGTAAATACATACATATACACACACACACACACACACACACATACATACCCATTAGCAATGCCCTGTGATGTCCATCCTCTAATGCCTGCGACAGAAGTCAGCGCAAACTCCCAATTTTGCACGTCTCTTGAGCTGCAATGCCTTCTATGTTCCCGTAGAGCCTTTCCGAAAATACCGCGTTGCTCAAGTACATCAGCTACATCTACCTTATAGAACACAGGGAAGACCAATTTGCGATGCTTTGTGTGGCAATCCATGATCTCATTGAGCTCACGGAGGCATGATTTACTCTGCGCATACTGTTCGGAGATGATAGGGATTGCGATCTGACAATTCCTGATTGCCTGGAGAAGCTCCGAGCCTATCTCCTCGCCAACAGGGAGTGCATCGTTGTCCCTGAATACATGGAACCCAGCATCTACCAGGCTGATGTAGAGGAAATCAGTGAAGCCAGTGCGAGTATCTTCGCCTCTGAAGCTCAGGAACACGTCGTAGTTTTGAGGGACCGCCCTTGTTTTCTTCAGCACGATTTTGCAAGCGTAGATGAGCAGAAGGGCCAGGAGAACATTTGCAAAGGTATACATTTTCTTCTCTTACTCAAGACTTGATGCTTTCAAGACTCAACTCGTTTTCGTTTACCCACCAATCCAAGAACCTCAACGTGAAAACGTTGAATCATTCCGCTTGTGTTTTGCCTCCATGTTTCCAACAGTCACACCAGAAGACACAGTAGAAGATCGAAGCGGAAATAGCGGCTTGAAGAGAAGACGAGGAAGACGACGAAGGTGGACGAGGAGGAGAAGACGACGACTACGACTGATAGTGCGCAGAAGAGAGAGAAAAAATGGAGCGAGCGAAGAGAGGGAGAGCAAGTTTTTTTCTCTCTCTCTCTCTCTCTCTGCGGGGACGGAAGACGGGGAATCTCGTACGGACGCTCGCTGGCCGTTGGATGGAGTCGCTCGCGGAATTTAAGCGTCGATTTAAGCGCCAAAGTCTCTTGAAGTTTAGTGCCGCTCTCCCACTTCCGTTTTTCCTCTTTTTTTTTACTTTAATTTATTTCGCTCTCGGTTTGAATTTACCGGGTTTGGAGGATGATTCCCGATTCGTTCTCGGCAGACGGACGGTCCTGATTTTGGGTTCTTGATCGGGCAAATCTCAAGAAACTTGCCCGATCAAGAACCCAAAATCAGGACCATCCGTCTGCGATTGATTGCGATCATTATCGCTATGAAATTTATTACATTAATTTTCGAGATTGATTCTTTTTTCTTTAATATGTTCTATCTTAACCCTCAACTTTTATCCTTATCACTTCCATACCGTGAGAATTGAATCTCATATATAAAATTAAAAGTATTTGATAACGATCATGTTCCCTTTTCTTATATGCTCACAAACCAAATGAAACGTTTTCATCTTTACAATCTATACTCATTTTGCGTCCATGTCAATATTTGTTTGCCCCGAGTGGCATTTGAAGTCGCTCAAAGCCCCGATCACACCTTTTTATTTCACACATCTTGTCTGCAACTCTGCTTGAGATCTCCATCGATCTTTTCCTTTTAATTTGGTAAAAAATGTTTGAGATATTGAGAACACTCACTCCTTGATACTCCATGTTCTTGCCTTGATGTCATTTAAGTTTCTACTCTTATCAACATCACTCATCATAAATTTCGTCTATGATCGACTCATCTAAAAACCTTTTAATTCTAAAGTTTCTTTTAAAGATTATGAGGGCCTTGTTCCCGCTTGGATTCCACCGGCCAGCACCATATCAATCCGAGACAAAGGAAAAGACATACACTACTAGCAGGGAAAGTTTTGTCGCTTGCCCAAGAAAAAGCCATTAAACAAACTGTCTTTGCTTATATCAAACTTAACTTTATTTATTCCTCGAAAATTTGTTTTCTAAATTAACCTATTCACCCCTTCTATAGCCTCAACATGATCGATGAATTAGCTAATGCAGTTTCTTCTTCTGAAATTCCTGTTTCTGTCATTTTAATCTTGGATTTATTTTTTTTATTTCACTTTTTATTATTATGAGGGGCTGAAAGTTATCTTGAAGGCGTATGTCCGGACTGTGCTTTTTCAGATTGAGTTTTGAGTGTGAACTTTCGCTTTTCAGTAAAGAGGGCAATGCTGAATGTTTCGAACTTTTTAGAACATGATCCCTCGTTAGAAAAAGAAATTTCTTTAGCATGTCAGTATTTTTTTAATAGAACCATACGTAAGATCTATGCCGATCATATCTGGGGGGAAATTATCCAAAAAGTTTTAAATTTATTATATTTTTGTCAATTCAGTTATAAATATTTCAATTATGCCAATTGAGCTCTAAATCTTTGCCCGTTTTGCTACGTTTTGCTAATTAAGTCAATTCGGCCAATTTTAGCTAGAAATTATTGATGTGGATGCTAGCTATTCTACGTGATACCACGGGCGTTGACGTAAACATATTTAATAATATTTTAATATTTTTCCGAATTTTTATTATTTTATTTTATTTTATTTTATTTTATTTTTTCTAACCTATTTTTTGAACCCTAGGCCGGCAAGGTGGCTAACCGACCCTCTCAGTTGGTAATTTCTTTAGTAAATTCAATTTTATTATCAGTAATGTCGAGGTAGAAACGACTGCTTAGACTAATAAGGGCGCACTTCAAGTTCAAGGCACATATCATTTTTTGGTGTAAAGGGCGTGTGATAATTAAGGAGTGTTGTCACATGCCCCCTTTTCTTTTCTGAACAGCCCGTTATTTTACAGAGGGCAATTTGATAGCGGATTGGATTGTCAAATCCCATGCTTGTGCATCATTTTGTGTGATCGATTCTTTTACTTAAGTGGGGAGACATTGAAATATGATGTAATAATAGATGTTTATATCAAATTTTACAAATATATCAAGTTAAACTAAAATCATCTTTCCCATATTTCCTTCCCCCTAGGGGTGAGCATCGGTCCAGGATCAACCCTAGACTAACCTTGGACTGGCCCAACCCTGCTGGTCCTAGTCCGGTTCTCAGGGTGATCAGGTCGGTCCTTGGTCATAGAATTCTTGGACCAGCACTATGCGAGTCGATCCTCGATCCTGAGAGTTCCGGGTTGGTCCAACCCGAACCAACCCTGATTATATATATATATATATATATATATATATATATATAAATTTTTATATAGGGAAAACCTTAAAATAAATAGCGTCAACAACATTAAATAGCTCATTAGTGGGGAGTTCAAGTAATTTTACATTATTCTTTAATAACTTAGATTTTTAATGTTTTTTACAGTGTCAATAGTCATAATTTAGGAAGGAAGAAAATGTTTTTGTGAGGAGTCTTCACACGTCTAAAAAGGCATAAACAACTCCTTATGGCATCTTTCTCTAAATTTGTTCTCTTCTATCTTATTTGTCATTTTAGTCTTCAATTTACCAAAACCGAAAGAAACAATTTCTCCGCTCGCCACTTGACACTTGTCTTGCTCGCTTTGGGTCATTCATGTCGCTCGCCGCTTGATGCCCGCTTGGCTTGTTGCTTCCCGCTTGACATTCAATGCTCATTTTGTTCGACGCTCACCCCACTTGACCCTCACTGCTTGCCTTTCTTAGCTGACCTCGCTCATCATCGAATCCTTAGGTCGGTACAGTCCTCGGTTGCCCTTTCAAGGAGTACAAAAAATGAAATAAAAAATTATTGGTTGGTCCTAGGTTGACTTGGAAATCGGACCGAACCCATTATGTCAATCCAGTCCTCAATCGCTTTTTTAAGGAATACAAAAAATGAAATAAAAATTATCGTTTGGTCCCGGGTTGACCCTGGAACCGGACCGATGGGTTCGGTCCTTGGTCCCAAACTCAATAGGGTCCGTCCTCGGTCCCAAAAATTGAGGATCGACACTGTGCGAGTTGGTCCTAGGGTTAGGGGTGGACCACCCAACCCGGACCATGCTCACCCCTACCCCCCCTTTTCTTTATAATGTTGACTAAGATCAAGCTCGTGCTAATATTGCAGTTTTTAGACAATTATAACAAGAGACCGAATCTTATGATACTCAAATGGTATTTGGTTATATGAAATTAGTTACGCCATTCTCGTGCCAATATGCCCATAGGTTACACTCATTTTGTGTGCATATCACCTCAGTCCATGTCTTCAGACTTCACTAGCCTTATTATAATATTATAAAAAAATTTCTTCAATTGATTGTTGACATGTAAATTTTGCATGTTCATTTAGGGTTTAATTGCATAGGAAACTAGGGATTAATTTTTAACCCTTAAACAAAAATAATTTTCATAAAATTGCATGTTCGGAGAATTTGCATTAATATTTATAGAATTTTCTTGAAAAATATTTTAAAAAAAAAAAAAAAAGAAAAAGAAAAAAATTAACTAATTAATTAAAAAAAAAAAAAACGTAGGCGGGGCCGGGCTGCCCCGGTCCCTTCTTTTCCTTTTCGTCTTTTCCGCTTGGGCCCGGCCCGTCCTTCCCTCTTCCTTTTCTTTTCGGCCCGGCCCTCTTCTTTCTCTCCTTCTTCCCGTCCTTCCCTCTCGCGAATGGAACGACGCTGGTACGGGGAGCGACGGTGAACACAGCGACAGAGGCAGAGCAGGAGGAGGAGAGGGCGCGTGATTCCCTGGTCGGGGCCAGGCCGGCAGGGCAGCTGGCGGTGTCAGAAGCCACGCGACTCGGTTTGGCCTACTACGCCACCCTCACGGCCGTTGGACGGACTCCGGCGCCCCCGGGCTTCCTTTCCCGACGCCATATTTTCGGTAAGACAGACCCGGTTGCTTTGTTTTCAATTTGGGAGTCGATTTCCCGAGGATCCCGACTCGGAAGACATTGCGTGGCAGGTCGGCCATAGCTCGATTCGTCTCGAGCTCGCTCTCTAGCCACCGTCTTCGAGCCGGTTTTGGCCGAGCCGGGAAACCGAGAGCCGTTCCCTTTGTTAGTCCATACGCGTTGTTGTTGCGTTTTGCGGAGCTTGCTGCTGTTGATTTCAAGTATGTCTTGGGTGATTTCTTCCAAGTCTGAATGTACGCTCGGGATGTGAGTTGCTCAACGTTCTCTCTTCAAACCACTGCACACCATTTGTTTGACAAAATGTTGGAACCAAGGTCGTACGCATTTTCTTCCGATTTTGAGTTGCTCCGGATGTGTTGCGGTAGAGTTCGCTCAATGATGATTTTTCACTGATCTCAACATATGTTTTTTTTTCCTCTGTCACTGTGGTTCAATATGTCGAGTCTTGGTTGGCGCCTCAGGCCGGTCACGATGGCTTATATGGTATCGATGATGATGATGATGAGGCAAATTTAAATCGAATTACTTTTAGTTACAAAGTTTTGATTTAATTAACCAATGGTGACATGAGCTTGAGAAACCACTTTCAGATGCAAAGCTCCGATTCGCTTTGGGTTGACTGTTGATTATTGTTTATGAGCCCTATCCTGACTTCGAATGTTATCTACTATTATGTAATTTTTAATTCATTATATGATTTATGATTGATACTCTGCACATAATCTTTGTTGTGCAGAGACACTCCGTGGTGCAGTGCTTTAGTGCGTGGAACATATAATCTTGAGCTGTGCTGCACAAAGCATCATGGCAAGAGCCTTATCGAATCTACTACACAAGGGCATTACAGGGTCCCCAGCAGGAGGCTCTAATAAAATGGTGAGCTTTTGTTCCTGCATCAACTGGCGTAAGATGTGGTCATACTGGTTATTATTGTATGGATGGAGGCACATAGGATTAAATTCTGAAGATAAAAGATGGTTTTTGAGGTGTGCCCTAAGATATTGAGTAGAAGCTAAGAAGAAAACCGAAGTAAATCGTGGAGTCACTGTAACCGTTTTCCGTCTTTACTCCAAAAGGTCTTAACTGGAATTACATAGGTTATTTCCGCAAGGACCCCAAGTTGCTTCTTCTCCAGCATGAAGGTTGTGCTTATGTGATGCTCCATTGATGGAAGTGCATTGCTGGCCATTACTGGCAATGACTTCCTATTTCAAACTTTAGTGTCTTTTCTTAGCCATTGCCAATGTAAAAACTTTTAAATAAATTCTCAAACTTGTTTCTCAAAGTATAGCGAAGGGAGTGACCGACTGTGATAAAAGCCATTGGCTATTTGTCAGGTGTTTGGATGCTCTTAACTCTCAAGCCTTATCTCTGATAATGTCTGAATTAGTCGAGTCTGTATGTTATTTTATATATGCAATATTTGCTAACAACCCTTTTGCAACCATTATTAGCAGGCATCTGCATCGTTTATTCAAAGAGGAATGAGATACTCCACAACTGTACCAAATGACCCTGACACGCATGATGACTTCAAACCTATGGATAAGTTTCAGGACTCTGCCACTTCTTTAAAAGATGTTGTTGAACAGGTAGGTGCTCTGAGATATCACATGACATTATTATACAGTTCTTCGTTATGTTCTGCGCCCTGTTACTTTGGTAATCTATTCTCTTTGTTAGTTTAACTTTGTTAGTTTATGATTTAGGATGTCAATGAAAATCCAGTGATGATATACATGAAAGGGGTCCCTGAGTTTCCACAGTGTGGGTTCAGCTCTCTAGCTGTAAGAGTATTGAAACATTACAGTAAGTTCTCTTGCCTTTTATAGGGTTTTGCCTTTTATAGCATTTTCAGCACGTCTTTGGTGGACTTACCTACTGGCATTTTCAATTTGAAAGACTATGGAGAAGTAGCACTGACAAATTTGGCTGTTGAATGCATTTTCTGATTTTTGTTTTAGGCTTGGACCAGAACTTTGCAAAATGTGCTTCACTGAGCTGGTTATGATGTATTTAGGGGGAAAGTATCTGGAGTGGATTGTTTTTAATTGGTACAGGAATTAGCATAGAGCTGATCTTGACTTCTCTGGATAATGCTATTGAAGGAATATACTCACATT
The DNA here is from genome assembly GCA_014182715.1 of Eucalyptus cloeziana. NCBI lineage: Eukaryota > Viridiplantae > Streptophyta > Magnoliopsida > Myrtales > Myrtaceae > Eucalyptus > Eucalyptus cloeziana. Next base: position 1,604,922 of record CM024637.1, on the reverse strand, counting down.
CCAAATGAACCTATCTAGAAAACTGTGGATATACAATTCCAAGTATAATTACTGATGGGAATGTGAGATTACGTAGCTACTGCATTCCCAAGTACTAGAGTAGCGCATGAGACTTGAGTTCTGATGCTGATCATCCTTTTGCATGTGTTATCACTTCAAACATCAACATTTAGTCAGCTCTACCAGTAAACAAATGGTACCAAAAATGATTATGTTGAAATTCTTTGTCATCTATAGTACCTACACATCTCATGCCTCAGCAGGAGAATTCTGAAGGCAAACCAGGTGGAGAGTTTTTGTCAAATTCTTAGTTTCCTGAGATTTCAATTATTGAAAGAGCTTTGGTGGGCAAGAAGCTGTAAAATTGGAAAAAATCTATAACCCAAATCAGCTATGTTCATTTTTTCAGCTCGTAATGGTGGATTAATTTCTCTTTCTGTATGATGGGTTTGTGCATAGCTATCACAGCTTGTCATATGCTGATTGCAAGGCTTTGTTGTACATGGAAATATAATATTATCCATGTCTTTTGATGTCCTACACAGATATAATGTCATATACCACACCAAGTGCTAGTGAATGTTGTGCATGGAAGAAAATGTCAGCCATTTCATTAATATCTATTTCTTCTCAGATATTGTTTCCCTCATGATGTGTTAAATTTTGGGATTTGATCAATTGAACCTGCTGAAGTCTTCTTACCACCCTTGCAGATGTTCCATTAAGTGCTAGGAATATTTTGGAAAATGCAGAGCTGAAAAGTGCTGTGAAAGCTTTCAGGTGAGTCTCACCTCCCTTTTGACAGAGCGTAATTTTGGCTGATTTTTCAGAGGACATTTTTCTTGTACACTGAAAATGCAAAATGCTTTAAAGGCCTTTCATTTAACGTATTTAATAATGTCAAGATGATTAAGTGTTGATGTACTACCTCAAAGTTATAGCAGTCAATGTAGGTTTTCTTCGATGTTTTCATTTCTTGTCAAACAGAATACTTCAGCCTCTAGTATCTGCCTAGAAATTAACCATCACATCAATGCACTTTGGTACTAGTATGCACTTCTGGATTTTTAGCTACATTTGGAGAACAAGTGTATGACATCGTGTCATGGATTTTATTCTTCATAGTATAGATCAACTTGCAACATGTACCTAATTTGGCTGATCTGTGCTGAATTTTTCAATTGTGGAGATGAGATTTCATACGATTCTGTTTCCTTATCCATTCTTTCTTATGCAGCCACTGGCCCACTTTCCCCCAGATATTCATCAAGGGGGAGTTCATTGGAGGTTCTGATATTATTATGAATATGCACCAGGTAAGGGTTCTTTCGATACTATTTCTGCTCTTCCTACTTCCAATTAATTTTGCTGATGTGGCCTTTTCTCCATCCAGAGTGGAGAGCTGAAGGAGAAGCTCAAGGATATTGCAACCAACCAGGAAAAGTCTGCTTAAGCAATACATGGCCAAGTAGATATAACTGGAATTTTGGAGTTTGTGAGGTTTTCATTCAACCATGTTTTTCTTTCTGCTCTTCCTACTTTCAATTTAGGTGCTTCGTGATGACCATTGAGAGGGTAACAATGAACTTTACCTTGAATAATTATGTTCTTATACCTGATCAATGCATCAAAATAATGTAACTTATATTTTGATTTATATATCAAATTTTGCACGGCCAATACTTGCAGCAGATTAGAGTGGTCACATGGTGATTTTGCTACTCTCGCTGTTTTTTTTTCAGTGCAAAAAAACGAGGCATTGTCTATGATCATCTTTTTATCTATTTATTTATTTATTTATAGCTGAGACTATCAGCGTACATGAACAATAAAATATTTTGCACCCTCTGTTAGATATCTATGTTGGCAAGGTATGCCCCTAGTTTTCTGTTCATTTTGAGTAATTTGTACTAATTGGAAGAAAGAAATGAAAATGCGATTTAGGTGTGCGAGCAGGAAAAAAATTTATTCTGTTGAACTCTTGATGAAGGGCAGGGGAAGATCCTCCAAGCTTCCACTGTTGCACGTTCCTCTTCTATTAGGATTTAGAATGTTTCAAAGCATCGCTCAAGACGTCATTTCCACATTGGATTGTATTATTCAGACAGCTATTCCAAAATTCGTTCTCCACCATTTGGGATTTCGTGTATGATATATCAAAAGATGAACTAACGCAGGTTTCGTCATCTGCAACTGTATCTTTGGGGGAAAAAAAGCTATTTAACGGATGTATAGGGGCATTATAAACTCTTGTCATATGTTTGTTTGCTCCCAATAGAAACTAATGATTATAAGAGAGAGAAGATTATGCTCTTTAAGACAATTTCTCGTAATCAAAGACATGGCAATTGAAAGAGTAGCAGGACTCTTGTTTCCTCTCCTTTTCTCTATAGCTCTTCCATATTCATCTCATACTTCAGTTTTATAGGGACTAGGGAGAACTTGAGCAAATTGCATTCGATTCCAGAAGTGATCTCCATGGTGCTTCGACATAGTGCCTATACTAATGACAATGGTTGGACTACAAAGCACAAAGGGACGGAGGACAGAAGAGTGCATGGTCGATGAAGACCACCCAAGTTCGTCTAGGGTTTAGGGAATGTTCCTAGGGATAGGCGAGAGTAATTGCACCAGTTTGTCTAGGGTTTAGGGAATGTTCCTAGGGATAGGTGAGATAGTAATTGCACCAGGTTCTAGAGTTCTCTCGGCATAAATGCCGGTAGTTGGTAGGTTGGAAGATTCGTTCTCATATGCTAGATTGAATATTGATTAATGGTTGTAATGAGAGGGTCACTAGTATAAAAAGGGGTGCCCCTCCCCCTCATTGTGATCATCCAAGCCATTTTGATTATACACATTTCTTTTCTTTTCCAAAGCTTCTCTTTTTACGATCTGGATGAGCAAGCGACCGATCCAATGATACAAACAATCCAAAAAACCTAAATTGTCACGCCGTCTTGATCTTGAATGATCAACTTGTCACACATGAATCTTATTTTTATCTTATTATAGCAACCAGGAAAATAGATGCTGCAAACTTACAACGCCAGATTTGTCACTAATTTGTGGCTCATTTCACCTCTAATTGCAAGATTACATCCCAACATATTCATCTAATTGCAAGATATCCCAAAACAAATTCAACAAGCATATCCCATCGCTCATAGGTACTTCCACGCTCGAGATTCTTATGTCGAGGATATGCGTTATAGTTGCAGGGCTCCACTTTATAGAAGATGGGCAATACTTTTGCCCATTTTCTTCTTGCATTCAACAATTTGAGCTAGCTTGACGCAAGAATATGAGAAGTCAAATTTTTTAGAGATGATTTGAATACATATCTTGCATTGGTCGATGGCATTACGAATCTCATGAGCAATGTCTTTACCTTTGAGGGACGGACAATCACTATTAAACACTTTAATTTGGACATTCACAAGACTGACCTCAAGGTAAGAAGCCAATTTGGATTGAATATTTTGGCTGTAAAACACTTGCCATTTAATTTCTCTTATTTTCTTCTCCAAAATGTATGGATACACTGTGGTACCAAATTGATGGTGATAAAATTTAGCTATCATACGAAATATTATGAAAGACCAAATTAACTTTAAACCACTCAAGGTTCTCACATGATGAACACACTTATGAATGGTAGGTAGACCTTTGGCTCAAACGGAATTGGGAGATACTGAGCTTATGAAAGTGGGGAGTTGTTTAATCTACTTCGTCTTCAATTCATTCGAAACCTTTGGACCACCATTTCTACCAGCTCCACTTCATGCCTGTCCATATATTATATATAAACAAAGTTAGAGTTGCGGTTTGATTCTTCCTTTCCATCCAAGTCCACACCCAAATGAGCGGCGGATGTTTTCATGCCCTATTAGGCAACTTTCTTTCACACCAAAACAGTGAACATAACATAATTTGACTCCATTGCCCACGTGCCCATTTTATAAGGGACACGGTTCAGATCCTTTTTAAGTGCGAGTTCAGCTATTGACGAAATATGATGGGTCTTGACTGCCATTATACCATTATAGGTTACATAACATACCCATCAACAAAAGCTCTGCGATGTCCAATCCTCCAATCCTCGCTACAGAAGTCTGCACGCTTCCCTCCATATTGGCACTTCTTCTTGGCCGTACCGCATGGCATGTTTAGATAGATCCTCTCCAAATTTAACTGCGATGGCAACCCACGTCAACATAATTCACCTCATAGAATGTAGGGAAGACTGATTTGCCATGCTTTCTACGACAATTCACCATCATCTCAGTGAGCTCCTGATTACACGAGCTTGTCAAACATGGCCCCATTTGATTTTACTTTGGGGAAATGTCAAAATGCAACTACATTTGAGTTAAAGGGGTTTCCTGAAATGTAAATAATGTTTGATGAATTGTAATTTTAAAGTGCATTGACAAACAACTTTGGTTTAAATACCGTTTGATAAAAATTACATTTGCCAAGGACTTTTACTAAATTAAAAAAAGAAAGAAAAGGTTTTTACATATTTTTTTGGGAGTTTAGCCGCTAGACGGTCTCGCCTAAGACTTGAGGTGGTGTGACCTAGGCGATGTCGCTTGAGGTCAAGTGGTGGTCGCCGGTGCGCAACCTCTTGGCGACGATTGTCAACCTTCGATCGACTTTTCCATGTAGTGGTCTTTGCAGGAGATGAACAATAAACAAGGGACCAAGACTTGCACTTTGAGAATGCAACTTCACAAAAGACCTCCAGACCTATTTTGAGCTAAAGGCTTTTAGAGCCATTTGAAGATATAATTGTATTTCCCCAAGGTTGAGCAAAAAACAAATCAAACGCATTTGTATTTGGTTAAGGGATTTTAGAGACCTAAAGCCCATTGCAAATACTGAATTAAATGGGCCCGTATCCTAAGTTAAAGACAAAATCATCCTTCCCACATTTGCTTTGTTTTGTGTTGACCGGAATCCAAACATGTGGTGCTGATATCGCGAGTTTTAAATCCCTCTAGTGACAGACCAAATCTGATCGCATTAAATGGTGTTGCTTATGAGAATTTCGTTTCCGTCGCTATTTGTGCCGCTATGCCCATCATCTACAAATAATTTTGTGCGCGTCAATATTCTTTTGCCCCGCGATCTGTGCCATAAGACTCTTTTTTTTTTTTTTTTTTTTTGGTGTCATAAGACTTCGCTAGCATTCCTTAATGGCTTTCCCTTCTCCACTTCATCCATCCTGTCTCAACTCTTTTTTGGGTGATATCTCTGTTGATTTTCCTCTTCTTCTTTTTGGCAAAACAAATTCGAATCGAACGCAGAAGCTCCTTGGCACTTTGAGAGCGATTGTTTTACAGAGACCAATTTGAGAGCGAATTGGATTGCCAAATCTCATACTTGTGCATCATTTTGTGTGATCAATTCTTCTACTTAAGTGGGGAGATGTCGAAATATGATGTAATAATCGATGTTTATATAAATTTTTATATATATATCAAGTTAAACTAAAATAATCTTTCCCATGTATCCTTTTTTTTTTGGTTATGTTGAGTAAGATCAAGCTTGTGCTAATATTGCAGTTTTTAGAAACATATAACAATGGAATGAATATTATGATACTCATGGTATTGGTTATATGAAATTAGTTATGCCATTATCATGCCAATATGCCCATAGTTTACACTCATTTTGTGTGCATATAGCCTCAGTCCATGTCTTAAGACTTCACTAGCATTATTATTATCTTATAAATTTTTTCCTTCAACTAGTCATTTACACCTAAATTTTGCGTGTTCATTGATGGTTTTATCGTGTGGAAAATTATAAATTAATTTCTAACCCCTAAACAAAAATAATTTTCATAAAATTGCATAGCATATAGATGTTGGAGCATTTGCATTAATATTTACAGAATTTACTAGAAAAATATAAAAAGTAGAAAAAGAAAAAGAAAAAAAATTAACTAATTAATTTTTTTAAAAAAGGAGGCGGGGCCGAGCTGCCCAGGTCCCTTCTTTTCCGCTTGGGCCCGACCTGTCCTTCTCCCTCCCTTCTCCTTTCGGTCTGGCCCTCTTCTTTATTTCCTTCTTCCTGTCCTTCTCTCACGCGAATGGAGCACGCTGTTACAAGAGGAATAGTGAACTATGAAACACCGACACTCTCCAAGAGCTCACGTGTTGTGTCGACACTTTGGCGTACGTGTCCCCAATACTCTCGACACTGGCCAACACGCGTGTCGAAAAATCCGACACTGGTGCTAACTTTTCCGACACTCTCCGACACTCAGTCGGAATTCGACATACAAAAAAATTCAATAAACGACAAAGTCAAAATATATATATGTGAAAAAATAAAATAAAATAATAAAAATAATAAATAGAGAAAGAAGAAAAAACCTAATCTTTTCTTAGATTCTCACTTCATGTGATATACAATTCATCTCTGAAGTTTTTTTTTTGTTTTCCTTTTCCAACATAGTTAACATGCAAGTTTAGAATATGAATCGCTTGTTTTTTCTCTAAATTTTATGAATGATTGAAATAGAATTAAATTTATCAAATTGAAAGAATAATATTAATAAATGGCGAATTAATTAATTATTTATGTATATACAAAAATATATATTTAATATATAATGTCCCAACGTATCAAAATCCTTTATATTTTAAAATATTGTTTCCTGTTGCATGTTGTGGGTCATTATCGGTGTTACTTAGACAATGAACCCAGCGAGAGAGGCAGAGCAGGAGGACAGGGGCGTGATTCCCGGGTCGGGGCCAGGCCGGCAGGGCAGCTGGCGGTGGCAGAAGTCGCGCGCGCCTGCCTCCCGGTGGCCGTTAAAAGGAGAGAGGGCCGAGAGTAGGGAAAAATAGAGAGATATCGGCAGAGAGACGCGCGCCGCGGGGGGGTTTTGAGAAGGAGAGCAAGAGGCCGAAACCGAGAGCGACTCGGTTGGGCCTTCTCGGCCACCGCCACTGCCGTTAGACCGACTCCGGCGCCCGCGGGCTTTCTTTCCCGACGCCATGTTTTCGGTAAGTCGATTTCCTGAGGATCGCGACTCGGAAGATATTGCTGTGGCGGTCGGCCGTTGCTCGATTCGTCTCGAGCTCGCCATCTAGCCACCGTCTCCGAGCCGGGTAGGGGTCCCCCCGCGACTCCACAAACCTTTTGTGGCCTCGCCCTGTTTTGTCCATACGCGGTGTTGCGTTTTACGGAGGCTGCCGCTGTTTATTTCAAGTATGTCTTGGTGATTTCTTCCAAGTCTGGATGTACGCTCAGGTTTTGAAATGCTCAACGTTCTCTCTTCAACCCATCGCACACCATTTGTTTGACAAAATGTTTGAACCAAGGTCGTACACATTTTCTTCCGATTTTGAGTCGCTTCGAACGGGTAGTGATAGAGTTTGCTTAATAGTGATAGCATTTTCAGCACGTCTTTGGTGGGCTTACATACTGGCATTTTCAATTTGAAAGACTGGAGAAGTAGCATTGACAAATTTGGCTATTGAATCTATTTTCCGATCTTTGATTTAGGGTTGTACTGGAACTTTGCCAAATGTGCTTCACTGAGCTGGTTATGATGTGTTTAGGGAGGAAAGTACTAGAGTGGATTGTTTTTAATTGGTACAGGAATTAGCATAGAGCTGATCTTGACTTTTCTGGATAATGCTATTGAAGGAATATACTCACATTCCAAATGAATCTATGTAGAAAATCATGGATATACAATTCCAAGTATAATTACCACTTGGAATGTGAAATTACGTAGCTACTACATTCCAAGGTACTAAAGTAGTGCATGGGACTTGAGTACTGATGCTGATCATCCTTTTGCATGTGTTGTCACTTCAAACATCAACATCCAATCAGCTCTACCAATAAACAAATGGTACCAAAAATTATTTTGTTGAAACATCTTTGTCATCTATAGTACCTACACATCTCATGCCTCATTGGGAGCAGTCTGAAGGCTAACCAGGTGGAGAATTTTTGTCAAATGCTTAGCTTCCCGAGATTTCAATTATTGAAAGAGCTTTGGTGGGCAATAAGCTGTAAAACTGGAAAAAATCTAACCCAAAGTAGCTAAAATCATTTTTTTCAGCTTGTAATGGTGGATTAATTTCTCTTTCTGTATGATGGGCTTCTCCATAGCTATCACAGCTTGTCATATGCTGATTGCAAGGCTTTGTTGTACATGGAAATATAATATTATCCACATCTTTTGATGTCCTACACAGAGATAATGTCCATATACCACCCCAAGTGCTAGTGAATGTTGTGCATGGAAGAAGATGTCAGCGATTTCATTCATATCTATTTCTTCTCACGTATTGCGGTCCCCTCATGATGTGTTAAATTTATGGATTTGGTTGATTGAACCTGCTGAAGTCTTCTTACTACCCTTGCAGATGTTCCATTAAGTGCTAGGAATATTTCGGAAAATGCAGAGCTGAAAAATGCTGTGAAAGCCTTCAGGTGAGTCTCACCTTCTTGTTGAGAGTGCGTAATTTTGGCTGATTTTTCATGTAACATTTTTCTTGTACACTGAAAATGCTTCAAAGGTCTTTTATATAGCAAATTTAACAATGCCAAGATGATTAAGTGATGATATACTGCCTTGATGTTATAGCGGCCGATATAGGTTTGCTTCGATGTTTTCATTTCTTGTTGAACAGAATACTTCAGAGCCTCTAGTATCTGCCTAGAACATTAGCCGTCACATCAATGCACTCTGGTATTAGTATGCACTTCTGGATTTTCAGCTACATTTTGAGAACAAGCATATGACAGTGTGTCATGGATTTTATTCTTCATAGAATAGATTAACTTGCAACATGTACCTATATTGGCTGATTTCTGCTGAAATTTTCAATCGTGGATATGAAATTTCATGCAATTCTGTTTTCTTAGCCATTCTCTCTTTTGCAGCCACTGGCCCACTTTCCCCCAGATATTCATCAGGGGGGAGTTCATTGGAGGTTCTGATATTATTATCAATATGCACCAGGTGATGGTTCGTTCGATACTATTTCTGCTCTTCCTACTTCCAATTAATTTCGCTAATGTGGCTTTTTTCCCGTCTAGAGCGGAGAGCTGAAGGAGAAGCTCAAGGATATTGCAGCCAACCAGGAGAAGTCTGCTTAATGGCTGATTAGAGAGAACATGAATTTTGGGGTTCATGAGGTTTTCATTCAACCATGTTTTTCTTTCTGCTCTTCCTACTTCCAATTTAGGTGCTTTATGATGACCATCGAGAGTGTAACAATGAACTTACCTGGGATGATTCTGTTCTTATACCTGATTAATGCATCGAAGTAATGTTAGCTTCTATATTGATTTTGGTGTCAAATGTTGCACGGCCAATACTTGCAGCAGGTTAGAGTGGATGTATGGTGATTTTGCTACTCCTGCTGCTTGTTATGTTCAGTGCAAAAAAAATGAGACATTGTCTATGATCCTCTCTCTTTTTTAGCCGGATCTATCAGCGAACCTGAACAATAGAATATTTTTCACCCTCCGTTAGATCTCTATGTTGGCAGGGTATGCGCTGAGTTTTCTGTTCATATCGTGTAATGTGTACCACTGAAGCAATCACGTCAGAATAAAGAAATGAATATGCGATTCAGGTGGTGAGCACGAAAATAAGTGATTCTATTCAACTCTTGATGAAGGGCAAGGGAAGGTCCTCCAAGCTTCCACTGTTGTATCTTTTTCTTCTACTAGGATTTAGAATGTTTCCAAGCAATGCTCAAGATGTCATTTCCTTTCAGAAAGGAAGAGAAGGTTTTATACTCATTGACTTCTGATATAACCCATCTTCCACATTGGATTCTACTGTTCAGACAGCTATTCCAAAATTTTGTTCTCTTTCATTTGGGAAACTAACGACCATCAAAGGTTTCGTCATCTGCAACTGTATTTTTAGCAAAAAAAATGCTATTCAAATGATATATGAGAGTATTACATACTCTTGTCATATGTTTTGTTTGCTCCCAATAGACACCAATGATTATAAGAGAAGGTCATACTCTTTGAAAATTTCTCGTATTTAAGCCTTGGCGAATGAAAGAGGAACAGGATTCTGTTTCCTCTCCCGTTATCCACTCTTTCCCATTCATCTCACACCTCGGGTTTATAGGGACTAAGGGAGAACTTGAGCTAATTTCATGTGATTCCAAAAATGATCTCCTAATGCTTCAAAATAGTGCCTGATGCTAGTGATGATGGCTGGGCTACAAAGCATAGACGTCAAAAGGAGGGAGGACGGTATGCATCTCCACGAAAGCTGAGGACATGCTCATTCATTTCTGCCTTGAGGATCAAAATCAGTCATTTCAATTTTTCGTCTTCCTTTTGGGGAGAAGAATTCCCATCTCTATATATTCATATATGATGACTGCTCATGTAATTTCGAATGGGTTGTTGGAAAAGGAAATCCTTAAGTATGTTTTCATGCCCCGGGGAAGCTTGATATCACCGTGAGACCCTCAGTCCAGCGGCATGGTTGTCTATAGGGGACCCTGTCTATTGAGATATGCACGGAAGACAGAAATTTCACCACCATAGTCAACCCATAGCTAGATCTAAATCAGGAACTAATTGAAATTATCCATGTTTGGCCAGAGCTAAAGCCAATCCTTTGATTTGGTTCCTTATCAGTAGTGATGCCACAAGCATGAACTCTGAAATGTAGTTGAAGCTTTCTCCTGCATAAAAGGGAAGGTACACATATATGAACTGATTACTCAAACATCTGTCCACAAATGCTTGCAACACCAGCCATACTCTGGGGTTACCAACGGCCACTTCAAAACTGTCACTCCTTTTCGTCTTATTTCAACTCTAATCGCAAGCCTGCGCCAAAATATATTCAAGAAGAATATTCTCAAAATAAAAAGATTGTTCCTTGCATCGAAGCAACTCAAATCTAGGGAATCATATTCACAGCTCCTGGAGCAAGTATTCCACATTTGGAGTACCAAATCGAATGCAAAATTGCCAAAGTTTTCATGCTGAAGAAAACCTTAAAGACATTCTTAGATCCGAAAGAGAGGAGAAAAGGGGAAGTTACGCATAAAGAAGAAAATGAATGCCCTATCACCTGTTCTAGTGCCAAATACTCGTCTTGTACACACTGTTGCGAGAGCTAACAGATGTGATGAACGGCCGTAGTGTCAATAAAGTGAATGCTGAAGAAGTAAGAGGTACGCCATTCATCTGATTATGATAAATAAATGAAATTTTCTTTCAATAAACAAAGGAAAAGAAAAAGCAAAAGATGGATGAATTCTGGAGGAAATGCGCTGTTAATCGTGTCACATTCTAAACGAGAAAGTTGAGCGAATTCTAAATTATTGTTGGCCTCGCACCAACTCATTGTAAATCTCATTTTACATAACCTGATACATTATTAAATGTTCCCAGCCGGATTCAAAAATGAAATGTTCCTTTCACAACACGTGTAGCATGTCGATTAACTCCAAAAGAATTGTTCGCTAGTCTTTAGAAAATTAATGCAAATGATGGAACTGGATTAGTTTCCTTATGAAACTATTTGAAGAAGAGCAGTAATGCAATTCGGTAGAGCTGATAATCACATAGCGAACAAAATGCAATACCCGGGAAATGACAAACTAAACTGGTGAAGTCGTAGAAGTCATCTATGATCACAGTTTAACAGAGTTTCAGTGTTTAGAGTTTGCAAGCTACCGGAGTCACGAGAATTCAACGAACTTACGATCTCTAAAAAGGTGGAAGTGATGAGGATTTCCTGTGACTGGTATGCAGCAAGGATTCCGAAGTTCTACAGGTCAAGATCACCAGGTTTGTTGATTCAAATCTAATAGAATTTTGATGTTTGCGTTGTACAGACGAAAACTATTACTCGCTTATTTTGAATGGGCGTAGATAATCAAGATTAACCTGACACTAGCAGTGCTCTGATATTCACAATGATGAATTTCAGCCTCGCAAGACCGGTTTGCGACTTTAGTCGAAGTTTCTCGACAGATTCTGCATTCATATGCCTTTACTACTAGACAGTTTGTTTTTCAAGTTTTCTTTTCAATTCATTAAGGATTACTCAAAATCTCATTTCCACCTGGGTTCCCTCAGTGGTCTTTTGGGCGTTTTTCTTCTCCCAATTGAAATGCCTTTTCTACGCGAGACCATAACTTTGTGCAAAGAGGCATAGTCCTTTCGAAGGAGAAAACCGCATCGGATGGCAGAGGAAGGTTTCCTGGTCAGGTGGGGAAAAAATAAATTAAAGAATGATATTGGACTCTATTGCACTATTTCGACACGTTTTTTAGGTTAATTTTTACCATTGGCAATTTTTTAATGGAATGAACTAATTTGAGAGAGTAAGAACGCGTTTGATAATGATTATGTTCCTAAAAACAATTTCTGAAAGAACGTGTTTGGTAGGATTCTTAAATTTCTATTACTAGTACATAAATATGTTTGGTATGATTCTTAATTTTAATACTTTATTATATTTTTCTTATTTTTCTCTTTTTCCTTATTTTTCTTGTTTTTTCTTTTTCTTTCTCTTCTTCTTCCTCCTCCTTTGTAGCTGGTCGCTGGCCACCGGTTGGGCAAGGTTCGACGAGCTCACTGGAGCCTCGCCTTGGCTAGGTGAGGTCAGCTTGAGCCTTGCCGATGAAGAAGAAAAGGGAAGAGAAGAAGAGAAAAGAGAAGAAAATAGAAGAGGAGAAAAAAATTGGAATTGATTCTAAGAATTGTTTTCAGAAACAAAAAAAACAACTTTTTCTACTTCTTGATTCTGTTCCAAATATATTTTTAGGAATAAAAAATTTACCAAACGAATTTCTGTTCTTTTTTTGCTTTTAGGAATAAAAGAACAGAATCAATTGTTTTTAGGAGTGTTATCAAATAGGGCCTAAAAGAACTTGTTAGTGGAAAAGAACATAAAGATAAATTCGAAAACCAATTAAGATTTTGAATATAATCTGGACTCAACTTTTTGGGGGCCATAAAATCAATCAATGTTCACTCGGTAATATCGATATATAAAAGGACGGTACCGGTTCCCTGGCGATCATTAAAAAAAAAAAGGATCAACCTTTTCGCCTTAATAAACTGCCTAAGGCTATGCAATCGAGACAAGGACAAAGGCAAAGACACATTGGACTTTTCCCGACTATACATCCACCTTCAATTGCCCCAATCCCTTTTTCAATCATTATACAATATACTTGGATGACAATATATGGTGTGAAATGTTAAAAAAATTAAAAGAAAATTGAATACGTACGATGATGCAACTTATTTATGAGAAGAATAGCGTTTGACACAGAAGGGAGGGGAATAAATTAGCTGCGAGTCTTCGACCAAAAAAAAAAAAAAAAAAATTAGCTGTGAGTCCATCTGCTAACACCAGTTCTGGAACTTAAATAAGTGAATTCGTCAAGTTCAATAGCAGTCGCTTCCGATTCTATTGTATTTACTCACATGCCACATCGTGTCGTTCCTACTCGTAATGAATACGAATATGGAACCGGATTATTTTCCTAATAAATTTGACAGAAGAAGAGAAATAATGAAATTTTTTCTTTTTGCAATTCCTTCGTGAATCCGAGTGGATTGTTCTACTCTATCAGAGAACTAGTATGCAATCAAATATTCCCCTGTGCATCTAAAGAAAAAGCACAATACTTGCAACAACTATCTACAGCGTTTGCCATAAGTCAGATCGACAAGCTAAATCCTTGAACAGATCCAATCGTTGCCTTCTTCTTCCTTTAAAATAGTCCCTCTTGAACACGTTAGCTACGTATCAAATGGCTTATGTTTCCATGCGTGCATGATCAGATTCTAGTTTTAAGAAAGACAAAAAAGCTTAGCAAGCAGATATTCTGTTCCAGAGTGATCGTGCACATTGTAGTATATTTCAACCAATGTTAATGCAAATTGCAAGTGTCTTCGACTTTTCATTTTCTCATCTTGTGTCATTACTGAACAAGCTGAGGTTTCGACTAGTTATAATATGTACTATTACTTAATTAGAAGGCACTCTGCATTTCCAGAGATAACATTTTACTTCCACTCAGTAGCAGCTCCTTCATGCGGCTTTCAGACCAGAGCTGATTGAGCTTGTTATTGTCTGGACATTTTTTTGACTCCTTTCGTTCTCTTCGCCCCCCTGCCCTCATTCACGCTTCTTTCATGTCCTCTCTACATCTGTAGCAGAACAGACTCGTCAAATTTGAATATGAGATCACATCTAAATCCAACAATTGACATGATTAGATTACATACTTGAGTGATCATGTGTTTACAATCTCTTTTACAAGTACCGCTTCAGGCCTGCCAATTGCTTAATAAAATTGAAATAAGCGAGCAGCTAAGAAGTTTCCAGTAGTAGGATAAAAATTAAGCTTTTTTTCTCTATTGCTGCCTCTCAATTGAGAGTGAACCAAGCCCCTTCCCACTCACGGGTTTTTCTCTCTCTTCTACTGTAATGGCCGTGCATTCAATATGTGTGGCCTCCTCTTGCTGTGAGCGTATTATTGTACTTTTATAGGTCTGAGTGTGTCACACTCCAAATCCTTAATCCTAGCAGAAAGGGAGATGACACAGCCGTCCTTCCTCTTAAAGGTAGTAGCCTCAAACTATAACAAGTCCAGTGTCCAAAAGTTCCCTTCTTTAGCTCTCTCTTACTATCGCCACTAATTGAAGAACCTGAAAAATTTTAAGTGGATGAGCAATCAAAGCTCAGTTAGTGGTGCACATCTTTTCTAAGTAAATCGGGCACTCATTTTGCATATTTACCGAGTAATATCAAAAACTCATAATCTCAAATCCAATATATAGTATACGTAAAACACCATGAATTATTTCTTATCAACACAACTTTTTACATATCTAAATAACTCATTTTAAATCAACAACATCGAATCATACATTAATGGTCTATTCCATTGATTAATTTCATATATCATCACATCTCAAATCCCTAGAGGTGGCTCTCATGAGGCCCACGTTATCATGTAGCACTTAGCCCTTGACTAAGGCATATCAATGGTATAAAGCTCTAAAGGTGACTTCCATGAAATTACTTTATCGTATAGCACTTAGTCCTTTATCAACATATATCAATGGTACAAGACTTTAAAGGCCGACTCCCATGAAATTACGATAGCACTTAGTACTTGACTACAGGCCTAGATGTGTCTCCCAGGAAGATACATTACCGTGTATCACTTAGTCCTTTATCAATTCATACCAAAATTGGCTCCACAAACCAAAACATAACTTTTCACAAAATCAATTTTCTCCCCCAAAACCCATTTCGGAATCCGTATCATAAATCGATTTCACGTACCAAATCAAATCACCTTTCATAAACATACAAAAGTCAACGTAATCCTTTCTCAAAAAGGTTTTGCAAACCAAAATATCTCATTTCCCATCTCCGTTCATTAAATAGTATATATATTTTACCATACATTTCTCACACCACTTCGGAATTCATTTCATAAAGAAGTATCATTTTGAAATGTCTTTCTCCTTAAACATGTCCCTAAACATCAAAGAACCCATTCCATAAATCAATTGGCAACTTGCATGATACCTTCTATACCACTTTTTTCAAACGATTCTCAAATGAATAAAATCTAAAGTTATGTATTGAATATGCTATGAACATTACTTTTTCCTTTTAGCCAATTTACAATGTGCACATGATATATCTCATATTTTTCATTTTCAACATGAGTTTAAAAATTAAAGGGAGATAGCACCACTTACCTCGAATGCCTATGACCAAACAATATGGCTTACTCAAATCAACGAACTCGCAATCCAAACTTTGCAATTTGCAATTGATCTGGCTTGGCAAGGTGCGACGTGAACACACAAAGTCCTCATTCCTTTTTTACTTCGTTCTTTTCTTTCTCTCTATTTCTTTCTCTCCTCTCCCTTTTCTTTCTTTCTCTGTTTTTCAATAAAGGGAGCTCTCGGGCTTCTTACTTAGCCGAGCCTCTTTGTTCTGCTTTGTTGACTTTTCCAACCCATTCCCTCCCCCTCCCCTTTTTATCCCCTTTGACTTTGTTGACCACAGAGAGTACCTCGGTCATCAAGAGAACCGAGCAGATCTTCTTTCCTTATGAATAACAAACATTGTCAAAAGGATATATTGCTCAAATAATGAGATCAAATACATGTCCCCACGAGATACAACCTCCTATTCAAAATCCTTTATTGCCCTCTTCTCACGGCTGTGTCCTTCTCGCTTCAAGCACGTGAAGATATCCCTTCCCATTTCATTTTATGGTATAATTCTCATGATATTTGCATAAATTGCTCTCCGATTTTCCAATTTTGATTATCCATGTGCAGCACATGCAATTTTCAGCCACATGGGGAAATCATTCTTCCGTAGGCTCAATCTAATTCTTCACTTTACAGTATTCATTAAGCTTAGAACCATTTACCACCTGTTGCCAGTCCAATGCAAATGCAATTAATGGGTTCGTCTATATGCTAAAAATGCTCCCAAGAACTATATGCAATTTTAAATAATATTTTTTTGTTTAGGGACTAAAGTTAAGTCCCTAATTTTTATATTCTTTTAACTAATTGGGTCGCCAAAAATTTAGATGTCTAACAATTATTTATGACCTAACCCAAATTCAATCCGACTCACCCATTTAACAAGTCTACTTCCACTCAATAGTAGTGTTGAATTATCCTGATTTTTAGGACCCGATTATTAGGAATATTCAATCCTAATTTTTAAGGTCCTAATTACTAGGAAATAATCGTAAATAATTAGTTAAGAAATGATTTATTAGTATCCCTTGACTTGTGAGATTATAGCTGTATTATTCAGATCTGTTTTTTCTGTTTTTTCCTAGCTAGTACTTGTAAAAGTCCTATAAATAGCTTTGTAATTCTGGTACAAAAATATAGAGAATTATCACAATTCTTTTCTCTAAATTCTTCATGGTATCAAAGCATTAGGCTCATTTTTCTGGGATAGTGTTGCAATGCATCCTTCATTGATGCAATAATCTTCTAATCACAGCCTTCATTGCTGGATTTGTCTGTCCTTAACAATCTAATCGCAACTGTCATTATTGTGATCCCTTTAGCTATATTTTTCCCTCTTCGCTTTTAAACTTGTCCCAATTTTTTGCCCTAAATCCTCATTCACTAGCAGCCTTTATTGCTTCTGTTTTTTTGCTCTTCCTTTCCAAGTACTTTCTTTGTGCTTGGAATTATCCATGTTTGAGACAAAATTGATTGGAGATACTTTGGGTCAAATTGAGGAGGCTAACACCAACCATATGACCGAAGATCTACAAAATGTGAGAGCAACTTATAGGCTGAATGAAAAGAATTATCTCAAATGATCACAATTTGTCAAGACCTATTTGAAGGGTAAAGAAAGACTCAGCCATATTCTTAGAACAGGTCCAACACTAGAAGATCCCACGTTCAACGCATAGGATGAGGCAGATTTAATGATCATGTCATGGCTTTGGGATTCAATGGATTCGGTCATAAGTGATACATGTATGTTTCTCAAAACTGCAAAGGAGATTTGGGATTCTATTTACAGGACTTATTCAAAGGCTCAAGATGCAGCACAAGTATATGAAATCAAGGTAAAGACAAGTGCAACAAAACAAGGGAGCAAAATGATGATGGAATATGCCAATTCCCTTCAAAATCTATGGCAAGAACTCGATCATTATCGAGTATTTGAGATGAAGTGTGTGGATGATGCTGCAACTCTAAAAACCTTCATTGAAAAGGATCGAGTATATGATTTCCTAGCAAGTCTTAATTCTGAATTTGACCAAGTCAGGATTTAGATACTAGGAAAGGAAGAAATCCATTCTTTGGAAGAGATGATCTCTCTAATCCGAGTAGAAGAAAGTTGAAGGGGAATAATGCTAGAGCCTCAAGCTGTGGAAGGCTCGGCATTAGCAACTCACAATGCGTCAACACAAGAAAGAGGAAATGTGGATGCTTCGAGGCCTACATGGAGGATAATCAAGACAGTTTGTGGTGTACCTACTATAAGAAGCCAAGGCATGCAAAGGAACGTTGCTCGAAGCTGAATGGCAAACCAACAACCTCAAGTCGAGAGTGGGCAAACAAAGGAGGATAGCCAAAGCCCCAGGCTCATCTAATTGAACAGACCAGCCAGTAAATCAGTCACAGTGAAGGACAAGTGAAAGAATCCTTCAACAATGAGGAAATAGAAAGAATTAAAGGGCTTTTAGGGTCTCTTGATAAACCATCTGATGCAAATTCCTTAGCACTCTCACATAAATCTCCATTCTCTTTTAGTCTAAATGCCTCAGAAAAACTTTCAAGTGAAGCTTGGAAAATAGACTCAGGTGCCGCTGATCACATGACTCACACTTCACATTTTTTTAGTACCTACACCCCATGTCCAAGCAATAGGAAAATAGTGGTGGCAGATGGTTCTTTGGCCACTGTTGCAGGAGTTGGTGATATCTATATTATGCCTGTTCTCACTTTAAAAGATGTCCTCCATGTGCCGAAACTAACAGTCAACCTAGTCTCCATACAAAGGCTCACCAATGACCTCAAATGTTATGCAATTTTTTACCCTACCTACTATATTTTTCAGGAACAGGATTTGGTGAGGAAGATTGGACTTGCTAAGGTTGTAAAGGGTTATACTTAGACTTATGAAGTGGATTATCAGGAGACAAGATGAACACTGTGAGAATTCTACTCTCTTTGGTGGCTCACTTTAATTAGCAATTTCAACAATATGATGTGAAGAATGCATTCTTACATGGGGACCTAAAAGAGGAGATCTACATGAGTATTCCACCGGGATTTGAAAGAGAAAATACAACAAACAAAGCATGTAGATTACGGAAAGCACTATATGGGCTCAAGCAATCACCTAGAGCCTAGTTTGGGAGATTTTCCAAAGTTATGAAAGCTTCAGGCTACAAACAAAGCTAAAGTGATCATACCCTCTTCATTAAGCATTCAGCAAGAGGGAGAGTGACAACACTTCTAGTGTACGTTGATGATATTATTGTCACAGGTGACGATGATGAGGAGAAACAGCAGCTAAAGCAATGTTTGATTAACGAGTTTGAAATAAAAGAGCTAGGAAGACTCAAATACTTTCTTGGCATTGAATTTTCTTTAGACAAGGAATTTTTGTCTCACAACAAAGGTATGTGACTGATCTCTTGAAGGAAATTGAAAAACTTGATTGTAAACCAGTAGTTACACCTATAGCCTAATAAAAGGCTTGGGGATACGAAGGAAGAATCTGCTGTAGATCAAGAAATGTATCAAAAATTGGTTGGGAAACTCATCTATTTGGCTCATACTAGGCCTGATATTGCCTATTCAGTAAGTGTAATTAGTCAATTTATGCATGACCTAAGAGAATCACACTTACAAGCCATCAATCGAGTGCTACATTATTTAAAAGGAAGTCTCGAGAAAGGAGTCATATTTAGAAGAAATCAAAAACTGGTGCTGCAAGCTTATACCGATGCTGACTATGCGGGATCCATGGTGGATAAAAGGTCAACATCTAGTTATTGCACATTTCTTGGCAGAAATTTAGTGACTCGGGGGAGTTAAAAACAGAATATAGTTGCAAGATCAATTGCTGAATCAGAATTTCGAGCAATGGCCCAAGGAATATGTGAGCTATATAGTTAAAATCATCCTAGAAGACTTGAAAATCAAGTGGGAGGGTCCTATGAAACTATATTGTGACAATAAATCATCAATTAATATAGCTCATAATCCTGTACAACAGATAGGACGAAGCATATTGAAATTGACAGGCATTTCATCAAAGAAGAGATAGAAGAGGGGTTGATCTGTATGTCCTACGTACCTTCCGGAGATCAACTGACTGATGTGCTAACCAAAGGACTTAATGGTGGGATCTTTCACGAAATAATCTCCAAGCTGGGAATGGAAGACATCTATTCCTCGACTTGAAGGGGAGCGTTGAATTATCTTGATTTTTAGGACTTGATTATTAGGAATATTCAATCCTCATTTTTTGGGTCCTAATTATTAGGAAATAGCCGTAAATAATTAGTTAGGAAATGATTTATTAGTATCCCTTGATTTGTGGAATTATAGCTGTATTATTCAAATCTGTTTTTTTCCTAGTTAGTACTTGTATAAGTCCTATAAATAGCTTTGTAATCCCAGTAAAAAAATATAGAGAATTATCACAATTCTTTTCTCAAAATTCTTCATGCAATTTTCAAACAACTAATTAATTTTACTAGACCTGTTATTGTTTGGACATTTTCCCCTCCTCCTTTCATTCCCCTCATTTCCCTACCTCATCCACGCTTCTTTCGTGTCCTCTATATATATTCTAGCTGAACAAACTTGTCATCCGAATATGAGATCACATCTATATCCAACAATCAACATGATTACTAGACATATTACTCGACTTAACGCGCATAACACGTTTCTCAACTGCAAAACAGATCCTTGCGAGTCCTTATAAAGTTAATGCAAATGACGACACAATTGGTCGTGATGAAAATCCTCCTATACCACGGAAATTGCAGATGGGAATGTTGGGATCATGTGCTTAGGGATGGGCCAAGAACCACGAAACCTTCTGGACGACCTCTTTGACAAGTACCGTTTCACGCCTGCCAATTGCCAAATAAAATTGTAGTAAGAGAGTAGAATAAGAAACTCCTAGTAATAGGATCAAATTAAGCTTTTGATAAGAATGATGTAAGCAAGCACCCATTGGCGATCTTTGCCGACTCCCATCCTTTCATGTTCCCAACCTCACTGAAAGCTCCCGCCCACCGCTGATAATAATCAAGACTCCTGCACTCACGCATAATCACATTATTCATGTCCTCTTTAAAACGAGACCCTACCTTTCGCACGTTCGAGGGTGTCACTTTATAAAAGATGGGCAATATCTTTTGCTGCTTTGTTTTATTGCATTTAACCATTTGAGCTAGCTCCTCAAGGCACCAAAAAGAGGGGGCATAATTTTCAGAGAGAATCAGAATCGATATTTTGCTGTGGTCGATGGCATTGCGGATCTCATCATATATTATTGTACCAATGAGGGACTGATCATCGAACATAAAAACTCTGATTCCTGCTTTCTTAAGGCTTTTGTACAGGTGACCAGCAAAGCCACGTCGAGTATCAGGGCTACGAAAGGCCAAGAATACTTGCCATTTACTTTCTCTTCTCTCAACTGGGATCCAACAACACAAACCAAAGAGATGACGGTAAGATGCCGTCATTAGGAATCATGCAAAAATTCAAAAAGAGCAAGGTAACTTTTAAAAGCCATGAAATCAGTCTAGGTCATAAACATGCAAATATTACATGGCTTCTTTACGTCAGAATTGAAGGGACGCCAAAACTCTCACATGATGAACAAAGAGAAATCTTACCAATCCCAGGAAGCCGTTCGATCTGCATCATGTTCAATTCACTCAAAACCTTTGTGACCATGAATTTCACGAGCTTTGCTTCACCTCTGCCCATATACATACGTATAAACCAAAGTTAGGCATACAGTTTGATTCCTTCCTTCCCCTAACTCTACACTTCCACATCAGTCATTTCCATCCAAGTGCACAGGAATTTGGACTCAGATTAGTGATGGACATAGATTCGTAGGTTAGTAAATACATACATGCACACACATAAATATATACATACATACCCACTAGCAACGTTCTGTGATACCCATCCTGGAATCTGCCTCACAGAAGCCAGCGCTGACTGCCATTTTGATTGTCGTTTTAGGCTATACGCCAGCCCACTAGATAAATCCATTTTAACTATATTTCGGGCAAAACTTGCATCAGCAACATCCACCTTATAAAATATAGGGAAGACTGATATGCGATTATTTTTGTGAAGATCCATAATCTCGACAAGCTCATCGAGGCACCATTTACTCTGTGCATACTGTGGAGAGATGATGGGGATGGCAATCCTACAACTCCTGATGACCTTGAGAAGCCTTTGGCCATTCTCCCTGCTGATCAAGAGCCTCTCCTTGTCCCCGAAAACATGCACCGTAGCAGCAGCCAGTCTATTGTAGAGGAAATCGACAAAGTTATTTTCAACGTCTGGGCCTCTGAAGTTCAAGAACACCTCGAATCTTTTGTTCTTCCCGGAGTAATTAACTGGGATCCAACAAGACAAACCAAAGTAATGATTATAAGATGCAGTCAATACAAATCATGCAAAAATTCAAAAAGAGCAAGGGAACTTTAAAAGCTACAAAATCAGTCTAGGTCATAAACATTTGAATATTACATGCCTTCTCTACGTGGGAATTGAAGGGAGGCCAAAACTCTCACATGATGAGCATAGAGAAAGCTTACCAAACGTGGGGAGCTGTTCGATCCGCATCGCGTTCAATTCACTCAAAACCTTTGTGACCATGAATTTCACGAGCTTTGCTTCATCTCTGCCCACATACAAATGTATAAACCAAAGTTAGGCATACAGTTTGATTCCTTCCTTCCCCTAACTCTGCGATTCCAGATTGGTCATCCCCATCCAAGTGCACAGGAGTTTGGATTCAGATTTGTGATGGATATAGATTCATAGGTTAGCAAATACATACATGTACACACATAAATATATACATACTTACCCATTAGCAACGTTCTGTGATACCAATCCTGGAAGCTGCCTTACAGAAGCCAGCGCTGACTGCCATTTCGATTGTTGTTTTAGGCTATACGCCAGCCCACTAGATAAATCCATTTTAACTATATCTCCAGCAAAATTTGCATCAGCAACATCCACCTTAAAAAATATAGGGATGACCGATATGCAATTATTTTTGTGGCGATCCATAATCTCAACAAGCTCATCAAGGCACCATTTACTCTGTGCATACTGTGGAGAGATGATGGGGATGGCAATCCTACAACTCCTGATGACCTCAAGAAGCCTTTGGCCATTCTCCCTGCCAATCAAGAGCCTCTCCTTGTCCCCGAAAACATGCATCCTAGCATTCAGTCTGTTGTAGAGGAAATCGACCAAGTTATTTCCAATGTCTGGGCCTTTGAAGTTCAAAAACACCTCAAATCTTTTGTTCTCCCCGGAGTAATTAACTGGGATCCAACAAGACAAACCAAAGTAATGATAATAAGATGCAGTAAATACGAATCATGCAAAAATTCAAAAAGAGCAAGGTAACTTTTAAAAGCCATGAAATCAGTCTGGTCATAAACACGCAAACATTACATGCCTTCTCTATGTGGGAATTGAAGGGAGGCCAAAACTCTCACATGATGAGCACAGAGAAAGCTTACCAATCCTGGGGAGCTGTTTGATCCGCACCACATTCAATTCACTCAAAACCTTTGCGACCACGATTTTCACAAGCCCTGCTTCATCTCTGCCCACATAAATATGTAAAAACCAAAGTTAGGCATACAGTTTGATTCCTTCCCCTAACTCTGTGATTCCGGATTGGTCATTCCCATCCAAGTGCACAGGAGTTTGGATTCAGATTTATGACTGATATAGATTCATAAGGTAGTAAATACATACATGCACACACATACATTTATACATAAATACATACATACCCACTTGCAATGTTCTGTGATACCCATCCTCCGATCTGCCTTACAGAAGCCAGCGCTGACTGCCATTCACATCGTCGTCTTAGGCTATATGCCAGCCCACTAGATAAATCTGTTTTAACTATATCTCCGGCAAAATTTGCATCAGCAACATCCACCTTATGGAATATAGGGAAGACTGATATGCGCTTATTTTTGTGGCAATTCATAATCTCAACCAGCTCATCAAGGCACCATTCACTCTGCGCATACTGTGGAGAGATGATGGGGATGGCGATCCTGGAACTCCTGATGGCCTGAAGAAGCCTTGGGGCTATAACCCTGCCCATCGAAATCTCCAAGTCCCTGAAAACATCCACCCCAGCAGCAACCAGTCCATCGAAGAGGAAATCGGCCAAGGTATTTCTTACATCTGGACCCCTGAAGTTCAAGAACACCTCAAATCTGTAATCGCTCATGTTCTTCTTTGCTCGTAATTTCCCTTGATCTCTTTTCGGATCCAAGTATGTGCTCTTTCAATGCTCTCCTCTTCAAGACCTGATGCTTTCAAGACTCAAGTCATTGTTTGTGTTCTTCTTATTTGTGGGTGTGGACATTCTCCTCTCTTTTTACCTGCTTCCTCCCTCACCAGCAATGGAGGTCTCTCTTGAGAAAGATAAAGTAGTCAAAGATGATCGGCTGAACTATTGTCCGCAATGTTCAAAAGGATAGTGCTACCTGACCCGCTCTGTCCCTTATGCTGGAAGACCCCAGAAACCACGGAAAACATCTTCCTCCTGGGCAACTGGACCAAGGAAATCTGGTCAGATCCGAGGTTACTTGTGGACGCATCGCCGCTCAATTTAACAAGAGTGGACAAATGGGTTGACGAAGCGCTTACTTCAGGAGCTGAGACACGGTTTCAAGAATGGGTCGCGGTAACAATATGGCTAATCTGGAAAGCTCGAAACTCATATGTGTTTCAACAGAAGCGACATAACACCGCGGCCCTTGTCGAAGAAGCTCTCCTACTGAGCAACACCTACTGCCGATGGAACCTCCAATCGACAAACCGATGGAAGAGATAGAATGACTCACCCGAGAGCTGGTCGCCACCCACAAAAGGGACCTGGAACCTTAACATTGACGGGTCTTCGCTAGACGGCTCACCGGAGGGGTCCGCTGTTGGTGTGTGTCGGGATCACAGGGCAGTAATTACGGGTGGTTTTGCGAAGAAAATGGCAGCTTCCACTGCACTTGAGACGGAAGCCCTAGAATTGCAGGAGGCTCTGTCGTGGATTTGGCAAGGGAAGATAGGGAAAGATCTCCTGCTCGCACGTGCAGATGATGACCGACAGCAAATCTATAGTTGGATTTGTCGAAGAACCAAGCGTTAGCCCACGGGCCGAAGAACTATCTTTGAGGATTGCAAAAGGTATTAGCCCAAGTACAAAATGTCCTGCTAGCCTCCCACGAGAAGCCGATCAAGTTGGAATTATTTTACCATTTTCAGTTTCATAATCTTGTTTTACACTGGAACGAACTGAGCTTTCGATTGGTTATAGTAAGGAAGATGTCCAAGACTTAATTAGAAGGCAGTCTGAATTTCGAAAGATACACATTTTTCTTCAACTCCATAGCAACTCATTCATGGCCTTTTTACCCAACTAAGGGTGCATTTGATAACTATTTTGTTCTTAAAAATAATTTCTAAGTATTTTAAAGCGTTTGATAACTGTCTAAAATTTCTATTATTGGAATAGAATTATGTTTGGTACTATTTTCAAAATTTCTAATTCAAACTATCTTCTTTTTTTTTTTAATAATTTTATTAATTGTTTCTTTTTTTTTTTTTCTTTCTTCTTCAAGCTTTGGCCGATTCGCGTCTTGAGATTATTGGCAACCGGCTAGACGAAGGCAGATGACCTCATTGGAGCATTGTTGGCACCCGACATGGTCGAGCCTCACCGGGTAGTTATGCAAAGCCGAACTTGCCCACCCACCGATGGGGCTTAGCCTCGTCATGCTTGGTGAGGTTAAGCCCCATCGATGGTTGGGCAAGCTTAGCCTTGCTAGATTTGAGGGTCAGGTTTGCTGGTGGGTGGGGAATGCTCGGGTGAGGCTCACTAGTGGCCAAGAGAGGCTCGAGACCTCGCTGGCCACCAACGAGGCTCGACTCACCAAATCACCTGACCTCGCCCAACCCGTCACCGGCGCGGTGATGGTGGACGCGGTAGCGGTAGAAGAAAAGAGAGAAGGAAGAAGAACAATAAGAAAAGAAGAAGAGAATAGAGAAAAAGAAATTTGGTTGGCTTGATTCTAGAATTATTTCTAGAAACAAAGAAACAACTTTTTTTTTTTTTACTCTTTAATTCTGTTTCAAATTTATTCCCTGGGAATAGAAAAATTACTAAATGGATTTCTATTCCCGGAAACAAAAGAACAAAATCAAACACTATTTGATAAGTTGCCAAATGCGTCCTAATTAAGCTGAGTGGGCTTGTATCATTTGGACTTATTTGTCTCCTCCTTTCATTTCCTTGGATTCCACGAGGCATCTATCAATCGTGTCACATTTAAATCAAAAACGACGTATTTATTAAATAGATTACACAACATAATAAGGGTAACATGTTTCTTGACTCCGAAAGAATTCAT
This sequence comes from Eucalyptus cloeziana, assembly GCA_014182715.1. Lineage (NCBI taxonomy): Eukaryota > Viridiplantae > Streptophyta > Magnoliopsida > Myrtales > Myrtaceae > Eucalyptus > Eucalyptus cloeziana. The sequence goes on along the minus strand of CM024637.1, from coordinate 1,578,694 downwards.
TGCCAATCTTTGAAAAATTAAAGCAAATGATGAACAATAGGTGATGACACTTTGGATCGTCGACAAAAATCCTCTTGTAAAATAGGAGATGATCGAGTTGTTACTAACTCTATGATCGAGTCAATATTCTTTGAAAGGGAATGGGGCGATCATGTGTTTGGGGATTCATCAGCAACCTCAAAACCTTCTCGACGACCTATTTCATAAGTATCCCTTCATGCTAGTCAATTGCCAAATAAACCGAAGTTAGTTCTGAGCAATAAAAGAAGTTTCCACTAATATGATCAATTTAAAAAAGCTATGAATAGTATCAGTTTCCAGTAAATGAATTTTGGTGGGAATGATGACGAAAGTGATTACCCGTTGGCTATTTTTCCGGATTCCCATCCTTTGGAGGACCCAATCTCCTTGAGAGCTTCCTTCCACTGCTCATACTTACTTCTTTTGAATTCTTTCGTTGACGCATGTTGTCTCCAAAAGAATGCAATACATCTTTCACATCCGAAAATGGGCAACGTCTCTTACCCTTGTTTTTTTGCATTCAACTATTTGAGCTAACTCATTGAGGCACCAATGAGAGGAGGCAAAATTTTTAGATAGAATTAGAGTGGAAATCTTGTAGTGGTCAATGGCATTTCGAATCTCACTGTTAACATTTTTATCTATTAGAGACAGATCATCAATTCTAAACACATTGATTTCTGCATTCACAAGGCTATTACGGAGGGAAGCAGCAAAGCCACATCTAGTATCAGGGCTAAGAAAACTTTGCTTCTTTTCTTCAATGAAAAGTAAAGATACACTACAATCCAATATGCGAACCAAAGTGATTATGATAAGATGTAGCCAATAAGAATATTATACGAAAAATTCAAACAGTCCAAGGTGACTTTTAAAATCCTCAAAATCAGTCTAGGTCATGAACCATGCAAACCGTAGATGCCTTCCCTACGTGGGAATCGAAGGGAGGCCAAAGCTCTCACCTAATGAACCCAGAGAATGCTTAAAAATGGTAGGTGCTGGGCTCAAACGGAATGGAGAGATACCTGATCTTCTTATGCTGTAATAAGACATCAATATAGAAAAAATTGGGAGCCGTTCGATCCACTTTGTCTCCAAAACACTCGAAACCTTTGTTACCACCATTTTCACTAGCTCTCCTTCATGCTTGCCCACATATATATATATATATATATATATATGTATGTGTGTGTGTAAAAACCAGAAATAAGCATACAGTTTAATTCCTTTACTTCCCCTTACTCTGTCAATCTGGATCAATCATTCCCCTCCGAGTGCATGAAGGTTCGAATTCAGATTTGTAGATTCATGTATAAATACATTGTAAGACACAAAAGCACAATCCAAGATTTCTATAACTAGAAAAAAGAACACATATGTAATCAAGTAGACAGATTTACACACTTGATTTGGACCACTGTTCTTGATGTGGAATGGTGACGACCCAAACTCAAGAACTTCTTCTTTATTGCCCTCTGTATCATTTGCTCAATAAGACAGCCCCTCACTCTTTAGCACTAGGTAAACGCTCATTTGTGAGAATAATTGTGAGAATTAGAGTTAGAGGAGAGACTTGAGCACTATTTATAGAGTTTCTAACCAGGCCCTCTCATTACGGAGTAGGTCCAACTTGGCTCATACTAACTAATCACATATTAGACTAATTAAGAAATATTTTATCTCATCTTAGACTAACCCCGTAAAATGGTAAATTATAATATCAATTAGTGTAGCTTACAGTAGGAAAACTCTTATATACATACCCATTAGCAATGGTATGTGATGTCCATCCTCTAATGCTCGCTATAGAAGTCAGCGCAAACTCCCAATTTTGGACTTCTTTTAAGCTGCAATGCCTTTTATGTTTCCATAGAGCCTTTCCAAATTTACTACATTGCTCAACTTCATTAACGACATCTACCTTATACAATACAGGGAAGACTGGTTTCCAATGCTTTGAGTAGCAATCCATGATCTCATTGAGCTCACTGAGGCACGATTTACTCTATGCATATTGTTTGGAGATGATGGGGATCACGATCTTACAAGTCCTGATTGCATGGAGAAGCTTAGAGCTTATGTCCTCGCCAATAGGGAGTGCATTGTTGTCTTGTTGTCCCTAAATACATGGAACCCAGCATCTACCAGGTTAATGTAGAGGAAATTGGTAAAGCCGGTGTGAGTATCTTCGCTTATGAAGCTTAGGAACACGTCGTAGTTCTGAGGGACTGCCATTGTTTTCTTCGGCACGATTTTGCAAGCGTAGATGAGCAGAAAGGCCACTAGAACATTTGCAAAGGCGTACATTTTCTTCTCTTACTCAAGACTTGATGCTTTCAAGACTCAACTCATCCTTTTTGTTTAATCACCAATCCATGGACCTCAATGTGAAAACATTGAATCATTCTTGGCTTGTGTTTTGCCTCCATGCTGCCAACAATCGCACCAGAAGACAAAGTAGAAGATGCTAATGTTCTCTCTCTCTCTCTCTTCATTATTGTCGTGTCTATGTCTATCGTTTTTGTTTGTAAACGGGGACGATCTTTGCAGAGTAATCAAAGCAAATCATTAATCAATCTTTGTTGACGTAGAATTTGGGATCGGATTCTTCTTCATCGGCAGAGAGACACTGAATTATGACATAAGAAATAAATGTTTGCTCCAGTTTCTAAAAATATCCTAAGTTAGACTAAACGCGTCCTTCCACATATTTCCTTGCCTTTTGTAGACTAGAGTCCAAGCACGTCCTAGCCTTACACTTTTTAAACACCTATGACAAAAAAAAAAACCAAGTCTTCTCACACGAAATGGAGTTAGTTATTGTGGCATCCTAGAATTTCATGAAAATCCCTAAGTATGCCATGAGCCGTGGATAGGCGATAGAAACACCGTTATTGTATTTTTGTAGCCTTTTGATCCATGATTCGCAATGAGATTTATGGCCAAGCTTTTAATGGATAAATTTTGGGAAAGAAAGTTCTATCTTTGGCCATATGTATTATAAATTGGAACTTATGGATTTATGATTGTAAGTGTATAGCCATTTAATTTGCAATTTAGTACTTTGATTTAATAGAGATTTAGTTGGTTTTTAAAATGGTCAATTTTGGATTTATTTAAGCTTGGGTTTTAGGCCCAAGAGTGTTGGGCCTAAGATGGGCCTTAATGGCCGGCCCGTAAGCCCATGAAGGGCTGTTGTCGCACGAAGGTGGGGGGGGGGAGTCCAGTTTGCATGCCTCCCCTCATTTGTCCCATGGTGATGGCCAAGTGTCACCCCATGCAAAAGGTGATGATGGCTAATGATGAAGGGAAGGAAATTAGGGGGAAAAGGGTTGCTGGTTTAAGCGAGAGAGAGGGAGAGAGAGAGGAGGGTTCGTCCGAGAGAGAGAGAGAGAGAGAGGAGAGGAAGAGAAGGAAGAAAGGAAGAAAGGAAGAAGGGAAGAAGGAAGGAGGAGGGGCCGTGCATCGCCGTCCGTCGCCGCCGTGTGCTCGCCGTTGCTCGGTCTAGAGGCAAGTGGGATTCGTGATCTACTCTTGCATGCTGTGTTTAGTGTGTGTGATTGATTGGTGATGATTTTCGGAGGTATAGGAGGTGAAATATTGAAGTTATGAGTGTAGTACTCTAGTCTAGTGTGCTGTTCTTGAGAAAAACAGCTTGACCTAGGATGTTCTAGTGACTCGCATGTGATATTCTAGTTGAAATTTGGCTTCAACCTCTAAATGAAAGTTGCAGAAGACTCTTTGGAGTATAACATACTCAAATTTGAGACAAAACAAACAAGTATAAGTAGGTGAAACTATTGTTCTTTGAAGAAGATTAGATCTGGAAATTTTAACACCGACCTTTGATGAATGCATGGACGGTAAGACAATCTTTTTGTTAAAATTTCACTTCGGTTTCTTAACAAAAGTTGTAAAGGACATCCTTAGGTTTAACATATAAAAAATTTAGAGAAAAAAAAAAGAATAGGTAGGTGAAATCGTGGTCTTTCGGAGATGGTTAGATCTGGAAATTTTGGTACTAGGAACAGAAGTTTTAACCGCCTATATTTAATTACCTAGGACGAATCTGACTTCGATGTCTTCATGACGTATTTACCTTAAGGTCTTGGCTATCACATAGTCAAATTTCATAATTTTTGAAGGTCATTTGGGTATTTAATCGAAAATGTTTCTAAAACTGTGCAATCTGATGTGTTCGGACTTGGTAATGTTGCAATGCGTGGTCTATACCATTTTGTATGAGATTATTTTAGAAAAGTGTTTTGCATGAAATATCTTTATTTATGTCTTGCTTACAACATATTCAAATTTCGTAATTTTTGAAGTTCATTTGCCTATTTAACCAAAAATGTTTCAAAAGTTGTGATGTATAGACTATCCTGTTTTGTATGAAATTCTGGTGGTGTTGTGTTCTTCATGAGATAAATGCCCATAGAGTTTGTTTATGATGTACTAAATTCTTAAAAATTATTAGAGACAATTACTAAATTTTAGGAAATGTAAATTAAAAAGAATGCATTATGTTTTCTAAAATAATAGTAATTGATCTTGCTGCATAAGTGATGATATATGGCATTACATATAAAATCAAAAGCTGAAATTGACCTTGTTGCCATCACATCATGTGCCATGTTAATATTGAGACACAATTGTGAACATGAATCGTGATAAATGAGAATGTCGTCGGAGGTGTGAGCCGACGATGCCTCGGGAGTGTCGGGATGCCCGGAGGTGAGTGTCGGATGCTCGGAGGTGTGTGCTGGATGTCCTCGGGAGTTTCGAGATGCCCGAAGTGTGTGTGCCAGATGCCCGGAGGTGTGTGCCGGAGGTTCCTCGCGATGCCAAGTTGGGTGCGAGCGATAGAAATGTGGGATGCAATTACTGATCCCGGGAAAGAAAAATGTGGTGATCCAATTGAAAAACAAGAGCTGAAATTGAATCATGTATAGTGTGGTGACATGTATGCATGGCTGTATGATGTAATATGTATAAGTGCATGGTGGTATGTGCACATGGTATGGTGACATGTATGCATGACTGTATGATGTTATATATACAAGTGCATTGGTGGTATATATATATATATGGCTGTTTTGAGGTAATATGCATGACTGAAAGGTGAGATATGTTTGATATGTATGAACTATATGTACTCTATGATACCATGATTGTTCTGTTTGATGCATTGAGTAGTTTGATGGATTTTTTACCTGCTGAGTGGTTGTACTCACTCCTTTGGGGACTAACATTTCAGATTAGAGAGATGCCTCTCCCTCTGGTCACGCGCGGTACCTTTTACGGCCTTCCATCTGACGTGGAGGTCGAGTGTATGGAGCACGTATGCATCACCATCCCTGGTTTGGTGTTCATACGGGTTCGGGCACTAGTGATGTATAACGTGGGCCTGGCTAGGGGCCCGGTCATCCAGGAGTTCTTATCTGTCCACGTCCGTTGTGACGGAGTGATGCTGGGGATGTTGCTGCCACCATCGCCCGATGCACCAGGATGGGTGTGATGGCCCGTGTGAGGAGAGGGAGCTGACACTTTTTTGGAGATAGCCGACACTTGTAGATGGAGGGTTATACACGATCGATATAGGGGGTCGAATCTCTCTTTTGAGTTGTAGTCAAATTTAGTGAAAAGCCTTGGCTTTTTGGTTGTATCGACCCAAGATGTCCATCTTAAAAATGTAAATAAAAGTGGCCCGACTTTATGTTTTCCTTTGATGTGTAGTTGGTGTGCATTGTATCATCATTAAGAGAGTAGAGGGATGGTGAGACTCGTCTTTAATTTCGCTATGAGCTGCGCTAAACTCTTTTGAAAAAAAAAAAGCCTATGGACCTCGGTCCTTCTTTAAACCCCCTTTATATCAAAGATAAGTAACTGGTATCCAATAGATAGAGCAACAGGTATCTGTGGCGACCTTAACTGTTTGGGGGTGCCACAATTATAAGAAATTTCATTACGTCAATATTATGCCGTCCTCATTGTTGGGGTTTCATGAATCATGTATAGGTAAAATTAACAAAAAGAACGTAGCGGAAACAAAAAGAAATATTTATACATGATTCTCCGAAAGCATTGTTCGTGCGTTTTAATAAAAAATCTAAATATAAAGAGGGAGTTACATGAATTACCTTTCGAAGCGCGCTTTAAACGAATTAGTTCGGATGTTCTTCAGTTCGAGTCCCACAAATGTCGGACTTCTAGTTCAAACACACCAACAACCGATGTCGAACGGAAGATAGAACTTTCGGATAATCACCACTTTGATTGTGCTAGTAATCTCGTGGAGACAATCTGTCATATCCTTGATGTTTTAGTCACGGCTTGCACTAGAGAGAATTTCTTTTCTTTTTCGCGTCTCTTAGACACAAAAAACAATCTCCCACTTCTCTCTATTTTTTTCAACCCTTTTACGGCATTTCTTGGAATGGTTTTTCACGGGATCAGCAACCATTGCTGATCCCCATCCGTCGAAGCACGATCGTGCATGACCCAATTAAAAAAAAATATTGATTAATTAATTAATTATTATCAATCCCCTTAAAAAAATAAAAAAAATAAAAAGGACATAATCTTTATATGTACATTTGGGTACATTAACATGTATCCACTTTGGGCATGTGTGTGCATCATATGCAAAAAGGCTAGTGACTCGACTCAATTCGATTGCAGTTATTGCAAACACATTTGCAACATTATTTCTCTTTTGTTCCACGTTATCCTAATTGTTTATGGTGCGTGACATCCCTAGATTTATCACTAAGCTAGTAGTAAGACTTGTATTAACACATTAGTACTCCCAAAAGAATTAATTGTCCCGATTAATCTTTGGGTCCTATAAGCCATGATTGGCATCTAGCAATATGTCATGGCTGCCCAGATAGTGTGAATGCTTTAAGAACATAATGAACCTGTTAGTTTTGGCTACAGTGTAATTCAATCCCTCTGTCTTACTATGTCCTGATCAAACAAAGACCATGGAATATTTGTCAAGTCACCAATCTGATCATATGCACAAATCTAATTGACATGCATTTTATTCGAGACATAAACAATTTATTCTCGGTTACAACCCCAGCCGAGGATTTCAATGCATTGTCATAATTAGATCGCATAGGACATCATTATTATACCTTGCATTTAACAAGGAGACATATTCCATATTGCGCACATGTGCAACTTCGTATAAGAACAAACTATAACCATCAGGTATAAAGATGGATCAACGACTCGGCATTACGTGCACTTGTAAACCATAGTTGTTTGACACACAAGTTAACACTATGCCTTAGGTCTAAGGATTATTTACACAAGACCAAAGCATGAACAATTAGACAGTGACCACGCTAAAAGCTTCCATGTTGCTAATCGTTCCATATGCGTCACATTCAGTGAACTTGTCTAATACAAACACTCATGTTCTTAACTTCGGCATCACAATACCCAATGACTTGTGACTCATCATTCCCTTAAGTATCCAATACTTAATGGTGAAGTTAAGAACACACCGGTCTCAATAGGATTATTAATATCCACTCAATAATCCTTCGACCGGGAACGATTTAAAGATTCATTCTAACTATGAACCCATCACATATATTCTTGACGTCTCAAGAATAGGTCTAGTTGCAAGTGATCTTATGGAATCATTCATAAATATAAAATAATTGGACAAATGAATGAATACATCATTGCCATTAATTAAATAATAATGATAGTACAACTGAAATCTCTAATATATAACTATTACATAGTAGCTTTAGGGCATACATCCAACAATCTCCCACTGGCACTAAAGCCAACTTGTTTGGTACCTCAAACCCATTTTGTCAATATGCCTTTCAAAAGAAGACTGAGGTAAGGCCTTGTGAAGGGACCTGCCACGTTTTCCGCCGAGGCAATTTTCTATAAGGCGATATCACCTCTCCCAACAATTTCTCTAATGAGATGGAAACGTCTCTCAATGTGCTTGGACTTTTGGTGAGACCTTGGTTCCTTAGCTTGAGCTATCGCCCCATTGTTGTCACAAAACAATGTAATTGGTTGCTCAATTGAAGGAACGACTCCAAGTTCAGAAATAAACTTCTTCATCCAAGCGGCTTCCTTTGCTGCTTCAGAAGTGGCTACATACTCTGCCTTAGTAGTGGAATTGGCAGTTATGCTTTGTTTGGAACTTTTCCAACTAATCGCACCACCATTAACTGTAAAGACAAACCCAAACGTGGACTTATAGTCATTAGAATCCGATTGAAAATCGGAATCTGTATAAGCTATAACTTTAAATTCTCCTTTTCCATATATCAAGAATAAATCTTTAGTCCTTTGCAAGTACTTAAGAATATTCTTGACTGCTATCCAATACTCTTCTCCTGAATCAGACTGATATCTGCTAGTAATACTTACAGCATGCGCAATATTAGGTCTAGTACATAGCATAACATACATTATGCTTCCAATAGTGGATGCATATGGTATATTCGCCATCCGCTTTCTTTCTTCAAAAGTGTGGGACACATCTCTTTAGAAAGATGAATCCCTTGCCTAAAAGGCAATAATCCTCTCTTGGAACATTGCATGTTAAACCGTGTTAACACTTTGTCTATGTACGTAGATTGTGAGAGGCCAATCATTCGCCTTGATCTATCTCTATAGATCTTGATACCTAAAATGTAGGTTGCCTCTCCTAAATCTTTCATGGAGAATTTCTGTGATAAGAATAGTTTTATCGATGATATCATTGGTACATCATTTCCAATCAAAAGTATATCATTGACATACAAAACTAGAAATGCAATTGCACTCCCACTGATCTTCTTATATACACAAGGTTCATTCGGATTTTTGATGAAGCCAAATGATTTGACTACCTCATCGAAACGGATATTCCAACTTTTGGAGGCTTGTTTGAGTCCATAAATGGATCTCTTAAGCTTACACACCTTCCATTTTTCACTATTGGATTCAAAACCTCATGGCTGTTCCATATAGATGTCCTCATCGAGAAAACCATTTAGAATAGCCGTTTTGACATCCATTTGGAATATCTCATAATTAAGGTGTGCAGCTATAGTCAACATAATCCGAATGAATTTTAGCATGGCCACAGGTGAGAAAGTTTCGTCATAATCAATTCCTTCTTTCTGACGATATCCTTTCGCCACCAGCCGTGCTTTGTAAGTTCCAATTTGACCTTCAGCATTCATCTTCCTCTTGAAGATCCATTTACAGCCAATTGGTATAATTGGCACGCCCCGAACCCCGAGCGTGTGCCCATCCCTCTTTGGTCAATAATATTTTGCGACTTCCCAGGACGGGTCGCCGACCTTTTCATTTTATTGCACATGCGGAAGCGGATTATAAATCCCCTAACAGTAACCATCTCGGGATAGAAAAGCAGAACAACAATTTCACAAACAAACATGCCTTTATAAACATATGCTGAGTCACGTAGAATAGTTTATGGTCAAAAGACTATAAAAGATTGTTCTCCAAAAGAAGCACTCCTATCCGACCTATACTTCAAATCACCTCCTCTCTGCTCCAGGTCTTCCACTCGATGACTTTGAAATGGTTATTCAATAACCAGTAAGACAAGGTCTCAGCAAGTCCCTGCTCTAAACTTCAACTAGGAGGGAAAGACGCTAAGAAGCGTCATAACCACACAATCACGCATTTAACATAGAGGACTTACCTAGGGGTGTGCATGGTCCGGGTGGGTGGTTCCTGGCCTAGAACCGAGAACCGCCCGCTAAGGACCGGTTCCAAAAGATTGGAACCAGGAACCACCCATTGTTGCATGGATCCACCTGAGAACCGGATTGCCGGTCCGGTCTGGTTCCCGAGTGGATCCATGGAACCGGTCTCACCAATAATAATATCGTTTTCCAAATCCCGCCGTGAATACTTTTCATATCGAGTAATGTTTTTCTTTAAATCAAACTGGCTTAATTAAGGTACCATTTATTTTTATTTTATTGGAAAACACTACCAAAGAAGAGAAATAAGTTTTTTTTTCCTATTTTAAAATCATTTTAGTTGAAATCTAAAATATTCTTTAAGTTCAAGATTCTAGATGATTGTCATATGTAGATCATATTTTCCTTTATCCTCTAACAATGCTCAATCTCTTACAATATTTTCTTTACTGATTTTTTTTTGGTAGAAACAATTCCACTAGTACTCCACATATTCTTGAACATAGTGTCATATGTGAGTCCCAAAAGTATTTTTTGAAGGAGCCATTTGTTGAGTTGTTGAAAGGCAACTTACACACTTTACTAAATTCTTATTAAAACATGGAAATCATGAGAAGAGATGGAGCCCTAAAATTTAAATTTCTAATTAGTAATTTCGAATTTTATTTTAATATTAAAAATCAATATATTATTATAATATAATCGGTCTGGTTCGGGTGGGTGGATCCGCCCATGGAACCGGAAATCGGACAGTACCCACCGGTTCCCATAAATTGAAACCAGGAACCGGACCAGTTCCCTCAAGAACCACTGGTTCCGGGCGATCCCGATCCGGTTCGGGCGGCTTGGGTGGGTCCTGGTTCTTTTGCACACTCCTAGACTTACCCCGCCTCAGTTCCACCCTGTAGGTCAGCACAGTTCATATCACAAACCAGAGCAGTACTCAAGATCAATTAAATGGGAACACAACACTCAATTCTCAAATCAATACAAGGGTCTTGATTATAGAGCCAAATCATTAAGACACGTTTTATATCATGTCACACAATTTTGTCCTATAATCAGATACATTCAACTCAATTCATCATGCGTTCCTAGTTTTGATCTCGACATATAGCACGACCTACTCTCAGTTCGGCGGTCTTCTGACATTGTTAGGCTTCATCTCACCCCACTAAGCACGACACGTCTCTTTCAGACGGCTTTCCCGAAGAAGCATAGGGTCCAGAATCTACTACGACCGGCTTCCTATTGTCTAGGGGGTATCCCAAATAGGGATAACGTCCAGCTTAACAGCCCGGGACGATTTCTCTTAATCATTACACGATCACTCAAATATGGCCCAGGACACCGTGCATTGCACTCAAATGCTTCAATTAAAATGGTGAACTTGACCTTTTTCTTCGTATTAGAAATATGCATGAAAATAGTCATGTGTGGGTACACGGTCAACTCGACATAGAAAAATTGACATTCTTGGACAAACTGATTCTCCAGAAAAGAAGCGTGCTTGCTCACCAAAATTCTTTGGTCTGAATGAAAATAGAAATAATATCCAAGAGTTTCTTTTGGATATCTAATGAAGCGACCTTGTTTAGATCTTGCCTCCAATTTTTCCATTTTTAGCTTTTTCACGAAAGTTGGACAACCCCAAATCTTAATATGATTAAGACTAGGTTTCCTACTATGCCATATCTCATAGGGCGTAGTTGGAATATATTTGGACGGCACTCTATTCAGTGTATATATAGCTGTCTCAAAGGCATATCCCCAAAGGGATAATGGCAAATTGGTGTAACTCATCAGAGATCGCACCATATCTAATAGAAATGATTTCTTTGTTCAGATACACCATTATGTTCTGGAGTTCCTGGAGGTGTCCATTGTGATAAAATGCGATTCTCTTTAAGATAGTCTAGGAATTCAGTACTAAGGTATTCACCTCCTCAATCCGATCGAAGAGCCTTAATACATTTTCCTGTTTGTTTCTCAACTTTGGCCTTGAATTCCTTGAACTTTTCAAAAGATTCAAAATTATACTTCATGAGGTACAAATAACCATACCGTGATTGATCATCGGTGAAGGTAATGAAGTAATTATAACCACCTCTAGCGATTTCATTAATTGGTCCACATACATCTGTATGTATTAACCCTAATATGTCAGCAGCTCGCGCACTATGTCCCACAAAAGGCGCTTTGGTAATTTTTCCTAGAAGACATGCCTCACAAGTCGAGTATGACTCAAAATTTGATGGATCAATGTACCAATCATTACTCAACTTGTTAATTTTATCTTCTCCATTATGACCTAATCGGAGATGCCAAACATACTTTTTATTTGGACTATCTCTAAGGCGTTTATTAATTATGGCATTTATATCAATTCTATTTTGCTTATTGACATCGATAATTGCATTACCGGACATTGTAATGGTATAAAGATTATTGGTTAATAAACTAGAACCAACACATCTTCTATTATGATAAATAGAACATACATCATCAGCAAAAGAAAATTCATAATTCTTTTTACCCAAACGAGGTATAGAGATGATGTTCCTAATAGCATTCTTATAATGCAAACAGTTCTTTAAAACCAATACATGTCCAGAAGGCAAACATAAACGAAAAGTCCCTATAGCTAATGCAGCAACTCTTGCTCCATTGGCAAATGTCTGGACAATCTCATTTCGCCCTAGCATCTTGCTTATTTCTAGATTCTGCAAAGACATACAAATATGTGAAGTTGCAGCAGAATCTAGAACCCATGAGCTGGATTCAGTACTAACCATAAGATTAGTTTCAATAAGCATAGACACCAAAACTTCATAAGGTTGGTCATTGGGCTTGACTTTCAAGCTTGCGATGTACTTCCTACAGTTCCTCCTCTAGTGCCCCTTGACACCACAGTAATGACATTTCCCTTTATCAATCTTGGGTTTTGGTTTCTCAACAGGTTTGACAGGCCTCTTCCATTTCTTTTTCTTTAAAATAGTCTTACCCCTTGAAGAATAAGCCTTAGCCATAGCCACTACATTTGGCCTCGTGTTCTGCATTTTCTTCTCATAAACTACCAGCATGCTATGTAACTCAGCGAGAGTTTTCTCCATCTTATGCATTTGGAAGTTTTGGACAAAACCAGAGAAGGAATCGGGTAAATATTGGAGGATCAAATCCACAACTAATTCGTTGTCCACAACGAGATTCGGCCTAGCCAATTCTTCAATGTGCCAGATCATTTTCCAAGCATGATCATGATGATCCTTCAGCCATCCTCATATGGTATAATGCCTTAGATATCTCATATCTAGAGGTTTGACCATTCTCATCAAAGTATTCTTTTAAGTGCAAAATGATTGACCTAGCATCTTCCATAGATTCATACTTCTTCTGTAATTCATTATTCATCAAAACAAGCATATATGACTCAACTTTTAAGTCATCGTCACGCCAATTATCATAAGTGACACGCTCCTCTTGGGTCCCACCCTCAGGAAAGGAGGTTGGCATCTTTTCATCAAGCACATACCCATTTTTTTTTTTCTGAATTGAGAATAATTTTCAAATTCCTCACACAGTTAGTGAAATTGGGTCCAGTCAAACAATTCTTGTCAAGTATAGAAGCGAGTGGGTTTGTGGTCACCATTTTTCAAAAGTAATAATATATCCATTGTAGAAAATAAATTGTTAGCCGTTGTACCTTTCAAAATAACTATTTCATTTTGGCCTTTAAATGAAATAGATCCTCACACTAAATTTATATTTGAATCCCATACTCCTTAAGATGGGAAGCGGTAATCTTTGTTGGGTAAAGATTACTAGTGGGGATTGGAGTCCCACAGGATTGATTTACGGACCTTGTTCCGTTGAAGTTCCACAACCTGAAAACGATCGTTCATTTCTAATGAGGTAATTACAAGGTCTAACACAAACCCTCTCATTTGGAATACACCATCTGTACGTGAGGGTATTGGGTTAGTAGCGTGTGCCAATTTTTTCTTTGAATTTTCAGGAATTTTCGACGAACGTGAATACGAACAATGGCTGGAGGTTTGTCTATAAACAATCCTAGCTTCCACATTTGATTTTTATGTCTTACATTTGGTATCAGAGCATGTTTAGTGCCTTTGCCTTGTTTTTCTCAAATTTTGGTGTATTTTCGGGCATTTTTGAGGATGAACAATAACTCGGAATATTAAGGCCAAGAGACAAACTTGCCGATTCCAAGCAAATTCCGGTGACCCACCCCTTGATTTCGGACCCGTACGGTTGCACCGCTATAAGGAATATTAGCCATGAGTTTTTCCGATATATCGGTGTTTGCTGGAGGCTAATCGGGTGACGGAAGTCGCGGTGGTTAAGGATTTGCATTTTGGGAAATTTTCGTTTAATTTGAGGCCAATTTCTTGGTCATTTTCGCCGAAACTTGAACCCATGTGGCCGTGCCGGCATGCTCTTCAAAACCCATTATTTATTTGTGTCTGGGATGGGCTGCCGAAGAAGAAACGGCCAGTGAATTCGCAGCAGAATGGCAAAAAAAAAAAAAACACGAAGAGAAGGCTTTTGTGAGCGAGGGAGAAGGCGCGTGGGTTCACATGCACGCTGCAGTTGCAGGCGTGTGGAACCCACGCGCCACACGCGCACCAATCGCTGGTGCGTGGGGTCCATGCACGCGAATTGCTCGCAGTAATTGCCAGGGGCGTACAGGCCACGCTCTCGCCGTTGTTGCAAGCACATGCTCGGCACATGCCTGACTTCCCCGTGGCCCCTTTTCACAATTTGCCCTTCCTTTTGGGCAATTTTGCAATCTTGCCCTTGGCCAATTTATTTACTGTTCTGCCCTTAGTGAATTTATTTACTATTTTGTCATTTCATGTGTGGCACCCCTTGACATGGCCCCAATCCGTTAGGGTCGCCACAATTAGCTTACCTTTCTCTCACTTGACTTGAAGTCTAACAATCTTTGGGGTTTATATCTTTTAGATCGGTCCCTGCGCAGTTTATATAGTGGAAGCATAATCAACTATTCCCCGTCCTGAATTATAAAGTGATGCACACCTACTAGACATTTTATAAGTTAAAGCCAAACATTTTTTATTTACATAAGTCTGATAGACAACATTGGTCGGTACATCAAAATTTGTCGTGGTTTTCTATACCCAGCTATACACCAAAAGGTAACCGACTTCTCTTTTTCTTTTCTTTCCCAACAGTCCTATACATGAGTCTATCAGTAAGTGCTGGCAGTCTAAAAAAAAACTTCATCTGCTACCCGTCACGCTCAGTCACACCCAGCCTGGTCCGTCAACTAGTGGCGGCGACAACATCCCCAGCATGATCCCATCACGACGGACGTGCACTGATAGAAACTCCTGAACTACGGGGCCACCAGGTAAACCGATGTCATATAAGACTAGAACCCGCACTTGGATAGAAACCAGTCCTCATATGACAGGATGAGGGTGCTCCGAACACTCGCACTTGACGTCAACTGGGACACCGTAAAAAGAACCTAGGGTGATCGGTAGCAGAGACATATCTTCTAATCTGAAATGTTAGTCCCCAAACGGGGTGAGTACAACCACTCAACAGTAAAAGATTCATCAAGCTATGTCAAGCAATACCATCAATATCTAGACTCATGCAGGATAGGCATAAATAGGTGATCAAAGAATGAGTGTGCGTCAAAATCATGAAATTCTTTAATGCAAGGACAAGTAAAATTTCGAAACCATCAAGATGCATCATATCCAGTTACACTAGTCCCGATCATAGGGCCAAATTGTAATGACACGTCCCGTTCCATGCCATACAATCTAGTCCTATAACCAAATAACACACACTTAGTGGTATCATCAATTTTATCATTCAAAAGATTTCATCCCCTAGAGGACCAATGTTTGCATCCCTCTGGGCATTCGCATCCACCCTGGCATCGTGAAAGCCTCCGGCATTCAGCCATTAGGGCCACCGAGCATCCGGGGCATATCACGCCTCCAGGCATCTCATACCCCACCTGGGATCATGAGGAAACCTCCGAGGCTCACCATGAGAATGGTTACCCGGCCCTCCGGATTTACGTACTGACTAGCATACAACCGGGCATCTCGAAGCTCCAGGGGCAAACCTCCGGCATTCAGCCACTAAGGCCACCGGGCATCCATAAGGCATCGACTCATTCGATCCTTTGGGCATCCCGACTCCTAGGGCATCGTTGACCCAAGGGTTCAACAGCAACCATTAACATTTTAATTTACAAAAATACTTTCAAATGCCAAAAACAAGATGTCTCGTGGACCCTTTATCCAATCTCAATATTGCACGATATGTCCATAGCCAGTATCATCATATCACATAACCATTCAAAACATATCCACCTTTGGGACAATTTGTGAAAATTCGAAAACAGAGTAGCTCGATTTTTATAATGCACAGTTCTGGTAAGAATTTCGAAATAATTACTAAATGAACTCAGAAAATTATGAAATTTTGACATGATATCAATGAGACCTAAAGGAAAAAGTTTCATGAAGAACACCAAGTCAAATTCCTTATGCATCGAGAGCAGAAATTGTTATATTCCTTGCTAACGTTCTGTAATAATTTCCAGATTTAGCATTTTCATAGAAAAATAATTTCATCGATCAAACCTTGTTCATTTATTCTAAATTTTTGATATGTTGTTTCTACAGATGTGCCCTATAACTTTTATTAAGGATTCAAAGTCAAATTTTGGCTAGAAAATTACAGAAAAATCATGAAATTACCGAAGGTCATACTGTCTTCTGCAAAAATAGTCTACTATCCTAAAGAGAATTTCTCCCACTCATTGAATCTCGGCATACAATGCCCACAATCAAGTGTATATAAATGTATCACCCTATAATACAGCCTCTTCACTTCCAAAAATTCACCATAGTCAGATCCTTAAGTCCTAATTTCAGTTCAAAATCCGAAATCCACCATACATGCCCTGTTTCTACTTAGCTTCTTGATCTAGCTTCAGTTTATAAGTCTGAAATCAACATGTAGCTCTCAATTTCATATTTTCTCACATCTACCAACTCCTCACTAGATAATAACAGCAAGCAAAACATAGATTAATGAACTTTTACTTGCCTCAAGTCTTCCTACTCGGTTGCTAGCCAAAAATAGGGGTTCGAGGATCTCGGCTTGGCTCAATCGGTGACGAGGATCGGCGGCATCGATGGTGGCAGCTTAGACACGGCACGGGCGGAGGGTGGCCTTGCTTCTCTGCCCTCACACGCTTGGACCGCTCACTGCTCACCCTCTCTCTCGAACTCTTGCTCAAACTCTCTCTCTCTCTCTCTCTCACTTGCTCGCCCGCTCACTCTCTTGGCCTTACTCTCCCTTGCCGAAAGCTTTTGCTTTCTTTTGTTTAATTAAATTGCTAATTTTTGCATGCAGGTGACAAATGGCTTCAAGGAAAGGACAAGTGGAAAATAATGGAGGCAACCATGGACAAGTGGTGAGTGGCTTCCCCCCCTGTCCGATTCTCTCCTCCCCCTCTTTCGGTCGACAGCTTTGGAGGCTCCTTGGGCCTGCATGGGCCCGAAAATTTGAGGCCAAAAGTCTAAACTCAAAGGCCCATGGTCTTTAAAATATAAGCCCATAATTATGAAGCACTTTGTTTTCTAAGTGAATCAATTTATACTCCCATTATCCAATTGCTTCATGAATAATGTATAACTGAAATTCTTGCATGCAGTCCAACTCCTCAAAATTTTATTCTTAAATTTCAGCATGCATGTTCCTCACGCATGACCGAATTCCATCCTTTCGGTTCTATAAAAATATTATTCAATCAAAAGATTTTCTCTTGTTGCACGGTTGATTGGTCCATTGCTAAACATATCATATCAATCCAATAAATAAACAAATATGAATCAATGCCCGTAAATGACATCAATGCTACAGTTCGATGATACTTCCATCGATCGGTCACAACCGTCACCTATCCGAGGATCGTCTAAATTTTTGGATGCCACAAGCATTTTTATGAATATTTTATGCATGAAATTTAAATGTCCAATGATCCATATATTTAATTAATTAGAGAGTAGCCACACCATCTTTAATTAATTAAATTATATATTAAGAATCTCCTAATCATATTTAGAAATGGACATTGATTGTAATTAATTATATTAATATGATGAATTTTATCCCATAAGAATTTTCATTATATTAATATGATTAATTATGATGAAATATCATATTATTTTTCTTAATTTACCCACATGGATTAAGAAAAGGTATATAATATGGTAGCTTCTTCATGATGTAATTATGAATCTATTTAAATTAAAAACTTAGCCCACAGGTAGTTTTTATGTTATGTGATTCATATTGTGACATATTTACATTGGTAAAACATGATTATTTGATATGCAGTTTTGCAACCTATGAATTTCTCTGAATTTAAGTGCGATGTTCCCATACTAAATGGTGAGAACTATAAAGTTTGGAAGGAGTTAGTTCTTCTTCAATTAGGGTGGATGGACATTGATTATGCTATAAGGAAAGACAAACCACCTGCTCCTACTGATTCAAGCACTGTAGCTGAGATAGCCCTTTATAACCAATGGGAGTGGTCCAACCGCATTAGTGCAATGTTTATAAGGGCTAAAATATCTCCTAGTATACGTGGTTTGGTTGCTCAGCATAACAATGCTAACGTTTTATTGGAGGCCATTGATGCGTAGTTTGAGACTTCAGAGAAGGAGCATGCCATAACCCTAATTATGAAGTTTTCATCATTGAAGCTCACTAGTGTGAGGTGTGCGTGAGCACATCATGCAAATGAGGGATATTGCGGATCAGCTTAAGAACCTTGAGGTTAAGATATCTGAATCTTTCTTGTGTATTATATTCTGAACAATCTCTCGCAATAGTATGTACCTTTCAAGATCTCTTACAACACACATAAGAATAAATGGTCAATTAATGAACTCATGACCATGCGTGTTCAAGAGGAAGAAAGACTGATTATGGAATTGGGAGAAAGTGCTCATTTGGCAACACAAGGAAAGAATAAGGGCCATGGCAAGCATAAGGGAAAAGGTAAAATACCTCCCCAAGCTGACATTAAGAAAGAATCCAAATGTTTCTTCTGAAAAAAGAATGGGCATATAAGGAAGAATTGCATCAGATTTAAGGCCTGGCTTGAGAAGAAAGGTAATCTAACTTCTTATTTTGTTATGAATCTAATATGGCCGATGTAAGTCATAACACTTGGTGGATTGATTCTGGATCTACAATCCACATTTCGAATTCCTTACAGGGTTTTCAAAGCCACATGATACCAGTGGGAAGTGAACAAAGTATCTATTCAGGAAACACGATACGTTCACATGTGGAAGCTATTGGGACATGTAGACTAGTTCTCAATGGTGGCTTTGTTTTGAATTTGGAAAAGACCTTTTATGTTCCTAGTTCTGTAGAAACTTAATTTCAGTTTCAAGACTTGTACCTTTGGGTTACTCTTTTAACTTTCAGATTCAAACTTCTATTTATCGTTCAAACCTAAAATTGTTGGGAGTGGTACTTTGTCTAATGGTCTTTTTCGAATTAATTTACAAGACACTGCATATTATGATGCAATGCATGTTCATGATAACGCTGGTATGAAACAATGTGTTGTGAAAGAACATTCCTCTATGTTGTGGCACCGGAGATTAGGACATATCTCCATAGAAAGAATTAAGCGATTGGTAAATGATGGAATACTTAGTGCTTTAGATTTTACTGATTGTGATACTTGTGTGAACTGCATAAAGGGAAAGCAGACCAACAAGATGAAGAAAGGTGCCAAGAGGAGTACGAAAATATTAGAAATCATACATACGGATATTTGTAGTCCGGATATGGACTCGTGTGGTAAGAAATATTTCATCTCTTTCATAGATGATTACTCACGTTACATGTATCTCTACTTGCTTCATAATAAGCATGAAGTGTTAGATGCCTTTAAGGTATTTAAGGTGGAAGTAGAGAAATAATGTGGTAAACAAATTAAGATCGTGAGATCACATAGAGGTGGAGAATTTTATGGTAGATATACTGAAGATGGACAAGCACCTGGTCCATTTGCAAAGTTTCTTCAAGAGCATGGGATAGTTGTCCAATATACTATGCCCGATTCTCTTGACCAAAACAATGTAGCAGAAAAAGAAACCGGATATTGTTGGACATGGTGCGGAGTATGCTTAGCAGCTCCAAACTACCTAAGTCCTTGTGGACTGAAGCACTTAAGACGGTTGTGTACATATTAAACTGAGTTTCGACCAAGGCTGTCCCAAAGACACATTTTGAGTTATTTAAATGTTGGAAACCAAGTTTGCAATATGTACGTGTTTGGGGATGCCTGTTTGAAGTGAGAGTTTACAATCCACAAGAAAAGAAGTTGGACCCAAGGACCATAAGTGGGTATTTCATTAGACATGCTGAAAGGTCCAAAGGATACAGGTTTTATTGTCCATCTCACACAACTAGGAATGTGGAATCAAGAAACGCTAAATTTCTTGAAAATGACTTGATTAGTGGGAGCAATTGATCGAGGGACCTTGTTCCTAAGAAAGATCATTCAGACACTCAACTTTCCACCTCAAGTTTAAGGTTGGTTGTTGCTCATAATGCCCCTTCAGTTCAGCCGGCTATTGAACAACCAATCGTTGAAGTTCCACAACTTGCTGATATTGATTTAGCAGATCCAATTATTCAACAATTACTAGAAACTATTGAACAACTAGTTGAGCAACACGCTCCTCAAGAGAATGTTGACGCAACATTGAGAAGATTTGCTAGAATAAGGAAATCGGCTATTCCTAGTGGTTATATTGCGTATTTACAAGAACTTGACTATAATATTGGAGCTGAGAATGATCCCGAAATGTTTTCACAAGCCATGGACAGTGATAAATCCAATTTGTGGTACAATGCCATGAAGGAAGAGATAATTTCTATGGCATCTAACGAAGTCTAGGATTTGGTTGAGTTACCTGATGGTGCGAAGGCCAGTGGTTGTAAATGGGTCTTCAAAACTAAGAAAGATTCATTGGGTAACATTGAAAGATATAAAGCTAGACTCGTTGCTAAATGATTTACTCAAAATGAAGGAATCACGGAGACTTTTTTTCCTGTATCTAAGAAAGATTCTCTTCGTATTGTTTTGGCATTGGTTGCCCATTTTGATATGGAATTACATCAGATGGATGTGAAAACTGTCACGCCCCGACCCTCGGGCACCCGCCCATCCCTTACCTTGGTCGATTTTAGAATGCGATATCCTAGGACTATGTATCGCCGACTCTTTCAATTTATTATGCGTATGCGGAAGCGGTTACAAATCGCCAAACAATAAAACAATGGGATAGAAAAGTAGGCCATATTTTTCATATTGAAATTCACAACCACACTTTTATTAACAGCACAACTCATAGTATATTTACAATACTATTTACAGCATATAGGTCTCACACCTATCTAAACTAAGAAAGGGTTCACAAAAGGGATGGGATCTCAATCCACATCCGGGTTGTACTAAAGATCCCTCTCTGGGATCTCGAGCTTTGTACCAAGAGCACTCTACAAGCTTTTTGAAAAGGCTACAGTAAACCTCGGGTCTCTGTCTGAGGTTATCGTAACTGGCACTCCATGCATTCGAACTACCTACACACGTACAAGTCTGCGTGCCTATCAAGACTGAGGTCCTTTCAAATTGCAATGAAGTGAGCTGACTTTGTCAGTTTGTCGACTACCACCCAAATTGAATCACTTCCTCTCTGACTTCTTGGTAGTCCAGTCACGAAGTCCATCGTGATATGCTCCCATTTCCATTTTGGGATCGTAAGAGGTTGCAGAAGTCCTCCCGGCTTACAATGCTGAGCTTTTACTTGTTGACATGTTAGACACTTGGCAACATGCTTGGCGACGTCCGCCTTCATACCTGACCACCAATAGTGTTGACGCAGATTCTGATACATCTTGGTGCTTCCAGGGTGAATGCTGTAACTGCTACGATGTGCTTTAGATAAAATATCTTCTCTAAGCTCTACATCGTTAGGCACCACCAAACGTCCTTGGAACCTTAAAATTCCGTCCTCAGAAATCTGAAAATCAGCCTTTCTTTTCTCTGTGTCCTCCTGTAGAATCTTATGTACATTTGGATCTGTCGGTTGAAGTTGTTTGATTCTGACCTGGACATCCGGTTCAATTCTGAGGGTGGCCATAAAACTTGAAAGGTGGCTTACCTCAAATTTGAATTCCAAATCTCGAGCTCTCTCGATTAGGTTCCATTCTTTAATCAAGATCTGCGCTACTGAAGACTTCCGACTCAAAGCATCGGCGACCTTGTTCGCCTTTCCCGGGTGATATAAGATATCACAATCGTAGTCTTTCAGCAATTCCATCCATCGGCGCTGTCTCATGTTCAACTCCTTCTGAGAAACAAGTACTTGAGACTCTGATGGTCTGTGAAGATCTAAAATTTCTCACCACACAAATAATGTCTCCAAATCTTCAGGGCAAAGATAATAGCTGCGAGCTCTAAGTCATGCATTGGGTAGTTCTGCTCATGGGTTCTCAACTGGCGAGAAGCGTACGCAACAACCCTACCATGTTGCATCAGCACGCAGCCCAACCCTCTAAAAGATGCATTACTGTAGATCTCGAATCCTCGAGGGCCAGATGGAATTGTTAGCACAGGTGCGGTAGTCAGCTTTTCCTTAAGCTCTTGAAAACTACGCTCGCACTTGTTTGACCATACAAATTTCTCTTCTTTCTTCGTGAGCTTAGTTAGAGGCGATGCTAACGCTGAGAAGCCTTCCACAAACCGTCTCGTAATAACCCGCCAATCCGTAAAACTTATGATCTCTCGTCACCGTAGTCGGTCTCTGCCAATTGATCACGGCTTCTATCTTGCTCGGGTCGACGAAGATTCCTTCTCCGGAAATCACATGACCTAAGAACGCAACACGAGTCAACCAAAACTCGCATTTGCTAAACTTAGCATACAACTGATGCGTCCTTAAAGTCTGGAGCACTAATCTCAAGTGATTCTCATGCTCTTCATCACTTTTTGAATAGACCAAAATATCATCAATGAACACGATCACAAATTGATCTAAATATTCCTTGAATATTCGGTTCATCATATCCATGAAAGCAGCTGGAGCATTCGTCAATCCAAATGACATCACTGTGAACTCATAGTGACCATACCGAGTACGAAATGCCGACTTAGGAATGTCCTCCTTCTTAATTCTCAACTGATGATATCCCGTCCTTAAGTCAATCTTCGAGAATATTGACGCTCCATGCAACTGATCGAACAGATCATCAATCCTTGGGAGGGGATACTTGTTCTTAATGGTTACTTGGTTAAGCTGTCGGTAGTCGATGCACAGGCGCAATGATCCATCTTTCTTCTTAACAAATAAAACTGGTGCTCCCCAAGGTGATGCACCACGACGAATAAATCCTTTGTCCAATAATTCTTGCATCTGCACCTTCAGTTCTTTCAACTCCGATAATGCCATCCTGTACGGTGCTTTCGTGACCGGCTCTGTTCCTGGTGCTAACTCAATTACAAACTCAATCTCCCTTTCTGGCGGTAATCCTGGCAATTCTTTTGGAAAGACATCTGGAAATTCCTGTACCACTGTTATGTCTCCTATTTTTAGTTCTTCAACTGTCGTATCCACGACAGTTGCCAAGTACCCTTGACAACCCTCGTCTAACAAACGAGATGTCTCTTGCGACGAGATTAGGACAATCGAGGGTCCTCCTTGACTTCCTACAAACTCGAAGCTCTCACCCTCTAACGGGTCAAACTGAATCGCTTTACGATAACAATCCATTTTAGCTCTTTGTTTGGTGAGCCAGTCCAAGCCAATTATTAAATCGAAGTCATACATGGCTAGGACTAAAAGATCTATCTTCCCCACTCGCTCACCAATCACTAACTTGCACCCTGGACAACCCAAAGCAGCAATAACTTTATCTTTCAATGGTGTATATATGCACATTTCCTACTCCAATAACATAGGACTGACTCCTATCAACTTAACATACTGTTCGGCAATAAATGAGTGGGTTGCTCCCGGATCAAACAAAGCATAAACAGGTTGGTCGTTGAGTGAAACCATACCTGTTATCACGTCAGGCGCAGCTTCTGCCTGACCTTGGGTAATTGCATACACGGTGCCCTGAATTGGAGGTCTCTGTTGTCCTCCTTAGGGCACGTTCTGAGGGGCATACCCTCTTATTTGTCCTCTTGGTGGTGGCGGTGATAGCTGCGGTTGTCCTCTTGGCTTCCTAGGACAATGTCTAGCTATGTGGCCTTGTTGACCACATTCATAACACACACCCATCCTAGCTGGACACGGTGTTGACCCATGTCGTCTCCCACAAGAGTGACATGGTCCCATTCTATCGGCCAACGACTTACCAAATCCACCCTTCTTGCTAGGCGGACCTTGGAATCTGTTCCCTGACATCGGCCTCTTTCCTTGCCTGATCGCTTCCCGGTTAACACCAAATCTTGACCCTGACGAGGCAGCTTGCTCATTCAATCCTCGCTCTATCATATGAGCTCGACGATAGACTTCTTGATAGGTCGTCAAATCCAATGGCAGTAGGGGTTGCTTCAACTCAGAATGAAGACCACTTCTGAATTTCCGGGCTTTCTCTTCAGGGTCTTCTATCAATTTAGGAGTATACTGGGACAGCTCTGCAAACTTGACCCCATATTGGTCAACTGTCATACTCCCCTGGCGAAGACGATGGAACTCCTCTATCTTTTGTTCCCGAGCAGTACTCGAAAAATAATGGTCATTAAAGGCTCTAAGGAAGGTGTCCCATGCCTGGACCACACCTTTCGGGAACACTGTATCCTTGGCTGCTCTCCACTAGATATTTGCATCATCCTGAAGTTGGTACACCGCCAGTGCCACCTTCTCCTCTTTAGTGCACCTTAGAAGTGTGAATGTTTTCTTTAGATCTTGTATCCATAGAGATGCAGCCTCGGGGTCTCCGGTACCAATAAACCTCGGTGGTTTTAGCTTCAGAAACTGTTCCACTAACTGGTGGATTGGCCTCCCAGCAGCCACAACTCTTGGTAGCACTCCCAGGGGCGACGGCAGTACAACGGCGGCAGTCTTGTGCCTGCAGCTAGCCGGCGGCTTGGTTATGCGCTTGTTGATCCATACGATTTCCCATGACTTCCAAAATTCGCATGATCTCATCTATCCTAGGACCACCAGAGGCTGCTACTCCGGCATCCACAACAGGAGGTGGTGCTACCCTAGCATCTTCAACAGGTGGAACCATTCCACTCGCGCTAACCTGTGCTGGCGCTCGACCACGGCCTTCTCGGGTACCGACTCTAGTCGGCGCTCTACCCCGAGTCACGGCCCTACTGGTCCTTTGGGCAGGAGTCCTCGGCTCCTGATCGCTCATAGTGTAGCTTTAAACAACTAACACCTGCTTCCAATTCAACACCGAATTAGAAACATGGCGATTCAAACATTAAACAATTTTTAGCACTCAGCTAACACAGACATGCACCAGCATGAATTTAAAAGCCTTTTCTACCAACTATCCCATGAACCATCGCTCCTTATCACTCCAATCTTGAACTTCGCTCTGATACCACAAAAAGGGGATGTCACGCCCCGACCCTCGGGCATGCGCCCATCCTTTACCTTGGTTGATTTTAGAATGCGATATCCCAGGACTATGTATCGCCGACCCTTTCAATTTATTATGCGTATGCAGAAGCGGTTACAAATCCCCAAACAATAAAACAATGGGATAGAAAAGCAGGCCATATTTTTCATATTGAAATTCACAACCGCACTTTTATTAACAGCATAACTCATAGTATATTTACAATACTATTTACAGCATATAGGTCTCACACCTATCTACACTAAGACAGGGTTCACAAAAGGGATGGGATCTCAATCCACATCCGGGTTGTACTAAAGATCCCTCTCTGGATCATCTTCTTCTTCAAAAATCTTTCTCCTTCTCAGGTTCCTCCTTCTCAGTTCCTCCTCAGGGTCTTGAAATGGTTATTCAATAACCAATGAGACCACGTCTTAGCGAGTTCTACCCCCTAAGACTCGATCAGTAAGCTAATACACTATGGGCTGCCTAAACACGCACAGGTCAGAGGACTTACCTTGGCCTCATATTCAACCTGCAAATTAGTACAATTCATAATAAGCACCCAACTACTCAGAACAAATCGAACCAGTCGATTACATGTCATAGAGCACGCGTGCATTCTCTAAGGCACTAGTTCACCAAAGTGATGCATCAATTCACCGAGCCCACGTGTTTCTTCCAAGATGCCTCACTTAATTCCATGGGCCCACATGTATTCTCTAAGGCACTCGTTCACCAAAGTGATGCATCAATTCACCGAGCCCACGTGCCCTTTTAGATGCCACTCCCAAGATTCAATGGCTTTATGGTCCCACCCGACCTTCTCAAGATCTAGTGGCTTTATGGTCCCACCCGACCCTCTCAAGATCTAGTGGCTTTACGGTCCCACCCGACCCTCTCAAGATCTAGTTTAGGAAAGAATCTTAAATTCACTTATAAATCACTTTAGCACTAAATAAAGCTCAAATAAATAAATGGACTGCACCACGACGATCGCATGAAATTCCAGTCATCGGCCATCCCGGTTGAATTTACAGAAAAATAAATAATTAAATAATTAATTTCGAAAATTAGATAAATAAATATTAAAAAATCCAATTTAGGCCCGTAATGCCGATTGGAAGTCGAGACAAGCCTCGGAAAATTACCGAGACTCCCTCAATAAACAACATGGTATGTCTACTTGCTAATGTTTATTTCTAATCACCTAACATGCATCATTAAGTCTCTAATTTAATTTATCTAAATTAATCTAACCACCTAATTGCATTTAATTAAATCTAACCAACCCTAAGTATAATTAACTAACTAAGAAAGCATTAGTGAGTAAAACTCACTTGCACTAGACGAAGGCCGGGACACCGAGACGATGACGCAACGGTGGCCGAACTTGGGCCGGGCTAAGAACTTCGCAAGCCCGAAGAAACTTTGGACTTCAAGATTGGGCGACTTCTTTAATCACTTGGGCTTGAAAATACTAAATTGTGGGCGCTTGGGGGCCGAATTAAACTGAAAATGGGCTCTCTTTGGGCTGAAATTAACTAAACTTCACTTGGGCTTCAATTCAATTGAATATGGGCTGTTGTCTTCTTGGGCTGAAATTGATTTTGTTCAAAATCTTGGGCTAAAGACTCAATGGGCTGGATCGCGGGTTTGGCTTGCGGGCTGCAGAGAGGAGACCAGCAGTTTCAACGGCGAAAACGGGCCGATCGGAGCTCCGGCGAGTTGGTGGTTGGCAAACGGTGGCTCCCGGGGGTCTTGGGGATCTTGTGGGTGGATGGAATGGGCAAATGAAGGGCTGAAATGGGGTGAAACAGCAAGAAAATGCGAAACAGTACCAGCGGGCAGCTTCTAGATGATCCGACGAGCAGCGGACTCCAGCGGCCGTACGGAACGAATGGCAGCTCCATTTGGGGGTGATTTTGGGCTTGTTGGAACGGTATGGATGTCCTCTTCACGGCGATATGTGGCTAGTTCACTGGTTCATCCGGGAAGACAACTTTTGACTCGAATCTTTGACGAAAGGTCTGCTGGAGCAAAAATCGGCGGCGGCGCGGGTGGAGGCGTGCGACGGCTGCAGCTCCTTCTGCTGGTCTTCTTGTTGGCTTGAGGGCTTCGAAAATGAAGAGGAGAGGGTCCTAGATGGTAGAGAGGTGAGAGAGATGGAGAGGGTGGAGATGAGGGAAGAGATAAGAGAGATGAGAAGTGAGGGGGGCTCCACTTGGCTTGATATTTCACAAAATATCTTCCAAAATCACTCTTGGCCATGTAAGAATACTTGGCCTTCAATAAGCCATCAAAACACCTCTTCTAGAAGACAAAGTGGTCCAAAGGTTGTGGCTTTGGGGGTTACACGAATTTGAAGACCACCTCTTCCAATTGGACCATCACACTCACTTGATTTAGTCACAATTGTCCTCAATAATTTCAATTGGTCATCCATAGACCATCTCGACATTTTTCCTCACCCATATATCCATCTTGCTTCCCAATTTTGCAATAAAAAATAATCACTGGCTTTTTCTGCACAGAAACGATTCGGTGACGACTTTTTCTAAAAAGTGTCGGGTGTTAGAAAAATCTATTGAGATTGAGTTGACGCTCCTAGAATTTATTGTGACATGATAGAACCTTCAATTTCTGAAATCGGACTCGAATTGGCGGTTAATTTCTATTCGACGCGTTTTTAGCGTGACCTAGACTACCGGGTAACTTTCAAATATTTTTAAGTGCAATTGGCTCGTGGTCGATTTTCTTCGAGCCACTATGAACCCACTGGACTCATTGACGACTCTCGATTTTCGTGAAAATCCCGAGGATCCAAATACGCACACGTGGTACCAAAACAATAAGAAAGTCGGTTTAGTGCCGGTCGACATGAATTTTCTAATTTAGTGGTGTCACCCACGATTAGCTACACATCACTGTCGATCCAGTCTATCTCTGATTTCCAATCGATTTTTAACTGTGCCGTAATCGCCTCTAAAGATGGACACGGTCGAGAAGCCGATTCCTGATCGAATTCTCAAGTCTATTGCCTTAAAATTCCTAATAATTTCCCCAGATAGTCTAGTTATCTCAAGAATGATCGCCCGAGAATAGCCCTATAGACACGTCAATGAAATGCCCGATTCAATCAGAAGAAAACATAATGGAAATTTGGGATGTCACAAAAACGGCGTTCCTCAATGGAGAACTAGAGGAGGAGGTTTACATGAAACAACCTGAAGGATTCCCCTCTAGTAAAAGTGAGCATTTAGTGTGTCAGCTTAAGAAATCTATATATGGCTTGAAATAAGCATCCCGCCAATGGTACTTAAGGTTCCATGATGTCATCTCTTCATTCGGTTTTGTAGAGAATGTCATGGATCAATGTATATACTAGAAGGTCAGTGGTAGCAAAATTTGTTTCCTTGTGCTATATGTGGATGATATTCTACATGCAACCAATGATAATGAGTTGCTACATGAGGTGAAACAATTTCTCTCTAAGAGTTTTGATATGAAAGATATGAGTGAGGCATCTTATATCATTGGCATTAAGATCCATAGAGATAGACCTCGAGGAATTTTAGGACTATCTCAAGAAACCTATATCAATAAGGTCCTAGAGAGATTTCGGATGAAAGATTGTTCACAAAGTATAGCACCCATTGTGATGGGCGACAGATTCAATTTGAACTAATGCCTGAAGAACGATCTAGAAAGGAAACAAATGTACAACATTCCATATGCTTCTGCTATTGGAAGCTTGATGTATGCTCAGGTTTGCACTCAACCTGACATTGCTTTTGCTGTAGGAATGTTGGGAAGATATCAGAGTAATCCAGGTTTAGACCACTGGAGAGCTGCAAAGAAAGTGATGAGATACCTTCAAGGTACCAAATGCTACATGCTTATGTATAAACGGACTGACAACCTGGAAGTAGTCAGTTATTCGGATGTGGACTTTGCGGGCTACGTTGATTCATGAAAATCAACATCCAGATACATTTTTATGTTAGCTGGCGAAGCCGTGTCATGGAGAAGTGCCAAGCAGACTTTGACTGCTACTTCCACTGAAGTAGTCGGTTATTCGGATGTGGACTTCGCGGGCTGCGTTGATTCACGAAAATCAACATCTGGATACATTTTATGTTAGCCGGCGGAGCCGTGTCATAGAGAAGTGCCAAGCAGACTTTGACTACTACTTCCACTATGGGTTTCTTGTTTTGAGGCTACCTCACATGGTGTATGGTTGAAGAGTTTCATTACTGGGCTTAGAATTATTGATTCAATTTCTAGGTCATTAAGTATATATTGTAACAATTTAGCTGTGGTTTTTATGGCTAAAAATGTCAAAAGTGGCAGTCGAAGTAAGCACATCGACATCAAGTATTTAGTCATAAGGGAATGTGTTAAGAAGAATAAAGTAGTCATAAAATACATTAGCATTAAATTGATGATAGCTGATCCTTTAACTAAAGGCATGCTACCAGATGAAGTATAAGGATCATGTGACTGGTATGGGAATAGGTCCCATCATGTGATTTGTCGTCATATGGATGATTTTTGTTGTATAAAACTCTTATTCTATTGTAATGTTGATTCTCAAATTTGGTGTGCACATTTTGTTGTTTATGAGAATAACATTTATCCTTGGTTCTGGAATAAACATAGGGTTTATTCATTAAGATGTGTTGTCACATATAGGCTGACATTAAAGAAATAAGATGCATTGTGATACATGGAAGATATTATTCACTCTTAGAGGACATGTTGCCATGATCCATGTGTTTTGTTTCTTTTCTTTAAGCATAAAGTTTTCATGGAATTAGTTGGATAATCCGTATGATGAAAATGATGGGATCAAGTGGGAGAATGTTATTTATTTTTGTGATCCCACATTTTCGGACCCACATTTTCTCTTTAAAATGGCGGTTATTCAACATGCAGTTTTTCCACATTTCGTACCTTTTCATGACAACTGCCCATTTGGTAACCACCTTGATGAAAGACGGTGTATAAAGGAACGATCGTTCATTCTAATGCGCAATCACAAGGTCTAACTCAAACCCTCTCATTTGGAATACACAATCAGTACGTGAGGAATTGGGTTAGTAGCTTGTGCCCAATTTTTCTTTGAATTTTCAGGAATTTCCGACGAACGTGAATATGAACAATGGCTGGAGGTTTGTCTATAATCGATCCTGGCTTCCGCATTTTGATTTTTAAGTCTCACATTAAAAGAATTATTATTATTTAATAAATAAAATTTCGAAATTATTATTTACTATTTTTTTTAAAATTTCAAATTTTTGTTTGTGTCTTTTCAAGACAACCTTTGAAAAAATATACTTGTTCAATTTGCAACTTTTCCCGAAGGGTTGCATTTGTTCGTTTTTTAAAACTTTTTATGAATGATTGCATTTATTCGTTTTTTTAACTTCTTACGAATGGACGCCTTTGTTCATCTTGGCAATTTTCGAAAGGATACATTTGTTTGCTTTGCAACCTTTCACGAAAAGTTATCTACGTTTAAGAATGTTTTATATATACATGTCGGTTTTCAGAAAAAAAGGTGAGTGATCATTTTCGAGATTTCTCTCTGAAAAACTACAGCCATCTTTTCAATTGTCTCCTAGAGAGATCTTGAAGAAATACTAGAATTGCTATCTAGTATTCTCAATTTTGAGATTTTGCCGGTGACCATTAACAACTTTGTGGGGAAAATAAATCATTAAAGAAAGTGATATCACGCTTCAAAGTCCAACTTGAGTATTCTAAAGATCCATCTTCATTGTTCTACCCAATTCGAAGCCATACATTTCCAACAATTTTAAGGATTTATTTTGTTCAACAATGGAGTCGGAGACAATCAAAGTGATGAATCAAGATATGGTCAAATTGGACCGGTTCGATGGGAACAACTTTGCTCGCTGGAGGGACAAGATGATGTTCTTACTCACTGCTCTGAAGATTTCCTACATACTGGATCCTAACTTGGCGCCTATAGAAGATCGGAAGCCTACTTCCAAGGGAGGACAGCCAAGTGCAGAAGCCATTGAGAGAGTTAATAAGGAGAAGAAGAAACGTACGGAGGACGAATTACTTTGTCAAGGACACATTCTGAATACACTCTCCAATCATCTATACGACTTATTTACTAAAATGAAGTCGGCTAGAGAAATTTGGAATGCACTGGAATTCAAGTACAAAGTGGAGGAGCAAGGTACTAACAAATATCTAATCGCAAAGTATTTTGATTTCAAGTTTATTGATACTAAACCCTTGCCGAAACAAGTCCATGAACTGCAAGTGCTTGTGAATAAAATATGTGCCCTCAAGATTGATATTCCTGAAACTTTTCAAGTTGGAGCAATTATTGCGAAATTGCCTCCAAGTTGGAAAGACTATGGAAAAAGGTTGATTCACAAGTCGGAGGACTTTACTTTGGAGCAAATACAGAAACATCTTCGTATTGAGGAAGAGTCATGTTTACGTGATAATTCTGTTTTGTACAATGCCAATGTGAATGCTGTGGAAGAAAACGGAAAATCAACAAGAATTTCAAAGTAAAAAGCAGGCATAAATTTAAGAGAAAACAAAAGAAGAAAAATGGTTGCTGTTTTGTTTGTGGCAAATAGGGAAACTACGCCAAGGAATGCATTCACCGCAAGAGCATTTCAAAGGATAAGAACATTCTGACAGTGAAGGTAGATGCAAATTTGGTTGAGGGAAATTATGTGGCCATGATTTCAACAATGTTTTCGAACATGAAAGTTTATGAAATTAACGATACGATGGCTATGGTTTCTGAAATTAATTCCTCTATTGTCCAATTCGGTTGGTGGTTAGATTTTGGAGCAACAGTCCATGTGTTCAAGGACAAATACATGTTCAAGCAATTTAAGGAGATTGTTGACTCAAATGTTCAAGAGGTCCTGATGGCGAATAATACTCTTGTAAAGGTTGATGGAAAAGGCACGGTGGAGATAGACATCACTTTTGGAAAGAAGATAACTCTTCTTAATGTGTTATTTATACCCAAAATTATGAAGAACTTAGTTTCAATTGATTTACTTGTTTCGGGTTTTGTTTGAATCCGACAAGGTTATCCTGTCGAAGAATGGGCTGTTTGTTGGAAAGGATTATGCCAATGATGGCATGTATCAATTGAGTATCAATAATAATATTGCTAGTTCTGCTTATATTGTGGAGTCTTCATTTTTATGGCATAGTAGGTTGGCACATATAAATATTCGTTATTTGAAGAATATGAAGAAGTTAGACTTGATAAATTTCAATGGCGAATATGATATGTCGAGACCAATTTTTTCGGGCGTGAACCACCTAGGTTTTGGCTAATGGATTGTTAAGCCTAAACTTAACTCAGGCTCTCCCAAGCCCATACCAATTCGCGACTTAGGTTTGAGTTCTTAACGTGCAAATGATTTTTAACTAGGAGTCACAACTAATCTATTTTTGGTGGGTCGATTAGAAACCCAAGTAAAGCAACGGGAGGTTTACTTTACTCCTACGAACCAGAGACTATGGGTACGGGGACTTGGTTACACTAGATTTCTCTAATGCCCTTTCGGTACCATTCTTAAAAAAAATGTTTGGCAAGCAGTTTGAATTAATTTTAAATCTATTTCCCTAACATGTGAAGTGATCATGCGAGTGCGCAATCCACTAATTTAACACCCAGATAAATAATAAATAAATTGCAAACTTACCTCAGAGCAACGAAAGCATTTGCGTTGTTAGATCAAAGTTCACATCATCAACCCTAGATATGATTTCTAATTAACACGCAATTTCTTTTTTTTGTTTTCACTTTATTTAATGGGAACTTAATCTATATGCAATGCATGCTAGTAATCTAATTATGACATGGCAACATGACCCAAATTACATGACATGGCAATGTAATCTAAATTATATGACATGAATAGAGTAAATCATAAAGAGATGCAATAATTAAATGCAATCTAAATGACCTAATTCTATTGACGGGCAATTTCTAATTAAATGGGCCTAAAAAACTAAATGACGTGCATTTCACTTAATCTAATCCTAAATGACATGTTCATGACATTTTTTTTCTTTTTTTTTAAATGCAATTTATCCTAAAAATAAAACTAATTCAACTTACGACATTTTTTTGTATATTTTATGAAATTCGGAATTAAATAAAATGTGAAAATTACCTAATTAGATTAAGATCCTATTCAATTTATATTAGGAATTAGGTTAAACTAAATCCTAATTTAAAATAAAATCTTATCTTAACCCAAATAATCCTAGAATGTGATCTATCGAAAAAAATCTAAACTTAAAATTAACTAGGAAGTAAAATTTAACATGCAATCTTACCCTAATATGCAATGACGCAAAATATGCCTCCTAATTCTACATGACATATGCGTAATGATTTTTTTTTTGTTTTTCTTATTAATTTCGAAATTAAAATTCAACGTGCAAATTAAATAATAAAAAGACTAACATTCTAAATGAATATATCTTCTTTTTCATGATAAAATTTGCTATCCTAAACAAGCAAAATAAGAAAAAAGCAAACCTAACCCTAATTTTCTTTTTTCTTTTTTGATTTTCGAAATTAACAATTGCCTAATAATTAAACGTGCAAAAAAAAAAACTAACAACCTAAGTCAATTGATTTTTTTGACATTTTTATTATTAAAAAATGGAATTTCTATCATGAGCATGCAAACCCTAAAACTACATTTTTTTTGATTTTTTTAAAAGAAAATTAATTCATATAACACCACAACAAATCAAGCAAAATTGGTATCCAAATTGATGAACCATATCTCGCGCATGAGATCGGGTTGGCCAATTTTAAAATTAAATCGCGAATCGAATCTCGGGCATGAGATTGGATTGTCGATTTTTGCAAGGGATTGCGAGTCGGATTTCGGGCGCGAAAATCGGACTGACAAACCCTAATTTGAGAGGGCACTTTTATGTCGAAAACTCAACCATGTATCAATGAATAATTACACTAAAAAGGAATAGACAAAATAAAGTAAAAAGTAAAATAATGCAAATAAATAAAAAGGAAGAAAAAGCTACCTAATTCCCTTTTCCTTTTTTTTTTTGGTTTTTTCCTTTGTTCTTTCTGCTTTCCTTTCAAGCTTCGTGCTTGTGGTTCTTATGGTGGAATCACCGAAGACAACAGGGACAAATCAGCAAACGAAAGGAGCCTGGAGCCCGCGCGATGCAGGCGGATGAGCAGATCGGCGTCAGAGTAGGTGACTGGAACAGGGGCGGAGGCACGCGGAGATGGTGTCGCTCTTAGAGCTGAGCAGAGGGCAAAGTTAGATCCGGTGTTGGGCGAATCCGCGTCAGGCTTCGTGGCTTGGCACGGCGATTCGGCGGAGCGGTGGCGCGCGTAGACGCAGGATCGACAAACGTGGAGGAGCTCGGGCGGCAGCTGGGCTTCGGGCGGTCGCACGGTGGTTCGGCGTCCGGGGTCAGTCCGAGCGGAAGCAGGAGCGCAGCTGGGTCGCGGAGGGATGCTCGGAGATCGTGGGTCACCTGGCGCGGTGGTGGAAACAGGAGCGGTGTCCGGTTCGGTGGTGTCGCGCAGCGCGGGCGTTGGTGAAGCAACGGATGCCAGAGGGGGAATCCAACGGGGAAGATGAACAATAGATTTCCCCTTTTCTCTTTTTTTTACCAACTCACTTTTTCACACTTTTGCTTTTTGGTGCTTTTTTTTTTAACCGAAAAAGAGAGCCCCCCAAAAACTATCGTACGCGACCCTTTTATACACCAAAAAAACGTACTTTTGTGGTATATTTCATTGCCAATTTTGCTCGCGTAAAATTCCATTGAATATATCGTTTCACCCTGCGCAAATATTTTTTGCATATTTGATAAAAAAAATTCCCTTTTGCACAAAAATGCATCTCTCAATGTATATTACCTAAATCTATGAAAAATCTTAACAAAATATAACAAAAAATTAAATTTTCCTAAACTACATGCCACGTGACTTTTTTTATTTAGCAAAAATCAAATCTCAAAATTTTAGGTGTCAACATGATAAATGTGAAATATGTGCTAAGTCCAAACTTACTCAGAAACCATTTCCTAGTGTTAAAAGAAATTCGAATTTATTGGATTTGGTTCATAGTGATATATGTGAATTCAATGGTATGCTAACACGTGGAGGTAAAAGGTATTTTATTACCTTTATGGATGATTGCAGTAGGTTTTTATATGTTTATCTCATGAGATCGAAGGATGAAACATTTACCATGTTTAAGAAATATAAGGCTGAAGTAAAAAATCAATTAGAAAAGAAAATCAAAGTTCTACGTTCAGATAGAGGTGGAGAATATTTCTTTAATGAATTCTCTTCATTTTGCAAAGAACATGGTATTATTCATCAAGTTTCGGCACCATATACTCCACAACAAAATGGTTTGACTGAAAGAAAAAATCGATCTCTTGGAGAAATGGTTAATTGTATGCTTTCAAATTCAAAGCTACCAATTAATCTTTGGGAAGAAGCATTACTTACTGCATACTATATTCATAACAAAACACCTTCCAAGAAAAATGACATAATCCCTTGTGGTACCCCCAAACCGCTAAGGTTGCCACAGATACCAATCGCTGTACCTATTGCATGCTGGTTCCTTGTCTTTGATAAAAGGGGAGTTTTAAAGAAGGACCGAAGTTCATAGGCATTTTTTTTTAAAAGAGTTTAGTGCAGCTCATAACGAAAATTAGAGGCGAGTCTCTCCATCCCTCTACTCTCTTAGCGATGGTACAATGCACACCCACTACACATTGAAGGAAACATAAAGCCGAACCACTTTTATTTACATTTTTAGGATGGACATCTTGGGTCGGTATAAACAAAAATGAAACCAAGACTTTTCACTATGCTTGGCTACATTTCAAAAGAGATCATCGACCCCCTATATCGAACGTGTAAAACCTTCCATCTACAAGTGTCGACTCCCTCTCCAAAAAGTGTCAGCTCCCTCTCCTCCCGCGGGCCATCACACCCGTCTAGGTGCATCGGGCGGTGGCGGCGGCAACATCCCCAGCATCACCCCGTCACGTTGGACATGGACGGACAGGAACTCCTAGATGACGGGGCCCCTAGCCAGGCCCACATCGTACATCACCAGCATCCGCACTCGTATGAACACTAACCCATGGATGGTAACGCATACGTGCTCCATGCACTCGACCTTCACATCCGAGGGAAGGCCGTAAAAAGTACCACGCGAGACTAGAGGGAGAGACATCTCTCTAATCTGAAATGTTAGTCCCCAAAGGGGTGAATACAACCACTCAGCAGGTAAAAGATCCATTACACTACTCAATGCATCAAACAGAGCAATCATGGCAACATAGAGTACATATAGTTCATACATATCCATCATATCTCACCTTTTGGTCATGCATATTTCATCAAAACAGCCATGTGTAAATATGAGTCACCATATCACATGCATAAACTACCAATACATTAGTACGTATATCATGTAGTCATACATACATGTCATCATACCATGTGCACATATTACTATGCATTTATACATGTTATCTCATACCACCATGCATACATGTCACCATACCATGTGCATATATTACTATGCACTTACTATGTGCACATAACACTATGTACTTAAACATGTTACATCACACAGTCATGCATACATTATGCATGATTCAATTTCAACTCATGTTTATCAATTAGATCACCACATTTTTCTTTCCCGGGACCAGTGATTACATCCCATATTTTATCGCTTGCACCCAACCTGGCATCGCGAGGAATCTCCGGCAATCACCTCTGGGCGTCCGGCACACACCTTCGGGCATCTCGAAACTCCCGAGGACATCCGACACACACTTCCGGGCATCCGGCACACACCTTCGGGCATCTGGCACACACACTATGGAAATCCCAACACTCCTGGGGCATTGTCGGCTCACACCTCCGACGGTATCCTCATTTCAATGCATATTCTTATATGTCTCATTTTCAATTTCAATTTTGATGTGACAATACCATTGATTGAAATCAGCCTTTTTGAAATCATGTAATATACATTGGGAAAAGTACCATTTGATGCAATGGTTTTAAAAAGAAATCCTTCTTTGAGTTCATGAAAATTTACCAATTCTTTAATGTCATATGAAATGTATAAATGTCATCTCATCATTGCACGAGTAATAATCCAAAACATCATGATTTATACAACAATTTCAATAACCCATAAATAGCACAATTTCCAGCTAAATCAGAATACGTACACTCCGTATATCACAAGAAAAAGAGTTTTAGCCTTACTCATGCAAGTTTTTGCAACATTTTCGATTAAACACCTAAATGACCTTTAAAATTTATGAAATTTGAACAAGTGATAATTAAGTCATAAAAGAATATACTTTATGAAGAACACATCACTAAGAGATCCTCACATAATTAACTACAGACCACGCATCACAGCATTATTAATTCTGTTCGTTCATCTTGCACAGTTTTTGAAACATTTATAGTTAAACACCCAAATAATCTTCAAAAATTATGAAATTTAACTATGTTGTAAACAAGACATAGATAAAGATATTTTGTGAAGAACACTTACCCAAAATAATTTTACACAGAACAGTATAAACCACACATTGTAGCATCACTAAGTCCGGACACATCTGATTGCACCGTTTTTAAGACATTTTCGATTAAATAGGAAAATGGCCTTCACAAATCATGAAATTTAACCATGTTGCAGACAAGAAATAAATAAAGACATTTCATGCAGAACACTTTCCCAAAAGAAATTTGTACAGAATAGTATAGACCATGCATTTCATCATCATCAAGTCCGGGTAGTCAGATTGCACTGTTTTCAAAACGTCTTCGATTAAATAGGCAAATGACCTTCACAAATCACGAAATTTAACCATGTTGTAGACAAGACATAGATGAACATATCTAATCAAGAACACTTTTCCAAAAGAGATTTGTACAGAATAGTATAGACCATGCATTTCGTCATCATCAAGTCCGAGTAGTCAGATTGCACTGTTTTCAAAACGTCTTAGATTAAATAGGCAAATGACCTTCAAAAATCACGAAATTTAACTATGTTGTAGAAAAGACATAGATAAAGACATTTCATGAAGACATCAAAGTCAGATTCACCCTAGATAATATATTACAAACGGTGGAAACTTCTGTTCCTAGTACCCAAATTTCCAGATCTGACTATCTCCGAAAAACCACGATTTTGCCAACCTATTCTTGTTCATTTCTATCAAATTTTTGATATGTTATACCTTATGATGTTCTTAACAACTTTCGTTCAGAAGTCGAGGTGAGATATCCACTAAATAGCCACATGCAAACCAAAATCCTACAAATGGACAGACTGCTTTTTCAGAAAAAAAAACAACATGCATACCCAACAATTTCCTCCCCATAGCTTCAAAATCTCCTCACTTCCACCCCATTCTACGTTCACAAATCAACATGCACTCATCTCAGCTAGCCAAAGAGTAGAGAAACGGACTCTACTTGCCTCAACTTAAGCTCAAATAGCAACAAAGACAGCGGCAAGGCGGCAAACGGTGGACGGTCCTTCTCCTTCTTCCTCTTCGCACGCACGGCCACCCCCTTTCTCGTCTTCCTTTCTTTACTTCCTTTCTCTCTTTCTCTCCTCTCTCTCACTCTCTCTTGGACGACACACTCTCTCTCTCCCCTTTTTCTTGCCAAAACCGACCCCTAATCCCCCTAATTTCTCTTATGCACTCATTAGCAATCAATGATTGCATGCATCCGCCCAAAGGGGCCTACGGGGGCAGCCACACCTGGCTCAATCTCCTTGCCACTTGGCAACACACATGTGAGGTGAAGGGGCTTCGAAAATGGGCTGGTCGAACAGGGGGGTTGCATGGGCAGTCCTTGGGCCTAAAATCAGCCCACCTTCCCTATTCTTATTCCCTTTTTAAACTTTATTAGAATAAGCACCTAATTTAATCATATAAGATCACAAAACTTAGCAATTTAAATCAATAAAACCTCACTCATAAAGTGCACCACCAAGAACAAGATTTCCATATCAATTGCACCTTAATAAAACCCTTGGGTCACTTGTAGACACATCCCCATTCAAACAATTCTCCAAATTTAAAGCTCGGTCCTAAATTAATCAAAATTCATTGATTTGAAGGCTAATACAGAATCAAATGGCACTTCCATTACCTAATCAGGGTTCATGGGATTTTAGGATGTCACAATTCTCCCCTCCTTAGAGAATTTCGTCCTCGAAATTAGACATCGTTTACGCCTCTTGAAACAAGTAGGGGTACTTCTCCCTCATCTGATCTTCACTCTCCCATGTGGCTTCCTCCATATCGTGATGTCGCCATAATATCTTAACCAAAGGAATCGTTTTGGTTCTAAGGACTTGTTCCTTTCTGTCCAGCACTTGTACCGGCTCTTCAATGTATCACACTTTCTCGTCCACTTTGATGGCTTCATGATCGAGTATGTGACCAGGATCTGGCTGATACTTTCTTAGCATCAACACATGAAACACATCATGCAAATTTCCCAAATTAGGAGGCAGCGCCAAACGATAAGCTGCATCTCTGATTCTTTCAAGTATCTCAAAAGGTCTAACAAATCTGGGACCCAACTTTCCTTTCATTCCAAAACAAGATACTCCTTTTATTGGAGATACTTTAAGAAATACGTGATCCCCCACACTAAACTCCAAGGGCCTTCTACGCCTGTCCGCGTAGCCTTTTTGTCTACTCTAGGCTGTTTTAAGTCTTTTCCTGATAATCTCAACGGTTTCAATGGTAACTTGTACCAATTCAGGTCCTGTCAATCTTCTTTCACCTACTTCATCCCAATAGACAAGGGTCTTGCATCTTCTCCTGTACAACGCTTCATATGGGGCCATGCCTATACTTTTCTGAAAACTATTGTTATAAGCAAACTCTATCAAATGCAAGTTCTCATCCCATCTTCCTCTAAAGTCAATAATACAGGCTCTCAGCATATCTTCCAGAGTCTGTATCACTCTCTCTGTTCGTCCATCTGTTTGAGGGTGATAAGCAGTACTGAATTGAAGCTTTGTCCCTAAAGCATTTTGCAGACTCCGCTAAAAGTTCGCGGTAAACCTAGAGTCTCTATCCAAGGTGATTGTTACAGGTATACCATGTAAGCGTACTATCTGGCTTACATAAATCTCAGCAAGTCTATTCATTGAATAGTTCATGCGGACTGCTAAGAAATGGGTAGACTTAGTCAAACGATCCACTATTACCCAAATTGAATCGTGACCACTTGATGTCCTTGGAAGTCCTTGCATAAAGTCCATTGTTACATGCTCCCATTTCTACTTTGGTATGTCTAACGGTCTCAAGAGTTCTGTAGGTTTTCGATGTTCCGCCTTCACTTGTTGACATGTCAAACACTGAGAAACATGCTTAGCCATATCTGTTTTCATACAATTCCACCAAAATTGCTGACGCAAATTTCTATACATCTTTGTACTACCTGGATGAATACTGTATTTACTCCTATGTGCCTCCAACAGAATTTCCTTCTTTACTTCTTCATTGTCGGGTACACAGAGTCGTCCTTGACATCTTACCACTCCATCTTAAGAAACTTGAAATTATGGTCTTTTTCCTAAAGACGCTGCCTCTTTTACTTTCATAATCTCCAGATCAGACTTTTGCAGGGTCTTAACTTTCTGAATAATTTCAGGTTCAATCCTTAATGCTCTAAGCATACCAGTAAGACCATCCACTTTTAATTTAAATTCCGAGTCCGCTACAAACTTTAATAAGTTCCATCCCGCCATTCTTAAACTGACCATCTCCATAGTTGACTTACGACTAAGAGCATCCGCTACCTTATTCGCCTTCCCTGGATGATATCGTATCTCACAATCATAATCTTTTAACAATTCCATCCACCTCCTTTGTCTCATGTTCAACTCCTTTTGTGAGAACAGATATTTTAGGCTCTTATGATCTGTATAAATCTCAAACTTTTCCCCATATAAATAATGCCTCCATATCTTCAAAGCGAACACTATAGCTACCAACTCTAGATCATGTGTTGGGTAGTTCAGGTCATGGGGTTTTAGTTGTCTAGATGCGTAGGCTATGACCTTGCCATGCTGCATCAAAACACATCTCAATCCTTTGTGAGATGCATCATTATATACTGTAAAACCATCAAGTCCAGATGGTATTGTCAAGATTGGGGCCATGGTTAACTTCCTTTTAAGTTCTTGAAAGCTCCTTTCACATTTCCCATTCCAATCAAATTTCACGTTCTTTCGAGTTAATTTGGTTAAGGGGCTTGCCAATCGTGAAAACCCTTCAATAAACCTTCGGTAATAACTAGCCAATCCTAGGAAACTTCGTATTTCAGTGGGTGTGGTCAGTCTCGGCCAATTTATTACCATCTCAACTTTTGCCGGATCTACTACAATTCCTCCTCCTGACATCACGTGTCCTAAAAATATTATCCGGTCCAACCAAAATTCACACTTGCTGAATTTGGCATATAACTTGTGATCTCTCAGAGTTTGCAAAACTAACCCCAAGTGTTGCTCATGTTCCTTTGGCCCTTTCGAATAAACCAGGATATCGTCGATAAAAACAATCACAAACTGATCTAAATAGGGCTTAAATACCCTATTCATTAGATCCATAAATGTAGCTGGTGCATTTGTCAATCCAAATGGCATAACAAGGAACTCGTAATGTCCATAACAAGTCCTAAACGCAATTTTATGAATGTCTTCTTTCTTAATCCTTAGCTGATGGTACCCTGACCTTAAGTCGATCTTAGAGAAGACCGAACTTCCCTAGAGTTGATCGAATAGGTCGTCAATTCAGGCAATGGATACTTATTTTTAACGGTCACTTGATTCAGTTGTCTATAGTCGATGCACAAGCGCATCAACCCATCTTTCTTTTGCACAAACAGAACTGGTGCACCCCAAGGTGAAGCACTTGGCCTAATGAATCCTTTGTCAAGCAACTCCTGTAGTTGCACTTTTAACTCCTTTAGTTCCATTAGGGCCATCCTATAAGGGGCTTTCGATATTGGTCCTGTTCCAGGCATTAGTTCAATCTCAAACTCAATCTCTCTTTCCGAGGGTAATCCAGGCAACTCTTCAGGAAATACGTCTTGAAATCCATTCACTACTCGAATTTCATCAAGCTTAGGCTCTTCCTTGGTACAATCTTTAACCATTGCTAGGTACCCTTGACATCCCTTGTCGAGTAACGTATCAGCCTCTACTGCTGAATAAGTGCTATAGATAGGTTGGTCTGGCCCCCCAAAAATTTATAATCCGACCAATTAGGTAGAATAAACTGGATTACTTTTCTATAACAATCAATTTTGGCCCAATACTTATGAAGCCAATCCATTCCTATGATAACATCAAAATCATACATGGCCATCACGACTAAGTCTATTTCCATATCTCTTCCTCCTATGGTTATCTTACATTTTTCACATATCAGTGTAGACAACACCGCATCCTTTAAAGGCGTAGAAACACAAAGAGAGGTCTCAAGAAATGTCGTTTCAATTTTACTCAACAATCTATATCTTTCAAACACAAATGAATTCGTGGCACCCGTATCAAACAATGCATAAGCCTTCTTGCCATTTATGAAAATTGTACCTAAGATGACGTTTTTGGAAGCTTTTGCTTCCTCTTGGGTGACCACATACACTTTTCCTTGAGCTGGTGGTCTCTGTGGATTCCTTTGAGAATATGGCCCAGTAGCACGCTGGAATACACGTCGCAGTGAGTTGATACTTGTGCGGGACCTCTCCTGTGGACAATCCTTCTTAAGATGTCCTACCTTTCCATAGCCATAACATTTCAACCATCCATTATAAGGTCCGAGGCCATGTCATCCGTCACACCTTCGGCATTCTTCATTCCGCCAAGGTGTTTTTCCCAGATTCGGACCATCCCTAACCTTTCCAAAATTCCCAAAATTGCCCTTCTTCTTAGACTCCCAGGTCTGACCTTGACCTGTATAGGGTCTCTTACCTCGCTTGTTATCAAAAGATGATCGTCTCTTATTCTCTGACTGTTCCCTTACTAACTCCTGCTCCACCAACTGTGCCCTTTCATAGATCTCATTATAATCTCTTATGTTCAAAGGCACTAGTTGCTTCCTTATACCAGTTCTCAATCCCTTCAAAAACCTCTTAGCTTTCTCTTCCTGATCTTCAATCAGTCTAGGAGCATATCTAGACAGTTCAGAAAATCTTGCCTCATACTGATCCACTATTAGATCCTTTTGTTCTAACTGAACAAATTTTATAATTTTCTTATCCTTAGCACAGTCAGAAAAATGCTTTCTATTGAAAGCTTTAACAAACTCTTCCCAATTAACGTCAGTACCTAGTGGAAAGATTGTGTCCCTCAAAGCTCTCCACCAGAACTTCGCATTTCCCTCCAGCTGATACTCTACCAAAGTTATTTTCTCAGCATCATTGCAGTCCAACAACCGGAAAATTCACTCCATCCCATCAATCCAATGCTCCGCCTCCTCAGGACTTCCCATTCCACTGAATTTAGGTGGTTTCAATTTCAAAAATTGCTCCACCAGTCCCTGAGTACGGCGTTCGCTCCAGTTGTTGCCTTTGTGCTTGTCTTTCCATCGATTTCCAATATTGGCCAATGCTGCAGGATATCTTCCATTCGGGGTTCAGC
Organism: Eucalyptus cloeziana; assembly: GCA_014182715.1. Classification (NCBI taxonomy): domain Eukaryota; kingdom Viridiplantae; phylum Streptophyta; class Magnoliopsida; order Myrtales; family Myrtaceae; genus Eucalyptus; species Eucalyptus cloeziana. The sequence goes on along the minus strand of CM024637.1, from coordinate 1,534,527 downwards.
CCTTGATGCAGAGGCTTCAGTCCTTGATGGATGATGACTTCCATATCGTACCATGATTTTCCTGCAGTTTCAAAGCATTTGCCTCAAGAAATATCTGTGACTCAAAGTCTCCATTAACAGCAACAACAAAAAGGAAAATAAGTAACATAACCATGTTACTGGCACCTAAAAGCAATGTCAAAACACAAACTGGGGATCTACGGGTGAATACTCATCACCTGTTGTTCAAGGTTAGTCAACCACCCTTAGTCAGTATCCTATGGTGTGCATTGTCATTACTTTCCTCATTTTCCAAATGAGGCTCCTTATCACTCCAAATATAAACCCTTTTGCTCTGATACCAACCGCTGTGGCACCCCCAAACCGCTAAGGTTGCCACAGATACCAATTGATGTACCTATTGCATATTGGTTCCTTGTTTTTGATAAAAGGGGAGTTTTATAGAAGGACCGAAGTTCATAGGCATTTTTTTTTAAAGAGTTTAGCGCAGCTCATAACAAAAATTAGAGGTGAGTCTCACCATCCCTCTACTCTCTTAGCGATGGTACAATGCACACCCACTACACATTGAAGGAAACATAAAGCCGAACCACTTTTATTTACATTTTTAGGATGGACATCTTGGGTCGGTATAAACAAAAATGAAACCAAGACTTTTCACTATGCTTGGCTACATCTCAAAAGAGATCATTGACCCCCTATATCGAACGTGTAAAACCTTCCATCTACAAGTGTCGGCTCCCTCTCCAAAAAGTGTTAGCTCCCTTTCCTGTGGGCCATCACACCCATCCAGGTGCATCGGGCAGTGGCGGCGGCAACATCCCTAACATCACCCCGTCACGTCGGACATGGACGGACAGGAACTCCTGGATGACGAGGCCCCCAGCCAGGCCCACATCGTACATCACCAACACCCGCACTCGTATGAACACCAACCCAGGGATGGTAACGCATACGTGCTCCATGCACTCGACCTCCACATCCGAGGGAAGGCCGTAAAAAGTACCACGCGAGACTGGAGGGAGAGGCATCTCTCTAATCTGAAATGTTAGTCCTCAAAGGGGTGATTACAACCACTCAGCAGGTAAAAGATCCATTACACTACTCAATGCATCAAACAGAGCAATCATGGCAACATAGAGTACATATAGTTCATACATATCCATCATATCTCACCTTTTGGTCATGCATATTTCATCAAAACATCCATGTGTCAATATGCCTTTCAAAAGAAGACTGAGGTAAGGCCTTAGTGAAGGGATCTGCCATGTTTTTCGCCGAGGCAATTTTCTACAAGGCGATACCACCTCTCCCAACAATTTCTTTGATGAGATGGAAGCGTCTCTCAATGTGCTTGGACTTCTGATGAGACCTTGATTCCTTAGCTTGAGCTATCGCCACATTGTTGTCACAAAACAATGTAATTGGTTGCTTAATTGAAGGAATGACTCTAAGTTTAGAAATAAACTTCTTCATCCAAGCGGCTTCTTTTGCTACTTCAGAAGTGGCTACATACTCTGCCTTAGTGGTGGAATCAACAGTTATGCTTTGTTTGGAACTTTTCCAACTAACTGCACCACTATTGAATATAAAGACAAACTCAGACGTGGACTTATAGTCATTAGGATCCGATTGAAAATCGGAATCTGTATAAGCTATAACTTTAAATTCTCCTTCTCCATATATCAAGAATAAATCTTTAGTCCTTCGCAAGTACTTAAGAATATTCTTGACTGTTATCCAGTGCTCTTCTCCTAGATCATACTAATATCTGCTAGTAATACTTATAGCATGCGCAATATCAAGTCTAGTACATAGCATAGCATACATTATGCTTCCAATAGCGGATGCATATGGTATCTTTGCCATCCGCTCTCTTTCTTTAGGAGTGTTGGGACACATGTCCTTAGAAAGACGGATCCCTTGCCTAAAAGGCAATAATCCTCTCTTGGAACATTGCATGTTTTGTCTATGTACATAGACTGTGAGAGGCCAATCAATCGTTTTGATCTATCTCTATAGATCTTGATACCTAAAATGTAGGTTGCCTCTCCTAAATCTTTCATGGAGAATTTCTGTGACAAGAATAATTTTATCGATGATATCATTGGTACATCATTTCCAATCAAAAGTTGTGGCATCCAGGTTTTCATTAGACCGAGAATAAGTAATGGCTTGTCACAGATCAATGGAAGTGCCGTCGGATTGCGTTGTTGGCACTACTTTCGGTTGCCTTTTATCACTTTCATTGTCGGACCTCGACGTCACGTTACGCGATGATCCTAGGATATACCTTCATAGTCGCACCTTGGTCGCGTCAAGACAATTTGATCATTACATGACCTATCGTTTCGTCGAAAATTTCTTTTACATAATGCCACGATTGAGACCCTTTTCTACCCGCATGTGTACCCTATGAACCGAACCTCCCATGTACATTGTTGCGACCCCGTGCAGCCACGTAAGTAATTATATTTCAGCCCATGTACATGCAGCAATTAAGGGTCAATTTTGAGAGAAGTTGGACCATGCATGAAGGACCATGCATGTCCGTCCATTTGATGGTCAACAAGAGTGAATGTATTGACCCATGCAGCACATGCGCCCGTCTAATGAGGAGTCAACCAAGGTGGGGAATGTTGACCGAGGGGCACTCAACAACAGCCACATCTTTCTCTCCGTGGTGGCCGACCAACGCTTGCTCGTTGACACGCCTTACATGGAGAATTGCAAGGTGTCTCCTTGCATAGGACTTCCTCTACGTTGCCGCTTCTTCTGCTGCCACCGAATTCCCTCTTTTGTTGACTAGGAAAGTCAACAATTGAGTTTCGAAGATAAACGGAAGAACAGGCGAGCATGAGATAGAGAGAAAGACCGAACAAGCGAGCGAGCGAGTAAGCAAGAGAGAGGGAGAGGGACCAGCCCTCTGCCGTTGCTGATCGTCCGACCTTGCGTCGCCGCTATTTGCCTTAGCCGCGTCTCACCACACGATGCCAATGCCGCTCACATTTGCTATTGCCAAGCCATGTCTGTGACCGCGAGCTTCTCGATTTCTCGCCGTCGACACCATAGGACCTAAGGCAAGTTGAAGTCTACTAATCTATGTTGTGTAGTGCTGTTACTATCTTAGAAAGTGCATTGATAGGCTGGATTGTTAGATTTTGATGCTGAATGATGATTTATTGAGCGATCGAGACTGTTTTGAAGCTAAAGGGTTGAGGAAATGTTCGGATTTTCATATCTGGTTTCGATTTCTTTGGACTTCATCCAAAATAGATTTTATGACTATGAAATCTTGAAGAATTCGGCCATTGATTTGAATTGTAAAAAAAAAAACCTCCCGATCTGTATTTGAAGTTTTACTTACCACGGCACTGGCCTCAATTGTTTTAAGAAAATGTACGGTGCTTTTATATTTGAAATTCTGTATCAATTCTTTTAAAACCATTAGAGATCGAGTTGACATTTCGGACTTGCTATACAAGTTTTAAACTCATTTATCGTTTTGAACAAAACCTGGCCGTAGTCAAATTTGGAAAACCTCCTGACTCGTACTGAAATTTTTACTTACGGAGGCGCCGTTCATCAATGATTAAAAAAGGAAAGGAAAATATTTTTTGGTGCCCTCGAAATTACAAATCTTTGCACGAACCAATCTTTGAAAATCTTGAAGTCGGGAGTGTAGCTTCGAATTACCAATGTGCTGAATTCAATCTATTTGTGTTTGGTAAGTCTTTTGGAATTTAGCTGTGAGGCACAAGTGCAACACGAGATTTTACACATGGATTCTTGAAATGCTTTGAAGCTGAAACGTGGAAATGGATTTATGAACTGATATTATGTTGCTGAAATTTTGTGAATGGATTTCTTTGACATAGAAATGGCATATGATTTCAAAGCTTGCTATTATTGCATTGAAAGTGTTTTGGTATTGAAATAATTTAAGATGTTAATGTTGCCGTTGGACCTCAGGTCAACAATGCCCTGGGAGTCGGGAGGCCCGAAGGCTCGAATGAGTCGATGTCCTTTGGATGCTTGGGATCTGTAGTGCCCTAGAGGTTTTCCCCGTGAGCTTCGGGATGCCCGGTGGTATATCAGTACGTAATTCCGGGGGATGCCTGGTGGTATGTCGGTACGTGATTTTGGAGGGTAAGGATAACCATTTTCATGGTGAGCCTCGGCAATTCCTCGTGATGCCAGGTGGGATGCGAGATGCCTGGAGGTGTGACGTAACACGCTCTGGATGCCCGGTGGCCTAGTGGTTGAATGCCGGAGGCTTTCGCGATGCCAGGATTGGGTGCGAAATCCTAGAAGGACACAAAAGTTGGTCCTCTGGGGGATGAAACTCTTTTGAATATTAAAACTGATGGCTCTACTAAGTGTGCGTGTGGTCTGGTTATAGGACTAAATTGTATGGCATGGAATGGGACGTGTCATAACAGTTTGGCCTTATGATCGACCCTTGTGTGATTGAAATGATACATTCTGGTTTTGAAACTTCATTGCCATTGCTTTGAAAAGTTTTATCGACTTGATGCATACTTATTCGTTTGATTATTTGTTTTATCTATCTTGCATGAACTTGGATTGTGATGGCTTGCATAGTATAGCTTAGTAGATCTTCAACTGCTGGATAGTTGTACTCACTCCTTTTGGAGACTAACATTTTTCAGATGACGGACCGAACGGATGGGAATGACCGTGAGCGAGGGACAGCAAAGGAAGCGTTTTTGGACGCCGACACTGAGTGATGGACTTTTGTAGATGACTTTTGGAGAAGAAGTTGGTTATCTTTTGAAAGTAGCCGAGTATAGAAAACCCTGGCATTTTGGTGTACCGACCTGTAATGTCCATCTAGTTATGTAAATAAAAGTGCTCAGCTTTAACTTATAAAAAATGTTTAGTAGGTGTGCATCGTTTTAATTACAGAAAGGGAAGTTGATGGATGCACCTCCGCTATATTTCTGCGCAGGGACCAATGTAAGAAATATAAACCCCCAGGAATCATGGACTTGCCAAGTTTTCAATGGTATTGGAGTAATAAGACCATCGGGTCAAGAGAAAGGCAAGTGAACTGTGGCGACCTTAACGGATCAGGGGGCCATTTGGGGGTGCCATACAAGTATATCATCGACATACAAAACTAGAAATGCAATTGCACTCCCATTGATCTTCTTATATACACAAGGTTCATCCAGATTTTTGATGAAGCCAAATGATTTGACTACCTCATCAAAACGAATATTCCAACTTCTGGAGGCTTGTTTGAGTCCATAAATGGATCTCTTAAGCTGACACACCTTCCATTTTTCACCATTTGATTCAAAACCTCGTGCATTTTCCATATAGATGTCCTCATCGAGAATACCATTTAGAAAAGCTGTTTTGATATCCATCTGGAATATCTCATAATCAAGGTGTGCAGCTATAGTCAACATAATCCGAATGAATTTTAGCATGGCCACAGGTGAGAAAGTTTCGTCATAATCAATTCCTTCTTTCTAACGACATCCTTTCGCCACCGGTCGTGCTTTGTAAGTTCCAATTTGACCTTCAACATTCATCTTCCTCTTGAAGATCCATTTATAGCCAATTGGCATAATACCATCAGGTAGGTCAATTAAGGTCCAAACTTCATTAGAATACATTGAATCTATTTTGGATTTCATGGCTTCTAGCCATTTACCAAAATCGATGTCCGACATCGCCTCCTCATAGGTTTTAGGATCACCAGGTTGATCACTATCATTCACAATGAATAATGGTTCAATATGATCAACCAAGTATCTATAATGAGCAGGTGGGCAAGACATTCTCACACTTCTCCTAAGAGGTTGTGTATCAGAAGCTCCCACTGAATTAGAGATTGGTATCTGAACTCGGTTGTTTGGTACTTCATTATTTTCTTCTTGTAAGATTATTTTCTGTCCAGCACCACCATCTTGGACGAACTGATTCTTCAGAAAAGAAGCTTGCTTGCTCACCAAAATTCTTTGGTTTGCATGAAAATATAAATAATATTCAAGAGTTTCCTTTAGAAATTCCAATGAAGCGACCTTATTCAGATCTTGCCTCCAATTTTTCCATTTTCAGCTTTTTCACAAAAGCTAGACAACCCCAAATCTTAATATGATTAAGACTAGGTTTCCTACTATGCCATATCTCATAGGGTGTAGTTGGAACAGATTTGGACGGCACTATGTTCAGTATATATACAGCTGTCTCAAGGGCATATCCCCAAAGGGATAATGGCAAATCGGTGTAACTCATCATAGATCGCACCATATCTAATAAAGTACGATTTTTTTGTTCAGATACACCATTATGTTCTGGAGTTCCAGGAGGTGTCCATTGTGATAAAATGTCATTCTCTTTAAGATAGTCCAGGAATTCAATACTAAGGTGTTCACCTCCTCGATCCGATCGAAGAGTCTTAATACATTTTCCTGTTTGTTTCTCAACTTCGACTTTGAATTCCTTGAACTTTTCAAAGGATTTAGATTTATACTTCATGAGGTATAAATAACCATACCGTGACTGATCATCGGTGAAGGTAATGAAGTAATTATAACCACCTCTAGCAGTTTCATTAATTGGTCCACATACATCTGTTTGTATAAACCCTAATATGTCAGCAGCTCATGCACTATGTCCCACAAAAGGCGCTTTGGTCATTTTTCCTAGAAGACATGCTTCACAAGTCGAGTATGACTCAAAATTTGATGGATCAATGTACCCATCATTACTCAACTTGTTAATTTTGTCTTCTCTAATACGACTTAATCGGAGATGCCAAACATACTTTTTATTTGGACTATCTCTAGGGTGTTTATTAGTTATGGCATTTATATCAATTCTATTTTGCTTATTGACATCGGTAATCGCATTACCGGACATTGTAATGGTATAAAGATAATTGGTTAATAAGCTAGAACCAACACATCTTCTATTATGATAAATAGAGCATACATCATCAGCAAAAGAAAATTCATAATTCTCTTTACCCAAACGAGGTATAGAGATGATGTTCCTAATAGCATTTTTTTTTTTTTGTGACCCAAGGAAATCCCGTACACCGACAACGCGGCTGGACAAACCCTGAGGAGGACACGTGGAAACCACCACCACATGCCCCTGGCTAAGGCGCCCAATGTGACGCCCGAGAATCGAACTCCTCCCCTTACGTTAGGGGGAGAATCTCACCGCCAGCAACACCACCCAGACGGGTGGTTGTTCCTAACAGCATTCTTATAATGCAAACAATTCTTTAAAACCAATACATGTCCAGAAGGCAAACATAAATGAAAAGTCCCTATAGCTAATGCAGCAACTCTTGCTCCATTAGCAAATGTCAGGACAATCTCATTTCACCCTAGCATCCTACTTGTTTCCAGATTCTACAAAGACATACAAATATGTGAAGTTGTAGCAAAATCTAGAACCTATGAGCTGAATTCAGCACTAACCATAAGATTAGTTTCAATAAGCATAGACACCATACCTTCATAAGGTTGGTCCTTGGGCTTGACCTTCAAGCTCGCGAGGTACTTCTTACAGTTCCTCCTCTAGTGCCCATTGACACCACAGTAATGACATTTCCCTTTATCAATCTTGGGTTTTGGTTGCACAACAGGTTTGACAGGCCTCTTCCATTTCTTTTTCTTTAAAACAATATTACCCCTTGAAGAAGAAGCCTTAGCCATAGCAATTACATTTGGTCTTGTGTTCTGCATTTCCTTCTCATAAACTACCAGCATGCTATGCAACTCAGCAAGAGTTTTCTCCATATTATGCATGTGGAAGTTTTGGACAAAACTAGAGAAGGAATCGGGTAAAGATTGGAGGATTAAATCCATAACTAACTCGTTGTCCATAACGAGATTCAACCTAGCCAATTCTTCAATGTGCTAGATCATTTTCAAAGCATGATCATTAACTGATGATCCTTTAGCCATCCTCATATGGTACAATGCCTTAGATATCTCATATCTAGAGGTTCGATCATTCTCATCAAAGTATTCCTTTAAATGCAAAATGATCGACCTAGCATCTTCCATAGATTCATACTTCTTCTGTAATTCATTACTCATAAAAGCAAGCATATATGACCTAACTTTTAAGTTATCGTCACGCCACTTATCATAAGTGACACGCTCCTCTTGGGTCCCACCCTCAGGAAAGGAGGTTGGCATCCTTTCATCAAGCACATACCCAATTTTTTTCTAAATTAAGGACAATTCTCATATTTCTCACCCTGTCAATGAAATTAGGTCCAGTCAAACAATTCTTGTCAAGTATAGAAGTGAGTGGGTTTGTGGTCACTATTTTTTAGAGTAATAATATATCTATTGCAGAAAATAAATTGTTAGCCATTGTACCTTTCAAAATAACTATTTCATTTTGGCCTTTAAATGAAATAGATCCTCCCACTAAATTTATATTCGAATCACATACTCCTTAAGATGGGAAGCGGTAATCTTTGTTGGGTAAAGATTACTAGTGAGAATTGGAGTCCCACTAGCCCAAAGCCCACCTCACCTATCAGTTATTGGTGTTCTATGAACTTAGTGAGTGAACCAACTTGTTCAACGCATCATATGCGAGTCCCAATTATAACTTCGGCCTTTCGACCATGAAAGTCTCACCTAATAGTTATTGGCATCATGATCATAGTTAAGTCTAGCCCATCATCTCATGTAAGTATTGAAAGCACAAACGATTCCCTCACATGACAATTATTAGAAATCATTTGGCTTCAACCCCACAACATCATATGCATAAATGGAGTGGTCCAATATTATGAATGGTAATTAACCCTGATGTATCCATAGCTGGTTAGTTAAACACTATAATATTGGATCAAACCACGACGATGGAAGGCCACGAGTTCGAAACCTGTTTCGACTTAATATTATTAATAAGGAGATTTTGGTCATTATTAACGATCTCACTTTGCACATTAACCGGTTTAACATGCATGATAACATAACCACCTCTAGCAGTTTCATTAATTGGTCCACATACATCTGTATGTATTAACCCTAATATATCAGCAGCTCGCGTACTGTCCCACAAAAGGCGCTTTGGTCATTTTTCCTAGAAGACATGCCTCACAAGTTGAGTATGACTCAAAATTTGATGGATCAATGTACCCATCATTACTCAACTTGTTAATTTTGTCTTCTTTAATATGACCTAATTGGAGATGCCAAACATACTTTTTATTTGGACTATCTCTAAGGCGTTTATTAGTTATGCATTTATATCAATTCTATTTTGCTTGTTGACATCGGTAATTGCATTACCGGACATTGTAATGGTATAAAGATTATTGATCAATAAACTAGAACCAACACATCTTCTATTATGATAAATAGAACATACATCATCAACAAAAGAAAATTCATAATTCTTTTTACCCAAACGAGGTATAGAGATGATGTTCCTAACAGCATTCTTATAATGCAAATAGTTCTTTAAAACCAATACATGTCTAGCAGGCACACATAAACGAAAAGTCCCTATAGCTAATGCAGCAACTCTTGCTCCATTGACAAATGTCAGGACAATCTCATTTCACCCTAACATCCTGCTTATTTCTAGATTCTGCAAAGACATACAAATATGTGAAGTTGCAATAGAATCTAAAACCCATGAGCTGGATTCAGCACTAACCATAAGATTAGTTTCAATAAGCATAGACACCAAACCTTCATAAGGTTGGTCCTTGGGCTTGACTTTCAAGCTCGCAAGGTACTTCCTACAGTTCCTCCTCCAGTGCCCCTTGACACCACAGTAATGACATTTCTCTTTATCAATCTTGGATTTTGGTTGCACAACAAGTTTGACTGGTCTCTTCCATTTATTTTTCTTTAAAACAGTCTTACCCCTTGAAGAAGAATCCTTAGCCATAGCCACTTCATTTGGTCTCGTGTTTTGCATTTCCTTCTCATAAACTACCAGCATGCTATGTAACTCAGCAAGAGTTTTCTCCATCTTATGCATGTGCAAGTTTTGGACAAAACCAGAGAATGAATTGGGTAAAGATTGGAGGATCAAATCCACAGCTAACTCGTTGTCCATAACGAGATTCAGCCTAGCCAATTCTTCAATGTGCTAAATCATTTTCAAAGCATGATCATTAAACGATGATCCTTCAGCCATCCTCATATGGTACAATGCCTTAGATATCTCATATCTAGAGGTTCGACCATTCTCATCAAAGTATTCTTTTAAGTGCAAAATGATCGACCTAGCATCTTCCATAAATTCATACTTCTTCTGTGATTCATTATTCATCGAAGCAAGCATATATGACCTAACTTTTAAGTCATCATCACGCCACTTATCATAAGTGACACGCTCCTCTTGGGTCCCCCCCTCAGGAAAGAAGGTTGGCATCTTTTCATCAAGCACATACCCATTTTTTTTTCTGAATTGAGAACAATTCTCAAATTCCTCACCCAGTTAGTGAAATTGGGTCCAGTCAAACAATTCTTGTTAAGTATAGAAGCAAGTGGGTTTGTGGTCACCATTTTTCAGAGTAATAATATATCTATTGCAGAAAATAAATTGTTAGCCATTTTACCTTTCAAGATAACTATTTCATTTTGGCATTTAAATGACATAGATCCTCCCACTAAATTTATATTCGAATCTCATACTCCTTAAGATGGGAAGCGGTAATCTTTGTTGGGTAAAGATTACTAGTGGGGATTGGAGTCCCACTAGCCCAAAGCCCACCTCACCTAGCAGTTATTGGTGTTCTATGAAATTAGTGAGTGAACCAATTTGTTCAACGCATCATATGCGAGTCCCAATCATAACTTCGGCCTCTAGACCATGAAAGCCTCACTTAACAGTTATTGGCATCATGATCAGAGTTAAGTCTAGCCCATCGTCTCATGTAAGTATTGAAAGTACAAACGATTCCCTCACCTGACAGTTATTAGAAATCATTTGGCTCCAACCCCACAGCATCACATGCATAATGGAGTGGTCCAATATTATGAATGGTAATTAACCATTATGTATCCATAGCTGGTCAGTTAACCACTATAATATCGGATCAAACCATGATGATGGAAGGCCATGAGTCCGAAACCCGTTTCAACTTAATATTATTAATAAGGAGATTTTGGTCATTATTAATGGTCTCACTTTGTACATTAACCGGTTTAACATGCAACAGTCTCACTTTGCACATTAACCGGTTTAACATGCATGATAACATAAATACAATAAATAACAAGTTACATATTTTTGATTCAAAATTGATTTAGTTCTAATTTTTGCTTAGTTGATTATATTTATCATATAAATTAATCAACTTCTATAGGCCACATAAGAGCAAGAGATTCTCTTAACAAAAATAAATTGGCCATTAGAACGCAAAAATATCTTTGAACAATAAATCAATTAAATGCATGAAAAACGCCTAAGGTTGGCTCTGATACCACTGTTGGGATTTCATGAATCATGTATATGTAAAATTAACAAAAAGAACGCAGCGGAAACAAAAAGAAATATTTATACATGATTCTCCAAAGGCGTTGTTCGTGCGTTTTAATCAAAAATCTAAATATAATAAGGGAGTTACATGAATTACCTTTCGAAGCGTGCTTTAAACGAATTGGTTCGGATGTTTTTCAATTCGAGTCCCACAAACGTCGAACCTCTAGTTCAGACACACCAACAACGGACGTCAAACGGAAGAGAGAACTTTCGGATAATCATCGCTTTGATCGTGCAAGCAATCTCGTGGAGACAATCCGCCATATCCGTGATGTTTTAGTCACGGCCCAAATTAGAGAGAAATTCTTTTCCTTTTCACGTCTCTTAGACACAAAAAACAATCTCCCACTTCTCTCTATTTTTTTGAACCCTTTTACAGCATTTCTTGGAACGGTTTTTCATGGGATCAGCAATCGTTGCTGATCCCCATCTATCGAAGCACAATCATGCATGAACGGTCAACCGTTCATGCACGATGCTTATGCTTCGCGCATGAAGCTTCCCAATTAAATATATATTGATTAATTAATTAATTAAATGAATAATTAATTAATTAATCAATCCCCTTAAAAATAAAAAATAAAAATGACATAATCTTTATATGTACATTTGGGGTACATTAACATGTATCCACTTTGGGCATGTGTGTGAATCATATGCAAAAAGGCTCGTGACTATAATACAAATTAAATTAAACCTCATTTAATTTAATTTCAAATCGACTCAATTCGATTGCAGTAATTGCAAACACATTTGTAACATTATTTCTCTCTTGTTCCACGTTATCCTAATTGTTTATGGTGTGTGACATCCCTAGCTTCATCACTAAGTTGGTAGTAAGACTTGTACCAACACATTAGTACTCCCAAAAGAATTAATTGTCCCGATTAATCTTTGGGTCTTACAAGTCATGATTGACATCTAGCAATATGTCATGGCTACCCAGATAGTGTGAATGCTTTAAGAACATAATGAACCTGTTAGTTTTGGCTAGAGTGTAATTCAATCCCTCTGTCTTATTATGTCCCGATCAAACAAAAACCACGAAATATTTGTCAAGTCACCAATCCAATCATATGCACAAATCTATTTGACATGCATTTTATTCAAGACATAAACAATTTATTCTCGGTTACAACCCCGGCCGAGGATTTCAATGCAGTGTCATAATTAGATCGCATAGAACATCAAGAAGTGCGACTGAGTGGTGAAGGACGTCAATCTCTCAAGTTGTTGATCACAATTGAAGACATTCACGGATTGGTGGCGGTTGACAGAGAAGCTCGGTTATTGGACTGCAACAGGCAAGACGTCCCAATGTCGCCAGGGACTCGTGGAGCGCTTGTGGACAGAATTGCAGCAATGCTGGAGATAAGGAACAACTAGAGCGACAACAAAATCCCAATGATATGTTCTTTAATGAGCAAACCCCTTTTTGTCTTCTTATTGCCACCCTTCTCTATGTGCATATCGTGGAACCCCAGCAAACAAAACTTGAAGAACGGCTTGAGGGCGTGGCCTTGCAAATTTGACGAGCGATCACCAAGAAGAAAAAGATCGTAAACTCAAGCATGCATCTTTTGTCTTCATCATGCAGACTACAAGAAGAACAAAAGATTTTTCTCACGATGGTAGTCACCTCGTCTCTATTGTGTCTCTCCTCAATGTGGCCGTTTGTATTGATTGTGTGGCCCTCGAACCCTACGCGTTCCTCACCTATTTATAGGCTACCGATTAGTTTTTTTTTTTTTTAATATTTTTCCGAATCGATATCCGCAATATTTTTTTCACCAATTTCATCCCATACTGATAAGGATTCAAGATTAAGATGAATTTTTTCTCTAAATCCAAATCTTTCAAAGCCACATCGCAATATTCTTTTACCCATCTGCCCTATCTAAAACAAAAATTCATATCCCAATCAAAATTTCAAAATTAATTTTCGCACGAGATAATTTTCGATCATTAAAAATATGGGCTTGGGCCGACATGCTCGTTTCATGGGCCTGATCCATCTAATTTGAACTCATCCACCACCGGTCCAATAAAATGCAAAAATGCAAATACCAAAATAAATGCAACCTAAATCTATATGCTTATGCAATTAATAAAATTAACCCCTAAATTTTCTATGCAATAAATAAATAAACTAAATCGCCAAAATTTAGGTGTCAATAGCTGTCCCTCTTTGAAGGTGAGCTCATAGAGGTTGCTTTCAAAGACAAATTGAAATCTAAATTTTGACCATGCACATGCACTGAATGATTTGATTTTTGATTTTTGATTTTTGATTTTTTTTTTGAATAATGAATCCCATTTTAAAATGCAATTTATATGATGCATGGAAATGCTAATGCAAATGCATGATGTGAAAAGAAAGAACGTACTTGCAATTACTTACCAGTCAATGCAGTAAAGCATTTTGAGGTACCTAATAAATCCCTTTACTCCACAAGTACCCAACTCTCACTCAGGTTCCTTCAAGAGTGTAATAGGTAATAGATTGAGACATTGAGATTGGGAAGAACATTCACATCCAAAGTGAAATATTCAACGAAAAGAATTGAGACATTCAGATCCAGACCGAGATGTCAAGATTTAAAAAAAAAAAGGCTCGAAATACTTAGATCCAAACTAAGATATAACGAGAAAGGTCGAAAAAAACATTCACATCCAAAGTAAAATGTTTAGACGAAAATAATCAAGACATCCGGGTCCAAATTGAGATGTCATGATTTTTGAAATTCGAAATACCTAAATCCAAACTAAGGTATAATGAGAAATATCGAAAAAAGGTTCACATCCAAAGTGAAATATTTAAACGAAAATAATTAAGACATCCGAGTCCAGACTGAGATGTCAAAATTGTTAAACTCGAAATACCTAGATCCAGACTAAAGTATGACGAGGAAAACCGAAGAACATTCATATCCAGAGTGAAATGTTCAACTAAAATAATCAAGACATCCAGGTCTAGACAGAGATGTCATGATTTTGGAAACTCGAAATACCTAGATCCAAACTAAGGTATAACGAGAAAAATTGAAGAACTGTTTTCCTAAGACCCGTACCATTCTACGGTTGCCCAGTATAACAGTGTTTGGTTGTGTCTAGGACTCATATCATTCTACGATGGCCTAAACGGGGATTTGCCTTCCAGGACTCGTACCATTCTACGGTCGCCTAAATAGGGAAATAAATGCTGTCTAGGACCCGTATCATTCTACGGTCGCCTCAACGGGGAAATAAGTGTTGTCTAGGACCCGTACCATTCTATGGTCGCCTGTTAGAGCAATAAATATTGTTTAGGACCCGTACCACTCTACAGTCATCTAAACGGAGGTTTTGCTTGGCTAAGACCCGAACCATTCTTCAGTCACCCAGCATTGCAATCTGGAGAAAAATCTTTGGGGACAATTCAATCAAGTGTCAATGTATTCAAAAATGGAATACCTGTGCAACGACAAATATTTAAGGTATGAATAGAGATACACTTACCTAGTGACATCTCTACTCCTGGGGGATATGTCTCTTGTAAAACTTGGTCATAGAAGAGGCAATATGCATTTAGAGTCACAGACATGCATCAATTCAAGTGAGGTTCATGTGTGATGATTTCTACCAATCTTGCATCACCTAATTTCCATTGGGGATGATTTCAAAAGAATATTCCAATCTGAACACATGAGTGTCATGGATATGTCAAATGAGAGATCTTTCGGTCTGAAATGATTTTTCACTTGTCCTCATTAAAATGGCCATTTCATCCTGACCTTTGATGCAGGATCTTGACAATCACTCTATCTCACCATCATCATGTCAAACAAGGGTCTGAACAATCTCGCAAGTGGTACAACCTTACCAATCTAAGAGGTCTTTTACAAGGACCGTAATATAGGCTTGGTCAACGGCTTAACAAATGAGACTCCTTGAGTTGAGGTTATTGAAAAAAATGAGTGATATTCTGCAATCATCTTTGGGTTTACAAGTCAAGAAACATTCGAAATGAGGCAGAAATCATCTTACTCACACTTCTTCACGCGATGCTTTCAAACATATGAACTTTTACGTTAATTCAAGTGCCCTAATCTGAAGAGACTTTGCAAGGGACGTAATGTAGGCTTGGTTCATGGGTTGAGAAGTGAAAGGATCATTAGGCTCAAAAAGTGTTTAGGGGGTCAAAGTTGGTGATCATCTTAACATTTCCACTAATTTTCTTCTCCACCGTCAAAGATTTTCTTCACATCACAACTCCATTGATTGCAACATCTCAGCATTTGAGTTTTTTTTAGTACTGCCTTGTGGGCGATACAACTCAAGTGTTTGACTTTTTCTTTTCTGGGCATTGGCCTTGCTTTTACGAGGCACACTGTTTTTTCATGCTCCATTTTTTCACTCACTTTCTTTAGAGTTGCACAGCCTCCATCTTTTAATAGCATTGTAAATCATGCTACTTGAGTGGTTTGCTTTTCTTGCCTTGCCCCAGTGTGGGGGATGATCACCAACTTGATTTAACATGAAATGAATTCATAGGCTCAAGTGGGCTATGCAATGGATAAAGTGTATAGGATAGAGAAAGAACTACTGTTCGTCGTCCTAAGGCATTTCAAATTACCGTATAAGTTACACTGCGAAAGCAATACTCGAAGATTGATGCAAGTGTGAGTAAGAAAATTCCTATCATTCGTTTCAAATTTGTCCCGATGTGGGATGATCCTTGACAAGGATAATTTAAAGAAAACTTCATGTGTGTGGGCTCAAAGGGCTAAACAATAGATATACCTGTAGTGTTTTTGGTAGAGAAATAAATTGCCTCTCGTCACTTTGGTTGACGTACCCTTTGCGAGATCATCCTTTTCCTTGCAGTCATGAAAATTTTCCACACAACTCACTAGGGATTGGTGTATGAAACAGTGTATGGAAAACATGCAAGATTTGTAACAAATTAGATTGCATAGGACATCATTATTATACCTTGCATTTAACAATGAGATCGATTCCATATTGCGCACACGTGCAATTTTGTATATGAACAAACTATGACCATCAGGTATAAAGACGGATCAACGACCCGGCATTACGTGCACCCGTGAACCATAGTTGTTCAACACACAAGTTAACACTGTGCCTTAGGTCTAAGGATTATTTGCACAAGATCAAAGTATGAACAATTAGACATTGACCACAATAAAAGCTTCCATGTTGCTAATCGTTTTATATGCATCACGTTTAGTGAACTTGTTTAATACAAACACTCGTGTTCTTAACTCAGGCATCACAATACCCAATGACTTGTGACTCATCATTCCCTTAAGTATCCAATAATTAATGGTGAAGTTAAGAATACACCAATCTCAACAAGATTATTAATATCCACTCAATAATCCATCGACCAAGAACAATTTAAAGATTCAGTCTAACTATGAACCCATCACATATATTCTTGACGTCTCAAGAATATGTTTAGTTGCAACTGATCTTATGGAATCATTCATAAATATAAAATAATTGGACAAATGAATGAATACATCATTGCCATTGTCGCGACCAAATTTTCGAGTGCACCACCTAAAATTAGGCTAATGGATTGCTAAACCTAAACTTAGCTTGGGCTCTCCCAAGCCCATACCAACTCGCGACTTAAATTCAAATATCTAGCATGCAAAAAGGAGTCGCCACTAATCAGTTTACAGTAGGTCGATTAGACACCTAAGTAAAATAATGGGAGAATTATTTCACTTCTATGAATAAGAGATTTTGGATATGGGGACTTGGTTACACTTGACTTTCCTAGTGCCCTTTCGGTACCTTTCTATTTTATTTCGAAAAAAGTGTTTTGCAGGCAGCTTGAATTGATTTTAATTCACTTTCCTAACATGTGAGGTGATCATACGGGTGCGCAAACCACCAATTTAACACTCAATAAAGCAATTAAATAATGCAGAACTTACCTCAAAGCAACGAAAGCATCTGCGTTATTAAATCAGAATTCACATCACCAATCCTAGATATGATTTCTAATTAACAAGCAATCACTCAATTTTTGCTTTCACTTTTTAACGAGAATATAGTCCATATGCAATGCAATGCAGTGCTTCTAACCTAACATGAAATAATATGGCATGGCAAAATGTCCTAAACTATATGAATGAGTAAAAAAAATAATGATTTTTTAATGAACATGCAATGATTAAATATGCAATCTAAATTAACCAAAATGACTTAATTCTAATGACGGCCAATTTCTAATTAAATGAACCTAATAACAATCACTAAAATGACATGCATTTCATAGGTCTAATTCTATATGATGTGCACATGATTTTTCTATTCTAAAAAAAATGTAATATATTCTAGAAATTGAAACTAATTTATCCTAAGTCAAATTTTTATGAAATTCAAAATTAAGGAAAATGCAAAACATAACTATCTAGATTAAGATTCTATCTAGCTTATATTAAGGATCATGTCAGACTAAATCCTAATTTAAATTAAGATATTATCTTAACCTAGCAAGCTCTAGCCTAAGATGCAAAAATCAATCTAAACTTAAAATAAAACATGCAATTTATTCTAATATGCCATGATGTGCAAATAATGCCTTGATTCCTATTTTTTTATGAAATTCGAAATTAAAATTAAACATCCAATTCAGATAATAAAAAAACTAACATCCTAAATGAGTGCACTTTTCTTTTTCTTTTTCATGATTGAAAATAAAAATCCCTATTCTAAACATGCAAGATAATAAAAAAAACAAACCTAATCCTAATTCAAACTTTTTTTTTAATTTTTTTTTCCTTTTACGAAAATAAACTGACTCAAACACTACGACATCAAATCAAATAAGATAAAATTGATATCCAAAAATTGGCGAACCATATCTCGTGCATGAGATCGGGTTGTCCAATTTTAAAATTAAATCGCAAATTGAATCTCGAGCATGAGATCGGATTGGTGATTTTTGCAAGGAATTGCGAGTCAGATTTCGGGCGCGAAAATCGGACTGTCAATCCCTAATGTGAGGGGCACTTTCATGTTGGAATCTCAATCAAACATTTAAAGGAACAATTCCACTAAAAAAAACAAGATATAAAGGAAAATAAAATATATAAAAAAAAAACAATAAGTGAATAAGTAATAAAAAAAAAACTACCTATTTTCTTTTCTTCTCTTTTGTTGTTTTTTTCTTTTTCCCAAAAGTGGGCTTGCTCGCGTGCGTAGGTCTCCAAAGGTAGCGGATCACCAAGGGCGGTGGGTCACCGAAGCAGGCACAGTCCGGGCGGTGGTCTTAGCTGAGGACGCCGGTGGTGGCTTCTCAACTTGGATTGGTCGTGTTCCAAGAAGTGCGACTGAGTGGTGAAGGACGTCAATCTCTCAAGTTGTTGATCACAATTGAAGACATTCACGGACTGGTGGCGGTTGACAGAGAAGCTCGGTTATTGGACTGCAACAAGCAAGACGTCCCAATGTCGCCAGGGACTCATGGAGCGCTTGTGGACGGAATTGCAGCAATGCTGGAGATAGGGAACAACTAGAGCGACAACAAAATCCCAATGATTTGTTCTTTAATGAGCAAACCCCTTTTTGTCTTCTTATTGCCACCCTTCTCTATGTGCATATCGTGGAACCCCAGCAAACAAAACTTGAAGAACGGCTTGAGGGTGTGGCCTTGCAAATTTGACGAGCGATCACCAGGAAGAAAAAGATCCTAAACTCAAGCATGCATCTTTTGTCTTCATCATGCAGACTACAAGAAGAACAACAGATTTTTCTCATGATGGTAGTCACCTTGTCTCTATTGTGTCTCTCCTCAATGTGGCCGTTTGTATCGATTGTGTGGCCCCCGAACCCTATTAGTTCCTCACCTATTTATAGGCTACCGATTAGTTTTTTTTTTTTTTTTTTTTTTTTTTTAAATTTCCGAATCGATATCCACAATATTTTTTTCACCAATTTCGTCCCATACCGATAAGGATTCAAGATTAAGATGAATTTTTTCTCTAAATCCAAATCTTTCAAAGCCACATCGCAATATTCTTTTACCCATCTGCCCTATCTAAAACAAAAATTCATATCCTAGTCAAAATTTCAAAATTAATTTTCCCATGAGATAATTTTCGATCATTAAAAATATGGGCTTGGGCCGACTTGCTCGTTTCATGGGCCTGATCCATCTAATTTGAACTCATCCGCCACCGGTCCAATAAAATGCAAAAAATGCAAATAACAAAATAAATGCAACCTAAATCTATATGCTTATGCAATTAATAAAATTAACCCCTAATTTTCTATGCAATAAATAAATTTACTAAATCGCCAAAATTTAAGTGTCAACAGCCATTAATTAAATAATAATAATGATCATACAATTGAAATCCCTAATATGTAACTATTACATAGTAGCTTTAGGGCATACATCCAACACTCATATACTCTAAATGCTCCCTATTTTCATTAGTCTCCTCTCACATCCTTTTTGTAAGTACTTTTCAATCTCTTCTAACACACTGTGCGCATTTTCCCAAATTTTCTCAATAAAGCATCCCAAAATCTTCGATTCCACATGATTGGCTCACTTCAGACAATATTCTCAGATCATATCCTCGATTGGGTCAACACATATTTTTTTCCTGGATAGAGTCATTTCCAATTTTTTATTTTTATTTTTATTTTCTTGCATGCTTACAAATCAAATGAAGTGTTCTCATCTTTACCTTCTATACTTATTTTGTGTATATGTCAATATTTGTTTGCCCCGAGTGGCATTCCATAGTCGCTCAAAGCCCATATCACACCTTTTCATTTCACACATCCTGTCTAAACTCCATGGATGAGATCTCCATCGATCTTTTCCTTTTTATTTGGCAAAATGTGTTTGAAATATTGAAAACATTCACTCCTTGATACTAGAGCTGGTAATATGGGTCAAGTGAAAGTTAAAAATAGGTATAAAATGGGTCAAGTGAAGGTTAAATATGGGTCAGAAATGGGTCAAGTGAAAGTTAAATATGGGTCAGAAATGGGTCGGTGAATGTAAAACACAAAAAGAAATAGTTTAAATGAGTTATAAAGAAACCCATTTTAAAGTTTAAACCCTTGGCTTTTTTAAATTTATAAAAATGTTGTTTTAATAAAAAATCGAAATTATAATTATTTTTCATATTTCAATTTTTTTCTTTTCTTTTTTCTTTTTCTTTTTTCTTTCTTTTTCTTCATTCCTTACCGGCCACCGACCGGCAATAGGCCTCGCCGGCGTCGGGCGGAGCCTCGGCCTTGCCGGATCGGCGAGATTGAGCCCCGCTCGACGCCGGTGAGCTCGATCTCGCTTGTGGCCAATCGCCAGCCGTCGTCATGGTCGATGGCCGGCTAATGGGTCAAGTGAAAGTTAAATATGGGTCAGAAATGGGTCGGTGAATGTAAAACACAAAAAGAAATAGTTTAAATGAGTTATAAAGAAACCCATTTTAAAGTTTAAACCCTTGGCTTTTTTAAATTTATAAAAATGTTGTTTTAATAAAAAATCGAAATTATAATTATTTTTCATATTTCAATTTTTCTTTTCTTTTTTTCTTTTTCTTTTTTCTTTCTTTTTCTTCATTCCTTACCGGCCACCGACCGGCAATAGGCCTCGCCGGCATCGGGCGGAGCCTCGGCCTTGCCGGATCGGCGAGATTGAGCCCCGCTCGACGCCGGTGAGCTCGATCTCGCTTGTGGCCAATCGCCAGCCGTCATCATGGTCGATGGCCGGCTAAAGGAGAAGAAAAAAAAGAAAAAAAAAATAATTATTAAAAAATAAAAATTATAAAAATTATATTTAAAAAAAAATTAAAAATTCGATTTTTTAAAAAATATTTTAAAAATAATTATAAAAATTTTCCATTAAATTTGTATTGCATAAAAATTGTTAAAAAATTTGTATTACATAAAAATGTTTTAACGATAAATATGTTTTAGCAATAGAGGTCGGGTCGGTATATGTCGGATACGGGTTAGGTCGAGTATGGGTTACTAGATTTTACACTACAAGAATATGGGTTAAAATGGGTTAAATGGGTCAAATATGGGTCGACCCATTTTCGACCCGACCCACCCATTTGCCACATCTACTTGATACCAAGGAAGCACGGACACGTTCAGAGGGCCTCCGTATCGTGTCAGACACCCCGACACGTGTCCGACACGCTCGGACACAGTCGGACACGCTTGGACATGCGGTCAACATGTGTCGGAGTTTCCGACATGTGGTCAACTCTTTCCGACACGCCCGTCGAAGCGTGTTCAGAGGTTTGTGGGCAGATCCGCAGGTGCGAAGGGAAGAAAGTGATGGAGGGTGAAGGCAAGGGTGAGGGAGTTGAGGCGACGCCGCGAGCGACAACGAGGGAGGGCTCCGACTGTCGATTGCAACATTGAGAAGCCTTCTCTATCGTCTTGGTTGGCTGCGACCGCCGACTGCAACGCCGAGATGGAAAATGGAAAGGCCGTGATGGAGGGCTGGATGCGAGGCTATGATGGCAAAGGGGGGAACGGAGGCGAGGCAGCAGTGAGAGAGGTGGAGACCGAGCGAGTGAGAGGAGAAAGAAGGCGATCGTCGATTGCTAGGGTTTTCAATTTTTGGAAGAAGAGCAAGGAGAGAGAGGATGTGTCGACGGCTTCTTGAGGAAAAAAGAAAGCTTCGTGCAGTGTTCTTTGGGAAGAGACATGTGCAGGTGGTGGGTGGACTTTGGGAAGAGACGTGTGCAGCGGTGGGTGGGGTGGGGAAATAAATGGATGGGACCATTTAACCCTAAAAAGAAATATTAAACATTAATTAACTTTATTTGTTTTTTGGCAAAATCTATAAAAGTTCTCTCTTTCTTTTCAAGATGACGAGAGAAATGGATCGAGAGCCTTTGCGTACGTTGAATAACTTTATTAATACATGTTATTAGTATAGATTTATTATAGACCTTTTTTATTATTTATTTATTTATGAATTTGAATAATAAACATAATAATTTAATCATGTATATATAAAAATATTTATTTAATATTTAACGTGTCGAGAATGTGTCGAAATTCTCTATTTTTTAAGAAATGACATATCGCGTGTCGTGTCGTATCGTGTTGCGTGTCCGTATCGCAATGTCCATGCTACCTAGCTTGATACTCCATGTTCTTGCCTTGATGTCATTTAAGCTTCTACTCTTATCAACATTATTCATCATATATTTCATCTTTGATCGACTCATCTGAAAACCTTTCAATTTTAAAGTTTCTTTTAAAGATTATGAGGGCCTTCTTCCCGCTTGAATTTCATAGGCCAGTGCCATGTCAATCCGAGACAAAGAAAAAGACATACACTACTTGCAGGGAAATTTTTGTCGCTTGCCCAAGAAAAAGGCCATTAAACAAACTGTCTTCGCTTATATCAAACTTAACTTTATTTATTCATAAAAAATTTGTTAATGTTAAGTTTTCTAAATTAACCTATACAACTCTTCTATAGCCTCAACATGATCGATGAATTAGCTAATGCAGTTTCTTCTCCTGAAATTCCTATTTCTGTCATTTTAGTCTTGGATTTATTTCTTTATTTGATTTTTTATTATTTGGAGGGGTTGAAAGTTATCTTGAAGGCGTATGTCCGGACTGTGCTCTTTTAGATTGAGTTTTGAGTGTGAACTTTCGCTTTTCAGTAAAGAGGGCAATGGTAAATGTTTCGTACTTTTTATACCGACGTTCGAAGCCGATGGGAAATAATCACGGATAGAACACGGTCCCTCGTTAGAAAAAGAAATTTCTTTAGCATATCAGTATTTTTATTTATAGAACCATACGTAAGATCTATGCCATTTATTTTTTCTAACCTATTTTTTAACCCTAAGCTGATGAGGTCGCCGACCGACCCTCTTAGTTGGTAATTTCTTTAGTAATTCAATTATATCATCAGTAACATTGAGGTAGAAAAGACTGGTTAGTTTAAGGGCGCACTTCAAGTTCATGGCACATGTCATTTTTTAGTGTAAAGGGCGTGTGATTATTAAGGAGTGTTGTGACATGCCCTCCTTTCTTTTCTAACATTCCAATAGCCCGTTGTTTTATAGAGACCAATTTGATAGCGAATTGGATTGCCAAATCTCATACTTGTGCATCATTTTATGTGATCAATTCTTCTACTTAAGTGGGGAGACATCGAAATATGATGTAATAATAGATGTTTATATAAATTTGTATAAATATATCAAGTCAAACTAAAATAATCTTTCCCATATATCCTTTTTTTTTTTTTTTTATGTTGACTAAGATCAAGCTCGTGCTAATATTGTAGTTTTTAGACACCAATAAAAACGGACCAAATCTTATGATACTCAAATGATATTGGTTAAATGAAATTAGTTACGACATTATCGTGTCAATATGCCCATAGTTTACACTCATTTTGTGTGCATATAGCCTCAGTCCATGTCTTAAGACTCACTAGCCTTATTATTATTTTATAAAAAATTTCCTTCAACTAGTCATTGACACCTAAATTTTACATGTTCATTGATGGTTTAATTGTGTAGAAAATTATGAATTAATTTCTAACCCTTAAACAAAAATAATTTTCATAAAATTGCATATCATATAGATGTTGGAGCATTTGCATTAATATTTACAGAATTTACTAGAAAAATATAAAAAGCAGAAAAAGAAAAAGAAAAAAATTAACTAATTATTTTTTTAAAGAAAAGGAGGCGGGGCGGGCTGCCCAGGTCCCTTCTTTTCCGCTTGGGCCCGGCCTGTCCTTCCCTCTCCCTTCTCTTTTCGGCCCGGCCCTCTTCTTTATTTCCTTCTTCCTGTCCTTCCCTCACGCGAATGGAGCGACGCTGGTACGGGAGGAACAGTGAACCCAGCGACAGAGGCAGAGCGGGAGGACAGGGGCGTGATTCCCGGGTCGGGGCGAGGCCGGTAGGGCAGCTGGCGGTGGCAGAAGCCAGGCGCGCCTGCCTGCCGGTGGCCTTTAAAAGGAGAGAGGGCCGAGAGAAGGGAAAAATAGAGAGATATCGGGAGAGAGACGCGCGCCGGGGGCAGGGGGGGATTGAGAAGGAGAGCGAGAGGCCGAAACCGAGAGCGACTCGGTTGGGCCTTCTCGGCCACCGCCATGGCCGTTCGCCCGACTCCGGCGCCCGCGGGCTTTCTTTCCCGACGCCATGTTTTCGGTAAGTCGATTTCCTGAGGATCGCGGCTCGGAAGATATTGCTGTGGCGGTCGGCCATTGCTCGATTCGTCTCGAGCTCGCCATCTAGCCACCGTCTCCGAGCCGGGTAGGGAGCCCCCGCGACTCCACAAACCTTTTGTGGCCTCGCCCTGTTGTGTCCATACGCGGTGTTGCGTTTTACGGAGGTTACCGCTGTTGATTTCAAATATGTCTTGGTGATTTCTTCCGAGTCTGGATGTACGCTCAGGTTTTGAAATGCTCAACGTTCTCTCTTCAACCCACCGCACACCATTTGTTTGACAAAATGTTTGAACCAAGATCTTACACATTTTCTTCCGATTTTGAGTCGCTTAGAACGGGTAGTGATAGAGTTCGCTTAATGGCCATTTTTCACTTATCTCAGGGTATGTTTTTTCTTTTGGGTCACCGTGGTTCAATATGTCGAGTCTTGTTTGGTGCCTTCGTGGTCGGGCCGGTCACGATGGTTGCCATTAATTCCATGGATACTCTGTGAATTGTTGCTGTAAGTGTTGGTGATAGCTGGCCCCGCGCGCCCCCCACACCCCCCAAAAAAAAAAAAAAAAAAAAGAAGAAAGAAAAGAAAAAAAAAGAAAAGAAAAGGAAAATGTTGGTGATAGCGGCTGTCACTGTGATTATTATCTTGTTTACTTTGCTTTGGTTACGTGCAATTCTTGATAAGTCTGCTTTTGAGTACTTGCTTTCATCATTTCACCAAAACCTTCATTTGATCACATTATCCAGGTTGCAGAAAATGTGTGTCAGAGAGGTTTTCATGGGTTGCACATTGCGCCATGTCTTGCCATGTTTTGCACTTGCGAGGCCTTCATTTTACAGTAGGTGGGCAATATCCTTTGCCCCTTCGTTCTCTTTCATACAACCATGTGAGAGAGGAGGTATTCTTGTCCGACAATATCAGGATGTTATCGTGTGATGGTCGATGGCACTACAATCTTTTGCCCTTTGTGAAGATTGTAATCATTTGAACATGAGGTTTGTACTTTGTACATAAATTGGTTCAGCCATATTACTTGGAATGTTGACTTGAAGGCGACTGAAGTTTGAGGGTTGGCCTTTAATATTAATATGGAAGAGTTTCAAAGAGGTGACAACAATTGGACATGTAACTTGAATCCAGAGATGGCATCCCACGGTCCACTCCTCAAGGGTGTGATCTGCTCCATGAACGTGGCGATTGCCAAGTTGGTGAAGTGAATCGAAGAGCTTGAGGCAAAGCATGAGCTGGAGATGTGCAGTGCTAGGTTTGAGGAAGGGAAGAAGGCGAGCGAAGGCGACAGGTGGAGATTTGGGAGTTGGAGGAGGCAGCAAATGGTTTAGTTTAAACGAGAGTAAGCAGTGGAATTTGGGATTAAAGGATAAGATTTTGGGATTAGGGTTTAATTTGGGAAATTTGGAAATTGAGTTCAGACGATTTTGGATAAAAATGCCCCTATTCATGGCATGACAAGCATGTGGACTTTTCTGGCGAAGATTCGTACCACCAGCAAGCTAGAGGATTACAAATCACCAATTTCAGGAGTTTCTTGGAAACAAACACTTCCCTAGCAGTTATTTTACGAACAGTTTCCCAATTTTTTGATATTTTCCTTGAAAACTTTGGTGAAAGACTTGCTATAGCAGAACGAACCATAAGAAAAAATGGTCCTAGAACCCTCTCTCTATTGGCAATTGACTACTCAGTGCCATTTATAATCAATTTCTTTCACTTTTTTCCCATTGCCTGTAACATTTCAACCATTTATTTATTTATAGATAAATTAGGCAAAATGGAGATTGAAGAGGAAAGACCCTATCAAGTCGCTGATAATATTGAAACTAGAATCGTTGATATGCAAAACGAACTAGCGGAAATGGAAGGCAAGACAAACAACGTGGCTGTAAATGGCAATCACTTTACAATGTACGTAGCTTGATACTTCAAGTGCACATTGAGCGGACTTGTCTCTTTGAGTGGGGCGGGTGCTGGTTTTTTTAATTTTATTACTGGTGTAAGTCAGCATATAGGTATTCTAAGGTCGGCGTACAGATATTTCAAGATCTGAAATATTGGTTGGAAGAGAGGGATTTAATTAAATGATTGAGGTACTTAGATGGGAGGCTCATACACTACCAACCCTCTTCAACACCAATCATCTTTAAATGAGAACACAGCAAATCCTCAAACTAATATTGTCAGGCGTCAATAATATTTGGTGTTGAAGAGTGTTGACTGGTATCTAAGCCTCCTGCTCCCGCTGTAAGTCACTTAATCGTTGGATTAAACTCCCTCCTTGCCACTATATTGTTTCTTGGAATACGAAATGCTAACTTGCACGACCAATAAAATTATAAAAGCCAGCTCTAGTCCTACACAAACCTAGTGAGACATATGCGCTCAATATGCAGTCGAAGCATCAAGCTGGCCACATTGTAAGAAAACTCTCGGACGGATGTCATGTCATATATAGCTGCAACGTTGTTTGCCTTGTTTTCCATCTCCACTGGTTCCTTTTATATATTAACAATTTTATTTTCAATGTTGTCAGCGATGCTACAGGTCTTTCCTCTTCAATCTCCATTTCACCTATTTCATCCGGAAATTGAAATGTACTGATAGGATAAAAGAGAAAAGAAGAAGATTATAAATTGGATCGGGCAGTCAATTATTAGTAGAGGAAGGGTTTTGGGATTATTATTATTTTTTTTTTTGATTTATTACTTCTCCCATAGCGAGTCTTGCACTAAAGTCGTTGGTGGAAGAAGAAGAATGTCTTCCACTGCAGAGTGGTCGTTGTCGGAGAGGTAGGAGACATTGGCCATAGCTTTGTTCTTCTTCTGGTGGGTTTCTGTTATGCTGTCGTGATTCCCGATTTGTGATTATGATTGTGGGGGGTTTTGTTAGGTTTTTGCAGAGTTTTTTTCTCACTGGTTCTGTCTTTGCTCTGTTAACGCTAGCAGTGAGGAGAGAATTGTGCTCAACTGCAAGCTTCCTGTCGACTTCCTTAAACAACTCTCGATCCAAGCAATCATGAAGTCGTAGACTTGGAGCTCGAAGCTGTGGGGGGGCAGCAGATGGTGACCAAGATGGGAAATGGCAAGGAGGAGAGAGAGGCGGAGATTATGCTGGCTAAATGCGTGAAACAAAGAAGTGGGACTGTGGGACCCACCATGGGCTATTTTTTATTTTTATTTTTTGGTCTGAATCTGCTCTTTCCAGTAAGTTCCTCTTTTTCGTTTGTTTTCCCTCAATTTCTTCGTGCCCTTTTACGAATTATACCCTTTGGATTGAGATTGAAGAATTGGGCGTTGTTCACCGTTCAGAATCTGAGTGGAAATAGGAGGGTATTTGGTCTATGGAGAAAAGGGCAAACAGTTGGCAACTATGTGGTGAAAGCAGGTCCAAAGAAGATATCTTTTGGCATGGAATGCAGAGGGTCTCTTCAATCTGGGATTAATAAATTAGCTGGTGCTGTTTCCGTTACTATGGGACCTAGAGGTGTGTGTTTCTTTTATTTCTTCTTCCGAAGTTCTTGTTTCTGTCATTTTAATCTTGGAATTATCTGTTTATTTAGTTGTTTATATATCATGGAGGGTTGTGATGGAGTTGGAGTAATTTAGTGGCCATTTGGACAGACTGAGAGATATTGTGTTTTTGCTTATTAATTATGAGGGAGCCGGCTGGTCTAGTTTTCTGCAACATTGGAATTGAGAGTTATCCTGAAGGCATATGTGCAGAGCTGTGCTCTTCTAGATTGAGTTTTGCGTATGCAGTTTTCCTCTTGTAAATAGGGCAATGCTAGACGTTCTGTACTTTTGGCTGTGACATTTCAAGCTGACTAACTTGTCTTGCTTTCCAGATTACATTGTTTTTCTTTTCTTCATTGTCTCCTTTGTTGCTTCAGCCCTCATTCTTCATCATGGACTTGAAGTAATTCATGGAGTATCCTAAGATATCCTATTCCCAGAAGATAGTTATATGACACCGTGCACACGATAGAGTTCTTTTGGTTGCCATGGGACATAATTACAGACAGAACACACTCCCCTTGTTAGAAAAAGAGATTTTGCCAATGTATGAATGTTTATTGTACCATACGTAAGATCTATGCAAATTAGATATAGGGTATGCTAATCTAGAGGCATGACAAGTGTTTCTCTAATGCTTTCTGGAAGTACAATTGCTCATATCTAACATGCAGTTTGGGTGAATTTGACGTGATCTATTTACTTATTTTCTATTGTCCAAATTAGGCTTGTTGAACTCAAAAGTTATAACTAATTGGACAAACTATATTAATTGATTCTATAGCATATCAGGAAAACAGTTTTTAATGAAATACTTTAGCTTGTAGCATTTGCACTCATTAAAATAATTGACAACTCATATGTTCACGACAACTCTAGAGGCATGACAAGCGTTTCTCAGAAGTCCGGTTGCTCATACATCTCTAACATGCAATTAGGGTCAATTGGACGTGGTCTATTTACTTATTCATACTGTCCAAATTAGGCTTGTTGAACTTAAAAGTTATGAATAATTAGACAAAGCTATATTAATCGATTCTATAGCATGTTAGGAAAAGCAATTATTAATGAAATACTTTAGTTTGTGGCATTTGCACTCATTAAAATAATTGACAATTCGTATGTTCATGGCATAATAGTGTGATGCCATGTATAATCATATCACAACTTTGAAATCCAAAGATAACATGTATTTAAGCGTCTAAAATGACATGTTTGACAAATCTTGGAAGTAGGTTCTTGTATATAAATTGGTAAAAATTTTTATACTTACATCAATATGTCACACATCAATGTGTGAATGCGTATAATGTGTTGTGTTGTTATCAATAACATATTGACTTCTATCACTGAAATTCCCCAATGTGTTTGCATGGGTTGACCCCTATGTAGCACGGACACTCTCCGGAAGCCTTCGTGTCGTGTCCGACACTCCGACACGTGTCCGACACGCTCCGACACGTCCCGACACGCTTCGACACGCGGTCAACGAGTGTCGAAAAATCTGACACGTGGTCAACTCTCTTCGACACGCTCCGACACGCGAGTCCAGAATTCCGACACGCGATTCCGACAAGCACGGGGTCAATTTTAAAAATTTCTAATACTTGTGGGGTCAAAATATAAATATACACAAAAGAAGTAATAAAAGAAGTAATAAAAATGCTATACATATACACGCACGGGGTCAATTTTTTTTTTTTTCAGTTTTGTTTTTTTAGAATTGTTTTAGTTTTTTAAAAAGTCTTTTACTATGAAAGAAGTAATAAAAAATGCTATATATGATAAATAAATAAATTTAAAAATATCATTTCATCATTTTTCTTTAAACAATGTTTTTTTCCTCTAAGTTTTATGTATTATTGTAACAAATTAAAATAATGAATGATATTATTTAATATTTTTCGTGTAAATTAATTCTAGGCTATTATTATTATTATTATTATTATTATTATTATTATTATTATTATTATTATTATTATTATTATTATTTATGTATTTATATATAAAAATATATTTAATATATAACGTGTCGAAACGTGTCGAAATTTTCTATTTTTAAGAAATGACGTGTCGGCGTGTCGTGTCGTGTCGTGTCGCGTGTCGCGTGTCCGTGTCGATGCTACATAGGTTGACCCATGTATGACACACATGCTTAAGTGTTATCCAAACCCATGTTCATCGTATGTCATAAACATTTAGTTGAAAGGTTGAGATAGTTCAAAAATAAGAGACACAATGGATGCTGAAAAGTAGAAGTCTGATGTTAGCCCTTTGCGGGACAACGAAGGTTGCACTTGTAAAAATGCTCTGTCAGATTGGAATTTCGGCTCATGGAGTCAGGATGATTGATCGGTTTTCTTGTAAATAATATATGTTGTTAAAATGTCTTGAGTTTGAGTCCAATATGAAATTCTGAATATTCCGAATTGGATATGTTGCGGACGTTCGAAATTGACCAAAGAAGATCCGAAGATCAACTTCCCAAAATTTGAATCTGCGTTGGAGAATTTGGCCGCTGAAATAGGAAAGTTCAACTTTGACTTGGATTTGGATTTTGTTTAAAATATATAGAGATATGTTTTGGATAAAATCGTTTTAGATAGGAAATAGAATCCTATTAGAAGTTGGCATAATAATAAGGGTTTTACTTATATATAGACTTGTGGCCGTGGGTGGTAGATGTGGATCACAAATTGTCTTGAAGCGCCGCGTGAGTGCTTGGTGTTCCGCCGTTGATCATGAAGAGTTGGTCTTGAAGCGCCGTCAAGTTGTCGAGTGCTTGTGAGGGATTTTCTTTGTTGTTCTTGTCCGTGAATTACATCCAAGAAAGACTAGTGTTTGTAGCCGATTAAATCTTGAGGTAAGATTTGCGTGTAATTCCTTCGTGAGATTGAGAGATTAAATAGAGGAATTTTCGGGGCTAAACATTGTGTGAGTTATTGGTTGTAATTGGGGCTTGGGAAACACCGAGAGAGTGTTTGAGTGACTTGAGTGTGTAATCTCCTTATATCACTTGATCTATAGTGAAATTCGTTGCTGCTCTCCCCATGGACGTAGGTCTTTACGACTGAACCACGTAAATCTGGTGTCCGGTATATTTTCTTCTTCTGTCTATATTATTGTTCGATCGCTCGCTTAATCGTAACAATTGGTATCAGAGCCAGGTTTGGCTAAGTTAAAGCGAATCGATGGCGACAGAAGAAGTAAAAGTGAGAATCGACAGATTTGATGGGAAGGATTTTAGTTTTTGGAAGATGCAGATTGAAGATTATCTTTACTAGATAAAACTGCACTTGCCCTTATCTGGGGAGAAACCAGAGACGATGAAGCAAGCTGATTGAGATTTGCTGGATAGACAAGCTATGGGTGTTATTCGGTTGACGTTGGCTCGTAACATCGCGTTTAACATCTTGAAGGAGAATACCACTGCTGATTTGATGCAAGCCCTGTTAGATATGTACGAGAAGCCCTCTGCGATCAACAAGGTCTGTTTGATGCGACGTCTGTTTAATTTGAAGATGAGCGAAGGTGTGTCAGTTGCAGATCATATCAATGAATTCAATGTGATTGTTAGTCAATTGAATTCAGTTGAGATTGATTTTGAAGATGAGGTATGTGCTTTGATTCTGCTATCCTCATTGCCTAATAGTTGGAATACTACTGTTATTGCTGTTAGTAATTCCTCTGGGTCAACAAGTTTGACGTTTGATGGGGTTCGAGATTTAATTCTGAGCGAGGACATTCGTAGAAGAGAATCTGACGAATCTGTATCTGCTGCTTTAGTAGGTGAAAATAGAGGAAGATCTAGAACACATATGGGTAATAGTAGTACTAATATGAACAGACATAGTCAATCTAGGACTGCTAATGTTGTCTGTTGGAGCTGTGGCAAGAGGGGACATCTTAGAAGGGATTGCCTTAAGCTGAAGAATGAGAAGGGTAAGGGAATTATGGTTGATTCTGCAAATAATGTTGCAGCTGTAGCAAATAATGCCGATTATGTCTTGTCTGTCACTGATTATTCATCGTTTGATGGATGGATTATGGATTTTGGTTGTTCTTTTCATGTTACACCAAATAGAAACTGGTTTATCACTTGTCAGTGTACGGGTAGTGGTAAAGTTCAGTTAGGGAACAACGCTGAGTGCGATGTTGTGGATGTTGGTGATGTTAAAATCAGAATGCATGATGGTATTGTGAGGACATTGACTAGAGTAAGGCATGTTCCAGAGTTGAAAAAGATTTTAATTTCTTTGGGTGCCCTAGATTCAGCTGGTTGCAGGTATTCTTCAAAAGGTGGAGTTTTGAAGGTTGTTCGAGGTGCCCTGGTGATAATGAAAGGAATCAAGCATGATGGCCTGTATAAACTTCAAGGTGAGACAATGACAAGTTTCGCCCCGGAGACGTCGGATGCATCTGTTCGAGAGTCTTTTGACTGCTCGAGGAAGACCTGGGTGTTTGTGCCAAGGCACAAGTTTGATGCTGGTGTCAGGATCACGCAGTCAAGAGCTTTGATCGAGATGGAGACTAGTAAGTCGATCAAGCATGTGCTGACTGACAATAGCATGGAGTTTTGCTCGGAATTGGCAAATAAATTGTGCATGAAAGAGAGCATAGTGAAAAACCGCACTAGTGCTAGTAAATCACAACAATTTGCAGAATTGATGAGCAAAACATTACTAGAGACGGCCCGTAAAATTATCTCTAGTGCTGGTATTGCTAGGAGAATTCTAGCTGATGTGCTAAGTACAGTAAGCTACCTGGTGAATAGATTCCTATCAACTGCTATTGAATGGCAGACTCCTGAAGAAGTGTGGTCAGGTAACGTTGTTGATTATTCTATTCTTAGAATGTTTGGTTGCCCATGTTATTTTCGAGTGAGTGATGGTAAGCTCGATTGGAGGGCAATGTGCATATTCCATGGCTATGCACAAGGTGAGCGGGGCGATCGGTTGTGGTGCCCGGATATAAATTCACCTGTTGACAGCAGAGAAGTTACCCTTGATGAGTCTCCAGTACTTTTGGCTAGGAGTGATTATAACAGTATTCAAACGGATCTGAACGGTGTTCAGCTTGAGGTGAAGTTGCGACCAGAAACTCTTGAAGTAGCGTATATAGGTACTAGCAAAGTAATCGACACAGATGGTGCTCATAGCGAGGTGGAGCCTATAGAGTCAACAGTTGCTGTAACTACTGAAATTAACAAGGTACATATTCGATCTCCTAATAGATATGGATGCAACAATGGTTTTGCTTTATCTGCGGTTAAGGAGGTTGCGTCGGAAAATCCTTATGGAGTAGTTAAAGGTGCATGTGGAGTTGGATAAGATCTGTGGCGGTTGAGCCTATTGGGGGCTATGGGAAAGTAGCGGTAGAGTTTGAATTTTTGCGAAGCAATTGCAACTTGGCTCAAACGTCGAGCCAAGGTGGAGATTGTCAAAATGTCTCGAGTTTGAGTCCAATATGAAATTATGAATATTCCGAATTGGATATGTTGCGAACGTTCGAAATTGACCAAAGAAGATCCGAAGATCAACTTCCCAAAATTTGAATCCGCGTTGGAGAATTTGGCCGCTGAAATAGGAAAGTTCAACTTTGACTTGGATTTGGATTTTGTTTAAAATATATAGAGATACGTTTTGGATAAAATCGTTTTAGATAGGAAATAGAATCCTATTAGAAGTTGGCATAATAATAAGGGTTTTACTTATATATAGACTTGTGGCCGTGGGTGGTAGATGTGGATCACAAATTGTCTTGAAGCGTCGCGTGAGTGCTTGGTGTTCCGCCGTTGATCATGAAGAGTTGGTCTTGAAGCGTCGTCAAGTTGTCGAGTGCTTGTGAGGGATTTTCTTTGTTGTTCTTGTCCGTGAATTACATCCAAGAAAGACTAGTGTTTGTAGCCGATTAAATCTTGAGGTAAGATTTGCGTGTAATTCCTTCGTGAGATTGAGAGATTAAATAGAGGAATTTTCGGGGCTAAACATTGTGTGAGTTATTGGTTGTAATTGGGGCTTGGGAAACACCGAGAGAGTGTTTGAGTGACTTGAGTGTGTAATCTCCTTGTATCGCTTGATCTATAGTGAAATTCATTGCTGCTCTCCCCGTGGACGTAGGTCTTTACGACTGAACCACATAAATTTGGTGTCCGATATATTTTCTTCTTCTGTCTATATTATTGTTCGATCGCTCGCTTAATCGCAACATATGTTTAGGCAAGATTTCAAGAATATCAATGCTATTCTGGCGAATTATGTTTTTATTTTTATGTTATTGTTATATGTAGAGTGGTATAAAAACGCCCTTTTTGAAGGAAAATTCCTCAAAACAATATAATTTTGTCGATCGGTTGTCGCGACCAATTTTTTCGGGTGTGAACCACCTATGATTTGGCTAATGGATTACTAAGCCTAGACTTAGCTCGGGCTCTCCCAAGCCCATACCAATTCACGACTTAGGTTAAAGTTCTTAACATGCAAATGATTTTCAATTAGGAGTCGCCACTAATCTATTTTTGGTGGGTCGATTAGAAACCCTAGTAAAGCAACGGGAGATTTACTTTACTCTTACGAACCGAGAGACTATGGATACGGGAACTTGGTTACACTAGATTTCTCTAATGCCCTTTCGGTACCATTCTTTATTTAAAAAAAAAATGTTTAGCAGGCAACTTAGATTGATTTTAAATTTATTTCCCTAACACGTGAGGCGATCATGCGGGTGCGCAATCCGCCAATTTAACACCCAGATGAATAATAAATAAATTGCAAACTTACCTCAAAGCAACGAAAGCATCTGCAATGTTAAATTAAAATCCACATCAACAACCCTAGATATGGTTTCTAATTAACACGCAATTTTCCTTTTTTTTTGTTTTCACTTAATTAATGAAAATCATGCAATATGCAATGCAATATTAACTAAATGACCTAATTTTAGATGACATGTAATTTCTAATTAAAT
Source organism: Eucalyptus cloeziana (assembly GCA_014182715.1). Lineage (NCBI taxonomy): Eukaryota > Viridiplantae > Streptophyta > Magnoliopsida > Myrtales > Myrtaceae > Eucalyptus > Eucalyptus cloeziana. The sequence continues at coordinate 1,499,321 of CM024637.1, read as the reverse complement.
GGGCCTAGCAAAAATACTAAATGACATGCATTTCATGAATCTAATTCTAAATGACATGCACATAATATTTTTTTTTGTTTTCTTAATAAATGTGCAATCTATCCTAGAGAATGGAATTAATTTATCCTAAGACATTTTTGTATTTTTTTTATGAAATTCGAAATTAGAAAAAATGTGAAAATTATCTAACTAAATTAAGATTCTATCCAACTTATATTAAGGGTTAGGTCAGGCTAAACCTAATTAAAACAAAGATATTATCTTAACTTAGCAATCTCTAACCTAAGATGCGGTCTATCTAAATCGATCCAAATTTAAAATCCTAACGTGCAATGACATACGAGAGGATGCCTTAATTCTACATGACATATGCATGTGATTTTTTTTTTTTTTGTTTTTAATTAATTTCGAAATTTAAAAAGTGTCAAATAATTAAACATGCAATTTAAGCTAATGAAACAAAAATCTAACATCCTAAATTTTTTATTTATTTCTTATTTTTTATTTCGAAAATCCATGATAAATAAAATGCTTAGTCTAAATATGCAAATAACCCTAAAGCATGCGACATTCTAATATGAACCTAATCTAACTCAAGCATATTTCAGGATAAATAAAGCAATCAGGACCCTGAGACAAACACCAAGCCATTTAGAATTATCAAAGATACCAAATATCGTTCAAATCAAGGAATAATATCTAAATCAAACTTGATTTTCTCGCTAATAAAATCGATAAATTGATCTTAAGCTTTAAAGATCAAAATATCAACTTTATTCCCACTTGATTAATTATTCCATCTAAAGCCTTATAGATGGAGTAAAAAACCCATGCGCGGTTGCGAACTAGGAAATAAATCCTGGGAGATATATCTATCACTCATAGATATGCATGCTAGTTATTAATAGACATATATTAGGCAGTGAAATATGCGAATATAATAAAGATGAGTGCCTTACCTAATTTGAAGATTCTCTTTCCAAGTTTGGATCAAGCATGATCGATAGGATCGCAACCGGCTCCTCAGCGAGATGGCGAGTGGTGGGTCGCGGCGGCACGGCGATTCACGAACTAGGACGTCGACGACGGCGCGCTCGGCACCTCATAGGAACGGCTCGCGTCAAGGCTCCACGGGCGATATGGCAATATCAGACTTCACAACTCAAGACAATGGGGACACCATGGGACAGCGACTTGGTCATGAAGGAGCAACGATGACTGTCAACAACTCACGGTGCAAAGATGGTGACTCGTGGATCTTGGCTCTAGATCAAATCGAGGTGATGGCTTCGGCACGGATGACACCGTCGTTGTATAACTTAGTTGTGGCAACGACCTGATTTGGACCTGCAAGATTGCTGCAGAGATGCCCTGACGATGGAAAATCTCCAATGGCAATTCGTCGTTGAAGTAATAGCAGCAGAATCTGTGCAACCAAGGACTTATTCGTGAATTTCCTCAAGAGAGAAAGGAAATAAGAGTGGGATATTCATGGAGAATGGGCATGAATTTCCACGGTAGAAGAGAGACGATTTGACTTTGAAGACTTCTTATGAGATAGGATGTTCGGACTATCCAAGTGCGGGTCTCCGTTCTTTCTTTATTCTCTTGTGGTCGTGTACGAATTGTGTAGCCTCCAAAACTTCGTGGTTGTTGATCACGGCTTGGCAGGAAGTGAACGCTGTTGCTCCATCATCGAGGAGGATCACTGGAAAGCTGGTTCTTGTCAATGCAATGGACAATCGGCAGCAAGGTCGGTGTCAAGGTGCGGCCACGAACTCAGCAAAGTCACGGCCGTGAAGGGGTCTCGACCCTGACTCCTTCAGCTCTCTCTCTCTCTCTCTCTCTCTCTCTCACGGCCTCGACCCTGACTCCTTCAGCTCTCTCTCTCTCTCTCTCTCTCTCTCTCTCTCTCTCTCTCTCTCTCTCTCTCGTTTGTCTTTATGTTGTAACCGTGTAGTCTCGATTGTGTTGTCTCATGGGTGAGGCTCGGCACGATCGCAGCTAGTTCGCTAGTGGCGGTGGCGGATGCTCACGGCCAACAGCAAAGAAGAATGACACAAGTTAGAGACAAAGCTTGACTGAACACAATCCTCTCTTTTCTCGTGAATGAACGTGCTCTGAAATTTTGATTTGCCGGCCTCTTTTTCTTGCATGAGAGCTATTCTTTTAAATGCAAGACTACATGGGATCCCTAGGAAGAGAAGGTGATCTGCTTTCGTGCATTGAAATATATTCCTTTGATTTTTTTTCCTTTTGGGACTTGTACCTTTTAAACATGCAAATATGCTTAGTTTCCTTTTGGGCTCAAGTCACATCCTTTCTTTTCCGCAAACACGAGAATCGGCCGCCGCAAGTGCTCTTATTGAAATATTCTGCCGATTTCCTTTTTCCTTCGTTTTTGATTGACAATATATAACCTTGCATAAAAAGATCCTCTTTCAATTGTTCCATGTTTCATCTTAAACTTTCCCATGCCAAGGAATATATCACTTAATGGATGAAAGATTCGACGAATATATGAAATCACCATTCCTCATAAGTCAATTTTCGATCATCAAATAATACCAAGCTTGGGCCAATTTTCTTTTGCCGCGGGCTTAATCCAACTCATCTAATTATAAACCATCAATTTGAACTCATCTATCACCGACCCAATGTAAATGCAAATTAAAAATAAATGCACCTAAAATTATATGATATGCAATTAATTAATCCTTTTTTTTAGGGGTTAAAATTTAATCCCTAATTTTTGTGTCATAAATGACTAAACCGGTTGCCCAAAATTTAGGTGTCAACAGCTGCCCCTCTTTGAAGGTGAGCTCGCAGAGGTTGCCTTTAAAGACAAATTGAGACCTAAATTTTGGTCATGCTCATGCAATAAATGATTTTTTGTTGGAACATGAATTCCATTTTTTAATGCAATTTATATGATGCATGGAAATATTAATGCAAATGATAGATGAAACCTACTGGAATAACTTACCTTCGAGGAGGATAGAGTAATTCGAGGTAGTGGGTGTTACCTGTCCAGGACCCGTACCATTCTACGGTCGCCCAGAATAGTAACATGACTTTGTGATGATGCTGCTTTCCTAGGACCCGTACCATTCTACGGTCGCCCAGTACGGCAGAAAGGAGCTGCTTTCTCAGGACCCGTACCATTCTATGGTCATCCAGTACGGTAGAAAGGTTTTGTAAGGAACTGCTTTCCCAGGACCCGTACCATTCTACGGTCGCCCAGTATGGCAGAAAGGTTTTGTCTAGAACTCGTACCATTCTACGGTCGCCTAAATGGGAATTCATTTTTCAAGACTCGTACCATTCTACGATCGCTTGAATAAAGAATAGGTGTTGTCGAGGACCCGTACCATTCTACAGTCGCCTTGACGAAGAAAATTATTTTTCAGGACCCGTACCATTCTACGGTCGCCTGAATTGGGAAAATTGCTTTTCCAGGACCCGTACCATTCTACGGTCACCTGTTAGAGCAATAAATGTTGTTTAGGACCCGTACCATTCTATGGTCGCCTAAACAGGGATTCACTTTCCAAGACCCGTACCATTCTACGGTCGTCTGAATAAGGAATAGGTGTTGTCGAGGACCCGTACCATTCTACGGTCGCCTATTAGAGCAATAAATGTTGTTTAGGACCCGTACCATTCTACGGTCGCCTGAATAGGGAAATAAGTTTTGGGGACAACTCCAACGAGTGTCAGTGTACTCAAAAGGGAAAATACCTGTACAACGACAAGTATTTAAGGTGTAGATAAAGATATACTTACCTGATGACATCTCTGCTCATTGGGGATATGTCTCCTGTAAAGATGGGTCTTGGACTACGAAAGCACGCCGGGATAATATAAAAGGACAGCTTGACCGAGTCAAGTGTCGAGAATGGGTAGAGATATACTTACCTGATGATATCTCGATTCTTTGGAATATGTCTTACGGAACTTAGATATCTGTGGAGGCCTCTCACCTCCTGCTAGAAATAAATTTTGGAACATCAATGATGCACCTTGAATGTTCATGATGGTTTTTCATCTCCTCATATCATGAGGCATTTTGAAAGGAACCTGAATGTTAAGAGCTCTTGGGTCTTTGAGAAAAAATTATCTGTCAGACATGATTAGAACAAAAATGCATTCACCAAAGAAATAAGCAATTAAGGCTATTCTGGAATGCATACTTCAAAATCTACTGAAACTTTTATCAATTCAATCAAGATTCATGCATAATGACTTTTGCATCATCCAAATTTCCACTAGAGAGAATTATCGTTCAAGACAATTTTCACTCATGACATAGATTTCTTAAGAATACTAAATGAGAGACTTTCTGTTAGAAAGGACTTTCAACTCACTCTCATTTAGAATGGTTATTTTATGAGAATCACTCAATTTCTTCATATTGACATGGGTCCGAGTATTCTCGCAAGGGGTACGATCTTACCAATCTGATAGGTCTTTAACAGGGACCATAATGTGGGCTTGGTCAATGGCTTAACAATTGGACTCTTTGAGTCAAGGCTATTGAAAGAACAGCTTCGCAATCATCTCCGGGTTTACAAGTCAAGAACCCTGCAAAATGAGAAAGAAATAGTCTTGCTCGCACTTCTTCGAGCGATGCTTATAAACATATGAATTACCATGTTAATTCAAGTGCCCTAATCAGAAGAGACTTTGTAAGGGACGTAACGTAGGTTGGGTTCATAGGTTGATAAACGAAATGATCATTAGGCTCAAAATATGTGTGAATGGTGAGAGTTGGTGATCATCTTGGCATTGCCACCAGTTTTCTATTTCATCACCGGGGATTGTCTTTATGAAATGCCCCATTGATTGTAAAAACTAAACTTTTGAGTTCTTTGAATATTGCTCCATCGGGATTCAATTCTTGCAATTGACAATCACCTTATATTGATTTTTTTTTATTTATGGGTATTGGCCTTGCTTTTACCAAGCACACTGCTTTTTCATACCCTCAATTCCCATGCTTTTTTTTTACTTCTTTTCATGGGCATTGGCCTTTGCTTTTACCAGGCACACTGCCTTTTCATGCCCCTTAGTTCTATTTTGAATTCAATTCTTGCGCACAATGCATGCGTCAAGCAACTACACTTTGAATGACACTCGGACTTTTCAAGAGTCTTCATCTACCTTTTGCCTTGCCCCAGTGTAGGGGATGATCATCAACTGGGTTTAAAGAATTGAAATTGCAGGCTCAAGTGGGCTAAGCAATGGATATAAGTATGTAGGATAGAGAAAGAAATGCTCTTCGTCATCCTAGGGCACTTAAATTACCACATGAAGTCAATGTAATAGCACGACTAGAAAATTGATGCAAGTGAAAGCAAAAAAATTTCTTTTCATTTTCTTCACCTCATGATGTTGTCTTACCCTCCAATTTGCCCCGATGTGGGGTGATTCTTGACATGGGTAATTTGAAAGAATTTCCACAAGTGTATGTGGCTCAAAAAGGTTAAGCAATGGATCACCTGTTGTGTTTGAGATAGAGAAATGAATTGCCCCTCATCATTTCAGTCGTCGTACCTTTTGCGAGAGAACTCTTTACCTTGCGGATATGGAACTTGCTACACTCATATCACAAGTGTATGAGTAAGGGACTGTGTATAGGATAGGGCTTGCCTTTCATCATCCTAACACGTCTCATTTCGCATTCTTAAGCATTAATGTCACTCTATTGAATTGTCTATCTTGACAAATCTCCACATGAAATTGGTGAGCTAAATCAAAATGAAAATTTCTCCTTTCAAAAGAATCCAACAACTTTAAGCTTGAAAAGTGTTTGTGACTTCAAAATAAACAATTTACTCAAAACATGGTTTTAAACACTCATTCAAGGGAATTGCTCCACAAAAGAATTGTCTCAGCAATGGATGTGCTTGGATCATCTCTATTCATCAAAAGTGGAGATCCGCTTTTGCCCTTGCACAAGAAAACGTGCATGAATAGGATACTATGCAACATCAGAGTAAATTCAAATTGCACAATCATTTTGGCTCGGATCGAGATTTTGTCTCAATCATGTCACTACTAGAATCTGTAGTGCCCCAATTCTTCATCGGCAAGAAAAAGAACAAAAGTGTCAATTCTGAAATTAATTATATTCATGAACGCAATGTATCCATTTCATCCAAGACGGATGATCTTCTTTTGACTTGTTTCATCATTTTCTCATGGAAATGAGAAACTTCATTTGGCCTTCGAGAATGACATCTCACACAAATTATTATGAGATGTGTCACATATCACACTTTGGAATCAAGATGATTTTCTTCACTCTTGGGAGATGTCATCACAATCAGTTAGGAAATGATCATTTGCCTTCATGTCTATTTTCCTTCGGATGTATGTTCCCAAATCAACGGGCGAACTATTACTGGAAATTGACACGTTATTTTCAAATACCTCTCTGTTATGTTCTGAGACATGAAGTAAATGAGTTAGAAAAACAAACAAGGGTAACCTAATCCATGCTTTTGGAAATTGCTTCAGAAATGATTTTTTTTAAGAAATATTTTGGATGAGGAAGCATGAAGAAGCCTGGTCCTCAGATTTTCTCCACGGATGATATTTTCTTTTCATTGTTGGATATCGTCACTGGGCTGGTTTGGTATACCCCATCATGTCCTCAAAATTGGAAATAAAATTGTAATTTCATTGAATAGAATCAAATGAATTACATTATTGGAATGGAAATTGTGATTCCTACCCCCTAAAAAGAGAAAAAATCGAAAATGATTCCTAGAAAGTGAAAACGATTCCTAAAAAGCGATAAAAAATTCTCATGCAGGAGAATGTGCTAGGTCACTCTTCATGGTCCATTTCTTCCAGAGATTCTTCATCAATGTCTCCCATGATGAGATCGTCGAATAGGCTTATGATTCCTCCTACGGCGTCATCAAAGTTCTCTGTCTCTGGAGGCGTCAGATCGTCCATGTCATCCCATCCACTTGGAACTATGTTGCGGGAGTCAAAGTAAAAGCTGGGAGGAGCTGAATACTTCACCAGGTAATTAAACTTGCCACTAGGCTGCCCTAGAGTGTCCATCACTTCCACTTCATCTTGTCCCATCTTAGGGACATTGTCGAACTTAGTTTTTCAGCGGTGGCCAACGGTGGGCCATCTTCTAGGTCGGGCATGTCGCCATTGCTCATTTGGGTCTTGCCCGACTGCTTCAGGACTACTGTCTCGGGGAGAGCAGGTGCAGGAGTCAAATCCTCTCGGAGGGATTGGATTTGAGCTGTCATGAATTGCATAGAGGCGAGCAACTGTTGGAGTTGGTCTTCCATAGCGGAGATACGATCACGCATTTCTGATTGGTCAACCATTCTAGCTCTTAATCGCGTAATAATGGGCCAGCGTGGAGGATCCGTTATCACCTAATTCAATTAAATGAAAATATATAAGTATGAGGTATAAATAGAGAATCAATCCATGACAATGATCTATCAACTTTTTTTTTTTTTTGACAAATTCTTACAAGAAGGGGATTTTTTAAAGAGAGTTTAAAAAATAGACACCCTAGCAAGATCAAATTTCCTAGACACGAATTGAAAACAAATTCTCCAAGGTTTTTTATTTTCAAATGATTCATTGCATTGCAATTTCCTCATTTCATTTTTAATTGACAAATGAATTAAATCAATGATTGACCTAGATTGTCATGGACAGACCAAAAGTAAGTAAATTACATAGTGTAGAGGCAGAAGACTTACTTCACCAAGGAAAATCGATGGCAACCACATAGACATGCGTATGAGATGTGAGGTTCGATTTCCAACTAGGAAGGCTAAGCAAAATGGAGTTAAAAGGATGGGATGACTTAGTTGCAGCCTCGCATACTAAGTCAAGTCCTCCTAATTCCGGCTCACTCAATAATGATACCCCAATGCGACGCAGCCTTGTGGGCAGAGGTAAACATTCTTGACACCATGAAAGAAACTTTCGGAATTGAGTTGGGCAACCTCTACTACGCGGCCTCGCGGTCAAAGTCGTATCCAACTCAATACCATCCTAAATATCCTAGTACGGCCCAGGTCCGGTGGCAGGTTGTGTGTGCAAAGGTGTAGTGCAAATGCAAGGCATGCACAACAATTTAATATCAAGCAACACTTCAACATAAAATTAAACCATACATTCCTTCACCTCCCTACAAAACAAGGGTTAGCAAACACTTCCCCTTATACCTCCCAATCTGCAAAAACATTTAACACCTTAAATGTTAGGAACGTACCTGGAATCCTTGCCGCCAAACAAAAACATTTTTCAAAAAAGAAAATTAGTCTAAGTCCACTAAGAGTTTCAACTCAAGTCCCCAGCGGAGTCGCCAAGCTGTAGCGACCAATTTTTTCGGGTGTGAACCACCTATGATTTGGCTAATGGATTACTAAGCCTAGACTTAGCTCGGACTCTCCCAAGCCCATACCAATTCACGACTTAGGTTAAAGTTCTTAACATGCAAATGATTTTCAATTAGGAGTCGCCACTAATCTATTTTTGGTGGGTCGATTAGAAACCCAAGTAAAGCAACGGGAGGTTTACTTTACTTCTACGAACCAGAGACTATGGATACGGGAACTTGATTACACTAGATTTCTCTAATGCCCTTTCGGTACCATTCTTTATTTAAAAAAAAAATGTTTGGCAGGCAACTTAGATTGATTTTAAATTTATTTCCCTAACACGTGAGGCGATCATGCGGGTGCGCAATCCGCCAATTTAACACCAGATGAATAATAAATAAATTGCAAACTTACCTCAAAGCAACGAAAGCATCTGCAATGTTAAATTAAAATCCACATCAACAACCCTAGATATGGTTTCTAATTAACACGCAATTTTCTTTTTTTTTTTGTTTTCACTTAATTAATGAAAATCATGCAATATGCAATGCAATATTAACTAAATGACCTAATTTTAGATGACATGTAATTTCTAATTAAATGGGCCTAGCAAAAATACTAAATGACATGCATTTCATGAATCTAATTCTAAATGACATGCACATAATATTTTTTTGTTTTCTTAATAAATGTGCAATCTATCCTAGAGAATGGAATTAATTTATCCTAAGACATTTTTTGTATTTTTTTTTATGAAATTCGAAATTAGAAAAAATGTAGAAAATTATCTAACTAAATTAAGATTCTATCCAACTTATATTAAGGGTTAGGTCAGGCTAAACCCTAATTAAAACAAAGATATTATCTTAACTTAGCAATCTCTAACCTAAGATGCGGTCTATCTAAATCGATCTAAATTTAAAATCCTAACGTGCAATGACATACGAGAGAATGCCTTAATTCTACATGACATATGCATGGTGATTTTTTTTTTTGTTTTTTTTTTTTGTTTTTAATTAATTTCGAAATTTAAAAAGTGTCAAATAATTAAACATGCAATTTAAGCTAATGAAACAAAAATCTAACATCCTAAATTTTTTATTTATTTCTTATTTTTTATTTCGAAAATCCATGATAAATAAAATGCTTAGTCTAAATATGCAAATAATCCTAAAGCATGCGACATTCTAATATGAACCTAATCTAACTCAAGCATATTTTAGGATAAATAAAGCAATCAGGACCCTGAGACAAACACCAAGCCATTTAGAATTATCAAAGATACCAAATATCGTTCAAATCAAGGAATAATATCTAAATCAAACTTGATTTTCTCGCTAATAAAATCGATAAATTGATCTTAAGCTTTAAAGATCAAAATATCAACTTTATTCCCACTTGATTAATTATTCCATCTAAAGCCTTATAGATGGAGTAAAAAACCCATGCGCGGTTGCGAACTAGGAAATAAATCCTGGGAGATATATCTATCACTCATAGATATGCATGCTAGTTATTAATAGACATATATTAGGCAGTGAAATATGCGAATATAATAAAGATGAGTGCCTTACCTAATTTGAAGATTCTCTTTCCAAGTTTGGATCAAGCATGATCGACGGGATAGCAACCGGCTCCTCAGCGAGATGGCGAGTAGTGGGTCGCGGCGGCACGGCAATTCACGAACTAGGACGTCGATGACGGCGGGCTCGGCACCTCATAGGAACGGCTCGCGTCAAGGCTCCACGGGCGATATGGCAATATCAGACTTCGCAACTCAAGGCAATGGGGACGCCATGGGACAACGACTTGGTCATGAAGGAGCAACGATGACTGTCAACAACTCACGGTGCAAAGATGGTGACTCGTGGATCTTGGCTCTAGATCAAATCGCGGTGATGGCTTCGGCACGGATGACACCGTCGTTGTATAACTTAGTTGTGGCAACGACCTGATTTGGACCTGCAAGATTGCTGCAGAGATGCCCTGACGATGGAAAATCTCCAATGGCAATTCGTCGTTGAAGCAATAGCAGCAGAATCTGTGCAACCAAGGACTTATTCGTGAATTTCCTCAAGAGAGAAAGGAAATAAGAGTGGGATATTCATGGAGAATGGGCATGAATTTCCACGGTAGAAGAGAGAAGATTTGACTTTGAAGACTTCTTATGAGATAGGATGTTCGGACTATCCAAGTGCGGGTCTCCGTTCTTTCTTTATTCTCTTGTGGCCGTGTACGAATTGTGTAGCCTCCAAAACTTCGTGGTTGTTGATCACGGCTTGGCAGGAAGTGAACGCTGTTGCTCCATCATCGAGGAGGATCACTGGAAAGCTGGTTCTTGTCAATGCAATGGACAATCGGCAGTAAGGTCGGTGTCAAGGTGCGGCCACGAACTCAGCAAAGTCACGGCCGTGAAGGGGTCTCAACCCTGACTCCTTCAGCTCTCTCTCTCTCTCTCTCTCTCTCTCTCTCTCTCTCTCTCTCTCTCTCTCTCTCTCTCTCTCTCTCTCTCTCTCTCTCTCTCTCTCTCTCTCTCTCTCTCTCTCTCTCTCTCTCTCTCTCTCTCTCTCTCTCGTTTGTCTTTATGTTGTAACCGTGTAGTCTCGATTGTGTTGTCTCATGGGTGAGGCTCGGCACGATCGCAGCTAGTTCGCTAGTGGCGGTGGCGGATGCTCACGGCCAACAGCAAAGAAGAATGACACAAGTTAGAGACAAAGCTTGACTGAACACAATCCTCTCTTTTCTCGTGAATGAACGTGCTCTGAAATTTTGATTTGCCGGCCTCTTTTTCTTGCATGAGAGCTATTCTTTTAAATGCAAGACTACATGGGATCCCTAGGAAGAGAAGGTGATCTGCTTTCGTGCATTGAAATATATTCCTTTGATTTTTTTCCTTTTGGGACTTGTACCTTTTAAACATGCAAATATGCTTAGTTTCCTTTTGGGCTCAAGTCACATCCTTTCTTTTCCGCAAACACGAGAATCGGCCGCCGCAAGTGCTCTTATTGAAATATTCTGCCGATTTCCTTTTTCCTTCGTTTTTGATTGACAATATATAACCTTGCATAAAAGATCCTCTTTCAATTGTTCCATGTTTCATCTTAAACTTTCCCATGCCAAGGAATATATCACTTAATGGATGAAAGATTCGACGAATATATGAAATCACCATTCCTCATAAGTCAATTTTCGATCATCAAATAATACCAAGCTTGGGCCAATTTTCTTTTGCCGCGGGCTTAATCCAACTCGTCTAATTATAAACCATCAATTTGAACTCATCTATCACCGACCCAATGTAAATGCAAATTAAAAATAAATGCACTTAAAACTATATGATATGCAATTAATTAATCCTTTTTTTTAGGGGTTAAAATTTAATCCCTAATTTTTGTGCCATAAATGACTAAACTGGTTGCCCAAAATTTAGGTGTCAACATCAGTCATTCGTCAACTGGCCGTAGTGTAGACTTATGTTATTTCCAGTTATATTCGGATATACTGGACGGACTCCATTATGGCCTAATTGATTTATTTAGATTCACTTTACTTCAGAATGCAATGTTGTCCTCTCAAAGTCCGAAACTCCAAAGGTGATGAATAATGGTGTCACGATTGCCTGAGCAATATAACTTTCAAATGCAATGGAGAATGCTGGGCAACGTTAGACCATGGGAGATCATTCATGGTTTATAGTTACTTCTCTCCCAGAAACTTTCTCCCATGCTTAGGCTCTCAAAATTCAATTTTTGCGCTCAAATGTATGTACTTCCAGATAGCTGCCCGCATGAAATACTTAGCTGGTGTTGGCACAGCCACCGCAATCCTGGCTTGAGCATTGATCAAACCTAGGTAGTTGGCAGTTTCATTTGGAGCCTAATCCAATCTCTTTAAAAAAACTGTAAGAGGATTAGGATTTTGACGGGAAAAGACGGGAAAAGACGTGAAAAGAGCTTTCCTGTAAGAGGGAGTGATCATATCAAAGGTTATTGATTGATTTTTCTTTTTTGTGCTTTGTCCAAGAGATGAGCTATTCATGACAAAATTCTTAAATTTCTTCTGCATTTTGCGGCTGTGTTATTTATCTCTGCTGGAAACGATGACCTTATTGGAAGAATAATTGCGATGCTATAGAAAAGGATTGGACATGATGGAGTTATCTCTATCGAGTCATCCTCATCTTTTCTGAAACTTTTTTCTAGTCGAGGAAGGAATGAAGGTGGTCAATTTAGCTTTAGGTTTGAAGTGATATGGAGTTGGATTATTGTCTCCTTGCGAAGTTTGGAAAGAGTGTTATTCAGCTCTCTGTCTTCTAAAGTATGTCCCTTAAAGGGATAAGGTCTTCCAATTGCCTACATTAACAAATCCTGAGCTTATTGAGTTTATACCCACCTTTCAATTAAAATTTTACCTTTGTATGATTTCTTCACTTAAGTAAAACTTTTTTTTTTGCCAGATAAATAAGGGCTATATGTCGCCCCATTTCATTACAAACCAGGATAGACCTCTCGCGGAGTTCAGGATGCCAAGGTCCTTGTAACTGATCGGACAATTTCTTATGTCAATGAAATGATTCCTTCGCTGGAGAAGGCAACTCAATTAAGTGTCCCCTTGCTAATAATTGCAGAGGATATCTCAAGGCAAGGACTGGAAACAGTTGTTATGAACAAAATGCAAGGCTTGATGAATGTAGCTGTTGTGCAATGTCTGAGGTTCAGAGATGGAAAGAATGATGTCTTTGTTTGCTGTCAAGTTCCTTCAAGAAGCACTCTTACCCAAACCGTGTGATGAGCATTTCCATCCTTTAAGCACATGGTCTACTTTCTGTTTTTTTGTTCCATTAGCATTGTGAGGTGGGACTTGAAGACTGGAAACTTAGGATAGAGGATGCAGAGTAGGCCACATTAGCTGGGATGGATGATGGAAACTTAGTATAGTACCTGGTGGTGGTGCAGCTTATGTACATCTTTCTATAAGGAGCAAGATGGAAGTTCAAGAGGAGCAGATTTGTTCTGACGTCATAGCAACAGTATGATTCCTGCTTCTTTTCATGCCTTCTTGTCCATCATTTTGTGTGTAAATTAAATTCCAATGAGTAGTTTGAAGGAAACTGAGGTGCTTGGTGCTCGACCACATGTTGTCATGCATACCTAGTTTGGTCCAATGAGCATCCTCTGGCGACTCTAATCCCTAGCAAATCGTCAATCTTGTGGTGCAGTGATAATGGGGCCTTGGAGGATGTAAAATGACAAACCATGGCCAAAGTAAATGAGTTGTTTGTGCTCTATATATTTGTAATAGAACATGAGCAGGCAGATCTATGAATGAGTCTATAAATTAGTTATCAATAGCTTGAGAAAACATCGTGCCTTTGCATGTCAACTGAAAAGTTCAAATTGGCAGGAGAAGTTTCCATTTCCGGACCAACAAATGTGAGAACGTAGGCAAGGCTCAAAGCCGGCATTGCCTGATATTGGGGTGTGCGCAATGGTTCTGGAGTGAAGTTGCTCTCTCACTGTCGATCATTGAATTCTGACAGCAACTTTTCTCCGTGGACCAGTGTAACAACCTCTCATGTGGGCATGAGAAAACTGTATTTTTGCCTTTGCTTGTGAATGGTAAGCTGCCTTCCGTCTTCAATAATTGCTTGGGCATTTTAAGTGCAATGCCTTCTCTCTTCCGATGAAAACTTCCTCTCAACGACATTAGCGTGGCTTCTTTTTCCATGCGGGCATATTCAGATTTTAGTTTTCAAGAAAGATGAAAATGCTAGGAAAGGAGATATTTCTTCTGGTGATTTGAGTACATTGTAATATATTTCAAGGCATATAAATGCCTTCCCATTTTCATTTTCCCATTTTGTTTTTGATTGGTTATAGTAAGGAAGGTGTGCTAGACTTAATCTGAAGGCAATCTGTATTTCGGAAGATTGCATTTTACTTTCATGTCAGTAGCAACTCCCTTGTGGCACCTTCAGACAACTAATTAAGGTGACTTGACTTTTTACTTTCTGGGCATTTTTCTCTCCTTCTGTTCCCTTGGTGTCCCTGCTCTCCCTCGCTTCTTTTATATTCTCTCTCTATTTTTTTTTTTTTGGGTAAAGGTAAGTATAATATAGATTTTACCAAATGAATATACAAAGAGAGGAAGCCTGGCACCAACAAAACAAACACTCAAAAGACAAAGGAGTCAAGAGAGTGTAAGGGTGCCGTGGTACCATAATAAAAAAGAGGCAAACGGCCACTAGGAGGCAAAAACAACAACAAGAAGGGGAAGTCCTTCTCTCTCTATATTTGTAAAGTAAGACTTGTCAAATCCGAACATGAGGCATCCGGTAGTCGTGTGACATTTGAATCCACCAACGACATTCTTATTAAACACATTACATAATATGACTTCTTAACTCCAAAGGAGCTGATCACCAGTCTTTAGATATTAATGCAAACGATGACGATCATCAAGGAAATCCTCCTATAAAATAGGAATCACATATGCTAAATGTGAATTGTTACTTACTCCAGGATTTATCAATATTCAGTGGAGGGGATGGTGGATCATATGTTTGAGGATTCTTCAAAATCTTCGAGACCTCCTTGATGACTTGCTTTACAAGTATCCCTTCATGCCTATCAATTGCCAGATAAACTTGGGGTAAGCTCTAAATAATATAAGAAGTTTTCAATAATCAGATCAAATTATGGTGTTCTAAATAATATAAGAAGTTCTCAATAATTAGCTCAAATTAAGGTGTTGGTAGAAATGATGAAAGTAAGTACCCGTTGGCGATTTTCTCTGATACCCATCCTTTGGAGGACCCAACCTCCTTGAGAGCTTTCTCCCACTGCTCATAAGTACTTTCATCGACCAGCTCCTTATGTCGAAGCATGTCCTCTCCAAAACAATGTGATATGTCTCGCACAAATGAGGGCCTCACTTTATAGAAGATGGGCAATATCTTTTGCCCTTTTGTTCTTTTACATTCGACCATTTGTGCTAGCTCATTGAGGCACCAGTGAGAGGAGGCATATCTTTCAGAGATAATCGGAATGGATATCTTGGAGTGGTCGATAGCATTGAAAATCTCATGAGCAACATCTTTACCTATGAGGTTCAGATCATCATCGCCATACACTCTAATTCCTGCAGCCACAAGGCTGATATTGAGGAAAGCAGCAAAGCCATGTCGAGTATCAGGGCCACGAAAGGCCAAGAACACTTGGCATTTACTTTCTTTTCTTTTCTTTTCTGAAAAGTGAAGATACACTGCAATCCAGCAAGATAAACCAAAGTAAAGATGATAAGATATAATTAAAATGAATTATAGGGAAATTCCGAAAGAGTAAGGTAATTTTGAAAAGCCATGAAATTGGTGTAGGAGATGAACCACGCGAACCATACATGCCTTCTCTATGTGGGGATAGAAGAATGGCCAAAGCTCTCGCGTGCTCAATCCAGAGAATACTCACGCAAGTTAGGTGTTTGGTTCAAATGAAATTGGGAAATACCTGATCTTATGAATATGGGAAGTCGTTCAATCCACGTGGTCTTCAATTCACTCGAAACCTTTGCGACTATCATCTTCACTAGCTCTCCTTCATGCCTGCCCACACACACACGCATATATATAAAATCAAAGTTAGGCGTCTAGTTTGATTCTTAGTTTCATTCTTTCCTTCCCCTATCTCTGCCATTTTGAATTAGTCACTCTCAAGGAAAATTACTAAAAAAGTCTTAAACCAATTATACTTATGTCAATTTAATCCTAAACCCTTTAATTTTGGTCAATCTAGTCCTAATTTTTTTTTGAATATTTGACAATTTAGTCCTAATCCTTTTCATTTTGCCAATTGACTTCTACACTTTTTGACGATTTGTCAATTTAGTTTTTCTAGTCAATTTTGGCAAGAAATTGATGATGCGATGGTCCAATTAGCATTAGTTATCCTATGTAATTCAATCGGTGTTGACATGGACGATTTTTGTAATTTTATTTAAAAAATGTGATTTTTTTTTCTTTTTCTCTTTACTTTCTCTTTGTTCTTTTTTCCTTATTTTCCTCCATCGTTCACTAGCCTCTAGGTTTTGGCGAGGGCCTAGTGAGGGCCTTGCTAGCAAGGCTCCTCACCATCACTATAGGCCACAAGGGCCAGGATACCCTCACCGACCTCGCTCTCGTCGGTGGCCAGCAACTAATGGAGGGAAATAAGGAAATAGATAAAAAGAAAAGGAAATAAAAAATAAAAAAAAATGAAAAAAATCAGAAAAGCTTTTAAAAAAATTGCAAAAATTTCCATGTTAGTGGCAACAATGGCACCTAGGACGACTGGCATTGATTGGCTCACAACGTTTGCAATTTCTAGTTAAAATTAATTGAAGGTCAAATTAGCAAATGGTTAAAAGGCTTAGAATTAAATTAGTAAAATGTCAAAATGGCTTAGGACTACATTGACACAAACGCAATGGGTTTGGACCAAATTGACCAAATTGAAGGATTTATAACTGAATTGATGCAATACAATAAATTTTAAACTTTTTTCAGAATTTTTCCCAATATTCCCATCCAAGTGCACAGGGATTCGGATTCAAATTTGTGATGGATATAGATGCGTAGATTCGTAAATAAAAACATACGGACGCACAAAAATTTACACATACGTACAAATAACATACCCATTAGCAACTGTCTGTGATATCCACCCTCTAATCCTCGCTACAGAAGTCAACGCTTTCCGCCATTGTAGCACTTGTTCTGAGCTGCACTGTCTCTCATGTTTAGATAGAGCCTCTTCAAAGTTACGGCCTTGGCGACTTACGTCAACGACATGCACCTTATAGAACACAGGGAAGACTGATTTGCCATGCTTTTTGTGGCAATCCATAATCTCTGTGAGCTCACAGAGACACCATTTGCTTTGTGCATACTGTTCAGAAATGATGGGAATCGCGATCCTGCAACCTCTGATGGCCCGGAGAATCTCCGCGCCAATCTCCTTGCCGACTGGGAGCGCGTCGTCATCCCTGAAGACATGGACCCCAGCAGCTACCAGGCTATTGTAGAGGAAATTGGTAAAGCCGGTTCGAGTATCTCCGCCTTTGAAACTTAGGAACACGTCATAGTTCCGAGAGACCACGCTTCTTTTCTCCTGTTGGAATCTGCAAGCGCACAGAGAAATATGAGCTAGCAATAGAACGACTGCTAGAGCATACATCTTCTTTGCCCGTAACTTCTATTTTCTCTTTCAGATCTAAGTATGTGTTCTTTCAAGGCTTTCTCCTTTTAAAGACTGATGCTTTCCACTCATTGGTTTTGCTTACTCACAAATACCAAGGCCTCATCGTGAAAAGTAGTCCAGTCTTTAATTCGTCTTCTTGTGTATTGGCGGGCGAATAGGAACCTGTGAACTTCGCGGAAAAAAAGGAGAACAACCGCTGAGGCATACGTGTTCTAGATTTCTTTCGGGAGTCAAGTCATCAGGGTCAACTCAAGTCGAGCCGTGACAGTGGAGTCATGAGATAATTGTCTAAGTCATGTGATGACTAACTCAGTCCTCAATCTTTCTAAATCTTAACTTTTTAGACAACTTACTATTATAATCATTATAATCAATTTTGATCGGAAATCGCTAACATAAATACCGATTATCCTATGTAATACACCGACACTAACTTGAATAATGTTTATAATTTCTTATAAAAATTTGAATGTTTTTCTCTCTTTTTTTTTTTTTCCCTATTTCCTCCCATTGGGTGGGCCTTGTTGATGGCCAACGGAAGTCACGGGCCATAAGGGAGGGTTGCCATCCCCTGATTTGATGAGGTCCTCACGCTTTGTTAGTTATGCAGCGGAAAGGTTTCGTCTTAACACAACGGCGGATGCGTTTCTTTCTCGCCACCTATGCTATTGCTCATATGACGCTAGTAATATATGCCTAAACCAACAATTAGGGATAATGACATAATTGATATATGAATTTTAGCTTAATGTATAATGTGATCTTTAAACTTTTTATTGTTCAATGTGATTCCTAAACTTGTAAGGTAATCCTTGAGTTACACGAAAATGTTTAATGTAGTTCTTCCATCAATTCAAGATCATATACAATATTGAACATTTTTCTAAAGTTCATGAATTATATTGAATAGATTAAAATTTCATGAGTTACACTGCACATTGAGCTAAAATTCAATGATTATTTGTCATTTTCCCTAACAATACATGATTCGTTTTATGAAAATATGTCTCAAATTTGAACTTATTGAGCAAAACCTGACTAATGATAATGTCTGAACTCGACCGCCTTCTCCATGTCCAAACTATCCTGCATGTTGGATTCTTTGGCATGCTGAATTTATTGACTCAGAAAGACTTCTTCGGTTCATACAGAAGACAGGGCCCATATATTATATATATTTATTAGTGGAGTCCGCGAATTTTATTTTTTATTTTTTTGGGGTCAAGGGGTCAATGGGTTAGATAATTAATAAAAGCCATGGGCCTCCTTTGTCCCTTTCGTTAACTCTCTCCAAGCGGGAGCATACATTGGGAAAGAACCGGTGGAGCTCTCACGTAACCTTTCTATTGTTTTCAACCCACCGGAGAAGGCTTCCTCGAGGCTTCTCTTAAAACCACCAACAAAAAAATTAAATATTAAAAATCACACTTTTATTTAATAACTTAAAATTTTAAAATAATCAATAGTAATTTCACAATTTCTCACATGATATTAAAATAGGAGATCTTGAGTTTTAGACCCCAATCCACACTTAATAATAGGCAAAAATAGAGCAAAAATAGAACACTTGAAAATCTCACAACTACAAATAGTGATTTAACTAGTTAAATTCTTGTGGTTAGAGTTTGTGTAATTTCTAGAGTGAGATTTGACTGAAAATTATAAAAGGCTCAACACTGAATAAAGTTAATTGACTCAAGAAAATTCCAAAAAGAGATGAAGGACCCCCATCCGATATCAGACTACCTTTTAATGAAGACAATGCACTCTTTTTATAAGTTGTCTTTTTTCTCTTCGAAATATGATTAGTTAATGGCCTGAACTATTCTTCGTGTATCAAATTTAAGTCCATTGTTTTTTTTTTTTTTTTAATAAAAAAATAAATTCTGAAAGAGGGCATTTTGTTAGGATGAAAGGGAGAGTATCATAATTTCAGGTCGGTTTGTTCGACCGGCCGGTTATCGGCGGATTGTTAGCTCGCGACTGACCAAGACAAAACTCAAATTGCCTTCCCAGACGACAACAACAATTACATCGATCATTACTCTGCATTAGACTTTGCGATCGACTCTAAGATGCTGACTTTTTTCTCCTTTGATTTTCAGGACTACGAGACATTCATTGTCCTAGGAGTTCAAAACACATGACAGTGTTTTCTTTTTCTTTTGTTCGCTTGCCGATCAATACAGCATTTGACAATTAAAATCAGCACCCTAGCAAATAAGTGATCGAAAGCTAGGAACTGTCTATACTCTTCTCATTCCGTCACTTTCCTACACTTTTAGAGTTTCTTCCGTTAGTTCAGTGCATTTGTGCTCGAGAGCCTCGCGAAACAGGCGAGTTGTGGCGTGAAGGGCAGAGAGTTCCTTACCCCACGCCTGTCCCGTTCTCCGACATAGCATAAGGCTAGAGCTAAATTGCACGGTCGGTCGCACTTAATCTGGGTCTCAGCTGATCAAGGAAATAGAGACCTGCATACGTCTAGATGGTTGCTGGCTTTGCGGTTCAATGATAAGTTACTTATAATGATGATGATGATGATGATGATGATGATAGAATTTCTGATGAGTTGCGATGGCAAATGAATGTGATCTTGACTTGTGAGTACATTTGGACTCCCAGTCAATTCGGATTTGTGCAGTAAGTCATTGATAGATCTTGGAAAGTATCCGGAAGCACCACGGTTTGAAAAAAGAGATTTGTAAACTTCCTCGAAGGGATCATGTCCGGAAAAATTCGAAGCATAATTCAGAGCAAATACAGCTGAGGAAGTGCAGCACGGGGCAAAGGACCCTCACCCGAAAATAATCCTGAACCATTTATTTGGAATTCCTTCGAGATATAAAATACTATCTGAATTTTGGAAAGTATTGAAAAAAATAAATTTGGATTCACGTGTCAAATGTAATGAAAATTTTGGGTGTTTTGGCTAAAAAAAATTTAAAGTATATTTGTGGTAAGATTTAAATTAAGTAAAAAGATTGAAATTAAGAGTCTATGTGGACATATGATGAACTGTACTCGGGCTGATCAAGCTTTCAAATTCAATGTCTTGTCCAAACCATCCAATTTTATCTTCGTTCCCATTGCTTCGGAATTGTACATCAAGTTAAATTTCGTTGGCCACTGCAAATATGAAAGGAGTTTGCAATATCCATGGGCCTAACAATTGGGTCTAGGAGGGTATCATCCAACCAATGATCACCTTTAAAACCCACACAAAAGGTAGGGAAAAGTGTCAAAAAAAGTCCTAAATTTAGTCCCAAACCTTTTAATGATATAAATTCTTCTTCTTTTTTTAGTCTAAATGGTGTCGATTCAGTACTTTTGTGCTCGAGATCCTTATGTTGAGAATATGTGTTGTTGTTGCCGGGCTCCACTTTATAGAAGATGGGCAATACTTTTGCCCATTTTTCTCCTTGCATTCAACAATTTGAGCTAGCTTGAGGCAAGACTATGAGGAGTCAAATTTTTCGGAGACGATTTTTTTTTGTTTTTGTCGAAACACAACTCATAAATTAAGATCCCAGCAAATCATTTACATTCAGTTCAAAATATAAAAGATCCTGCAAAAAGGGAGGGGGGTTGAAGAGCCCAGTTCG
Source organism: Eucalyptus cloeziana (assembly GCA_014182715.1). Taxonomy (NCBI): domain Eukaryota; kingdom Viridiplantae; phylum Streptophyta; class Magnoliopsida; order Myrtales; family Myrtaceae; genus Eucalyptus; species Eucalyptus cloeziana. The sequence continues at coordinate 1,478,114 of CM024637.1, read as the reverse complement.
GAGGTAGTAAAGAGGCCCGATGGGCCTTCGCAACTCGGTCCACAACCACGTTTGCTTCTCTAGGGCAATGTACGAGCTGGAAATTAGGGCATCGACTAAGCAGGTCTCGAGTTTCTTCAAGGAGGGATCGGAGTATCCATGGTCGTCTGGCTGGATCACGCTCCCGAACAGCTTCTACAAGGAGTAGGCAGTCCGATTCCAGCATGATGTTGTCCCTCTCTCTGCCGCTATGGAGCAAAAACTGTAGGGTGGAGTTGAGTGCGATGGTCAAGCACAGAGCGAACTATTCTTTTAGAGACGATTTGAATACATATATATCGATAGCATTACGAATCTCATGAGCAATGTCTTTACTTGTGGGGGACAAACAATCACTATTAAACACTTTGATTCCAACATCCACAAGATTGACCTCAAGAAGCCAATTTGGATCGAATATTTTGGCTGTAAACCCTTGCCATTTAATTTCTTTTCTTTTCTTCTCCAAAATGTGTGGATACACTGTAGTACCAAATTGATGGTGATAAAATGTAGTTATCATGCGAAATATTCTGAAAGACTGAATTAACTTTAAACCACTCAAGGCTCTCACATGATGAACGCAAAAAATGCTTATGAATGGTAGGTAGGCCTTTGGCTCAAACAGAATTGGGAGATACTGAGCTTATGAAAGTGGGGAGCTGTGTAATCTACATCATCTTCAATTCACTTGAAACCTTTGGGACCACCGTTTCGACCAGCTCCACTTCATGCCTGCCCATGTATTATATATAACCAAAATTAGAGTTGCAGTTTGATTCCTTCCTTTCCATCCAAGTGCACACCCAAATGAGAAGTGGATGTTTCCATGCCCTATTAGGCAACTTTCTTTCACACCAAAACAGCAAACAGAACATAATTCGATTCCACTGCCAATATTTATAAGGGATACGGTTCAGATCCTTTTTAAGTGCGAGTTCAGCTATTGACGAAATATGACGGGTTTTGACTGCTATTATACCATTATAGGTTACATAACACACCCATCAGCAAAGCTCTACGATGTCCAATCCTCCAATCCTCGCTACAGAAGTCTGCACGCTTCCCTCCATATTAACACTTCTTATGGGCCATACCGCATGGCATGTTTATATAGATCCTCTCCAAATTTAACCGCGATGGCAACCCACGTCAACATAATTCACCTTATAGAATGTAGGGAAGACTGATTTGCCATGCTTTCTGCGGCAATTCACCATCATCTCAGTGAGCACTTGATTACACGAGCTTGTCAAATATGGTCCCGTTTGATTGAGTTTTGGGGAAATGTCATTGAGAAAATACAACTACCTTTGGGTTGAAGCGGTTTTTCGAAATGCAAATAGCGTTTGATAAATTGTAATTTTAAAGTGTATTGAGAAACAATTTTGGTTTAAATGACGTTTGATAAAAATTACATCTACAAAGGACTTTTACTAAATTAAAAAAAAAAAAAAGGTTTTTACATATTTTTTTGGGAGTTTAGCTACCAGACGGCCTCGCCTAAGACCTGAGGTGGCGTGACCAAGGCAGCATTGCTTGAGGTCAAGTGGCAGTCACCGGTGTGCGACGTCTTGGCCAGCGATCGTTGACCTTTGATCGACTTTTCCGTGCAATGGTCTTTGCGGGAGATGAACAATAAACGATGGGCCAAGACTTGCATTTCGAGAATAGAACTTCACAAAAGACTTTCGGATCTATTTTGAGCTAAAGGCTTTTAAAGCCATTTGGAGATGTAATTGTATTTCCCCAAAGTTGAGCAATAAATAAATAAATCGTATTTGCATTTGGTCAAGAGATTTTAAAGATCCAAAGTTCATTGCAGATTCAAATGGGGCCTATATCCTAAGTTAAAGACAAAATCATCCTTCCCACATTTACTTTGTTTTGTATTGACTGGAATCCAAACTTGTGGTGCTGATGTCGTGAGTTTTAAATCCCTCTAGTGGCAGACCAAATCTGATCGCATTGAATGGTGTTGCTTATGAGAATTTCGTTTCCGTCACTATTTGTGCCGCTATGCCCATCATCTACAAATAATTTTGTGCGTGTGTCAATATTCTTTTGCCCCGCGATCGGTGCCATAAGACTTACTTTTTTTTTTTGGTGTCATAGGACTTCGCTAGCATTCCATAATGGCTTTCCCTTCTCCACTTCATCCATCCTCTCTCAACTCTTTTTTGGGTGATATCTCTGTTGATTTTCCTCTTCTTTTTGGCAAAACAAATTCGAATAGAACGCAGAAGCTCCTTGACACTTTATGTTCTTATGTAAGGGCCGTTTGATCTTCTACTCTTATGGACCTTACTCACTGTACATTCCACCTTATGGGCTTGTCAGCTGAATTGAACACATAAACTCCTTGACGCTCCTGCTGCCTGGTTTGTTTAGTGCAAAAAAAAAAATGAGGCACTATCTGCAATCCCTTTTTGTTTTTTTTTTGGCTGAATCTATCAGCGTACATGAACATAGAATATTTCGCACCCTCGGTTAGATAACTATGTTGGCAAGGTATCCGCCAAGTTTCTGTTCATATCGTGTATTGCGTACTCCTGAAGCAATCACATCGGACAGAAAAGAAATGAAATGCGATTCGGGTGGTGAGCAGGACAAAAAGTGATTCTGTTGAACTCTTGATGAAGGGCAAGGCAAGGGCCTCCAAGCTCCCCCTGTTGTATCTTCCTCTTTTGTACTCATTGACTTGTGATGTATAACCCATCTTCCACACTGGATTGTGCTTCATAATATGTCATGAAGGTCTGTCCTTTTCCTTCAACTGAAAATATGAATTTTATGCCCGCTTTGTACTTTCTCAGCACCAGATCTCGCCTACAAGGACGCCTTATTTAGACGAGGCGGTGCATCTTTTTGGGCCAACTCGATCGGGGAGATGAATTTATTAATTCCAAATGTTGTTGTAATTGGTTGGAGGAAGCATAAGGTATGGGCAAAAATAATGTCCCAGTAATCGGTGTAATTGGTTGTAGGTCTGGATAGAGTTGTCGAACATTAGACAGCTTTACCTCTACACTACGGAGAGGCTTCTTTGTGACTTTTACCTATGACTTCCATACCGCAACTTTACCATCTACAAGGCTGATGGCTCGGTGGAGAACCTCGGGGCCCCGCTATCTGCTCGCCGACCGGGAGCGCGGCTTCGTCTGTGGACCCGCGGACTCCAGCAACTAACTAGCAGCTTTTTGGAGAGCAAATCGGGGGAGTAGGCGCGAATGTCTCTGCCGCCGAAGCTCAAAGAATAAGTCGTAGTTCCAAAGGGACGGCGCTCGTTTGGCCACGCCGGAATCTGGAAGCGGCGGACGGTGGGTGAGAGTCGAATGGGGGCATTCATTTCATCATTGTTCGCGACTTCTATTCTTTTCATCCTTTTAGTAATAAAGAAAAGTGTGTGTTTTTATACATTTAAAAGGAAAGAGAGGGAGAAGCAGAGACCTCCCTTTTTGTTTTCTTTTTTTCTTCTCTCTTTTCAACCCTTTTTTCTATGCTTGTTGGGTTCTCCGCAACTCTTCTTAAATTGGCCTTGCTTTTCTTTTCTTTTTTAATTCTGGATCGGCCTTTTAGGGTGTATTTGGTAATGATTTTATTTCCAGGAACAGATTCTGATAAGAAATAATTCTTTTTTATTTTGTTTCCGGGAACAATTTCTAAGCATTTTAAGGGCCTGTTTGGTAATCATTCAAACAAGTGCTCGATTCGATTTTTTGTTCCGAGGAATCGGTTTGGGACGAAAATCGCGTTTGGTAAAATTTTTGTTCCCGGGAACAGATTGGGAAGAGAATCAAGAATAAAAAAAAAGTTGATTCTTGTTCCAAGAACAAAATTGAGAATCAAAACTCTTCTTCTTCTTTTTTCTTCTTCTTCATCGACCGGCATCCCGCGACTGCCGCCCGCCGCCGTCCGCCGACGCGGTCGCCCGCAATTGGTCCGGCGAGCTCGTCGAAGGCTCTCGTCTGGCTTGAAAAAAAAAAAGTGTAGAAGAAAAAAAAAGAAGAATAGGAGAAAAAATAAAAAAAATTTAAAAAAAAAAAAGAAAAAAGGAAAAAAAATTAGAATTTTTTTAAAAAAAAAAAAAAAAAGGAAAAAAGGAAAAAGAAAAAAGAAGAAAAAAAGAAGAATAGGAGAAAAAAATAAAAAAAAAAAAAAAAGGAAAAAAATCTAAAAAAGGAAAAAAATAAAAATAAAAAATAAAAAAAGAAAACAAAAGGAAAAAGGAAAAAAAAGAAAAAAGAAAAAAAAAAGAAAAGGAAAAAAGGAAAAAAATTATTTAAAAATTAAAATAAATTAATTTGGAATAGAATCAATGAACTCGATACCAAACACAATTCTATTCAATAATTAGAAATTTTGTATAGTTACGAAACACCTTTTTTTACTCGGAATCGGTTCTCGGGAACGAGAATAAAAAATAATCATTTCGATAAGAATTTGTTTTAGGAGCAGAATCATTACCAAACGTGCCCTAAGTCGTTTGGTAACCATCCAAAATTTCTTATTTTGGAATAGAATTACGTATGGTCCCGTGCTCATTGATTATGTTCCAAATCAATTTCTTTTAATTTTTAAATAGTTTTTTTTTTTAACTTTTTTCCTTTGTTTTCTTTTCTTTTTTTCCTTTTTTCTCTTATTCTTATTCTTCTTCTTCTTCTTCAAGTGGCCGGCGACCTCACTGGAGCATTGCCGGCCCTCGGCGAGGGCGCCTCGCTGGTGGTTGGGCTTACCTCTGGTGAGCTCGCTGGCCCTCGGCGAGGCTGGCCTCGTTGGTGGTTGGGCTTGCCTCTGGTGAGCTCGCCGGACCTCGCCCTGGCTTGGCGAGCTCGCCGGACCGATTGTCAACTTGCCGGTGAACAGCCGACGGCGGCGGGCGGCGACGGTGGACAGTGGCGAACGGCAACCGTGGGATGACGGTAGATGAAGAAGAAGAAAAGAGAAGAAGAAGAAGAAGATAAAATGGAAGAAGAATTGATTCTTAGATTTGTTCTCGGGAACAAGAATCAACTTTTTTATTCTTGATTCTGTTCTAAATCTACTTCCGGGAACAAAAAAATAGAAATTTGTTCCAAGGAACAAAAAATTTATCAAACGCGAATCTGTTCCAAAACTATTCCCGAGAACAAAAAATCAGAATTGAATACTGTTTGGATGGTTACCAAACAATTGTTGCATGGCTGATTCAATTCGGGGTTGCAGCCCCTGTTCTCACTTTGATTGGGCCTTAATTTTTGGTTTGGGTTGGGGGGCGGGGGGTTATGTTGGACGTTGGCGGCTTGGGGTTTGGTAGTTTAGACAAATTTTGATGGCACAAGCTTCAAAACATTCTTTTCCCAACCACATTCTGCTGTGTCCCGCACTTGTTTCTGTTGGGAAACGGATTCCCAAAATAAAAATGATCCAAACCGATACTCGAACGATCGAATATTGAAAACTAAAGCGGAAACGTGGCCGGAAACATGTTACACCGATCAAAGGCATATCACGAAGTTGGACATATGAATTGCCACAAATTAAGTACCGTCATCGCAGTTTTATGAGGAATCCTTCGAAGCCCTACTTCTGTTCGTCAAGAGGAGCATACTGTTTCATGGGGAAAAACAGAGGAATGTATTTCTCTTTTCTGAAAAACGCTACCGCTCTGATAACACAACTGCTCAGATAACACAACTTCACAGATAATGCAATTGCTCAGATTCCCCCCCCTGCCCCGGCCCCTTTTATTTTTTATTTTTATATATTATAGCAACTGCACTCTTTTATGAGCCCTACACTAACCCAACATGGGAGTGCGAGCTTAAGTAGGCCTATCAAACATAAAAACCCATCAATTTCTTATGAATTTGATTTTTTTTTTCCCTTGTCCTTCATGAAAGTAATGAGACTAGGACTTATTGCAAATGCAATGGGTGGAGGTTCTACTATTGAGAGACTAGAGATTCTAGATTACTTGAATTAATTTCTGATTTACTCGTCTTTGTTTCTGTGGTGCTTTTGCCTTGGCTCTTGCATTGAGAATTTTTAGTATGAAATTACAATTGATTTTGCACATAAAGGAAGAGGGCTTTGGTATGGTTCTTTGTTCCGAGTTCTCTAGAACCGTCCCACTGGATTGTTTTCAAGTTCCAGCCCTGATGTGGAACAGGTCTGTCCATACCATGCTCATCCTTAGTTGTATTCACTACATGGTTTATATGGTATTGATGATGATGTAAGTTTAAGTTAATTTGCTTTCAGTTGCAAAATTCTGATTTATTAATGCATTGGTTTTCTGATGACGTGAGCTTGAGAAGCCACTTCAAGATGCAAATTTCCTATTAGCTTTGGGTTGACAGTGGACTCTTGTTTACAAACCCTATCCGCACTTTGGTGGAGCTACTTGTTCGGATGTATATATTATTACATATCTTTGTTCCATTGTATGAGTTATAACTAATACTCTGCCCTCAATCTTTGTTGTGTATAGATATTCTGTTATGCGGTGCTTTAGTGCATAGAACATATAACCTTGAGCGGGATTGCAGCAAGCATCATGGTGAGAGCTTTATCGAACCTACTCCTCAAGGGGCATTATAGGGTCCCCAAGAGGATGCTCTAATAGAATGGTGAGCTTTCATTCCTGTATGAACTAGCGGAAGGTGCAGTTATACCGGTTATAATGATTGGAGGTGCATAGGATTGAGTTCTAAAGTTAAAAGATGGTTTTTGAGGTGTGCCCTAAGATCTTGAGTAGAAGCTAGGTTTGCTAGGCAAACAAGAGAACCGACATAGAAACGCTTACGGGGGATGATACACAGAAGGTCTTCATTAGAATTACGTAGGTTATTTTTAAGGACACCATGTTTCTTCTCCAGCACGAGTGTGGTGCTTATGTGATGCTCCACTGATGGAAGTGAAAGTGCTAGTATGAACACCTAGAGAGGGGTGAATAGGTGTGGAGTAAAATGTTCGCAAAGTTTAGTGGAAGTAATTTGCTTTTAGACAATGACAGTTTTCAAACGAATTTTAGACGATGGACAAAATAAAGGAGTTTAGGGAAGAGAATAAGAACACAAAGTTTATAGGAGTTCGACTTAGATCAAGCCTACGTCCACTCTCCATGCTAACAGCCTTCTGGCTAGATTCCACTATGTAATCAACAAGAGATTACAACTTTGAATGCAAACACTTAGTAGTAGATCACACTATCTCACTAAGTCACTCTTTTGATATTTCTCTCACAATCACAAACGTTTAAGCTCATAAGAGACAAGTGTATGATCGAAGTTGCTCAAACTTTGGAATTATAAATTGGGAAAATTCCAAAAAGGGACTTGAAGTACCATCTTTTTCTCAAATAAGGACCTAAAGTGGACTTTGTTTCAAATAAGGACCCGAAGTAATTTTAGTTGTTTCAAATAAAGGCCCGAAGTGGTTTTGGTTGTTTCAAATAAGGACCCAACCTCGCCAGTCGCTCGTTGTATAAATTTTCCGACCAATCAAGGGTATTTTCGTCATTTGGCATCCCCCCTCTTCCTTCCTTTTTTTTCTTACCTTTTTTTTTTTTTTTTTTTCCTTCTAATTCTTCTTCTTTCTCTTTGCTGGTCACCTAGCCCTTGTTGGCCGGGGGCAAGGCCACCCTCTCCAGATCAGTCTCACCTAGGGCCGCGAGGGTCACCTTGCCTAGGCGAGGCCACCCTTGCCCATGGCCAGCGTGGGTGGCCCTCGGCGCGAGGGCAACCGTCATCTAGCCTTCTGTGGGCATTGCCGGTGGTTGCCGGCCACTGGTGAAGAGGAAGAAGAAGAAGAAAAAAAAAAAAAGAATGAAGGAAAAAGGGAAAAAATGACAAATCACGAAAATACCTTTGACTGTCGGAAAGTTAGGTCCTTATTTACAATGGACATAACCACTTCAGGTCTTTATTTGAAACAAACATAACTACTTCAGGTTCTCATTTGAAACAACATCTCCTTTAGACTCTTATTTGAGAAAGTAATGGCACTTTAGGTCGTTATTTGAAATAAGATCCACTTCAAATCCTTATTTGGGAAAAAGATGGCACTTCAGGTCGCTTTTTAGAATTTTCCCTTATAAATTCTACGCTCCATCTCTTACTTGCTCATCGGTCCTTGGTCTTCTTAAATACTCATCCACTTCCAAACTAGCCGTTGGACAGTATCTTGAGGATTGTCTTCCAATCTACCAATTGGATAGATCTGTATCTAGAGGATTTGGTAGCCGTTGAGTGACAAAAGTAAAATCCCAAATTGATTCTGATTGCCCATACAAACAGAATATTGGTTTCCATAAGTAAAACTTCTTCGTATAGAAAATTCTTGTCTTCAAGATTTAATTGTCAATCAATTAGATTGAGTCAATCAAATCAATCTTGATGTATAATCCAAACCAGATCACTAGCCATTATACATTTGGGCTTGTGTTACGATTTGTCTTGTTTTGGATGTAAAGTTTAAGAGCAATAGATTTTACAATTTGAGTCTGAGTACGATAGACTTTACAATTTGAGTCTGAATATATTCTACTTCTGAACAGATTTAGCTTTAAGGTCTGGACATAATCTAAATAAGTTCAGCTTCAGCATAGAGTCCGTCTTCTAGTTCTTCCAAGCGTAGATTTTGATAATATCATTTACATATTCTATCATCTGCATAGTCTATTACTCAACCATTAAACACGTTAGTAACCTTTAATTTATTTTGTCATCTTCAAAACATCATAAGAGATTTCCCTAACAGGAAGTACAACGCTGGCTGTTATGGCAGTGACTTCCTATTTCAAACTTTAGCTTCTTTCCATAATCATTGCCAATGTAACAACTTTTAAACAAACTATCAAATATCTTTATCGAAGGATAGTGTAGATAGTGCTCAAGTGAGATAGAAGCCATTTTTTATTGGTCATGTGTTTGTAGTCAAACAAACTCTCAAGCCTTATTTAGTTTCCCAAAATTTCCATTATGGAAAGAGCTTTGGTGAGCAAGAAGCCATAAAACTGAATATATTTCCATCCAAATCAGCTATATTTATTTTTCTTCTCCAACGTGTAAGGGTGATTAATTTCTCTTTCTGTATGATCGGCTTGTGCATTAACTATCACATCTTGTCATATGCTGATCAAGAGGCTTTGTCATATATGGACATATAATATCATCCACCTCTTTTGATGTCTTACACGGTAATAATGTCCATATCCACACGAAGTGCTAGTGGATCATGTGCATAGAAGAAAATGTCGGTGATTCTTCATTCTGATCTGTTTCTTCTCACACATTGCGACGCCTACATGATATTTTAGTGTCTGGGATTTGATTGATTGAGCCTGTTGAAGTCTTCTTTCCACCCTTGCAGATCTTCCTTTTAGTGTTAGGAACCTTTTGGAAGATGCAGAGCTGAAAAGTACCATGATATATGTGGAGTGGTATGAGAATGCCCTTTCAAAGAAAAATTCCTCACAAGTGCTAGAGATATTTTGGAAGATGCAGAGCGCAAAGGTTCTGTGGAAGCTTTCAGGTAAGTCTCACCTACCTTTTGACAGTGCCTGATTTTGGCTGATTTTTCCTATCACATTTTACTTGTATGCTTTTGAAATGCCTTTGATATAACATATTTAACAATGCCAGTTGATTAAGAATTCATATACTACCTCAAAGCTAGAGCATGCAACAAAAGTTTCTTTCAATTTTTTCCTTTCTTGTTAGACAATACTTCAGCCTCAAGTTTCTGCCTAAAATTCCATCCATTACATCAAGGCACTCCGGTATTGGCATGGACTTCTGGCTTTTCAGCTACATTTTGAGAACAAGCGTATGGCATTGTGTCATGGTTTTGTTTTTCGTAGAATAGAGGAGCTTAAAACATGAACCTATGTTGGCTGATTTATGCTGAATTTTTCTATTGTGGAGATAAGAATAATGCGTAGGATTCTGTTTTCTTAGCCGTTCTCTCTTTTGCAGCAATTGGCCCACGTTCCTCCAGAAATTAACAAGCTTGGGTTCATTGGAAGTTCTGATAATATTTTTAATATGCATCAGGTGAGGCCTCGTTGGATACCATTTCTGCTCTTCCTACTTCCAATTATTTTGGCTGATGTGGCTGTTTTTTTCCATCCGGAGTGGAGAGTAAAAGGAAAAGCTCAAGGATATTGCAGCTAAGCAGAAAAATTAGGCTTAAGCAATACATGGCTGACTAGAGAGAAAACAGGAATTTTGAGGTTTGCTTGGTTTTCATTCAATCATTTGTCTTTCTTCTTGTTTTCGTACTTTGTGATGATCATCAAGAGTATAACAGTGAACTTACCTTGAATAATCATATACCTATGCCTGATTCATGCATCAAAATTATGTAGCTTCTATTGCGATTAAACCTGTTAAACGAGTGGGTCAGGTTGGATTTTGGTTGGGTTATAAATTGTCCGACCCAAATTGACCCATTTAACCCATTTATAACTTATTTATTGTAGTGCAAAAATTTTTACCAATACCCGATCCATTTAACTAAACCTAAAAAAAAACTTATTTCTTATGATTTTTTTTTTTTTAAATGGTATTGCTAAAATACTTTTATGCAATTCAAATTTAATGGACAATTTTTATAATTTTTTTAAATCGAATTTTTAATTATTTTTTATATTTTAAGAATATAATTTTTTATTCTTTATTCTTTTTCTTCTTCTTTAGTCAGTCGTCAACCACGGTGATGGTTGGCGACTCACTCGACGCCGATGAGCTCAAGCCTTGACGATGCCGACAAGGCCTCTGCCTCACCAGATCAGTGAGGCTCGAGTTTGCTCGACACCGGCGAACTTAGGGTTGGCCGGACGTTGGCGAGGTCTTCGCCTCGCCAAATTGGCAAGTTTCGAGCCTCACTTGGTTGATCGTCGGCCATTGCCATGTTGGCCACCAGTTTAGGAAGGAAAAAAGAAGAAAGAAAAAAAAAAAAAAAAGGAAAAAGAAAAGAAAATTGAAATATAAAAATAATTATAATTTCAATTTTTATTAAAAAATATTTTTATGAAGTTAAAGAGGGAAGAGAGAGATTGTGAGGCTTTTGAAAATGGGTTCTAAGTCCAATTCCTTACCCATTTATCTTAAGTTTTCAATTTTTAAACCCATTTAACTGGTTTTTTCAAAAAGAAAGTGACCCATATTTGATCCATTTATGATTTAAATGGGTCCTATATGGGTCTAAGACCCATTTTGCCACCTCTAATTGTGATTTATGTATCAAGTGTTGAGTGGCCAATGCTTGCAGCAGGTTAGGGTGGTCGTATGGTGATTTTGCTGCTGCTGCCGATGCTTGTTTTATTGAGTATAAAAAATTGAGGCATCGTCTATGGGCTTCTGTTTTAAGTTTTAGCTGAATCTATCGATGAACAGGTGAAAAACATGCACCTTGTAAGATATGTATGTTGATGAGGTATGCTCAAAGTTTTTCGTTCATAGTGTGGAATTGTACAAATGGAACGATCACTAAGAAACAAAGGAGAGAATTGCGATTCAGGTTGTGAACAGAACAAAGAGTGATTCTATTAAATTTTCACTAGAGGGCGAGGGAAGGTCCTCCAAGCTCTCATTATGGCATCTTTCTGTTTTTCTTTTTTCTTTGTCAGAATCTCTCTTCTATTAGAATTTAGAATTTAGAATATTTGAAGAAATGCTGTAGACATCATTTCCTTTTAGAAAACGTGTTAAAATATCTAAATAATAGATCACGTTTTTATCTAACAACTTAAGCTTTTAGAATGTCAACATTAAAATCTCACGTGGTATCAGAGTTGGAGGTCTTGAGTTTAGATCTTTTCAAATCTCATTTGTCTTCCAATTAAATATTTTCACGCTTAGTACTAGACAAAGAAAGATCAATAGAAGAACTTTAGAAATTGATAATCCCATATAGAAATAAAGTTCCATATCAAGCTTTAGATGTCATCTATGATTGCAATCCAATAGATTTTTAGTGTTTAGCTTTCAATGTCTAGAAAGGTGAAAGTGATGTGATTTTAAAAGATCTTTATATACGCATAGATACTGAAAAAGAAAGAAACTAGATCAAATCCTACAAAATTTAAATGATAAGAACTTTCTTTTTGTCATTTTAATATCTCTCTTTATTTGATTTTGATATCGTGCAAGAAGAGAATGAATCATGTCATGATTGTATGATTGCATGCATGCGAAGTTGTTTCTCTTGCTTAAATTAATGTTAAAGGACCGTTGTAGAAGTCATCTTGAGCTATTACAGTGATGGATTTTGATGACGTGGGATCGATGCTGTTAAATATTGCCAAAACAATGTTGAAGTTGTTAAAAATTTATTGGCCCGAAAATTTTTGTTCTTTTTTCAAATTTTCACTCTCTCTCTCTCCCGTGATTATAAGAGTGATTAATTACAATCAAGGTATAGTTAGAAACATAATTATAGAATGACCTCATAATAGATATAAATTACATATTAATGCCTCAACCCGAAGTAAGTGTAGTGACTGAAAGATTGGATCTCAATAACATGAAATGCAAACTAGGTAATCCCTTGGTGAAGATGTTTGCCGGCTAATCAGCTGTAGGCATGTAGCGAACTCTTAGATTGCCGAAAGTATCCTGCTTTGGAACAAAGTGAAAAATCTAACTCAATGTGCTTAGTGCGAGCACAAAACACAAGGCTGAGAGCAAGATAGGTGGCATAGATGTTGTCACAATAAACGGTGAGAAGATTAAAAAGGGTGACACTAGTTCACAAAGCAAATGATGAATCCAAATAATCTGATCAACATAGTGAGTGATACAACACTCGACCTCTCTACTAAAATGGGCTCTAGCGGATTGTTTCTTAGCACTCGATGAAACAAGATCAACACCTAGAGAAACACAAAAATCCGAGGTGGACTGTTGAGTATTGAAGCACCTAGCCCTATATTTGCATAAGCATTATGAAGTGGGAGAATACCACTCAATGAGCAATCCGTGAGTGGATGTGCCAGTTAATTGCTAGTATGTACATTTGATGGCCTAGAGATAAGGTAATCTGGGTTAATGCAAGAATTGATTAACCAAGTTTCACAACAAAAATAGTATCAAGTCTTGTCATGGCACATACTGTAGTGAACCAACCATCTGTCAAGACAACATCGAAAAAAGGAGAAGCTCACCATCATTAGCGAATAATAGAGTTTTTGAGGCCAAGGTAATAGACATGGGCTTGGCCTTAACGGGTTCAAACTTGTGCAAAAGGCCATTAACATACTTGGCTTGAAATAAAAATGTACCATCAGAGCAGTGATGATTCTAATTGACAAGGAAATAGTGAAGTGGTCTAAAGACAGTAATATATTGGAAGTATAACCAATGACAAAAGATATCAACATACTAAAGAAGTTAAAGGCTACCTCGAGAAGAAGCACAAACGAATAAAAAAGGATAATCTTACTTGCACAAGATACATCTTTATTTAAATTACACAACATCATAACATTTGTAATATGTTCTTAACTCCAAAAGAATTCCTCACCAGTCCTTAGAAATTTTTGCAAATGATGACACATTTGATCATTGAGGAAATTCTTCTTGTAAGAAAGGAATCACAAATTCTAAAATGAATTGCTTCTAACTCTACAATTGAGTCAATATTTGGTGTACGGGATGGGGCATCGTGTGTCTGGGGATTCTTTAACCAACTTTGAAACCTCCTTGACGACCCTTTTTACAAGTTCTCCTTCATACCTGCCAATTGCAAACATTTTTTGAAATAAGCTCTAAGTAGTATGAGAAGCAAATTAAGACTTTAATGGGCATGAGGAAAGTAAGTACCCATTAGCGATTCTCTCCGATACCCATCCTTTGAAGGTCCCAACCTTCTTGAGAGCTTGCTCCCACCGCTCATAAGTAGTTGCATCAACCAGATTCCTATGTCTAAGTATCCTTTGTCCAAAAACACCTGATAGGTCTCGCACGTTTGAGCTCTTTACTTTATAGAAGATGGGCAATATCTTTTGGCCCTTTGTTTGATGGCATTCAACCATTTGAACTAGCTCATTGAGGCACCAAGAAGAGGAGGCATAATCTTCCGAGAGAATCGGAATGGATACCTTGCAGTAGTTGATAGCTTCATAAATCTCATTATCAATATCTTTACCGATGAGAGATGAATCATCATTGTCAAATACTCTGATTCCTTCAAGCTGAAAGCTGACGCAGAGGAAAGCAGCAAGGCTGTGTCGAGTATCAGGGCCGCGAAAAGCTAAGAACACTTGGCATTTACTTTCTCTTCTTTTCTTGTCCGAAAAGTGAAAAAGCACTGTTATCCAAATAAGACAAACCAAAGTGATGATGATAATATATAGCCAAAGATGAATCACACAAAAATCTTTAAAGACTGAGGTAACTTTGAAAGCCACGAAAACGGTCTAGGTCATAAACCGCACGAACCTTACGTGCTTTTTTATGTGGAATTGAAGAATGGCCAAAGCTCTCACATGATGAATACAAAGAATACTTTCCAAAGCTAGGTGCTTCCTCAATGGAATTGGGACATACCGGAGCTTATGAACGTAGGGAGCCGTTCAATCCACATCATCTTCAAGTCACTTGAAACCTTTGCGACTACCATTTTAACTAGCTCTGCTTCATGCCTGCGCACATATAAGAGTAAAACCAAAGTTAGGCGTCCAGTTTGATTTCTTCCTTCCACTAACGATTTTGGATCGGTCATTCCCATACAAGTGCACAGGCTTTTCGGATTCATAAATACATATATACATACCCATCAGAAATGGTATGTGATATCCATCCTTTAATCTTCGCCACAGAAGTAAACGCATTCCACCATTTTTCCATTTCTTCTGCACTGATCTGCATCTCAGGTCTACGTAGGGTGTTTTCAAACTTAACGCGTTGGCGATTGATATCACCAACATCCACCTTATAGAATACAGGGAAGACTGATTTGCCATCCTTTCCCTGGCAATCCACAATCTCTTTGAGCTCGCGGAGGCACCATTTACTCTGCGCATACTGTTCGGAGATGATCGGGATGGCGATCCTGCAACTCTTGATGGCCTTGATAATCTCTGGGCCTATCTGCTCGCCGACTGGGATTGAGTCATAATCCCTGAACACGTGGAGACCAGTAGCTACTAGGCTATTGTACAGGAAATCAGTAAAGCCAGTGCGAGTGTCTGGGCCGCTGAAGCTCAAGAACACATCGTATTTCCGAGGGACTGCACTTCTTTTCTTTTGTAGCAATCTGTAAGCGTACACAGACAGAGGGGCTAGTGAAAGAACAATTGCTAGGACATTTATTTTCTTCATTTTCCTTAACTTCCCTTTTTCCCTTTTGGAATCTAAGTAAGTATTCTCTCTTGCAAAAAGCGATCGATTAAACAATAAAATAGATGGAATAAGAAAATAAATCGGACACTAAATTTATATGGTTCAGTTGTAAAATCTACATCTACGGGGAGAGTAGCAACGGATTTACTATAAATCAAGTGATACAACACACCCAGTCACTCAAATACTCTAAGTAATTCCCAAACCCCAATTAAACTCAATAACACACTCAGTATTTACCCCGCAATAATGCTCGCGAAATAATCTCAATCTCATGAAGGAATGAACGAATCTTGAACTCGTAAGATTTAATCAGCTTGAATACTAAATCTTCTCGGATGTTATTCACAAACAAGAACAATGAAGATAACCCCTCCCAAGCACTCAATGACAAAACGGCACTTCAATGCCACTTCTTTGTGATCAATCAGCCACCCACGGCCACAAATCTCTCTCTATATATAAGTGAGGCCATTATTCTTCCTTTACCAACTTCTCATAGGGTTTTATTTCCTACCTTCTTTGACACGCGTTAATCCAAATCATGATGTAGGTCAAAGTCAACACTAAACTTTCCTATTTCGTTGTTATCTTGAACAGATGATATATATGGATTTCCGTAATGTACAAATCCTGTACTTTTATTGGACTTATCAAATCAGCAACTTATGACCCCAAAAAAAAATAAAAAATAATAAGAAAGTTCGGCAACTTATGGTCCAACTATTCACTTTGGAACTCCAACACCAAATAGGAAATCTTATGCACGCCCAACAGAATTTTCAGCTTTCATTTTTTTTCCTTAGAATTTATCTTGGATTACTAAAACTCGAAACATATTCAGTGCTCTCTCTTATCTATGCTTGATGCTTTCAAGATTCCAATTATTGTGAATATTATTGTTGGAAATTGTGATCCGTTTTCAACGAAATCTGAAAACTACTCGTTCAGCCATGAAGAAAAGAAGACTCGAGACTGTGGAAAGTCTGTAAGAAAAGATGATGAGTCCGAGGTGAATTTGAAGACTCTCACTTGAAGAAGTATCAAAGAAAATCCTATAAGAAGCCAGATGAGTCTCCGCGCATGGAAAACGTGATTTCTTCGTTAGCAATATTAAATTAGTATCTGAGTCGTACGCAGATCTAATCCTTTATCGGCCAAAGTCTTGAGCAGATAAAGTCCGGACGCAGATCTAGTCCTTTATCGGCCAAAGTCTTGAGCAGATAAACATTAAGTGAGGAAAAAGCATGGCTCCCGCTTTGTCCCCAGGAGTTTGTTGGTTGAGTCCATCTTCATGTGAGGTCCAGCTAGCATAGAAAAGAAGAGAGCAAAAATCAAAATGAAAAGGAAGTGCTTCGGGCGTGTGCCCGAAGTGAAGAGGAGTGAGAGAGAGGGCACGGACAGCTCACCGACAAGACGATAACAGTGGAGAAGAAAACCGAAAAGAACTGAGATTTCGTGGCTCCTTGTTGAAAGCCAAATATTGACAAAATTGATTCAAATTTAAATATATCATTTGTGAGATGAAAGGCTATAAATTGAGTTGGCCTAAATTAAGATGATTGAAAAATTTAAGATTAAATTTGAGTACAATAAATTTCGTTTTGGACAATTATTCAAAATCGGGAAAATTTCTAAAAAGTTCTAAACCTATTACAGTTTTGCTAATTCAATCATAAATTTTTCAGTTTTGCCAATCAAATTCTAAATATTTTCACTTTTTTTCAATTGAGTCAATTTTGGCCAATTTTGGCCAAAATTTGCTGACATGGACGCCGGTGCTGACATGGACAATTTTTTTTTTTTTTTTTTTTTAAGTTTTTTTTTTTTTTCAAATTTGAAAATTATTTATTATATATATTTTTATTTCTTTCACTTTTTTTCTCCTAGTTGATCACCCAGCCTCCAACGATCCCCAAAGGTCACAACTGGTGAGGGTTGGCCAAGCGAGGTCACCCTCACCGGGATCTAGCAAGGGGCGACCTCGCCTGCCTCGAGCAAGGCTTGCGAGGCTTGCCTCATGAGCCTCAAGCGAGGTCGCCTTTGCTCGGATTTGACGAGGACCCTAGCAAGGGCTGACCTAGTTAGCTGCAAGCAAGGCTTGCCCTCACCAGATCCAACAAGGGTGAGACTACCCAAGGCCAACGAGGTCACCCCTTGCCAAATCTCGGTGAGGCTGACCTCGCTTGAGGCTCGCGAGGCAGACCCTCTTTAGCCTCTAGCGAGGGTGAGCCTTGCCTGAGGTTGGCGAGGCCGACCCTCGCCGGTTGTGGCCTCTGGCCGATCGCCGAATGTTGGGTGACTGGCCAGAGGAAGAAAGGAAAAAAAAGAAAAAAACAAAGAAAAAAAAAACTAATTCGAAAAAAATAATAAAATAATAAAAAAAATTTGTTCACGTCAACGTTGGCAGTGCTACTTAGGAAGATTGGCATCCATGTTAGTAAATTCCGATCAAAATTACTCGGATGGACTCAATTGACAAAATATTCAAAGGTTTAAGACTTAATTGGTAAAGTTGAAAGATTTATGATTGAATTGACAAAAATACAATAGGTTTATGACTTTTTGAATAGAGTTTCCCCTTGACTTGACACATGATTAAATGGCAATGTTCATGCATGTGATGCCATTTCAAGATAATATTATTGGTAAATGACATTCTTTATTCATTCTTATCTCGAGGACAATTTCACGTATAGGGAAAAAGAAAGAAAAAAGAGAAATGAGAGGAACTTAATGCACAATTTCCATTAAAAGAAATGTCGCATGACATGCAATTTCGATTTAAGAAAAAGTCAGTTGAGTCTAGAGCCTTTTAGAAAGATAGATATTGGACCATTTTTTTTATTGAAGACAGGGCACCCCTTTTACTGTTGTCTTTTTCTCTTCGAAGTATGATTAGTTAATGTCTTAAACTATTTTCCATGTATCAAATTAAGTCCATTATTGTAATAAAACGCGAAAGAAGCATTTAGTTAGGATGAAAGGGGGAGAGTATCATAATTTCAGGTCAGTTCGTTCGACCAGGCTACCATCAGCGGATTGTTCGTTCGCGACTAACCGAGACAAGCTCAATTTGCATTCCCACACGACAACGACAATTACATCAATCAATACTCCCTATTAGACTTTGCAATTGACTCTAAGATGCTGACTGGTTTCTCCTTTGGCTTTCAGGACAGCGAGATATTCGTTGCCGTATGAGTTCAAAACACACAATAGCGTTCCAACACCTTTGGAGTTTTCTGCGTTAGTTCGACGCATTTACGCTCGAGAGCCTCACGAAACAGCCCAGTCGTAATATGAAGTGTTCAATTATGTTTCAAGTTTAAGCCGTGCACGAAACTCGATTAGTTTGGAGGATTTGATTTAGTTATTAAAACAAAAATAAGTCTGGTCTTTTTATCCTGCGCAAATCTGGATTCTTAGGGCGGCGGAAGTTAATTTTCTATTTACTTAGGATTTTTTTGAGTGGAATGACTTCTTCGACCTTTCTTAATGGAGGAAACAAGATTAATGATTAATTTTTCACGGACTTAAAAACGCGTCACACAAATTATGGAATGACTTCTTCGACCTTTCTTGATATTGCTGAGGGAGGCCTTATAAATTTCTTTTTGAGGACCCCTTCCCTTTTCCCGGGCTGTAAGGAATGACCCTTGACTCTTAAGAGCACAATATATTCTCTACCATATATTCTTATTTTGTGGAAGCCAAGGAGTAAAAATCACAGAGGCTCAAGCCTTATAAAAACAAGATAAAAGCTGTCATAATGAGTTTTTCTTTAAAAAGCCTGCAGCAAGGGAAGAAAAAGAAGTTGTGGGAATGTGAACGACCTTCTCGATTCAGCCATACCTGAAGCTTATGCTTTGAGTTTGAACATCCAGTGATGTAAGCCCTGAGTTTTAGGTTCAATTGAAATATTGACCTGTAATTTTCGCATTTGAACTTAATTTAGGTAGGAAAAAGACTCGAATATATGAGTGCATTGTAATTCTAATTATCTGATTGGATTATTTAATGTTGGCTCCTCTTATAAAGTAAATATCAATATTCGACTTGAATCACGTAATTTTTTGCTATCTATTATTATTTATCATTTATTTTTCTGATAATTTCGCATTGATTTGATTGCAAGATCCGATATATATTTATATATATATATATATATATTCTATATTAATATAATAGTAGTAGTAGTAGTAGTAGTAGTAGTAGTAGTAGTAGTAGTAGTAATGGTAGCGGTGGTAATAATAGTAGTGGTCGTAATGGTGGTGGTGGTGGTGGTGGTTAGAGTAAAATTCAGAATGGATACACCTGAGGAAGTGCATCACGGGGCCAATGACTCACTTGAAAGTAATCCTGAACCATTTATTTGGAATTCCCTCAAGATATAAAATATTATATGAATTTTCAAAAGTACGAAAAAAATAAATTTGAATTCACATGTCGAATGTAATGAAAATTAGTAGTAGTAGCGGTAGTAGTGGTGGTGGTGGTAGTGGTGGTGGTGGTGGTGCTTCAAAATGGATACACCTGAGGAAGCACAGCACAGGGCCAAGGACCCTCACTTGAAAGTAATCCTGAACCATTTATTTGGAATTCCCTCAAGATATAAAATATTTTCTGAATTTTGAAAAGTATGAAAAAAAAAATTGAATTCACATGTCGAATGTAATGAAAATTTCAGGTGTTTTGGATAATTTTTTTTTTAAGTGTATTTGTTGTAAGATTTAAATTAAGTACAAAGATTGAAATTAAGAGTCTATGCGGATATATGATGAACCTTACTCGAGCTGATCGAGCTTTGAAATTCAATGTCTTGTCCAAACCATCCGATTTTATCTTCGTGCCCATTGCTTCAAAATTGTACATCTGATTAAATTTCGTTGGCCACTGCAGATTTGAAAGGAGTTTTCGATATCCATGGGCTTGACAATTGGGTCTAGGAGGGCATCATCCAACCAATGATCACCTTTAAAATCTACACAAAAATGGGAAAAAAAGTGTCATAAAAGTCCTAAACCTTTTAATGATATCAATTTAGTCCTCAATATTTTAAATTAGTACCAATTCAGTCCTAAACTTTTTAATAGTGTCAATTGAATGTTAAAGCTTTTGAATTAGCAACAATTTAGTCTTAAACGTTTTAACCTGATGCCAATTTAGCCCTTCTAGCTAATTTTGGTTTGATATTATTGACGTGGATGCAAGCTTGATTATATGACACCACTAGCGTTGATGTGAACAATTTTTAACAATATTTTAATTTTTATTTTTTATTTCTTTTTTTTTTTCTCTCCTTCATTTCTTCTTCATTTTGCCAGGACCATCGACCAAAGGCGAGGGCTGGCACCCCCTAGTGCTAGGCGCTAGGAAAAAAAAAAAAGAAAAAAAAAGAAAAAAAATTGAAAATTTATTTTCAAATCATTTCATTTAACTGCATTTTTTTTATTCTCTTGCGGAATTGTGGTGTATATGTTTTTTGTTGGGGAACAAAAGAAAAAGATATTAAGTATCCTTGACTTTTAGTGTCCTTGATGTCTAGCTGCTCACCTCGACATTGGTCTTGAGATTGCAGGTTTGTGTTCAGGAATGATCATCCGTCTCCCATAGGTAATGATCTTACCTGCAAATTCTATCAGATCATAGTGCTGGAACTTTATCCCGATTTTGTTGGAAAATATTGCCTTCTATTATTGGTGTCTCGAGGGTCGAGGCGACCAAAAAGGGACGGAAGATATGCTGATATTTTTAGACATAAGAACGCTTCCAAGTGCCACAACTTGGCACAAAGGGACACTTAAGTGCCATAACTTACAAAAGGTACACTTAAGTGCCACATTCGAAGAAAAACAGATCACTTAAGTGCCACTCCGGCCAAAGTCCGGCCAAAACGTCGACGTGGCATTTTTCCGATGAGGCGAGCCCAAACGACGCCGTTTTGCTTGCTTGACATGGCCAAATAATACAAAAACGGCGTCGTTTTTTGGGCCGACGTGGTAAAAAAAATTAATAAAAAATTAATTTAATTTAAATATTTAAAAATAATAATTTTAAAATTAAATTTAGTTAAAATATTTAAAAATAATTATTTTAAAATTAAATTTAGTTAAAATATTAAAAAATAATTATTTTAAAATTAGAAAATTTAAAAATAAAAATAAAAATAAGGGGGTGTGGGGAGGCGGCCGAGGATCGGCCCTCGGTCGCCGCCGCCCCCGCCGCCGCCGGAAGGGCCGGCGATGGCGGGGAGGGTTGGCCGGGTCGCCGGGCCCGGCGGCCGGCGACCCGGCCCGACCGGCGGCGAGGGCTCGCGAGCCCTCGCCGGATCTGGGCGAGGGCTCGCGACCCTCGCCCAGATCCGGCCGTGGCGAGGGCGAGGGCTCGCGAGCCCTCGCCGCCGGTCGGCCGGGGTCGCCGGCCCCTGGCCAGGGCCCGGCGACCCCGGCCGACCCTCACCCCGCCGTCACCGGCCCTTCCCGGCGGTGGCGGGCGGCAGCAGCGGCGGGCCGAGGGCGATCCCTCGCCGCCTCCCCCACACCCCCCTTTTTTTAATTTTTAATTTTTTAATTTTTAAAATTTTTTAAAATTTTTAAAATTTTTAAAATTTTTAATTTTTTAAAATTTTAAAATAATTATTTTTAAATATTTTAACTAAATTTAATTTAATTAAATTTTATTTTATTTCTATTTTTTTACCACATCAGCTCAAAACGACGCCGTTTTTGCATTATTTGGCCACATCAGCGAGCAAAACGGCGTCGTTTTGGGCTTGCTTCGCCAGAAAAAAGCCACGTCAGCCTTTTGGTCGGATTGGCACTCAAATGATCCCTTTTACTCCGATTTTGGCACTTAAGTGTACCTTTCGTAAGTTATGGCACTTAAGTGTCCCTTTGTGCCAAGTTGTGGCACTTGAGGGGTCCGCACGTCGATATTTTTATAAGCTCAAAGTCTTATAAGGGCTGAATATATCCCATTCTTTTCAGAAGTATATCCTCCAACATAAGGATGAGGAAGACGAACCTACCCATGAGCTAAGCGGAAGCTTTGAGAGATGTTTGAACCGCGAAGGTTGGGATTCCAATACGTGGCTAATGGATATAGACTTTCATCATTCTCAATATTATTTGGCAAAAGAAGGGATACTGGTCCAAATGGTTATCAAAGTGGTTTTGAAGCAGCAACACAATCTTATAACGAATGGTTGAGACCACCTCACCTCCCACGGGGCTGTAGCACATTGAATGATCACGATTAAAATGAGACAATTGAGTTATTGTGATTTCATCGAAAAAATATTCCTTTCTTTGCTTCGCAATTCAAGTTGCAAATCTGGTTCGAGTCAAGCGATAGGATAACAATCGAGTGAATCAAATTTTTCCTACTAGTGAAAGGAATTGTCCTAATTTTATCCTACATATAAAAAATTGTGTTTTTGAATAATGAAAATTAGGTAGTTCAGTAAAGATTAACCACATGCTCTCTAGTGAGTCTAGAGTTAATCGGATTTAAAATAAGAAAAATATGTTAAGTTTTCTTCATGAGTGTTCTTTAGCTCTATTTCCCAAAACTATTATATCAAATTAAATTTTCTCCAATAGAACCTTATCTTGAAAAATTTGAATAATAAGCTTTTTGTAGATGCAATCATTGTGTGATAGGTAATGATCTTACTTGCAACTTCTATTACGCCATTTAGGAGTGTTGGATCTTTATTCCTATTTTGTTGACAAATTTTGCCTTCTCTTGTTGGTGTCTTGGGGAGCTCATGGTTAAGACGAGGAACACAATGGGGCAGAACACGCTGTAATATTTTATAAGTGTTGGGTACGACGGATCCCTGAAAACCGAATTCGGCACTTAAACCGAACCCCTAATCATATGCGGAAGATGAGCCCGGGAATTGTCACGTATCACCGATCATAAAAGCACACCACAGATTCGAGCGTACCTTGTTGGCCACAGATTAGACACCGATGCCGTATTAAGGAAGAGATTTCAGTCTCGTTCGGTCCGATATCGAAAAATCGCCGTGAAGGGAAGATGGCGTCGCTTCTTAGCTTTTGGAGAGAGAGAGAGTTCTTGAAGAGAAAATGAGAATGTTCTTGCAAAATCCCAAGAGGTGTGTTCTTTCTCTCTCTCATCCCTTTTATAGGTTCCCCTTCCCACGGGCCTTATTCCCATGGGCCGGGCCTTTAGGCCCATCGTGGCCGGGCCAACTTAGGCCCATTTATTAAATCCATCATCTCCCACTCGCACATGGTGGACCAAAACCAACATGGGCGGATAGGCCCAACTTAGGCCCATCAATTGAAAATCCCTCTTTTCCTCTTTCAACATTCATACCGGTGAATAATCCGTGCGACAAGCATACTTTGAGAGCTCGTTGCTATACATCTGTTAGGAATATATAGCAGCTCATATTGGGCATCATTTTCCGAGTAAATTTAGTATGCAGTACCCTAGATCGATCGATCACATTTATATCTCTCTTAATCTCATTTAAACAATGATATATATATATATATATATATATATTGTATTCACAATTATGATTATCCCAAAGACAGTCATAATTGGTCAACCTGTGAATACAAAACCACAATGTGATTCTACAAATCCGATATTCCTCTTTCCTTCAAACTCTCAATTTCAGTTCAACTTGCTTTTCTAGAAATGTCCCATTAGATCGAATCATCTCATGACCATTGGCAACATTTTAAGATAACAAACACTAAATAGAAATCTTGAGAATAAGTAAGAGTCATGAGGGCATTAAAAAATGAGGAACTCTATTCCTCAAGAGTCTCACACGTCATAAAAGTTGAGATCATAACTTTTGCCACTCTTATAGGTCGTCTCATGCATACGTATTATGAAATACGTATTACGGTATTAACTCCTTTCCCATGGAGCATATGTCTACACAATCAATACCGTACATATGATAGTTCAGACATACCCAATGTCTAACTTGAGTTCACGTATTTACTCATTCACAAAATTCATCAGAACTCACATCTGGCATCTTAGATAGATAAAGTAAAATGTGTGGGTTATTTTACTTTCGGACATCGTAAGCATTATGTCATCATCTTAACACTCAGTTAAGGCGACATATTTATTTTAAGTTTGAGCTCTCGATTATCACCTAGATAATAAGCTTAAAAATCGTCTCATCTCTATTTATCACATAGTAAATAGAGGCGATTACCCGTGTGAGAGGGCTAATCTCTTATCTGTCCGACATACTTATTCAACATAATATAATGCACTAAGCATTAAGATGCATAAAGATCAAACAAAAGATTCATAGGCATTAATGATGAAAACACAAATTCATTCAATGTGAACAACTCAGGGAAATTACAATATCCAATACATCAGACTCTACGCAATCCTAGAGATTTCACATGACCACAAAACACATCTCTAGGTATTGGCTTTGTCATAGGATCTGCTACCATTCTATGCGTAGTTATGTACTGTAAGTTCACATCCTTTCGTGCAACCATATCTTTGACAAAGTTATACTTGGTATCTATATGTTTGGTCTTGCCATGATATTTTGGATCTTTGGTGTACGCTATAGCTGCTTGGCTATCACAATTAACTAATAATGGATTTGCAGCTTTCTCAATAACACCTAAATGATCCAAAAAATCTCTTAAGCCAAACCCCTCCTTATATTACTGTTGATAATGCCACGAACTCAGCTTCCATCGTGGACAAGGCTATACACGTTTGTTTCTTACTGCTCCAACATATGGTGCTAGTATTCAATAAGAAAACAAACCTAGAGGTAGATCTCCTTTTGTCTACACCTCCTCCCTAATCAGTTTTAGAATAGCCTGTGAGTCGCAGATCCTTTCCTTAATAACTCATCGTATAATCATCAGTTCCATTTAGATACCTCAGTATTGTCTTAACGGCTTTCCAATGTGCTGGACCTGGATTGGATTGGTATCTACTCACCATTCTAACTGCAAAACATATGTCGGGTCTTGTACACATCATAGCGTACATCAAGCTCCCAACTGCACTAGCATAAGGAACATGTTTCATTTGTTCCTTTTCTTGTGGAGTCCTCGAATACAGTCTATGGCTCAATCCTTCACCTTTTGCAATAGGAGTGTCTATGGGTTTACAATCTTGCATACGAAATCGTTCAAGAATTTTATTTATATATGTTTCTTGCGAAAGAGACAACGATCTCTTCAAATGATCTCTTGAAATCTTAACTCCAAGAATGTATGCAGCCTCACCCATATCTTTCATCTCAAAGTTGGAAGACAACCAACTCTTGACAGTATGAACAAACTCCATATTGCTTCCGGCAATTAGTATATCATCAACATATAATGATATGATCACAAATTGATCCTTGGATCTTTTGATATATATGCAATGATCCTCATCAATCATTGTAAAATCATATGCCATTATGGCATTATGAAAAACGTATATATCATTGTCTCGATGACTGCTTAAGGCCGTATATCGATCTCAAAAGTCGACATACATTTTCTTCTTGGCCTTTCACTATGAAACCAGTAGGTTGTTCCATGTATATTTCTTCCTCTAATTCTCCATTGAGGAAATCAGTCTTTACATCCATCTGATGTAACTCAAGATCCATACTAGATACTATTGCCAGAATAATGAGGTAAATCTCACTACAGGAGAAAACGTATCTTCATAATAAATTCCTTCCTGTTGATTATACCCCTTCGCAATAAGGCGAGCCTTATGCCTTTCTATTGAGCCATCAGCCTTTCGCTTTATTTTGAGAACCCACTTATTCCCAATAGCTCTGCGTCCTTTTGGAAGATCAACCAATTCCCAGACTTGATTTGATTTCATTGACTCCATTTCCTCTTCCATTGCATGAATCAATTTTTCCTTACTAGGGCAATTCAGAGCCTCATTAATATTCCTAGGCTCATCCTCATCTTGTGGAGCAATCATAAAAGTTTCCCCTTCAATGTCAAAACGTCGACGGGGAATACTTTGATGACTTGTTCGCCGTATGGGAGTTTGTACACTTTGCATATCATTCCCCATTATGCTCCCACTGGGATTAGATAATGATGATGTCGTCTCATTATGTGCTTGCAATTGAGAATGAGTTGAATTCAATTCATCACTTCTCATATTAGTCTCACTTGGACGAACTCCACTAATTATCTTGATCCGAGGTTTCAAATAGGGTGTTCTCTTCCCCTATTTCGCCCTTCTTAGAAAAATTCATCCTCTAAGAATGTGACATCTCGTGATTTAAATTCAGTTATACTCCTACTTTCCTGCTCACCTATGAACACATACCCTTTTGAGTGTTCCGAGTATCTTATGAAAATACTCTTCTTTCCTCTGAGACCCAATTTCCCAAACTTGTGAGAGGACTCATGTGTATAGGCAGCACAACCCCATGGCTTAAGAAAACTTAAGTCCGGTTTTCTACCTGTCCATAACTCATATGGAGTGGAAGTAACTGATTTGGAAGTCACTCGGTTAAGTATATAGGCAGCAGTTAACAACGCATCACTCCAAAAGGTGATAGGTAAGTTAGCATGCGCCATCATAGACCTAACCATTTCTAGGAGGGTTCTATTTCTTCTCTCTGCAACACCATTTTGTTGAGGAGTATAAGGAATAGATAACTGTCTTTCTATTCCTTTTTCATCACATAATTTTCTGAACTCATCAGATAAATATTCTCGACCTCGATCGGATCTCAATGCTTTTATTTTCTTGTCTAATTGATTCTCTACCAGGTTCATAAACCTTTTGAAACAACTTATTGCTTCAGATTTGTGAGAAATCAAATAGACATATCCGAATCGAGTATAATCATCTATAAAAGTGATGAAATAAACAGCCACATGCCTTCCTCTCACATTCATTGGACCACAGACATCAGAATGGATTAAGTGCAGAGGAAATTCAGCTCTTTTACCTTTTCCAAATGGTTTCCTTCTCATTTTCCCTTCTAGGCAATGCTTACAGATAGGCAAATCAACTTTTTCAATATTGCCCAACAAGCCATCTTTGGCTAGTCTATTCATACGCTGTTGGCCAATATGACCAAGTCTAGCATGCCATACATTCACATCATTATCATATGTATTGTGAGACGTGAGAAGGGAATAACAAACATTTGCATTAACATAATCAATATCCAATACAATGAAACCATCCAGAAAATAACAATGACCATAGTAGTTTGTATCCAAATACAAATCTACACCTTTATTATGGAAGTTCATATTAAAACCTAATTTAACCAACACTAAAATAGACACTAAATTCCGACGAATCTCCGGAGCATACAACACATCATGAAGGAACAAAGTGCGTCCATCACGCATATTCAGTTGGCATGTGCCAATTCCTTTCACTTCAGCTCTGGAGTTGTTTCCCACATAGATCCACTTAGTTCCAATAGGTACTCGTCGGAATTCCACGAAAGATCCTCTATCCTTCGCTACATGGTCTATCGCTCCTGAATCCACAGTCCACGAGGATTAGATTCAGTCAAGAATACGAGAACTTGACACATATGCAAAGTTCCCAATTGTACCAAGGGTGTGTACCTTCTTTGGCTCGCGACAATTGCGGGCATAGTGACCCTTCTGGTCACAGTTGTAACACTTCACCCTTGAGATATTCTTCACATGGGGACGTTTTCCTCTCTTTTGTTGGTTAATTCTTGGTTTCTTGCAAGAAGGACTTGATCTCTCACATTTCCACATATTGAACGAATCAATGCGCTTGCGCTTAGAGCATGAAGCCCCTTCTGAGCTAACAGCAACACAGAAAATATCTATTTCTTGCTCTAATGCCTTGAGGCGATGATCAGCTAGCTCAAGGTGGCGCACAACATCCTCTAGATCTTCCATAACATGGTCAAGAGCTTTTAGTGCTTTTTGCTTTTCCAGCACATATTGAATTTTCATTTGCAGAAAACCCATCATATTAGTTAATAATTTTAAGTAAGGTTTCAGAATCAAAATGTCACTATGTTTCCAATCATCCTCCAAAAATCCTAACTTAAAACTATCATTAATATGATTGTCATATGCAAAATCAATTCTATGAAGCTACAAAAACTTCTATTTCTACCCACAGCTAACTACCCACATCAACCAGCAATCACAGAAAGCAGCAAATAATTGACATACAATATAATAATAATGCTTTCACTCAATATTGCTAACAAATAGGTTGCTATATCAACAACAATCAGGTAGTTAACATTACATAAGATGTTCACAAAGAACACAAATAAAAATAGCCATAACATTTAAAAACAAGGCATATTACAACTAATAGGGAAAGCTGCTACATGGTCCAATTTCTTTTTCTTTTTCTCTGTAAAATTCTCAGGCATTCTTGACAGCCACGGAAAAACAGACGGATATCCCTTAGGATTTCTTCTACGCACATTCAGTCCTGGCCCAATCGAAGTCATTCCTTGGGTCGCAGTCTTTGTGGCTCCTACCCGATGATATTCATCTACGAATGCCATTACTAGCTCCTTATAGCTAGTAAATCCTTTGACCTCCCGTAGGCGATTCAACACTCCTTGCCATTCGGTGGAAGAGTGTTCATAAAGAATCGCATCATCTGAATATCTGGCATGGGACAACCGTTCCAAATGACTTCCTGAATTTTGTTGTTGACCTCTATGACATGATCAATTATGTCGTTACTCTCCCATCGATAACCATTCAAATCGGCTATCAACCTTGTAAGCCTTTCCTTTTGTTCATCTGACATTGTGCGCACGGATGCGCGGCTTCTGGGAGGCATTGTTCCTGCAACAAATGCAGAACAAAAAATGGATTACATATAATCCACATAGACATAATTGAAAAAAGGAACAAATTCCTTTTTTTTTTTTTTGGGTCAACGGTCAACGGTCGTCGGTCAACGGTCAACGGTCGTCGGTCAACGGTCAACGTTCAACGGTCAACCGGCAGGGTCGTCGGACCGGTCAGACCGGTTGGGCGGTCGGACGGACTGACCGCACGTGCCGCGCGCGTGCGTGGGCTGGACGTCACGCAGACGTCGCCGCACGTGGGGCGCGTGCCGGGGTGACCATCCGGCCAAACGAGCCAGTGCGACGTCGCCGATGACGTCACCCGGCGGATTGCCGGCCGTTGGGTGACGTCATGCGACGTCACCACGCGTCGGTCCGTGGACCAGCGCGTGCGGTTCGCCGGCTGGTGGCTCGCATGCGCCGGTTCGCCACCGGCGCGTGTCCCTCACGCGTTGGACGAACCAGTGCGTCTGGGCGCGTCGCGCCCACGCGCAGAGCCTTCTGGCCGCGTGTGGGGGCGTGTGCGGCGTTGTCCGGCGACGTGCGACATGTCGCCGGACTCGTCTCGACGTCGCCTTCCTCCCTACGCCTTCAGATTTTTATTTCGATTTACGAAAAATCGGAAAAATGGGCGAACATGCTCGGGTGTCGGGATTCATGGCCCCGATCCGTACGGTCGAAATGCATTTGCGAAAAAATCAATCATAAACAACAAACAGATTGGGAAAAACGTGAACCGATGCTCTGATACCAATGTTGGGTACGACGGATCCCCGAAAACCGGATTCGGCACTTAAACCGAACCCCTAATCATATGCGGAAGATGAGCCCGGGAATTGTCACGTATCACCGATCATAAAGCACACCACAGATTCGAGCGTACCTTGTTGGCCACAGATTAGACACCGATGCCGTATTGAGGAAGAGATTTCAATCCCGTTCGGTCCGATGTCGAAAAATCGTCGTGAAGGGAAGATGGCGTCGCTTCTTAGCTTTTGGAGAGAGAGAGAGTTCTTGAAGAGAAAATGAGAACGTTCTTGCAAAATCCCAAGAGGTGTGTTCTTTCTCTCTCTCATCCCTTTTATAGGTTCCCCTTCCCACGGGCCTTATTCCCGTGGGCCGGGCCTTTAGGCCCATCGTGGCCGGGCCAACTTAGGCCCATTTATTAAATCCATCAATAAGGCCAAAACCTCGCAAGTATAGAATATATGCCATTCATTTTAGGAGCACATGCTCCAACATAAGGATGAAGAAGACCACGAGGAATGGGTAGAAGCTTTGACGGGCGTTGGGCCTGCAAAGATTGGGAATCCAATATGTGGCTAATGGGCACATACTTTCGTCATTCCCATCAAAATCTTAATTTGATCCAATAAACTTCTCGTACTACAATCTTATTTGGCAATTCATAAGAAAGAAAGGGTACTGATCCAAATGGTTATCCAAGAGGTTTTGAGGCAGCTACACAATCCCTAACGCATGGTTGAGAACATCTAACCCCCCATGGGATTGCCTTAAAGCTATAGCACGTTGAATGATCAGGATTTGTGATCGGTTCAAGGAAATACAAGATGCCTTTGACTCTTGGGTTTCCTCTTGTAAATAGCCGTCAATATTTGTTAAGAGATCAAATTAAGACAGTTGAGTCAATGTGATTTCGCCGAAAAAAGATTCCGGTCTTTGCAAGATTCGAATAATAAGTTTTATGCACAATCAATAAGCTTGATTCTTAATTTTAACAACAAATATTATAAGCATGCTTTGGAGTCAAGAACAGTATGATTTCAAACAAGAAAAATATAATGACATTTTTCATTGTATTTTCTTTAGGTCTATTTCCCAATGTCATTTAATTTTTTTCACAATAGAATCTCATTGTGAAAAGTTTGAATAGTAGGCTTTTTCGTAGATGCAAAAATCGTGTCAATTGAATTTTGCAAGGAAAATCTATGCATAATTATGCAAAAATTGTGTTAGTGAAGTATGCATGCCAAGTCAGTAGATGACATGGTGGTTAGTGACCACTGAATGTTTTCTCGTGAATTAATGTATGTAGATGTGTGCTCAATGAAAGAGCACATGGATAGAAGTCCCTTGCGGACACCCCCCAAAAAAATAGCCAACCAGCAAAAGGTACAGTATTGCATTGAGTACCCTTCTGTTCTGCACTTCTCTTATTCAATGATCTTCTTAAGTTTCAAGTCAACACGACTGGGATTTTTGAGATCTATTTCAATGAATTGTGCCACATTTATTACTGTCGTGTTTTGGAAGTGCAATTTGTGGGTTGTTAACTTGTCACTGCTTCAAATTTCTATCGCGATATTACTGTAAAATTACTGTAACATAATTGATAAACAGGGTTTGGTGAGGAAAAAGGCTATTGCTACTTATGGAGTGCTGCTTGCTGTAGAGCCCTCCGCCTTATGCTAGTTTGACCCTTGTGAAAATAGATTTGCTACTGCCAAATAAGATGGGACCATATATGCTCATGGCTGCTGGAGGTTGGAGGAAGGAGCAACATTCATCCAATTGAATCATCTCTTTGCTTTAATGACCATGCCTCGTACGTAGTAACCTCTTTAGATTTGTTGAGCAATCACTATCTTGTTTAATTTTTTTCTGCACGTGGTACTGGAAATCGGGCCGATGCAAGATTTTCCTCTGTACTTCAGTTCATGATTTATCACTAAGGGACTTCGTGATATAAGGTAACAAAGAACAAAATGAATTGTTGTGGATGATCTTTAACAATCTTTTTTGCGGCCAAAGATTTGTTTTGTCATTTTAGGTCCTGAGACAGCACCTTGGTGTCCTAGTTTATGGTACATGGCGGAGTTCATTCAATCCTGATGAGATGCACACCGGTCAATATCGTGGCTTTTCATTATCAATTTGAGAATTTTACCCACCGCCCACCTTCCTCGTGGCACCAGATATACGCCATATTGGGTTTAATTTTAGCTGCAGGGATTAGTTCGAGCGGACCAATAATGGCCGGAGCTGGATGTAGCTCCAATAACATGAATGTGGTTGTATGTAATACACTGACTCCACCTTCTACTTCTCGAGCCTTTATAATCTGTCATGAAGGTCTGTCCTTTTTCTTCAACTGAAAATATGAATTTTGTGCTCGGTTTGTACTTTCTAAGCACCAGATTTCGCCTACAAGGACGCCTCATTTAGATGAGGCGGTGCATCTTTTTGAGCCAACTCGATGGGGGAGATGAATTTATTAATTCCAAATGTTGGTGTAATTGGTTGGAGGAAGCATAAGGTATGGGCAAAAACAATGTCCCAGTAATCGGTGTAATTGGTTGTAGATCTCGACAGGGTTGTCGAACATTAGACAGCTTTACCCTCTTCACTACGGAGAGGCTTCTCTGTGACTATTACCTATTGACTTCCATACCGCAACTTTACCATCTACAAGGCTGGTGGCGCGGTGGAGAACCTCGGGGCCCCGCTATCTGCTCGCCGACCGGGAGCGCGGCTTCGTCTGTGGACCCGCGGAGTCCAGCAACTAACTAGCAGGTTTTTGGAGAGCAAATCGGAGGAGTAGGCGCAAGTGTCTCTGCCGCCGAAGCTCAAAGAATACGTCGTAGTTCCAAAGGGACGGCGCTCGTTTGGCCATGCCGGAATCTGGAAGCCGCGGACGTCAGGTGAGGGTCGAACCGGGGCATTCATCTTCTTCGTTGTTCGCGACTTCCCTTCTTTTCATCCTTTTAGTAATAAAGAAAGTGCGTGTTTTATACATTTAGGGCGGGGGGGGGGGTGGTGTGGTGAGAAGAGCGAGAGAGAGAAGCAGAGACCTCCCTTTTGTTTTCCTTTTTCTTCTCTTTTCAACCCTTTTTTCTATGCTTGCTGGATTCTCCGCAACCCTTCTTAAATTGCCTTGCTTTTCTTTTCTTTTCTTCTCTCTCTTTTTCAAAAAAAAAAAAAATTGTGGATCGGCCTTTTAGCAATCCAATTGTTGCGTGGCTGATGCGATTCAGGGGCTGCAGGCCCTGTTCTTGCTTTGATTGGGGCCTGATAGATGGTGGGGTTTGGTAGTTTAGACAAAGGTTGATGTCACGAACTTCAAAACATTCTTTGCCCAAGCACGTTATGCTGTGTCCTACACTTATTTCCTCTGAAATTGGTGTTTTTCCCCCTTGTCCTTCATGAAAGTAATGAGACTGGACTTATGGCAAATGCAATGGGTAGAGGTTCTACTATTGAGAGACCTGGGATTCTTGATTACTTGAATGAATTTCTGATTTTCTCATGTTTGTTTGTGTGGTGCTTTTGCTTTGGCTCTTGCATCGAGAATTTTTAGTATGAAATGAACTATGATTTTGCACATAAAAGAAGAGGGGATTGGTATGGTTCTCCACTCTGGGTTCTCTAGAACCATCCCACCGGATTCTTTTCAGGTTTCAGCCCTGATGCGGAACAGGTCTGTTCATACCATGCTCGTCCCTAGTTATTTCCACTGCATATTTTATATGGTATTGATGATAATGTAAGTTTAAGTTAATTTGCTTTCAGTTGCAAAATTCTGATTTATTAATGCATTGGTGTTCTGATGACGCGAGCTTGAAAAGCCACTTCCAGATGCAAAGTTGCTGTTAGCTTTGGGTTGACTGTGGACTCTTGTTTACAAACTCTATCCGCACTTTGGTGGAGCTACTTGTTTGATTGTATATATTATTACATATCCTTGTTCCATTGTATGAGTTGTAACTAATACTCTGCCCTCAATCTTTGTTGTGTATAGATATTCTGTTGTGCGGGGCTTTAGTGCATAGAACATATGACCTTGAGCTGGTCTGTAGCAAGCATCATGGTGAGAGCCTTATCGAACCTACTCCTCAAGGGCATGACAGGGTCCCCAGGAGGATGCTCTAATAGAATGGTGAGCTTTTATTCCTGCGTGAACTAGGGGAAGGTGCAGTTATACCAGTTGTAATTGAACGATTGGAGGTGCATAGGATTCAGTTCTGAAGTATAAAGATGGTTTTTGAGGTGTGCCCTAAGATCTTGAGTAGAAGCTAAGGTTTGCTGGGCAAACAAGAGAACCGCCATAGAAACGCCCACAGGGGATCTTGCACTGAGTAGTGGAGTCAATGTAAACCCTTTTCTTTGCACAGAAGGTCTTCATTAGAACTACGTAGGTTATTTTTGTAAGGACCCCATGTTGCTTCTTGTCCAGCACGACTGTGGTGCTTATGTGATGCTCCACTGATGGAAGTGCAACGCTGGCTGTTATGGCAGTGACTTCCTATTTCAAACTTTAGCTTCTTTTCATAGTCATTGCCAATGTAAGAACTTTTAAACAAACTCTCAAATATCTTTATCAAAGGAATAGTTTAGGCAGTGCTCAAGTGAGATAAAAGCCATTTTTTATCGGTCATGTGTTTTTAGTCCCACTAACTCTCAAGCCTTATTTCTGATAGTGTCTGAATTAGCTTAGTCTATGTTATCTTTGTGTTTGCAATAATGCATTAACTACCCTTTTGCAACTGTTATTAGCAGGTATTATCATCGTTTAGTCTAAGAGGAATGAGATAATTCACTACTTTACTAAATGACCCTGACATGCATGATGACTTCAAACCTTGAGTAAGTTTCAGTGTTCTGCCATTTTTCTAAAGGATTTTGTTGAACAGGTAGGTGCTCCATGACATGACATGACATGACATGGTTATCTAGTTCTTTGTTAGGTTCTGCGATCCTAATGACTTTGCCCATCTATTCCCTTCATTGGCTTAACTTCATTTTTATTATGATTTGAGATGTCAAGGAAAATCCTGTGTTGATATACATGAAAGGGGTCCCTAAGTTTCCACAGCATGGGTTCAGCTCTCTAGCTGCAAGAGTATTGAAACTTGACAGTAATTTTTCTTGCCTTTTATAGCGTTTTCAACATGTCTTTGGTGGACTTACCTAGCTCTGCTTTCAATATGAAAAATTATGGGGACATAGTATTGACAGATTTGCCTGCTGAACGTAATGTGTGAATTTTTTTCTAGGTTTGTATTAGAACTTTGTGAAATTGGGATTTGTAGAGCTGGTTACGATATGATTAGGGAGGAAAGTACAGGACTGGTTAGTTTTTAATTGGCACGAGAATTAGCATGAGCTGATCTTGACTTTGCTGGACAATACTATGGGAGGAATATACTCACATGCCATATGAAACTCCTTGAGAAGACCATGAATGTACAATTCCAAGCATGATTACTACTGGGAATGTGAGACTACTGATGCTGATCATCCTTCTGCATCTTTTATCACTACAAACATCAACATTCAAAATTAATAAAGAAATGGTAACTGTAAATATTTATGTTGAAACGTCTTTGTCCTGTATAGTACCCACACATCTCGTGCCTCAGCGGAAGCATTCTCAAGGCAAGCCAGGCAGATAGCTTTTGTCAAATGCTTAGTTTCCCAAAATTTCCATTATCAAAAGAGCTTTGGTGGGCAAGAAGCCATAAAACTGAAAATATTTCCATCCAAATTAGCTATATTTATTTTTCTTCTCCAACGTCTAAGGGTGATTAATTTCTCTTTCTGTATGACCGGGTTGTGCATTAACTATCCCATCTTGTTGTATGCCGATTACAAGGCTTTGTCATATATGGACATATAATATTATCCACCTCTTTTGATGTCTTACACGGTAATAATGTCCATATCCGCACAAAGTGCTAGTGAATCATGTGCATAGAAGAAAATGTCAGTAATTCTTCATTCTGATCTATTTCTTCTTACACATCGCGACGCCTACATGATATGTTAGTGTTTGGGATTTGATTGATTGACCTGTTGAAGTCTTCTTTCCACCCTTGCAGATGTTCCTTTAAGTGTTAGGAACCTTTTGAAAGATGGAGAGCGCAAAAGTTCTGTGGAAGCTTTCAGGAGAGTCTCACCTACCTTTTGAAAGTGCCTGATTTTGGCTGATTTTTCAATCACAGTTTACTTGTATGCTGAAAATGTTTCCAATGCCTTTGATATAACATGTTTAACAATGCCAAGATGATTTAAGAGTTCATATACTACCTCAAAGCTAGAGTGTGCAATAAAAGTTTCTTTCGATATTTTCCTTTCTAGTTATGCAATACTTCAGCCTCTAGTTTCTGGCCAAAATTCCATCCATCACATCAAGGCACTCTGGTAATGGCATGGACTTCTGCTTTTTCAGCTACATTTTGAGAACAATCGTATGGCATGTTGTCATGGTTTTTTTTTCGTAGAATAGAGGAGCTTACAACATGAATCTATGTTGGCTGATTTATGCTGAAATTTTCTATTGTGGTGATGAGAATAATGCGTGGGATTCTGTTTTCTTAGCCATTCTATCTTTTGCAGCAATTGGCGCACGTTCCTCCAGAAATTAACAAGCTGGGGTTCATTGGAAGTTCTGATATTATTTTGAATTTGCACCGGGTGAGGCCTCGTTGGACACCATTTCTGCCCTTCCTACTTCCAATTAGTTTGGCTGATGTGGCTGTTTTTTCCATCCAGAGTGGAGAGTAAAAGGAAAACCTCAAGGATATTGCAGCTAAGCAGGAAAAGTAGGCTTAAGCAATACATGGCCGACTAGAGAGAAAACAGGAATTTTGAGGTTTGCTTGGTTTTCATTTAAACATTTGCCTTTTTTTCTTATTTTGGTGCTTTGTGATGATCATCGAGAGTATAACGGTGAACTTACCTTGAATAATCATATACCATGCCTGATTCATGCATCAAAATTATGTAGCTTCTATTGTGATTTATGTATCAGATGTTGCGTGGCCAATGCTTGCAGCAGGTTAGGGTGATCGTATGGTGATTCTGCTGCTGCAGGTGGTGCTTGTTTTGTTGAGTATAAAAAGTTGAGGCATTGTCTATGGGCTTCTGTCTTCATTTTTAGCTAAATCTATCGGCGAACAGGTGAAAAACATGCACCTTGTAAGATACCTATGTTGATGAGGTATGCCAGCAGAGTGTTTCGTTCATAGCGTGGAATTATGCAAATGGAACGACCACTTAAAAAAGAAGAAGCGAGAAATGCGATTGAGGTGGTGAACAGAACAAAGAGTAATTCTATTGAATTTTCGGTGAAGGGCGAGGGAGGGTCCTCCAAGCTTTCATTATGGTATCTTTCTCTTCTATTTTATTTATTTATTTTGGTCGGAATCTCTCTTCTATTAAAATTTAGAATATTTAAGAAATGCTCTAGACATCATTTCATTTCAGAAAACATGTTAAAATGTCTAAATAATAAATCACATTTTTATCTAATAGTTTAAGCTTTTAGAACGGTTGGCATTGTTCCCATCAAAATTTCATGTGGTATCAGAATTGGATGTCTTGAATTTAAATTTTTCCAGACCTCATTTGTCTCCCAAATTAAATTTTTTCATGGTTAATACTAGGCAAAAAGAAAGACCAATAGAAGAACACTAGAGATTGATAATCCCATATAGAACCAAAGTTCAGATGATAAACTAGGCAAGTAAAGCTTAGATGTCATCTATGATTGCAATCCAATAGATTTTCAGTGTTTAGTTTTCAATGTCTTCTTTTTTTATTTTTTATTTTTAGCTTTCAATGTCTAGAAAGGTGAAAGTGATGTGATTTTTCTGTGACATGGACGCAACAAAGATTCTGATTTTCTGCATGTCAAGATCATTGGTTAATCTAATTGGATTCTGAATTCATAGGTTAAAATAAGTGTCTTAGAGTCTGTATATTCAATTGAGCTTTACTAGCACAATACTTTTTTGGATTACTATGAGAATCCACAAATTTTTAAAAAACTAGACCACACAACAATTTATATTTATTTATTATTTGTTTATTGTGATTCTAAATAGATTGTTATTTTCATAGTAGAATAAATATTGTCATTCAATTATTTCTCTAATCTAAATTAAAAAGATATTTTTTACTCCATAATTCTAAAGATGAGAAAAAAAATAGTATATATAAAAAGTATGGTACATGCTCATATCTACGTATTGTAAAAGATCTTTATATATGCATAAAATACCGAAAAAGAAAGAAACTAGATCAAATCCTACAAAAGTTAAATAAGAAGAACTTTCTTTTTGTCATTTTAATATCTCTCTTTATTTGATTTTGACATCGTGCAAGAAGAGAATTAATCATGTCATGATTGTATGATTGCATGCATGCGAAGTTGTTTCTCTTGCTTGAATTACTGCTAAAGGACCGTTGTAGAAGTCATCTTGCGCTATTCCGGTGATGGATTTTGATGACGTGGGATTAATGCTGTTAAATATTGCCAACACAATGTTAAAGCTGTTAAAAATTTATTGGCCTGAAATTTTTTTATTCTTTTTTCAAATTCTCTCTCTCTCTCTCTCTCTCTCTCTCTCTCTCGTGATTATAAGAGTGACAAACTACAATCAAGATACAGTCAGAAACATAAAGACCTCATAATACATATAAATCACGTATTAATACCTCAATCCGTAGTAAGTGTAGTAATTGAAATATTGGATCTCAATAACATGAAATGCAGACTAGGCAGTCCTTGGTGAAGATGTTTGCTGGCTAATCAGCTTGTAGCGAACTCTTAGATTGCCGAAAGTATCCTGCTTTGGAACAAAGTGAAAAATCTAACTTAATGTGCTTGGTGCGTGGACAATAACATAGGGTTGAGAGTAAGATAGGTGGTGTAAATGTTGTCGCAATAAACAATGAGAAGATCATAAAGGGTGACAAAGTAAATGACAAATCCAAATAGTCTAATAAACATAGTGAGTGATACAACACTCAGCCTCTATACTAAAATGGGCTATGGTGGATTGTTTCTTGGCACTCAATGAAACAAGATCAACACCTAGAGAAACACAAAAATCTGAGGTGGACCGTTGAGTATCGAAGCACCTAGCCTTGTCTATTTTTGCATAAGCAATCAATGAAGTGGGAGAATACCACTCAATGTGTAATCTGTGAGTGGATGTGCGAGCTAATTGCTAGTATAGACATTTGATGGCCTAGAGATAAGGTAATCTGGGTTAATGCAAGAATTGATTAACCAAGTTCATAGCAAAAACAGTATCAAGTCTTGTCATGGCACATGCTGTAGTGAACCAACCATCTATCAAGACAACGTCAAAAAAAGGAGAAGCTCACCATCATTAGCGAATAATAGAGTTTTCAAGGCCAAAGCTATAGACACGGGTTTAGCCTTAATGAGTTCAAACTTGTGCAAAAGGCCATTAGCATAGTTGGCTTGAAATAAATATGTACCATCGAGTGATTCTAAATGACAAAGAAATAGTGAAGTGGTCTAGAGACAGTAATATACGAGGAGTATAACCAGTGACAAAAGATATCATCAACATACTATAGAAGTTATAGGCTGCCTCGAGAAAGAGCACAAACGAATGAAAGATGATGAACTTACTGGCACAATATCTATCTTTATTAAATAGATTACACAACATCTTGTAACACGTTCTTAATTCCAAAAGAATTCCTCACCGGTCCTTAGAAAATTATTCCCAAACGATGACACATTTGATCATCCAGGAAAATCTTCTTGTAAGATGAGAATTGCAAATTCTAAAAATGAATCGTTTCTAATTCTAGGATTGACTCAATATTTGGTGTACGGGATGGGGCATCTTGTATTTGGGGATTCTTTAACCAACTTTGAAACCTCCTTGACAACCCTTTTTACAAGTTCTCCTTCATACCTGCCAATTGCCAAAAAAAAATTTGAAGTAAGCTCTAAGTAGTATGAGAAGCAAATTAAGACTTTGATGGGCATGAGGAAAATAAGTACCCATTGGCGATTTTCTCCGATACCCATCCTTTGAAGGTCCCAACCTTCTTCAGAGCTTGCTCCCACCGCTCATAAGTAGTTGCATCAACCAGATTCCTATGTTTAAGTATCCTCTGTCCAAAAACACCTGATAGGTCTCGCACGTTTGATCTCTTTACTTTATAGAAGATGGGCAATATCTTTTGGCCCTTCGTTTGATGGCATTCAACCATTTGAGCTAGTTCATTGAGGCACCAAGAAGAGGAGGCATAATCTTCAGAGAGAATTGGAATGGATATCTTGCAATAGTTGATAGCATCATAAATCTCATCATCAATATTTGTACCAATGAGAGATGAATCATCATCATCAAATACTTTGATTCCTTCAAGCTTAAAGCTGACGCGGAGGAAAGCAGCAAGGCTATGTCGAGTATCAGGGCCACGAATAGCTAAGAACACTTGGCATTTACTTTCTCTTCTTTTCTTCTTCGAAAAGTGAAAAAGCACTGTTATCCAGTAAGACAAATCAAAGTGATGATGATAATATATAGCCAAGACGAATCACACCAAAATCCCAAAAGACTGAGGTAACTTTGAAAGCCACGAAAACGGTCTAGGTCATAAACCGCACGAACCTTACGTGTTTTTTTTATGTGGAATTGAAGAATGGCCAAAGCTCTCACATGATGAATACAGAGAATACTTTCGAAAGGTAGGTGCTTGGCTCAATGGAATTGGGACATACCGGAGCTTATGAACGTAGGGAGCTGTTCAATCCGCATCATCTTCAAGTCACTTGAAACCTTTGCGACTACCATTTTCACCAGCTCTGCTTCATGCCTGCACACACACACGAGTAAAACCAAAGTTAGGCGTCCAGTTTGATTTCTTCCTTCCACTAACTCTACGATTTTGGATCGGTCATTCCCATATAAGTGCACGGGCTTTTTGGATTCATAAATACAAATATACATACCCATCAGCTATGGTATGTGATATCCATCCTTTAATCTTCGCCACAGAAGTAAACGCATTCCACCATTCCATTTCTTCTGCACTGATCTGCATCTCAAGTCTACCTAGGGTGTTTTCAAAGTTAACAGATTGGCGATGGATATCACCAACATCCACCTTGTAGAATACAGGAAAGACTGATTTGCCATCCTTTCCCTGGCAATCCATAATCTCTTTGAGCTCGCGGAGGCACCATTTACTCTGTGCATACTGTTCGGAGATGATCGGGATGGCAATCCTGCAACTCTTAATGGCCTTGAGAATCTCTGGGCCTATCTGCTCGCCGACTGGGATCGAATCATAATCCCTGAACACGTGGAGACCAGCAGCTACTAGACTGTTGTACAGGAAATCAGTGAAGCCAGTGCGAGTGTCCGGACCTCTGAAGCTCAAGAACACATCGTAGTTCCGATGGACTGCACTTCTTTTCTTTTGTAGCAATCTGTGAGCGTACACAGATAGAGGGGCCAGTGGTAGAACAATTGCCAGGACAATCATTTTCTTCATTGTCCGTAGCTTCCCTTTTTTCTCTTTTGGGATCTAAGTAAGTATTCTTTCAATGCTCTCTCTTATCCAAGACTTGATGCTTTCAAGATTCGAGTCAATTGTGTATATTATTGTAGGAAATTGCGATCCATTTTCAACAAATTCTGAAAACTACTCATTTAGCCATGAAGAAATGAAGACTCAAGATCGTGAAAACAAGCTAAGAAAATTACTCGTTAGAAAAAGCCTATAAAAAAAGATGATGAGTCCAAGTTGAATTTGAAGACTCTAATTTGAAGAAGTATCAAACAAAATCCTCGAACAAGCTAGAGAAGTCTCCGTTCATGGAAACGTGATTTCTCCGTTAGCAATGTTAAATTAACATGCGAGTCCACACGCAGATCTGATCCACACGCAGAGCATTTATCGGTCAAAGTCTTGAGCGGATAAACATTAAATGAGGAAAAGGCATGGCTCCTGCTTTGTCCCTAGGAGTTTGTTGACTGAGTCCCCCTTCACGTGGGGCCCAGCTAGCACAAAAAAGGAAAGGACAAAAGTCAAAAAGAAAAGAAAGTGTTTCGTGCTAGGGTGCGTGCCCGAAGTGAAGAGGAGAGAGAGTGCACCGAGAGCTCACCGAGAACAGTGGAGAAGAAAACCAGAGAGAGCTGAGATTTTGCGATTCCTATCCGAAGGCCAAATATTAATGGAATTGCCTCAAATTTGGATATATTATTCGTGAGATGAAAAGCTATAAATTGACTTGACCTAAATTGACATTATTTAAAAGTTTATAACTAAATTTATATCCGTACGATAAATTTATGACGTTTTGAATAATTATTCCCACCTCCTTATCTTGACACATAATTAAATGGCAATGTTCATGCATGTGATGCCATTTCAAGACAATATTATTGGCAATGTCATTGTTCATTCATTCTTGAATTGATAATTTCGAGTATGGCAAAAAAAAAGGAGAGATAGAAATGAGAGGAACTCTATGCACAATTTCCATTAAAAGAAATGTCGCGTGACATCCAATTTTGATTTAAAAAGAAGTTAGTCAAGTCCAAAGTCTTTTAGAAAGATAAAGGACCTCCATCCAATATCGGACTATCTTTTAACGAAGACAATGCATACTTATCATTGTTGTCTTTTTCTCTTCGAAGTATGATTAGTTAATGTCTCAAACTATTTTCCATGTATCAAATTATGTCCATTTTTTTTAAGGGAAAAAACCACCAAAAACCCCAAACTTTGCTCAAAGTAACAAATTTATTCCATTTTTTTTTTACATGAAAAACTCCAAAATTTGCTAACCGTGACAAATTTACCCCAATTTTTTTTTTTGTGTGACACAAAAAATACCTTAAATCATAGGACATTTTGGTCTTTTTACTTTTTAAAATTTTTTCTTTTTTTATTCTTCTTCATTCCCTCCACCGGCCATGGCGGAGTAGGTAGAGGGAAGCCGGCGTCTGCGAGGGCTAC
The DNA here is from genome assembly GCA_014182715.1 of Eucalyptus cloeziana. Classification (NCBI taxonomy): domain Eukaryota; kingdom Viridiplantae; phylum Streptophyta; class Magnoliopsida; order Myrtales; family Myrtaceae; genus Eucalyptus; species Eucalyptus cloeziana. The sequence continues at coordinate 1,435,181 of CM024637.1, read as the reverse complement.
CCCCGCTGGCGTCGGGCGAGGGCCGCCCTCGGTTGGGTCGGGCGAGAGCCTCCCTTGCCAAATTTGGCGAGGGCACCCCTCACCTAGTGTTGGCGAGGGCTATCCTCGCCTGACGTAGGTGAGAGCGGCCCTCGCCAGTGTCAAGCGAGGGCCGTCCTCGCTTGACGCGTCCTCGTTGATGTCGGGCGTGGGCCTCCCTTGCCGGATCTAGCAAGGGCACCCTTGTCCGACGCCGGCGAGGGCAACCCTCGCCAGCCCCTCATTGGCGTCGACCGACCCAGCCGAGGGCCGTCCTTGCCCAACGCCGGCGAGGGCGGCCCTAGCCAGCCTAGGCAAGGGTGACCCTCACTCGACGCCAGCAAGGGCAGCCCTCGCCAGATGCCGGCTTCCCTCCGCTGGCTCCGGCTGGCGGAGAGAAGATGAGAGAAAAAAAAAAAAAAAAAGAAAAAGGAAAAATAGAAAGAATAAAACGAAAATGCCTTTAAGGAGGTAAATTTGTCATAGTTTGCAAAATTAGGGGTTTTTCATGTCACAAAAAAAGTTTGGGATGAATTTGTCATTTTGAGCAAAGTTTGGGGTTTTTGGTGGTCTTTCCCCCTTTTTTTTTAATAGAACGTGAAAGAGGCATTTAGTTAGGATGAAAGGGGGAGAGCAGCGGATTGTTCGCTCGCGACTAACCTAGACAAACTCAATTTGCATTCCCACACGACAACGAGAATTACATTAATCAATACTCCGTATTAGACTTTGCAATTGACTCTAAGATGCTGACTGTTTTCTCCTTTGTTTTTCACGACAGCGAGATATTCATTGACGTATGAGTTCAAAACACGTAATAGCGTTTTTGACTTGTGAGTAGATTTGGACTCTCAGTCAATTCGGAATTTCTTTCAGTCAATTCGGAGTTGCGCGTAAGTAATTGATAGATTTTGGAAAGAATGCGGAAGCACCACGGCTTGAAAAAATGGTGCAGATTGGACTGAAAAGAGAGATTTGTAAACTTCCTCGAAGGGATCATGTTCGGAAAACTACAAAGTAAAATTTAGAGCAGATACACTTGAGGAACTGCAGCACGGGACAAAGGACCCTCATCCGACAATAATACTGAACTGTTTATTTAGAATTCCGTCAAAGATTTATAATATTATCTGAATTTTGAAAAGTATGAAGAAAAATAATATTTGAATTCACCTGTTGAATGTCATGATTATTTCGGATGTTTCAGATAAAAATAATTCAAAGCTTATTTGTCAGAAAATTTAAATTAAGTAAAAAGATGAAAATTAAAAATCTAGCCAGACACACGACGAAACTTACTCGAGCTGATCGAACTTTGAAACTAGATGTCTTGGACAAACCATCCGATTTTATCTTCGTGCCCGTTGCTTCGGAATTGTACATCTGATTAGAATCTCCCGGGTGCTTCAAGAATTTCAAGCCATAGAATTCTGCTTTCGTATTCAAACATGGTGCCTGTGCTAATGACGGTAGTTGGACTACAAATGGCTGCATCAAGCCATATTCATTGGTCCGTAAGAAAGTATGGTCCATCAAATAGAGGGAGGTCAGAGTACATCTTCTTACGAAATGAGGACATATTCATTGCAATATAAGATGTTCCAACTTTTCATCTTCCTTTTGGGGAGAAGAATTTCAGTTCTCTCTATGCATTTTGTGTAATATTTTCACTCATATACCGCTTGGAAAGTTGACTTGAAGGCGACGGAGATTCAAGGGTCAGTCTTTAGTATGAACATGGAAGATTTTCTATTTTCAAAGAGGCGAATCGATGGATGTAACTTGAATCCAACATAATCTTGATATTCAGAAAGGTGAATAACTGGATAGGTGAAAAATGATATTAGAAGATCGTTATTAAGTTGAATCTAACAGAGCATCGATACCTCAGATGTCGAAATCGCAAAATCCTTTTGTGCATATCGAACCAAAGTTCAACATTTGGGAGACAAGAAACTAGACAGATAAAGCTGTGGATGTCATGTATGATTGGATAGATTTTCGGTGTTTAGCTTTCGATGTCTAAAAGGGTGAATGAGAAGAGGATTTATGTGACTTGGATGCAGATTCTGAATTTCTACTGGTCAAGATCACCAGCAGGATTCTGAATTCATAGATTGACATAATAGAAGTACCTCGTGGTTTGTTCATTCTTATTAAAAAAAGGTACCTTACATTTCCCTCCATAATTCTAAAGACTAGCAAAAAACATTCATAATATTTATAAAAAGGATGGTACTTGCTCAAATTTGCGTATCTCTAAAGATTTTCAGGCATCTAATGATAAATAAGATCGAAATTTCAAATTCTACAAAAACTTAAAATCACTTTCAATAGATCTTTACTTGTGCATGAAATACTAAAGAAGAATCATTGCTGTTAAGTATTGCTAATACAATGTTAAAGCTGTTAAAAATTTATCGGCACGAAATTTTGTGTTCTCTTTTCAAATTATCTTTTCCTCTCCGTCCCTCCCTCCCTCCGTTGACTCTGTCTTCTTCATCGTCTTCAAATCATTTGTTATTCCCCATCTCTCTCTCGACTCCGACCACCTGCCGCAAAGTGACAATACCTATTGCTAATGTTTAAAGTCAAAGAGAAAATGATGACAAATTATTTATTGCGGCTCAGCCTCAATTAGGATTGCAGGATTATAAGAATCAAGTACATCTAGAGAAAGACCCCATAATACATTAATACTTTAATTCGAATTAGATGTAACAAATGAGAGATTGGATCTCAATAATGCGTAACACAGGCTAGATGAGCCCTTGGTGAAAATGTTTGTCAATTGTTCCGTTATAGGTACTTAGCGAACACATAAATCATTGAAGGTAATCGGCTTTCCAACAAAGTGAAAAATCCAACTCCATGTGTTTGATGTGAGCACGAAACACAGGGTTGAGAGCAAGATAGGTGGCAAAGATGTGGTCACAATAAATGGTGAGAGAATAAAAAAAGGGAACCCCTAGCTTATGAAGTAAATGATGAATCCAAAAATTATTAGCAACATAAGGGGTGACGATGCGATACTCAGCCTCTGTACAATAATGGGCTACGATGGATTGCTTCTTGGCACTCCATGAAACAAGATCAATGCCCAAAGAAACACAAATATCCTAGGTGGACCATCGACTATTGGAGCACCCAGCTTAGTCTACATTTGCATAACCAGTCAATGAAGTGGGACAACACCGCTGAATGAGCAATGCGTGAGTGGATTTGATAGCTAAATATTGATATAAATGTTTGACAGCCTAGAGATGATGTAATATGGTTTAATGTACGAATTGACTAACCAAGTCCACAATAAAAACAATATTAGGTCTAATCATAAACGCAAACTGTAGTGCACCAACTATCAATTGATACATTGTCAGGAAAAGTGAGAAGTTCACCATCATTAGCGAACGACAGATTCTTCGAGGCCAAGGTTGTAGAAACAGGCTTGGTCTTAACGAGTTCAAACTTGTGCAAAAGGCCATCAAAATACTTGGCTTGATATAAAAACGTATAATCAGAGCAAAGATGTTATTCAATGACAAGGAAAAAGTGAAGTGGTCTAAAATTTTTCATAACAAATTCCTATGAGAGTCGAGTAATAATAGATGGTAATAAATAAGGAGTATAATCGGTAATTGAGATATCATCAACATAAAGTAGAAGATAGATGTAACCTTCAGAAAAAGCATAGACTAATAACGAGGGATAAACCTACTGGCAGAACATAAATGTTTATTCAATAGATTACACAATATCTTAACATGTGAAACATGTTTCTTAACTCCAAAACAATTTCTCACCAGTCAGAAAATCAATGCAAATGATGACACAGTTGACCATCGAGGCAAATCCTCTTGTAAAACAAGAATCACAAATTCTAAAAATGAGTTGTTACTAACTCTAGGGTTAAGTCAATTCAGCATATAAGGATGGGGGATCCCGTACTTGGGATTCTTTAACAACCTCGAAACCTCCTTGACGACCTCTTTTACAAGGACTCCTTCATGTCTGCCAATTGCCAAATAAAATTTGAAGTAAGCTATAGTAAAAAGAAGTTTCACTAATGGGATCAAATTAAGGTTTTGATGGGATGAGAAAAGTAAGTACCCATTGGCGATTCTTTCCGATACCCATCCTTTAAAGGATCCAACCTCCCTGAGAGCTAGCTTCCACCGCTCATAAGTACATTCATCGACCATCTTCTCATGTTTGAGGATCTTTTCTCCAAAAACACCTGATAGGTCTCGCACATGTGAGGTCCTCACTTTATAAAAGATGGGTAATATCTTTTGTCTCTTTCTTCTCTTGCATTCAACCATTTGAGCAAGCTCATCAAGGCACCAACGAGAGGAGGGATAATCTTTAGAGAGAATTGGAATGGATATCTCACAATGGTCGATGGCATTGCAAATCTCATGATCAACGTCTTTGCCTATGAGAGATGGATCAGCATCGTTAAACACTCTGATTCCTGCAGCTACAAGGCTGATGTAGAGGTAAGCTGCAAGGCTGTGTCGAGTATCAGGGCCGCGAAAAGCTAAGAACACTTGGTATTGGCTTTCTCTTCTTTTCTTTTCCGAAAAGTGAAGATGCACTGCTATCCAGCAAGACAAACCAAAGTGATCATGATAAAATATGGGCAAGAGGAATTATACAAAAATCCCAAAAAGACCGAGGTAACTTTTGAAAGCCAAGAAATCGGTCTAGGTCAGAAACCGCACGAACTTACATGCCTTCTCTTCGTGGGAACTCTCACATGATGAGCACAAAGAATACTTCGGAAAGGTAGGTGCTTGGCTCAAATGGAATAATGACATACCTGATTTTACAAACATAGGGAGTCGTTCGATCCACATTGTCTTCAAGTCACTCGAGACCTTTGCGACCACCATTTTCACCAGCTCTGCTTCATGCCTGCGCACATACATGTGTAGAACCGAGTTAGGCGTCCAGTTTGATTCCTTCCTTCACCTAAATCTGCAATATCATATTGGTCATTCTCATACAGGTGCACAGGCTGTCAGGATTCATATATACATGTATACATACCCATTAGCAATGGTCTGTGATATCCATCCTTTAATCATCGCTACAGAAGTCAACGCGTTCCACCATTTCGCCATTTCTTCAGGGCTGATATGAATCTCAGGTTTACGTAGAGCCTTTTCAAAGTTAACGCGTTGGCGACGGACATCGCCAACATCCACCTTATAGAATACAGGGAAGACTGATTTGCCATGCTTTTTGTGGCAATCCATAATCTGGGTGAGCTCACGGAGGCACCGTTTACTCTGCGCATACTGTTTGGAGATGATTGGGATTGCGATCCTACAACTCTTGATGGCCCAGAACTTCTCTGGGCCTATCTGCTCACCAACTGGGATCGAGTCGTTATCCTTGAACACATGGAACCCAGCAGCTACTAGGCTGTTATAGAGGAAATCGGTGAAGCAGGTGCGAGTGTCTGGGCCTTTGAAGCTCAAAAACACGTCGTAGTTCTGAGGGACCGCACTTCTTTTCTCCTGCAGCAATCTGTATGTGTACACAGAGAGAGGGGCTAGTGGTAGAACAATTGCTAGGGCAGTGATTTTCTTCATTGTTGGTAACTTCCCTTCTCTTTGCGGATCTAAGTCCGTGTTCTTCCAACGCTTTCTCTTATCCAAGACTTGATGCTTTCAAGATTCTAGTTATTGTGTATATTATTGTTGGAAATTGTGATCCATTTTCAATCAAATCTGAAAACTACTCGTGTAGCCATGAAGAAATGAAGACTCAAAATCGTGGAACAAGCTAAGAAAATTCCCCGACAGAAAATGTCTATAAGAAAAGATGATGAGTCCGAGTTCAATTTGAAGACTCTCACTTGAAGAAGTATCAAAGAAAATTCAAGAACACGCTAGAGAAGTCTCCGTGCATGGAAAACGCGATTTCTCGTTGGTAATGTTAAATTAATATGTGAGTCCGTACGCAGATCTGATCCACACGCAGAGTATTTATCGGTCAAAGTCTCGAGCGGATAAACATTGAAGGGGGAAAATGCATGGCTCCTGCATTATCCCTTGTTGACTGAGTCCACCTTCGTGTGGGGCCAGCTAGCATAAAAAAGAAGAGAGCAAAAGTCAAGAAGAAAAGTAAGTGCCTTGTGCAAGTGTGTGCGCCCGAAGTGAAGAGGAGAGAGAGAGTGCACGGAGAGCTTACCGAGAACAGTGGAGAAGAAAACCAAAGAGAGCGAAGATTTCATGGTTCCTATTTGAAGGCCAAATATTGATGGAATATTATTCATGAGACGAAAGGCTATAAGTTGAGTTGACCTAAATTGTTATAATTAAAAGGTTCCGAATTAAATTTACATCTATACAATAAATTTATGTCATTTTGAACAACTATTCCACCTCCTTATCTTGACACATGATTAAATGGCATTATTCATGCATGTGATGCCATTTTAAGACAATATTATTGGCAAATGGCATTGTTCATTCATTTTTAAATCAAGGACAATTTCGAGCATTGGGAAAAAGAAAGAAAAAAGAGAAATGAGAGGAACTCAATGCACAATCTCCATTAAAGAAATGTCATGTGACATGCAATTTTGATTTAAAAAAAATGTCAGTCGAGTCCAGGGTCTTTTAGAAAGATAAAGGACCACTACCTGATAGCGGACTATCTTTTCATGAAGATGGTGCACTCTTTTTACTGTTATCTTTTTCTCTTCGGAGTATGATTAGTCAATGTCTTAAACTATTTTGCATATATCAAATTAAGTCCATTTTTTTAATAAAACACAAAAGAGGCATTTAGTTAGAATGAAAGGGGGAGAGTATTATAATTTAAGGTCAGTTCGTTCGACCAGGCCACCATCAGCGGATTGTTCGATCGCGACTAACTACAACGACAATTACATCAATCAATACTCCGTGTTAGAATTTGCAATCGACTCTAAGATGTTGACTGTTTTCTCCTTCGTTTTTCAGGACAGCGAGATATTTATTGCCGTATTTTTTTTCTTATTTTGGTTGTTGTTTGCTGATCAGTATATGGTATTGATATAAGCTTTCAGCTTTTGACTATTGAAAGCAGCACCCTAGCAAATAAGCGATCACCAAAGCTAGGGTCTCCGCATGTTCTTCTCGTTCCCACTGCGTCCCAACACCTTTGAAGTTTTCTCCGTTAGTTCGACACATTTGCGCTCGAGAGCCTCGCGAAACAGCCAAGTTGTAGTGTGAAGTGTTAAATTATATCTTGAATCTAAGCCGTGCACGAAATTTGACTGGTTTGGAGGATTTGATTTTGTTATAAAAAAAACAAAGTCTGGTCTTTTTATCCTGGGCAAATCTGGATTCTTGGGGCGGTGGAAGTTGATTTTCTATTCTCTTAGGATTTTTTTTGAGTGGAACGACTTCTTGGACCTTTCTTGATATTGCTACACAGGAATTTCTTTTTGAGTGGAATGGCTTCTTGGCTCGCATATATTCTCTACATATATTTTTATTTTGTGGGGCCAAGGAGTAATCAGAGGAAACAAGATAAAAGCGTAAGTTTTCCTTTAAAAAGCCTGCAGCAAGGGAAGAAAAAGAAGTCGTGAGAACGTGAACGGCCTTCTCGGTTCGGCCGTACGTAAAGCTTCTGTTTTGAGTTTACTTATTTGTAATTTTTGCATTTCAACTTAATTTAGATATGAAAATCACTTAATCAATTTGTGAGTAATTATAATTTTAATTATCCATTATAGTGAATTAATTATTATTGGCTCTTCCCATAAAATAAAAATTAATACTATGACTGAATCACGTAAATCTCAGTTGACTTTTATTATTCATTATCCATTTCTCTAGCGATTTCACATTGATTTGATTACTAGATCCGATATATATATTTTGTGTTAATATTACAATATAAAAATATATATTACAACATGAAGCTAGAGAGTTCCTCGCACCAAGCTAGTCCCATTCCCCAATGTAGCACAAGGCCAGAGCGAAATCGCATGTTTGTCGCGCGGTCGGATCCGATGGTGAAGAGCAGGTGAGCAAACGAGAAGATTGACGATAATGGCGGGGGTGGTGTCGATGATCTGGGTCTCGTTTGATCAAGGAAATAAGGAACTGCGTATGTCCGGGTTGTTGCCGGCTTTGCAGTTCAATGATAAGTTGCTGCTGCTGCTGATGATGATGATGATGATGATGATGATGATAGAATTTCTTATGATTTTCCATGGGAAATGAATGTGTTCTTGACTTGTGAGTAGATTTGGACTCTCAGTCAATTCGGATTAACGAGGTAAGTCATTGATAGATTCTGGAAAGTATGCGGATGCACCACGGCTTGAAAAAATGGTGCAGATTGGACTGAAAAATGAGATTTGTAAACTTCCTCGAAGGGATCATGTTCGGAAAACTTAAGAGTGAAATTCAGAGCAGATACACCTAAGGAAGTGCAACACAGGGCATAGGTCCTCACCCGAAAATAATCCTGAAATATTTATTTGGTGGGAAAAGTGCCAAAAAAGTCTTAAACATTTTGTCTTTGTGCCGATTTAGTCTTAAATTTTTTTTTTGTGCCAATTTAATCCTAAATCTTTTTATGTTGTGCCAATTCAGTCATTTTGACTAATTTTGGCCGGATTTTGCTGACTCGACGCCAGCTGATTGATATGGCTGTCGGCGTTGACGTGAACAACTTTTAATAATATTTTAATATTTTTGAAATTTTTATTTTTTTTATCTTTTTCTTTTTTTCTCCTCCTCTTCTTCCTCCAGCTGGTCGCCGGACCTCGGCGATCAACCAGAGGCGACGGCCAGCAAGGTTGAGGTCAACCTCGCCAATGGTCACAAGGGCGGCCTCGCGCTAGGTGGCAAGGTTTGCCCTTGCTGGATTTGGTGAGGCTCAAGCCTCGCGCATGGCCGGTGAGGCTCGACCTCGCCAGATCTAGTGAGGGTGAGCCTCGCCTACCCGGCACGAGGTCGCCCTCGAGGCCTGGGCCACGAGGCTCGCCCTCACTAGATCTAGTGAGGGTCGAGCTTTGCCCATGGCTGGCAAGGGCGAGTCCCGCTAGATCGGTGCGAGGAGGCGGCTGGATTTGGTCCTTGAGGTCTTATGGAACCGAGGCCTATCACCGACCCAAGTCTCATCCGTCGTTAGGAGGTACCCCAGGATGCTCATCTCGAGGCTTGGCCTCGCGCCAAGCTGGCGGGGCTCGCCCTCACCAGCTAGGCCTCAAGGGTGGCCTTATGTTGGGCGAGCGAGGCTTGCCCTTGCCGACCATGGGGGAGGCTCGAGCCTCGCCAGATTTGGCGAGGGCAAGCCTCGCCGCCCAGTGCGAGGCCGACCTTGCCGGCCATCACCTCTAGCCAGTCGCCAAGGTTTGGTGACCGGCTGGAGGAAGAAGGGGAGAAGAAAAAAAATTCAAAAAAAAAAATTCAAAAATATTAAAATATTATTAAAAGTTGTCCACATCAACGCCGATTAAGCCACGTCAGCCAACCGGCGTCTAGTTAGCAAAATCCGGCCAAAATTAGCCGGAAAGTACTGAATTGACACAATGTAAAAATGTTTAGAACTAAATCGACACTAAAAAAAGATTTAGGATTAAATCGGCATAAAGACAAAAGGTTTAGGATTTTTTTGGCACTTTTCCCTTTATTTGGAAATCTGTCAATATTTCAAGTACTATATGAATTTTGAAAAGTAATAAAAAAAAATAAATTTTGAATTCATGTGTCCAATGTAATGAAAATTTTGGGTGTTTTGGATAATTTTTTTAAGTGTATTTGTCATAAGATTTAAATTAAGTGAAAAGATTGAAATTGAGAGTCTATCTGGACATATAATAATAGAATTTCTTATGATTTGTCATGGGAAATGAATGTGTTATTGACTTCTGAGTAGATTTGGACTCTCAGTCAATCCGGATTAACGCGGCAAGTCATTGATAGATTCTGGAAAGTATGCGGATGCACCACGGCTTGAAAAAATGGTGCAGAATGGACTGAAAAATGAGATTTGTAAACTTCCTCGAAGGGATCATGTTCGGAAAACTTAAGAGTGAAATTCAGAGCAGATACACCTAAGGAAGTGCAGCACAGGGCATAGGTCTTCACCCGAAAATAATCCCGAAACATTTATTTGGAAATCCGTCAAGATTTCAAGTACTATCTGAATTTTGAAAAGTAATAAAAAAAAAAATTTGAATTCATGTGTCCAATGTAATGAAAATTTTGGATGTTTTGGATAATTTTTTTTTAAGTGTATTTGTCATAAGATTTAAATTGAAAAGACTGAAATTAAGAGTCTATCTGGACATATGATGAACCTTACTCGAGCTGATCGAGCTTTGAAATTCGTTGTTTTGTCCACACCGTCCAATTTTATCTTCGTGTCCATTGCTTAGGAATTGTACATCCGATTAAATTTCGTGTCCCAATGCAATTTGAGAGGAGTTTGCGATATCCATGGGCCTAAAAATTGGGTCTAGGAGGATATCATTTAATCAATGATCACCTTTAAAACCCACATAAAAGTTAGGGAAAAGTATCAAAAAAAGTCTTAAACCTATTTAATTTGTCTCAATTTAGTTTTGAATGATGTCAATTTAGTCATAAATTTTTTGAGTTGATGCCAATTCAATCCTAAATCTTTTAGTGATACCAATTGAGTCCTAAAGCTTTTAAATTAATGCCAATTTGTCCTAAATGTTTTGACTTTGTTGCCAACTTAGCCCTTTCGGCTAATCTTGGCCAGATATTATTAACGTGGATACCAACTCGCTTACGTATTACCATCAATGGTGATGTAGATAATTTTTAATAATATTTAAATAATTTTTATTTTATTTTATTTTTCTGATTTTTCTTTTTTTGTCTTTTTCTTTCTTTTTTCTCTTATTCTTTGTGACATCTTGATTTTCAGGTTCTGATTTCAATCGGATAAGTCAGGCCTTTCGTTAATGTGACCATAGTGTTTTTCTTTGAGTTGGCCACTCACGAAATAACTGGCCTATCCAGTGAAGCCATTCAAGGATTTTAAACGCAATAGACTTGAGAATTCGACTAACAATCGACTGCTCGATTGTGCTAGTATGCAAGGGTCATTATGGCATTGTCAAAATCGATTAGAGACCGGAGATAGGTTGATTCGATTAAGATGTGTGATCAAGTGTGGGTGATGCCACCTGATTGCAAAATTTTCGTTGATCGGCACTAAACTGAGTCTTTGTCGTTCTAGGTACCCTATGCCCGATTTGAAACCTTGAGATTTTCATGACCATCGAGAATTGCCAATGTGTCAGATGGGTTCATTGTGGTTCGAAGAAAATCGACCACGGGTCAATTACACCAAAAACTCTTAAAAGCTACCCGGTAGGTAAGGTCATACTAAAAGCGCGTTTGATTGAAAATAACCATGAGTTTGAATTCGATTTAAAAAATTGAAAGTCCTGTCGTGTCATGAGTTATTTTAAGCACGTTGGCTCATCTTTTGTGAGATTTCTAGCGAGTTTGGGATTTTACGAAAACCGAATCGGACAATTCGGAAAACGAATGGAAATTCGGATTGGTCATTTGGAAGGGATTTTTGGCATCTAGTGTGAGTGAATCGGTGAATGGAAGTTGTTTGGGATTTTTCTGCATTCAAATTGGACCTCAACTGGATTTGTTTGTTCAGAAAATCGAATTCCAAGAAAAATGAAAGAGAATTCAGATTTGAAGGGAATTCGTGAGATGAAAGAACCGACTCATCTCGGTCTTCATTGAGACTTCAAATTGTGCGATTGGTAAAGGATTGGACCTTGGGATGATCAATTCTCAAGTTGTTTTGAACTGATTAAATTATGACTTTAGTTTGTATTATTTTCTTTTTCTTTGAGCCCGCACTCTTCATGCACGAATCCCTCCTCTCACGCACGTTTTCCTTATTTTCTTTCTCTCTTGGCCGACCTTTTCTCTCTCTCCTCCCATCCACTCGTGCGGCCAGCTGCACCCCCTCAATCTCCTACGTTTCTTTCATCTTTTTCATTTGATTTTAGTTGCTCTTATCCTTTCATTTCCCCTCTCAAGCGACAACTTCTTGCCCTTTTTATCTTTTGAGTTTATTCGTCTCTTTTATCTTTCTCTCTCTGGCTCACCATCACGGACGGTCACGAAGTTCTCCACCGAAGCCTCCCGTTTTTTCATCTTTCTTCTCTCTTCGTGTCTCCATCCAACTACATGAAGACAAGCCAATTGTCCAGCTCATGTCACGCCAGTCCACGTTCCAGTCAACCGTGCCATCCCCTCCATCGGTTTGTTGACCGTAAACCTCCCCTCGTCCATTTCAATTTCACCGAAGCTTTCTTCCCGGTCTTTGACGCCAGCGTGCGTCCCTCAACAAGTCAACCTGCCTCAAGCAGAATTCCCAAGGGCTGACTTCGCTGCCATCTCGCCCGTTCGTCTCTTCGGTTCCAGCCGTCGAAGCTGCTTCCTCTTCGTGCAACTCGACGCTAGCGGAGCCAGCTCGTGGACTTGGCCCAGCAAAGCCCTCAATTAAGCCCAAGTGAACTTCAACTTTAGCCCGTTAACTTCAGTCCGGCCCAGTCCAGCAGTCTTCAGCCCATTAAGTGATTCTTCAACCCAGTTCAGCGTGGCCCATCTTCAGCAGCAATTTGGGCCCAGCAATTCTTTTGCTATTTGGCCTAGCAGCCCAGCCCAAGGTGATTTAATTCAATTGAAGCCCGCAAAGCCAAGCCCAAGCCCATAAATTTATGTGGGCTTGCAAAGCTTTTGGGCTCGGCCTAAGTGTCCGTCCGCCGAAAGTTCGGGTTTCGACCGCCGTCGCGATATTCATTCTCCGCTTTTAATCAAGTGAGTTTTACTCATAATGCTTTTTTAGTTTGCTAATTATACTTAAGGTTGGTTAGATTTAATTAAGTGTAATTATGTGGTTGATTAGTTTAGAACAATTAAATTAGTGACTTAATGATGCATGTTATGTGATTAGACTTAGTCATTAGCAAGTAAAGAGTCTCTAATAATTATTGAATGCATCTCTAATAATTATTGAATGCATCTCGGGATTTTTCCCGACTCATTTCGGGCTCCAATCAGGCAATACGAGCCTAAATTGGATTTTCAATATTTATTTTTTAATTTTCTAAATTAATTATTTAATTAATTATTTTTCCGGAAATTCAACCGGGATGGTTAGTGACCAGAATTTCGTGCTGATTGTCGTGGTGCAGTCCGTTTATTTAATTAAGCTTCAATTTATAAGAAATTGATTTAATTGTGAATTTTTACGGTATAATCTTAAGTGATGTGATTTTAATTATTTGATTGAGAAATCGTCGGGTATTGGTTGTCGATATCGAAAGTAAGTTGGTAATCACTTCCGAGAAGATATGTGGGCTCGGTGAATTGAAATATCACCTGGAGAATGCACATGATTTCGATGGTTGAATATGTCATCTTGGCAAAGAGGTCACCTTAGAGAATACACATGACTCGGAGACTCGGTATGTCCTCCTGGAGAATGCACGTGACTCGGTGACAGAGTATGGCATCATAAAATGGACATGTGAGCTCGGTGATCTGATGCGTTACTTTGATAAACTAGTACCTTAGAGAATGCACGTGGGCTCGGGTATCGTAAAAAGGGCACGTGGGCTCGATGCATTGATGCATCACTTTGGCGAACTAGTGCCTTAGAAAATGCACGTGAGCCCAGAGATTTAAGTGTGGCATCTTGAAAGAGACATGTGGGCTCGGTGTGATGCGTCACTTTGGTGAACGAGTGCCTAAGAGAATGCACGTGTACTTCGGCGACTAGATATACATTATGGGGAATGTATGGTTTGATTGACATATAATCAACTAGTTCGATTGATTGATAGTTTGATCCGTATGATTTAAATGAGTGCTGATATTAAATTGTCTTCACTTGCAGGTGGAATCTGAGACCAAGGTAAGTCCTCTGACCTGTGCGTGTTTAGACAGTCCATAGTGTATTGGTTTACTAATCGGGTCTTAGAGGGTAGAACTTGTTAAGACGTAGTCTCATAGGCTATTGAATAACCATTTCAGGTCCCTAGATGTAGCAGACTTGGATTTTGAAGATCTCGAAAGTCCGATGCAGTCTGCTGAAGGCTCCAGTTAGAGTGTGGAGGAAGATGAAGAGGAGGACGAGGATCTGTAGTTTGTGGAACCCCACCCCTACTTGTAGACCTTGTTTTTAAACCTGTTTGAGTTGAATTTAAGTTGATAGTTCACCTTGTATAGTGCACAATGTATATAAGTGTTGATGTTTTTTAAAGGTTTGAAATTTAGTCTTGCTGTTCTATCCCAATGTTTTATTGTCTGGGGATTTAATATATCCTTCCACTTGCGTATTAAAAAGAAATGGTCGGCGATACGTAGTCTTAGGATATCGCATTTAAAATCGACCAAGGTAAGGGATGTGCGCGCGTTCAAAGATCGGGGCATGACATTTCTTCTTCTTCATTTTGCCAGCAACTAGCCACTGGCCACAGGGGAGGCTGGGTGCCCCCTAGCGCCTAGCGCTAGGGAAAAAGAACAAAAGAAAAAAAGAGAAGGAAAGAAAAGAAAAAAACTTTGAAGTTTTTTTTTCACATCATTTCATTTAACTACATTTTTTTTATTCTCTTGCTGTATTATAGTGTATATGTTTTTTTGTTGGGGAACAAAAGAAAAAGATATTAAGTATTCTTGACTTTTCGTGTCCTTGATGTCTAGCCGCTCACCTCGACATCGACATTGGCCTTGAGATTGCAGGTGTGTGTGCAGGAATAATCATCCTTCTCTCATAGGTAATGATCTTACTTGCAACTTCTATCAGGTTATAGTGTTGGAACTTTATCTCAATTTCGTTGGAAAATTTTGCTTTCTATTATTGGTATCTCAAGGGTCGGAGCGAGGAAAAAGGGACGGGAGATACTGCTGATATTTTTATAAGCTCGAAGTCTTATAAGGGCTGCATAATATCCCATTCTTTTCAGAAGTATATCCTCCAACATAAGGAAGAGGAAGACGAACCCACCTTTGAGCTAGGCAGAAGTTTTGAGAGATGTTTGGACCCACAAAGGTTGGGATTCCAATACGTGGCTGATGGATAGACTTTCATCATTTCCCAATTTTATTTGGCAAAAGAAGGGATACTGGTCCAAATGGTTATCAAAGTGGTTTTGAAGCAGCTACACAATCTTATAACGAATGGTTGAGACCACCTAACCTCCCAAGGGGTTATAGCAGGATGAATGATCACGATTAAAATGAGATAATTGAGTCATTGTGATTTCATTGAAAAAAGATTCCTTTCTTTACTTCGCAATTCAAGTTACAAATCTAGTTTGAGTCAAGTGACAAGATAAAAATCAAGTGCAATTAAATTTTTCCCACATGTGAAAGGAATTGTCCTAATTTTATGCTACATATAAAAAATTGTGTTTATGAATAATGAAAATTAGGTAGTTCAATAAAGATTTAGCACATGCTTTCTAGTGAGTCTAGAGTTAATAAGATTTAAAATAAGAAAAATATGTTAACTTTTCTTCATGAATGTTCTTTAGCTCTATTTCCCAAAACTATTATATCAAATTAATTTTTTTCCAATAGAACCTTATCTTGAAAGATTTGAATAATAAGCTTTTCGTAGATGCAATAATTGTGTGATAGGTAATGATCTTACTTGCAACTTCTATCACGCCATTCAGGAGTGTCGGATCTTTATCCCTATTTTGTTGACAAATTTTGCTTGGTGTCTCGAGGAGCTCATGGTTGAGATGAGGAACACAAAGGGCCAGAACATGCTATAATATTTTATAAGGCCAAAACAAAGCCTCATAAGTATAGAATTTATGCCATTCATTTTAAGAGCACTTGCTCCAACATAAGGATGAAGAAGACCATGAGGAATAGGAAGAAGCTTTGTTGGACGTTGGGCCTGCAAAGATTGGGGATCCAATAAGTGGATAATGGGCACGTACTTTCATCATTCCCATCAAAACCTTAATTTGATCCAGTAAACTTCTCGTACTACAATTTTATTTGCAAATTCGTAAGAAAGAAGAGGTGTTGATTCAAATGGTTATCCAAGAGGTTTTGAGGCAGCTACAAGATGCCTTTGACTTTTGGGGTTTCCTCTTGTAAATAGCTGTCAATATTTGTTAGAGATCAAAATAAGACAGTTGAGTCAATGTGATTTCACCTAAAAAAGATTCCGATCTTTGCAAGATTCAAATAATAAGTTTTCGTAGATCCTATAATTGCATCATTTGATCGTTGACTTATGCACAATCAATAAGTTGATTATTAATTTTAATGACAACTATTATAAGCATGCTTTGGAGTAAAAAACAGTACGGTTTTAAACAAGAAAAATATAATGACTTTTTTCATCATTTTTTCTTTAGTTCTATTTCCCAATGTCAATTAAATTATTTTACAATAGAATTTTATTGTGAAAAGTTCGAATTGTAAGCTTCCGTATATACAAAAATCACCTCAATTGAATGTTGCAAGGAAAATCTGTACACAATTATGGAATGGGATGATTTACGAGTTTTCTTGTCAATAATATATGTTTAGGCAAGAATTTTCAAGAATATCAGTACTATTCTTCTGGCTGATGTTATTTTTCTTTCATGATATTAAGTGGTATGAGAATGCCCTTTCTAAACCTCACAAGTGCAAGAAATATTTTGGAAGATGCAGAGCGGCCAATAAAGGTTTCTTTCAATTTTTGCCTTTCTTGTTGAACAATACTTCGGGGAGGTCGGGAGTTCGAAGTCCCTGCAACTTACGTTGCAGGGAGGCTGGCGGATTATTAGGTGATTTAAGCGTGGCGTTGGGGTAGTGGTTTTTCGCAGCGTCACTGAGGAGGGTTTACGGCGACCGTTGTCGGTCGGTGCAGTTCTGCCTTCACCACAAAAAAAATAAAAATAAAAAATACTTCAGCCTCTAGGATCTGCCTAGAATTCCATCTTTCACATCAAGGCACTCTGATATTGGTGAGAAAACTTTGGCTACGTCCAAGGGCCAACACAACAAATAGGAAGATGACAAGGATGCGACACGTGTCCAAAGTCCCCCAATTTGAGACTCTTTCTTCTCTCTCCCCTCGACCTGCACGCTCAGACACTCTCTCCTCTCTCTCTCTCCCTCTCCCCTGCACGCTCTCTTAGACCCACGGCACTCGCAAGAGCAACAAAGAAGCTGTTCACTTGTTCAGCGATTCCAGCAAAGCCATTTGGCAACGGCGGACGATGGGTTTTGATGGAATTGCGGCGGCTAAGAGCTTCGGAGGAGGGCGGCAGGCCAGCGCCAGTTCGAGCGACAACTGCAGGTCCACCAAGGCCACCGCGTTCTGCGAGGCAGACGCGGCTTTCCTCTGCCTGGCCTGCAACGCCGCCGTCCATGGAGCCAACAAGCTTGCCTCCCGCCACAAGCGTGCGTGGATGTGCGAGGCGTGCGAGCGCACGCTGGCAGCCTTCGCGTGGAGGGCCGACGTCGCCGCCCTGTGCATCGCATGCGACATGGATGTGCACTTGCCAACCCCCTCGCCGGCCGCCACGTGCTAGTCCCTCTAAAGCCCTTCCTCGACGCGGCCGCTGCTGCCGCCGGGCCCGTTGCGACGGGCTTCATCCCTGACTCCCTCAAGGGCGAGTGTTGCGGCCCGGCGAAGATAGTGCAAGGGGCCGGAGCGGAAGCCAGAGATGCGTTCTGGAATGAAGAGAGAGAGAGAGAGAGGAGAGAGAGACTGAACGTGCAGAGCAGAGGAGAGAGAATAAAGAGTCTGAAATTGGGGCCCAGTTCAGACACGCGTCGCATCCTTGTGGCCCTTTCTATTTGTTGTGTTGGCAACGTGGCCAATATCTTCTCGATATTGGCATGAACTTCTACCTTTACAGCCACATTTGGCATAGTGTCATGATTTTGTTTCTCATAGAATAGAGGAACTTCCAACATGAACCTATGCCGGCTGATTTATGCTGAAATTTTCTATTGTGCGGATGAGAAGATTGCATAGGATTCTGTTCTTTAAGCCGCTCTCTCTTTTGCAGCAATTGGCCCACGTTCCCCCATAAATTCACCAAGTGAGGCCTCGTCGGATAGTATTTCTGCTCTTCCTACTTCCAATTATTTTCGTTGACGTGGCTGTTTTTTGGGTCCAGAGTGGAGAGTAGAAGGAGAAGCTCAAGGATACCGGAGCTAAGCAGGAAAAGTCAGCTTAAGCAATACATGGCTGGCTAGAGAGATGGTGACACCTAAATTTTGGCGATCCATTTATCATTTATTATATTAAAAAATTAGGGGTTAATTTTATCCCTGAAAAAATAATAATTGCATAGCATATAGTTTTAGGCGCATTTATTTTTAATTTACTTTTTTTGCATTTAGCATTGGACCAACAACGAGCATATTCCGATAGGATTTTTCATATATTCAAGTAATATACGTCAATGGGTATATTCTTGGGTAGAAAAGAAATTTTTGGATGGAATATTTGAAAAATACAAAAGGGAATATTACGCGGGGTGCAGGGATATATTTATGAGATTATGCACAAGTAAAATTGGAAGTGAAATATTTCACCAAAATTTAATTCCCTCTCCTATATAATGTGTTGAGCACATACGATAAAAAGGGGCCACACATTGAACATACGGCCACAATTGAGAGAGAGAGAAGCGACTACGTCAATTTATATTTTTTACAATATTTCTCTCCACCCCTCATCACATTCAGGCCTTTGCCCCCACTTTCTTCGAGCAAATCACATACTCCAATATATTATTTTTACAATTCCTCTTGATCATGGATGGTCACATGGATTATCCCATGATCTGACCATCACTACTTGACAGCCACAATTTCATGAAGAGGAGATACGGCTACAAGACAAAAAGGGAAAAAACAAAGAGAGGGTGAAAAAGCAAAACTTTGTTCTTGATTGCTCACTAGTGGTGTTCTTTCACTTTGCCGATCCAGCAGAGTTCGTCAACAATCTTCTATCGTCAAGGAGTCTGGGTGTTCGATAATTGCAACACCCTTCTGCGCTGTCCGAAGCTATTGCTATCCATATCTGCTGCCCAATACGTGCCCGATATACCTAACGTCCAGCAGCTTTCAGTCATAGCTTCCAGTTTCCTAATGCTCGAGAAAAGCTGCCACTGCTTATCACGTCTCTCAACAAGCCATCTAAAATTTCAGATTTGTGTGAAGGTGTCTTGCGGGCCTTTCCAGTGAGTTTCCTGCAACGAGCAATTTTGTTCGGGTCACATCAAGTTGCGGCAACGTGTTTGGTTCCATACAATGGAGATCGATCCTTTGAAGTCCTAATTTCTATTGTTCCGATAGGTTTTTTGGCATGTTATCCCACGGTTTCATCACTCATTGCATGCATAGAAGACAACACATTTTTTTATTCCTTCTGAGACATAGAAGTGGCCTAAGAGCTTGGTCAAAGTCTTCATTGGTGGCTCAGACTCACGGAGAGATTTGTATATCGAGAGGTCTCACCTGATTTGGTGACTCATCGGTAAAATCAAAGTTCGATAGCCGCACTCTTTTACCACCATCTTCACAATTTCATTATAACCCATGCCATGAGCAGCAGCAAAAGTCTAGTCACGACTTGCTGTCCTAGTCTCTAAGCCGTTCATCGCTGTTGCCACCAACCACATCGCCGTGAAGCATCGCCGCCGTGCACATAACGTTCGCTGCCATTCGCCGTCAAGAAACCGATCGCGATCCCGGTCCGATTGCACTTGGTCCCAATTTGGAAAAGTTATCTGTGTGATATCGAGAGCTAGATAAGATTCTTGATTGATTCAAGTTTCTCATATTTTATTGCCAGATCCATGGATCGCGATTTATTTTGAATATTTGTTCGTTATTGCCATATCCAAAATATTTTGAATTCTCATGAATTCGGGGATTAATCCCTAATTTCACAACGTGCATACAATTAACAGTCCGATTTTCGCGCCCGAAATCCGACTCGCAATCACATGGAAAATCGCCAATCCGATCTTGCCCTTGAGATTCGATTCGCGATTTAATTTTAAAAATCGGCCAACCCGATCTCATGCGTGAGATATGGTATGTCAATTTTTGGATAACAATCTTATCTTGTTAAATGTGCTGTCGTGTCGTTTGAGTCGACTTTGTTATCATAAAAAAGAAAATCAAAAAATTGAGTTGGATTAGGTTTATCATCTCAGGGTTATCTTGCATATTTAGAATAGAAGTTTATTTCGATTTTTTTTTTCAAAATAATAAAAATCCAAAAAAATGCATTCATTTAGGATGTTACTTTTTTAAATGGCACGTTTAATTATTTGGCAAGTTTAATTTTGAATCTTATAAAAAAAAAAAAAAAAAAAAAAAAAATCATCATGCATATATCATGTAGAATTAGAGCATTCTTAGGATGAAATTGCATTTTTTTTTTTTTAAGTTTAGATATTTCTCTTTCTTAGATAGATTGCATTTTAGGTTAGAGATAATATTCTAGTTTAAATTAAGATTTGACTTAATCTGAATCTTATATATAAGTTGGATGATATCTTAATTTGGATAGGTAATTTCCACATTTTATTTAATTCCGAATTTCATAAAAAATACAAAAAAAAAAAAATGTCATAAGTTGAATTAGTTTTATTATTTAAGATAAAATGCATTCTTTTAGGAAAAAGAAAAAATGTCATATGCACGTCATTAGGATTAGATTCATTGAGATGTATGCCATTTAGTATTTTTGCTAGGCCCATTTAATTAGAAATTATATGTCATTAGAATTAGGTCATTTAGTTAATATTGCATTTAGAGGTGGCAAAATGGGTGGGTCGAGTCGGGTATGGGTCAGGTCGAAAATGGGTCGACCCATATTTGAGCCATTTAACCCGTTTTGAACCATATTCTTGTAGTGTAAATCTAGTGACCCATACCCGACCCGACCCGTATCGACCCATACCTGACCCGACCTGTATTGCTAAAACCTATTTATTATTGAAACATTTTTATGTAATACAAATTTTTTAACAATTTTTATGCAATACAAATTTAATGGAAAATTTTTATAATTATTTTTAAAATATTTTAAAAAATGATTTTTTATTTTTTTAAATATAATTTTTAAGTGGATCTCAATTAACTATGATAGTCCTCCCAATCACGCATAACAAGGATACGAAATTGATGTTGCATTCGATGGAATCAAATTTCGCCCGGTGCTTTCCTCGTGGATTCTTGTAGAGGCCGTAATTGGACACGTCTCTCTTATCTCGAATACGCATCCGAAACCCATTTGTTATACGACTAATTACAGCGTATGTCGGTGATACAAAAAGGAAATTTCCACGGGCAGCGCCGTTCACCGTCGATTTTGAGATCGACCCTTGAATCAATGGTGGAAAAGGCTGCCCATGCTCTCATTTTTCTTGTTAGATGTGAATCGATGGATCGATTTTCCAAACAGAAGATAAGCATGAGCCTTGCCGGATCCGGCGAGGCTCAAGCTCATCGGTGTTGGGTGAGGCCTCGGCCTTGCCGATCCGGTGAGGCCTGTCATCGGCCGGCGGCCGGCCGTCGCCCGTCGGCTGCTAGTAAAGAATGAAGAAAAAGAAAGAAAAAGAAAAAAATTGAAATATGAAAAATAATTATAATTTCGATTTTTTATTAAAAAATATTTTTATAAATTTAAAAAAGCCAAGGGTTTAAACTTTAAAATGGGTTCCTTTATAACTCATTTAGACTATTTCTTTTGTGTTTTACATTCACTGACCCATTTTCGACCCATATTTAATTTTCACTTGACCCATTTCTGACCAATATTTAACTTTCACTTGACCTATTTTTGACCCATATTTAACTTTCACTTAACCCATATATGACCCATTTAACTAAAAATGGTTCATAATATGGGTTTTTGACCCATATTGCCAGCTCTAATTGCATTGCATATTGCATGATTTTCATTAATTAAGAGAAAACAAAACAAAAATTGCATGTTAATTAAAAATCATATCTAGGGTTGTTGATGTGGATTTTAATTTAATATTGCAGATACTTTCGTTGCTTTGAGGTGAGTTTTGCAATTTATTCATTGTTTATCTGGGTGCTAAATTGGTGGTTTGCACATCTGCATGATTTAAAATAAATTTGAACTTCTTGCCAAAAACATTTTTGATAATAAAAGAATGGTACCGAAAGGGCATTAGAGAAATCTAGTGTAACCAAGTCCCCGTACCCATAATCTCTTATTCGTAGTAGTAAAGTAAATCTTCCGTTACTTTACTTGGGTTTCTAATCAACCCACCAAAAATAGATTAGTGGCGACTTCTAGATAAAATCCACTTGCATGATAAAAACTTGAACTTAAGTCGCGAATTGGTATGGGCTTGGGAGAGCCCGAGCTAAGTTTAGGCTTAGTAATCCATTAGCCAAACCCTAGGCGGTTCACCCGAAAATTTGGTCGCGACAAGAGAAAATAGGAATTTTGAGGTTTGCTCGGTTTTCATTCAACCATTTACCTTTTTTCTTGTTTCGGTGCTTTGTGATGATCATCGAGAGTATAACAGTGAATTTACCCTGAATAATCATGTACCTTTGCCTGATTCATGCATAAAAATTATGTAGCTTCTGTTGTGATTTTTGTATTAAACGTTGCGTGCAGCATGTTAGGGTGGTCGTATGATGACTTTACTGCTGCTGCTGGTGCTTGCTTTGTTGAGTGTTAAAAGTACATGCATCGTCCATGTCGGCGAATAGCTGAAAAACATGCCCATTGTAAGGTATCTATATTAACAAGGTATGCTAAGAGTTTTTTCGTTCAAAGCGTGTAATTTGTCCAAGTGGAACGATCAAATCAAAAAAAAAAAAAAAAAAAAAAAAAAAAGAGAGAGAGAGAGAGAAGAGATTCAGAGAGAGTGAACAAAACAAAGAGTAATTCTATTGCGATTCAGGTGGTGAACGAAACAAAGAGTAATTCTATTGAATTCTCGATGCCTTGCATGGAAAGTTCCTCCAACCTCTTACTATTGTGTCTTTCTCTTCTATTAGAATTAGAATGTTTCTAGAATATTTCAAAGAAACGCTCTAGAAGTCATTTCCTTTCCGAAAGAGTTTTACACTCATTGATTTATAATATGACCCATCCTGCACATTAGATCGTCCTGTTCGGACAGCTATTCCAAACTTCCCTTCCCTTTGATTTGGGGTTTCATGGCTGATAGATCAAAAGATGATTTTGATACCCATCAAACGTTTTGTCATCTGCATATTTATCAGTGAAAGAAACAATGCCATTCAACGAATATATGGTATTATTGTATATTATTACTTTACTTTTGCCAAATTATGAATAATTTATTTGAACATTGAGACACTTCGGTTCTAAGACGGAAAAATTAACGATGCACCAACTACCAAGTGCAGCACCGAATTTGTTAATAGATCAATAGAATCTCGCGGTTTCGGTGACCTTCATCGCCCATAATAGGCGAGAGTGGTCCATAAACCATGTAGATACATACGATCTAAATGATTAATTATAACGGTCCCACTGTGGGCCAACATAGGCACATTTGCAATTATAAAGATTAGTACCCAATTTTGATTTAAAAAGTGATATAACAAACTCTTATTTGAGTGTTTTGAATATGAGACGGTTTCTTTTACTTTCTTATCGGCTAAACGTTAAAAATAGTCCGTGTAATTATATCCAATGCATACTAAAAAATCAAGCCACATTACTTTATAAGGATCGTTTTGTAATGTAATTATTCACTCCCTATCCACATGCCAATGAATGGAAGCAATAGAAAGTAATAATCAGAAGACAACTAGTGGTCGGTTGAAAGCTATTGGCGGTGTATTCTAAGAAGGGGAATCTTTCACCTGCTCTCCATTGGTTTGTACTTGTTGGAAGATATGCTCGAAATATACTATCTAAGATCCATTTGGATTATGATTGTGCACTAAATCAATTAGGTATTAGATTGAGATTTGGATTGATTTATAGAATACATTATTTCCATTTATTATGTACATCTTGTACTATATCTACAGAATCTTGTATTGAAGAGAAATACAAAAGTTTTCCCTAAGCTTTGTCCTCTTCATTCCCGATTTCCCTCGTCTTCCTTGTCTTCTTTATTTACTTTCAATGTATCAGAGCATACAAGCTCCTATTTTTGGCTTTCGTTAACTCTAGCCAATTGCCTACCAAGGAACTCAAAACCTGCAAAACAGAGTTATTCCTCTGGTGTAGGAATTGGTTTCGGAGAGAGAAAGGAACAAGGGAATTTTTTTTACCACCTTCATGACCAAAAACTTACCATCGGCCTCTAATGAGCAATCCCAGGAAGAAGTCACGCCTCAGACGTCAGAAGTCCAGGATCTGATCCCCACTGTTGAGGTTCCTAGGACTCGAGCAAATCGTTCAGGCCCAACATGTGGATTGGCAACCCTTTCTGGCTCAGTCAAATCTAGGGTAACCCATGTCGGGCCAGCCCATTGCGGGCCAACCCATGGCGGGCCATCCTTACAAGTGGCTACCTTTTCAGATGTAGCCTAATCCATGGTTTTTTGGGCCAAGCCCAAACACATCATCACAAGGGATTTAGGGCCAACAAAGCTTTGCCTGACCCGATGGCAGCCCACCAGCTGCAAACGGGGCAAGCATGGCCATCGGATCGGATCAAATGAATGCGGGACAGGCAACCGGGTCAAACAAACCGAGTATGAGAACAAATTCCTACCCGGTTTTTTCAATGCAAGGCAAGGAACTGGGTCGAGTAATCCGAGTATGGGAACAAATCCCTACCCGGGATTTTCACCCTAAGTCTTTCTGTATCCAAACGTAGCCATCACTGGTTGTCAAGAACTCGGCGACCCCCTGTTCGTATTAATCGTCGTCCAAGCCGGAGAATTATTCTAGGTGGTTGCAAGAATTCCGACGAGCTCTTGTGACGAAGGACAAAGACGGCTTCCTTGACGGAGCCATCCCAATTCCGTGCAACGAGTGCTTGGCCTGACACTAGAGAAAATGCAATCAACTTGTTTGTACATGGATCGGCAATTGAATCTCTCCGGCGTTCGTGGCCGAACTTCCACTGACGGAGGACACAAAAAACATGTGGAATAATATCAAGGAATTGTATGGTAAATTGGATCGGGTAAAAATATTTTCTCTCATGCAGGGACTTAGCAAGCTCAAGCAAAGGAATACGATGGTCACGACTTGCTTCAACAGGCTATTGTCACTATAAAATGATCTCGAAGTGGCTGAAGAAAACTTGAGGGGCTAGAAACAACACTTAACTAGTACTAATCTATCAAGGAAAGGGGAGAAAGTCACTCGATTTCTCTTGATGTCGAATGAATCTTACTTGTCATTCATAGATTTTGGCCATGGATCTAGTCCCACTGATTGACAGAATTTTTCAGTTGGTTGTTCAAAAGGAGAGCAAGTGATTCGTGTTGTCGGAACACGTAAGAGGCAATGAAAGCATCGCCCTTGCAGCCCGTGGCGAACGGCGAGAATTAGGCACAATAACCCTAAGCCAAGAAAGAATGAAGAAGGGCGCCAGGGTTCGGTAGAGAGAATCGTTCCCTCAAGAGGGACGAAACGAGCAGCCCAAATTGTGCGCATAGATCATACGGTCCACAAGGGGTCGAATATGTAGCTGGATCATACGATGGACACGAGTCCACGATTAAGGCACTGGATGGCTAGATTTTTGCCACATAGTCAAAGAACTATGGGCAAAATCCAAAGGGGAAAGGCAAATCATTTTGCGACTATTGCAAACGGCCACATCATAAAATTGATAATTGTTGGAAATTGCATGGAAAATTTGAAGAAAAAGGGAAAAAGAAGGAATTTTTAGCAGCTTATCAAGTCACTAGAGCTACTTGTCAAAGTGCTGATCAGCCTATTACATATGGGCAGTATCAACAACTGATGCAAACGTTACAAAAGTTGGACACTTCCAACAAAGGAGGGAGTTTTTCGAGTATCTCACATTGCTTGGTAAATTCTATTTCAAGAAAGGCATGGATAATTGACTTGAGAACGAGTGATCATATCATCTGCAATAAAGGATTTTTTTCAAGTATGAATAGGAACTTGAATTTCCATGTTTTCGTGCAATTACCAAATGGAAATATCACTTATGTCAACATGATGGGAACAATCAATTTTAGTCCTCATATCACCCTTCAAAATGTCCTTTATGTCCCTGAGTTTCAGTTTAATCTCTTTTCCGAGTCTAGAATTTGCAAAGAAAATTCATGTCAAGTCTTCTTTGATGCTGACACTTGCTTCTTTCAGGCCCTTCCGACTGGCAAACTGATGGGCTTAGGTAATATTTCTGAATGACTTATTTTCTGGACTAGTTTTTCCAGTAATTTTGATTTGTCCTGCATTTCCTTGAATAAATTATCATTGTGTAACATGACTACCAATGATAAGAACTTTATTATGCATTTGAGAATGGGTCATAGTGCTTCATTTCCTTATTTTCAATGTCACATATGCCCTCTTGCTAAACAATCTCATACCCCTTTCTCATCTAGCAATCCTCGTGCCCATGACATTCTTTCATTAATTCATGCGGATGTCTTGGACCTTACCATACGACATATCGTGATGGGTCTCGTTAGTTCTTTACAATTGTGGACGATTACTCTCGCGCCACCTGGGTTTATCTGATGCAGTCAAAAGGTCAAGTTTCCTCTCACTTAAGAACATTTGTTACCTTATCCAAAAATTAGTTCGGAAAATCTATTCAGCGGTTCCATACTGATAATGGGAGAGAATTTTTAACCATGATTGCACTTCAATTTTCTCATCCCATGGCATCTTGCGTGAAAGCTCTTGCATTTACACCCCACAACAGAATGGGGTAGTGGAGTGGAAACACCGTCATCTTTTGGAAGTTGCATGTGTGCTAAAGTTCCAAGCATCTATCCCAACAAATTATTGGGGAGATTGTGTTGTTACGTCGGCTTATCTGAATAATCATATACCCACTCGGATACTCAATGAGCGAACTCCTTTTGAACTACTTTTTGGAAAGGAACCGAAGCTGAATCATCTAAGAGTCTTCGGTTGCTTATGTTATACTACCATAGTAGGGCCTCAGGACAAGATAGGTCCTCATGCTCGATGATGTATATTCATGGGATATCCCAGCTTACAAAAGGGATATTAGGTTCTTGATCCATCTACAAGGGAATTCTTTACAAGCACGGATGTTATTTTCCATGTAGACATTTTTCCATTCACCGAAAGGGCATCTTCAAATGAAGATTCGGGCATTGTGACTAATCCTCATCATTTCTTATTTGAGGAAGAATTGTCTCCAGATTCTGATTATATTCTAGCAGCACCGCCAGTCAATATTCTTTCTCCATTAACAACTTCAAATTCGGAAACAAATCCGCCTCCAGAGAATGCTATGGAAGACACATTGGACATTATGCTTGATGATGAAGAAATTCAAGGAGCCTCACCAAAACCCACTATTAAGGTATCTTCTCCTCCGAAAGCTAATCCTCCACAATGTTCCAATCGTGCTACATAACCACCGACATGGGCAAAGGACTACGTCTATGCCACACTAAATTGTATTTAGCATCCAATCTCATCCTACGTTTCTTTTCATAAACTATCGCCGAAACATAAATGCTGCATTAGTTGTATATCAAAAGAAAGGGAGCCATCTGGCTATGATGAGGCATCCACTGATCCACGGTGGCAAAAGGCTATGGAAGTAGAATTACAGGCCTTGGCTAACAATCAAACCTGGGATCTTGCCTCACTACCTCCTAACCGAAAACGAATTGGATGTAAGTGAGTGTATAAAATTAAATATCGTGCCAATGGTTCCATTGAACACTATAAGGCTTGATTAGTGGCTAAGGGCTTTACCCAATGGGAAGGTTTAGATTATAATGACACTTTTTCTCTAGTAGCCAAAGATATCATGGTCCGTTCCTTCTTGTCAATTGCAGCCATTCATGATTGGCCCTTGCATCAAATGGACTTGTATAATGCTTTTCTCATGGCAATTTGGATGACGAAATCTATACGGATATTCCCCAGGGTTTACAAAGACAGGGGGAGAATAGAGCATATCGTCTCCGTAAATCCCTTTATAGTCTAAAACAAGCTTCTAGGTAGTGGTACGCCAAGTTTGCCAATACTCTCATGATTGCAGGTTTCAAACAATCTAAACATGATTATGCTCTATTCACATGAACTAAAGGTATATTATCTATTTACTTGATGATATATGTTGACGATATTCTCATCATGGGAAATGATAAAACTGTTATAGAGAGCTTCAAGGAATATTTACATTCCACTTTTCATATAAAAGAGCTAGGAGCACCAAAATATTTCCTTGGGATTGAAATTGCCCAATCTGACCAAGAAATTTTTTTGAGTTAGCGAAAGTTTATATTGGAGATTATATCAGAGGCAGGTCTATCAAGATGCAAATTGACTATCATTTCAATCGAGCAAAATACTAAATTAACCACAACAGATTATGATGTGAGAATATCTCAACACGATGATCCCACACTCAGAGATCCGTCAAGTTATCGAAGCTCATTGGAAAGCTCATATACCTAACTATGACTAGACTTGATATATTTTATGCGATGCAAACACTCAGTCAGTTCATGCACAGTGCAAAGCAATCTCATATGAATGTTGCTCTGAAGGTTGTGAAGTATTTAAAGAAGTGCCTAGGACTTGGAATACTCCTATCTAGGAAATGCAATATGGAAATGATAGCATATTGCGACATGGATTATGTGACTTGTCCCATGAGCCGAAATCCATCACCGGCTATTGCATTAAATTAGGAGAATCACTTCTTTCATGGAAGACCAAGAAACAACCAACCATATCACTATCTTTAGCTGAAGCGGAGTATCGAGTTATGGCAAAAACTACTTGTGAGATAATATGGACACAAGGCCTACTTAAAGATCTCAAAGTGCAAGTGAAGGGACCAACTAAGCTATTCTGCGACAATAATGTGGCTCTCAACTTGCAGCAAATCCCATAGTGCACGAAAGAACTAAATATATAGAGGTGGATTGCCATTTTACTCGAGAAAAGATTCAAGAGGGAATGATTGAGACAAGAGGAATTGGAACTACAGGACAACCTACGGACATTTTCACCAAACCTCTATGCCAAAGACATCACGCATATCTATTGAGCAATCTAGGCATCTTGGACATCTACAAGCCACCAGCTTGAGGGGGAGTATTAAAAGATATGCTCGAAATATACGATCCGAGATCCATTCGGATTATAATTGTGCACTAAATTAAGTAGGGATTAGATTGAGATTTGGATTGATTCATAGAATACATTATTTCCATTTATTATGTACATCTTGTACTATATCTACAGAATCTTGTACATTAGGAATTATTGAAGAGAAATACAAAAATTTTCCCTAAGCTCTGTCCTTTTCATTCCCGATTTCCCTTGTCTTCCTTGTCTTCTTTATTTTCTTTCAGTTGTCTTCCCGCCCGACATCCCTGTGGAACTTTTCATTGTAGACTCTATTCTAAATAGACGAAACGTGCTTCTTCAACCCGTGTATTATTATCTTACTTTTGCCAGCTTTTCATTATTAAATAATCTTGCGTTGTAACTATATGACATTGAGACACTTAGGATTGCGCCGGGTGCGACCCACCCAAGTTGTGCACGGATCGTCAACCTCCAAGAATCCTATAATTCCGATGAGCGACAAAAACATGCTCCTTCGTCATACTAATCACAGATCGCCCATGTGCGTATGCGAGTGCTGTGCCTCTGTAAAAGAGGTTCTATTATATGGTTTGAAGAATTGCTTTTCTTCACAGATTCTTTGTGCTTATGAAGTTCATGAAGTTTTTGTTGGGGTTTCATGAATCATGTATAAGAAAAATTAACAAAAAGAACGCAGCGGAAACAAGAAGATATATTTTACATGATTCTCCGAAGGCGTTGTTCGTGCGTTTTAATCAAAAATCTGAATGTAAAAAGAGAGTTACACGAATCACCTCTCGAAGCGTGCTTTAAACAAATTGGTTTGGATGTTCTACAGTTCGAGCCCCACAAATGTCGGACCTCTAGTTCAGACATACCAACAATTGATGTCGAACAGAAGAGAGAACTTTCGAATATTCACCACTTTGATCGTGCTAGCAATCTCGTGGAGACGATCCGCCGTATCCTTGATATATTATACTCACGGCCCGAACGAGAGAGAATTCCTTTTCATTTTCGCGTCTCTCAGACACAAAAACACACGCACACGGTTTTTCTCTTCGGTTTTTCAGCAACCAGAACCACACCTTTTTGTTGCTGCAGCATTTATTAAAAAAAATATAAAACCGACCAGCAACGGTTGCTCGATGGACGATCAGCAACCGTTGCTGATCGTCCCCGCTCATGCACGAACGATCGTGCATGGTGGTCAGCAACCGCTGACCGTTCATGCACGATTTCGTGGATGATGGTCAGCGGTTGCTGACCATCCAAGTTTCATGCATGTGCTTCGTGCACATGCATGAAGCTTTAATATACATATATATATATATATATATTAGTTATTAAAAGATATTAATTAATTAATTAAAAGATATTAATTAATTAATAATTAATCGATCCCTTTTAAAAGAACATAATCTTTATATGTACACATGGAATACATTAACATGTATCTATTTTGGGCATACGTGTGCATCATATGCAAGTAGGCTCGTGACTATAATACAAATTAAATTAAATCTCATTTAATTTAATTTCAAATCGATTAAATTCGATTGTAGCAATTGCAAACACATTTGCAATTATATTTCTCTCTTGTTCCATGTTATCCTAATTGTTTATGGTGTGTGACATTCCTAGGTTCATCACTAAGCTGGTAGTAAGACTTGTACTAACACATTAGTACTCCCAAAAGAATTAATTTTCCTGATTAATCTTTGGGTCTTACAAGCCATGATTGACATCTAGCAATATGTCATGGCTACCCAGATAGTGTGAATGCTTTAAGAACATAATAAACTTGTCAGCTTTGGCTACAGTGTAATTCAATCCCTCTGTCTTACTATGTCCCGATCAAACAAAGACCATGGAATATTTGTCAAGTCATTAATTCAATCATATGCACAAATCTAATTGACATGCATTTTATTCGAGACATAAACAATTTATTCTCGGTTACAACCCCGGCCGAGGATTTCAATGCAGTGTCACAATTAGATCGCATAGGATATCATTATCATACCTTGCATATAATAAGGAGACAGATTCCATATTGCGCACACGTGTAACTTCGTATATGAACAAAATATGACCGTCAGGTACAAAGACGAATCAACGACTCGGCAATATGTGCACCTATGAACCATAGTTGTTCGACACACAAGTTAACATTGTGCCTCAGGTCTAAGGATTATTTACACAAGACCAAAGCATGAACAATTAGACATTGACAACGCTAAAAGCTTCCATGTCGCTAACTGTTCCATATGCGTCACGTTCAGTAAACTTGTTTAATACAAACACCTATGTTCTAACTCGGGCATCATAATATCCAATGACATGTAACTCATCATTCCCTTAAGTATCCAATACTTAATGGTGAAGTTAAGAACACACCGGTCTCAACAGGATTATTAATATCCACTCAATAATCCATCGACCGGGAACAATTTAAAGATTCAATCTAACTATGAACCCGTCACATATATTCTTGACTTCTCAAGAATAGGTCTAGTTGCAACTGATCTTATGGAATCATTCATAAATATAAAATAATTGGACAAATGAATGAATACGTCATTGCCATTAATTAAATATTAATAATGAAAGTACAACTGAATTCCCTAATATGTAACTATTACATAGTAGCTTTAGGGCATACATCCAACAGTTTTTCCCTTGTGAAGATTGTCAATCATCAGTACATAAATCTGACCGAGCTTTGATAATTTGTACGTAAATCGCACAGAGCTATATCACTTGGAAAGTTGACTTAAAGGCGACTAAGATTCAAGTTGGTCTTTTATATGAACATGGAACGGTTCAGATTTTCGAAGAGGTGACGTCAATGGGATATGTAACTTGAATCCAACGGAATCTTGATATTTGGAAGGGTGAATAATTGGATAGGTAAAAATGGATATTAAAGGCTTGTTCTTAATTTGAATCTAACAGGGCTTCGATATCTCAGACGTCAAAATTGCAAAATCCCTTTACTCTTCGGACTTCGTATATGGAGAACTTTGGAGAGATGAAAACAGTTAAAGTCGCTACGACTGAAATTTGGTAGAGTTGATAATCACATATCGAACCAAAGTTTAATATTTGGGAGGTGACAAACTAGATAGGTAAAGCTGAAGATGTCATCTATGATTGCAATCTAATAGGTTTTCATTGTTTAGCTTTCGATGTCTAAAAAGGTGAAAGTGATGAAGATTTTATGTGACTTGGATGTTGGGCGAATAATGACAAGCCATATAATATCAAAATAGCACAATGGCACAAAACAATCTTCCCTTTTGTGCAAAATTGATATGAAACAATGTAGTAGAGCATTGTAAATACTAAACACACAAATACAAGGCAATTTTATGTGGACAACTGTCTCGGTGCGAGGAGATCAAAATTCAAGAAACTAAAGTTCACCCAAAATCTTCACTATGAACAAAATTGGGTGAATTTTTCTTTTCTTTAGCTAATACCAGAGGTACATAGTAATGATAATATCAAGAACACCGTTCTTGACAATACACATGACCTTCATAAGAGATTAAAAGAGATCAAGAATAAATTCCACTAAAATGCAGGTTCGGTTCAACCCCTGAAAAACTTGATGAGGGAGCACAAAGTGACCTTTGATCATCAGCTTGATGCAAATCGGACACCCTCTTTCTAGATTTTTTACTCTCTTTCTCTCTTGCTTTAACCTTACATTAATCATTCTTTTGCGGCTACCACATAATAATAGAGAGAGCCTTTTTATTGAGGCCAAATATAGCCTCCCATTATATCTCCATATGGACTATCATGTGAATCAGGTCTTTGAGCTTATATTTCATTAGATTTCGTGTACAAGAGAGTGAACCCAGCCCAACATTGAATGCAGCAAAGATCCTGAATTCCTATAGGCCAAGATCACTAGGTTTATTGACTCAACCCTAATAGGATTCGGAATTCATAGGCTGACACAATATAAGTGTCACGGGGTTTGTTTATTCTAAATTAA
This sequence comes from Eucalyptus cloeziana, assembly GCA_014182715.1. Lineage (NCBI taxonomy): Eukaryota > Viridiplantae > Streptophyta > Magnoliopsida > Myrtales > Myrtaceae > Eucalyptus > Eucalyptus cloeziana. Next base: position 1,401,874 of record CM024637.1, on the reverse strand, counting down.
AAAGGTGCTTTCCATTTCCATTCATAGTTCTAAAGATGAGAAAAAAAAACATTCTTAGTATTTTTAGAAAGGATGGTACATTTCATATTTGCGCATTTCAAGAGATTTTCCAGTGTCTATTAGTAAATAAGATTGAAATTTCAAATTTCACAAAATTTAAAACCATTGTAAACAGATTTTTATATATGCATAAAATACTCAAGAAGAAAGAAGCTAGATCAATTAAGAACTTTCTTCGTCATTCTTTCTTCTCCTCTCTCTCTCTCTCTCTCTCTCTCTCTTCATCTTCAAATCATTTCTCATTCGTCATCGTCTCTCTCACATCTCCGACCATTTGCTGCAAAGTGAGCATACCATTGCTAATATTTAGTGATAGAGAGAAAATAACTTATTCAACCCCAATTAGGATTACATGATTATAAGTGTGATTAATAACAATTGGGATACAACTAGAAACATAATTGTGGAAAAACCTCATGATACATATAAATTATATATTAATACCTCAATTTGAAGTAGGTGTGACAATAGAGAGATTGTATATCAATAACCCAAAATAGAGACTATGTAGTCCCTTGGTGAAGAATTTACTAGCTAATCTGTTGTAGGCACATAGCAAATACGTAGATTGTCGGAAGTAGCCTGCTCTCGAACAAAGTGAAATATCCAGCACGAGACACTAGGTTGGGAGCAAGATAGGTGACAAAGATGTTATCACAATAAACAATGAGAGGATAAAAAGGGGGGCCTTGCTCATGAAATAAATGACAAATCCAAATAATCTTAGCAACATAGTGAGCGACAACATGATACTCAGCCTCTGTACTAAAACGGGCTAAGTGGGTTGCTTTTTGGCACAAAGAAACAAGATCAACACAGAGAAACACAAAAACCCGAGGTAAACCATTAATTATTGAAGTACTCATCCTAGTCTACATTTGCATAAACGGTCAATGAAGTGGGACGATATCGGTCAATGAGCAATAAGTGAGTGGATGTGCCTGTTAAACACTGGTATATGTATATGAAGGCCTAGTAATATGGCTTAACAAAGGAATTGATTGACCAAGTTGAGAGCATAAACAATATTGGGTCTGGTCATGGACACATACTGTAGTGCTCCAACCATTTGTTGATAAAATGTCGGAAAAGTGAGAAGCTCACCATTGTTAGCGAACAATAGAGTCTTCAAGGCCAAGGTAGTATGTGACATCTTGATTTTTAGGTTCTAATTTCGATTGAATAAGTTAGGCTTTCCATCGACGCGCCTATAGTTCTTTTTTCTGAGCTGATCACTCATGGGATAACTAATCTATCAGGTGAAGCCGTTAAGGAATCTAAACGCAATAAACTTTAGAATTCGACTAGAAATCAACTGCACGACCGTGCTAATCCGCAAGGGTCAATACGACATTGTCAAAATCGATCAGAGACCGGAGATAGGTTGATTTAACAAAGGTATGTGATTAGTGTGTGAATGATTCCACCTGATTGCAAAATTTTTGTCGAACGGCACTAGACCAATTTTTCTATCATTTCTGTATCCTATGCCCGTATTTGAACCCTCGAGATTTTCATGACAACCGAGAGTCGCTAATGTGTTGAAGATGTACAACGTGGCTCGAAAACAATTGACCACGGGTCAAATGCGCTAAAAATTCCTAAAAGCTACCCGATAGGTTAGGTCATGCTAAAATCGCACCTGATTGAAATTAACTACAAAATTGAACCCGACTTCAAAAATTGAAAGTTTTATCATGTCACAATTCATTTTAGGAACATAGACTCATCCTTCGAAGATTTTTCTGCAAACCCAAGATTTCGGCGAAAAATCAAAGTTGGGCCGTTTTGGACCGGGAAAATTAGAGGACCGTTTTCAAGCGCACTTTTGGCATTCAAGTTGGACTAATTGGCAAGGAAAAATGTGGATTTAAGTGTGGACACCTTATTGGGAATTTTCGGGCATCAATTGAGCTCAATTGGAGAAGCATGGAAGTGGAATTTGAGGGCAAGAGCTCAAAATTCGTAGGTCCATGTTGGGTGCAACATTTGGGGCTTCAATTGAGGCTTGTTGAGGAAGATTGAAGGGAAAATGGCTGCTGTGGATGAGGCTTGGGCTGGTGGGACCTTTGTGATGAGTATTTAGGATTTTTAGCTTGACTTTGGAGGCTTGTGGTCCCCCCCCCCTCCCCCTTCAGTTGCAGCAACCTTCGTCTTCTTCCTTGGAGTGCTTTATCCATTGTTGAAGCCATTAGAGAGCTTAAGAACCAGAGGAAACCAGCCAGCCTTCCCCCTTGCTGTCGACCGCTCGCCCAAAGCTATCTAATCGCCACCCGTCCGCCTATTGCGCGCCTAAGCCCGCGTCATCCTCCGCTTGGCATCCCGCTCACCCACGCATCTGTGAGCCATAGTCCAGCTGTCGAGCTTGCCTAGAAGCCACGCCTCTGTCACCATCCAACCAGCCGAAGCCACTGCCCGCCGCTGCCACCGCCGTCCTGCCGTGCCCCTTTCCCGTGCAAGCCGCCCCTTCGACCGGTCGTTGTAGCCCAAGAACAGAAGCCAAAGTTTCATCAAGGGCTGAGACTTCGTGAGGCTTTTTCAGGCCCATCCGGACCTCACTTGGTGTCGCCGCATGCTTGTTTGTCGCTCGCCTCCACGTCACCATCGTAATGAACTCATCGACCCACAAAACCGATGAGTTTACTTGCTAAACTCTGCTTAAGGAGTTAATGACATTTAGTAGGTAATTAGTTTAATCTAATTAGGGATTAGGTGGTTAGTTAATTTAGATTTGCAATTTAATTGTTTAATTATGCATGTTAGGTGGTTAGAATAGATTGATTAGAGACTAATTAGATTGTACTATTTATCTAGATAGGTGCACTAATTTTCTAAGCCTGTTTAGGTGGTTAGATTAGTATTTCCGACCTAGGTTAGCATTTATTGTATTTAATTTGCATTATTTAATTATTTTTGTAATTTATTTAGTTTTTTAATATTTTTTTAGAAATTATACAGGGATAGTTGATGACTTGAATTTCATGTCGATTGCAGTGGTGTACTTAGTTTATGCAATTGAGTGTTAATTTATGCAAATTGAGAGGTGATGGTGATTTGAGTATTTATTTCAAAATTACGAAATTTTGGTAATTAATTAGAAATTACTGGGTGTGGGGTTTTGACATCGAAAATTGTTTTAAATACTATATCAAATAGTGAGATTTTAAAAGGAATGATATCAATTTTTTTAGTTCAAATTGACCGTGTACCCACATACGATTATTTTACCATGTGTTTTTAATATGAAGAAAATGGGCCGAGTACATTATTTTAATTGGGACATTTGAGTGTAAAGCACAATGTCTTGGCTGGGATTGGATGGGTGCATGAATGGTTATGAGAACCCATCCTCGATATGAGTCGGGTGGATGTTGCCCTTATATGGGATGCCTCAAGTTAACGGATGCCGGTCGCAGTAAATTTTGGACCGATGCTCCTTCGGGATTGCCGTCTCGTGTAGACGTTTTCGTGCTTAATGGGGTGAGTAGGCTGTGCCCGTTGGGCTGTGATAAAATTGGAACGCATGATTGAGTTTCTTAATTGCGCTTGATTATGGGACAAAATCATGTGGCACGGTATGAAACGTGTCATAACGACTTGGCCTTATAATTGGGACCCCTATGGCTGTGTGAGATATGAGATGTGGCGTTCCAATTGATTGAGCTTTATTTCCTTCTAGTCGGGGTTTAGAGGGTAAACTTACTGAGATATTGTCTCACCCCGTCGTAGGCTCAATCTTTTCAAGTCCTTAGATGGCGGTTCCTCCGGAATGTTTTGGTCGACCTCGGAGGTTTAGTGAGTGGAGTATTGACGTTCCAATCCTCGGGAGTCCCTGGCTCCATGAGCTCGTTGTGACCATTATCTAGGTCAATGAGGGCCTACTTTAGATGGTATCTCATCGATATAGGGCATGGTTTTGCCATAGGATTAATGGGTTACTGGAAGGTCCTCTTCAGGATTTTGAGATCCTCGCCATTGCTGTCAACACCGTTCCGGGTGTCACGCCCCAATCCTCGAACGCACGCCCATCTCTTACTTGGTCGATTAATAGTGACGTCCCAAGACACATCGCCGACCCCTTTCTTTTTTATATGCGAATGTGGAAGCATATAACAAATTCCCATACAATAAAACAATGTGATAGAAAAGTAGGACTTCAAATTTCAACTTTAAAAACAATCACACTTATATACATTGCAAATCACAGTGCAAATATATACAAGACGATTTGTTAAGTTTGGTTCTAAACCACAAGTTCCTAAAACAAAGTCTGTAGAAATGAATTAACTTCCATCAAAAGAGGCTTGTCCTATGACTAGCTGGTCAGACAGGACTGTCATTTCTTCAGACTTCACCTTTTACTCTTCGGGCCTTTGGTCCTTCAAGGAACTGAAAATGCTTATTCAATAACCAGTGAGACAACGTCTCAACGAGTTCTATCCCCTAAAACCCGATTATTAAACCAATACACTTGAGCTGCCTATGCTTCCACGGATCAGAGGACTTACCTTGGTCTCAGATTCCACCTGCATATTAACACAGTTCAATAGGCACCCAAACAATCACATCACAGATCGATATCTCGATCAATCGACCTAGTCGATTACATGTCAACACGACCAGTCCCTCGGTCATTTCTATCCATACTATACACTTTCTAGTATAATATACATAGTCGCCGAGCCACATGTATTCTCTAAGGCGACCTCTCCGCCAAGGTGATATACTTAATCACCAACCACGTGCATTCTCTTAGGTGTCTTTATACACCAAGGCAACGTACTAATCACTAAGCCCCGTGCATTCTCTCAGGTATCTTTATACACCAAAGCGACATACCAATCACTGAGCCACGTGCATTCTCTAAGGAGATATATCAAATTTCCGAGCCACGTGCATTCTCTAAGGCTTCATATACACCAAGGTGACGTACTAATCGTCGAGCCACGTGCCATTTCCAAGTGACGCATATACTCAACAATTCACTTGCATTCTCTCAAGTGTCTTTATACACTAAGGCGACATAACTGGTCACCGAGCCACGTCATATAGTATTTTCTTTCACTTTTGTCTTACCCGATAAAATATCGTGCGTGGGCATACGGTTGGTCTTAGCCAAAATACCATACTTTTCCCTTTTCATAAATCCCACCATTTTCTGTGGTCCACCAAAATATTTTTGACACTGTCAACCGATGCCCTGATTATTTTTCAATTAATAACCACAATTATTTAATTTAGGAAAATAATCCTAAATTCACAAATAATTCATTTCAACACAAAATAAAGCTCAATTAAATAAACGATCTGCACCACGACAATCAACATAAAATTCTGGTCGTCGACCATCCCGGTCTAATTTTTGAAAAATAATTAATTAATTAAATAAATACTAAAAATCCAATTTATGCCCATAATGCCTAATTAGAGCATGAGACGGGTCGGGAAACATCCCGAGATGTATTCAATAAATAATATAGGCTATCCTTTAGCTAAATGCACTAGTCAAATGCCTAACATGCATCATAATTAAATAATAATCACTAATCTATTCTAATCTAACCACCTAATCCTACTTAATTAACATTAATATACCCCTAAGTATAATTAGCAAACTAAACAAGGTTTAGTGAGCTAAACTCATTGGAATAACACGTGAGTCGGATCAAACCGATAGGAACGGCGCGGGGAACGCTTTTCTCCAAAGCGACCTAGGAACCGAGGCCTGGAACACTCCAAAAGCGGGCCTAGAAGTGGCTGGAAACCCACATTGAAACTCGCTGCTCTTTGCTGGAAAATGAAGAAAAACCACTTGGTTACGACGAAACTTGCTCGGGAATGAATAAAAATATACCAACCCGCAGGGCTTTACCGGTGAAGAAACAAAGAAGACCAGCTTTGGTTGAGCTTCCACAAACCAAAAACAGCAGCTGGGCGAGAGAGAGAGAGAGAGAGAGAGAGAGAGAGAGAGAGAGAGAGACGGCCAAGAGGAACGACGGTGTGCGGTGAGGCGGGCACGCGCGCGAAGGGCGAGGGCGGCGGTCCGGCGAGGCGACGGGCAACTTGGCGTGGACGGCTGTTGCTCTCTTCCTTGCTGTGCTGGTGGCATGCAAGAATGAGGGGGAGAGGAAGAGTGCCGACCAAGAGAGAGTGAGGGAGAGATAAGAGAGAGAGTGGGCCATCCTTGCCAAATTTTTCCTCAAAAATATCTTCTAAATTCCTCCTAGGCCAAGTATATTTCCCTTGGTTCAAAATCAGCCAACACCACTTGCTTTAGGACTCTTGAAATGGTCCAAAGAGACTAGGCCTCAGGGAGATACGAATTTGATGGGGCTTTGGCTTCAATTGACTTCAATTCCCTCTTGATTCTCTCTCAATTGACTCTCATAAAATCAATTGATGTCTCATTTATCAAATTGATAATTTTCCTCATCCAAGAATCCCTCATGCTTCTCAATTTTGCTATCAAAAGTGATCTCGGCTTTTTCTGCTAAAAAACGACTCGACGATGACTTTTTCCCAAAAAGTGTCGGTTGTCAAAAAAATCTTCTGAGACTGAGTCGATACTCTTAGAATTTATTGTGACATGACAGAGACTTCAATTTCTGAAATTGGACTTGAATTTGCGGTTAATTTCCACTTGGCGCATTTTTAGCGTGACCTAGACTATCGGGTAACTTTCAGAAAATTTTAGTGCAAATGACCCGTGGTCGATTTTCTTTGAGCCACTATGAACCCACTCGACTCAATGTCGACTCTCGATTGTTGTGAAAATCTCGATGATCCAAATATGAACACAGGGTACCAAAACAATAAGAAAATCAGTCTAGGGCCGGTGGACGAGAATTTTCCAATTTAGTGGTGTCACCCACAATTAGCCACACATCTCTGTCGAACCAGTCTATCTCTGATTTCAAATTGATTGATTTTTAACTGTGTCGCAATAGCCTCTAAAGATAGACACGGTCGAGAAGCCGATTCATGGTCGAATTCTCAAGTCTATTGCCTTAAAATTTCTTAATGGTCTACCTAGATAATCTAGTTATCTCGAGAATGATCAATTTTGAGAATAGCTCTATAGGCGTGTCAATGAAATGTTCGATTTATTCAGTAGAAAACGGAGTTGAAATTCTGGGATGTCACACCGGGCGAGGGTGTAGCTAACCCTCCTGATGGGGCTGTGGAGGACCCGAAACCCTCAGAGCTTGCAAAGGTGGAGTCCGAAGGATCGGTGAATGTGTTCGACTAGTGTGTCATAAGACAGCTTCTTTTTTAGGGCCAATATTTTGTAGACTTTTGTATATAAATCCAGTGTGTTTATAAAGGTGTTTTATGAAATTTGTTTCCTGCTTTTCTATCCCTTGTTTGTGTTGTCTGGAGATTTGTTATTCGCTTCCGCATGTGCAATAAAATGAATGGATCAGCGACGCGTCCTAGGACATCGCAATTTCATCGACCATTGAGGGATGTGCGCACGCTCGAGGTTCGAGGCATGACATAGTAGGCATTGGCTTGGCCTTAACGAGTTCACATTTGTCCAAAAGGTCATCAACATATTTTGCTTGAAATAAAAACATATCATAGTGATGATGCTCAATGATAAGGAACTAAAGCAGTCCAAAAAATTTCATAGTAAATTCCTATAGGAGTTGAGTAATCAAAGATGGTAATAACTGAGGAATATAACTAATGACTAGAATGTCATCGTAGAAGATACAAGCTGCTTTGCAAAGAAGAATAGACAAATAACGAAGGACAAACTTATTTGCAGAAGATACAGGTTTATTAAACATATTACACAACGTCATAACATGCGTAACATGTTTCTTAACTCCAAAATAATTCCTCAACAATCCTTAAAGAACTAATGTAAATGATGACACATTTGACTGTCAAAGAAAATCCTATTGTAAAAAAGGAATCACATATTCAAAAATGAGTTGTTACTAACTCTAGGATTGAGTCAATATTCAGTGGACAGATGAAGGATCATGTGTTTGGGAATTCTTTAACAACCTTGAAACCTCCTTGATGACCTCTTTTACAAGTACTCCTTCATGCCTATCAATTGCCAAATAAAATTTGAAGTGAGTTCTAAGTAGTGTAAGAAGTTTCAGTATTAGGATCAAATTAGGATTTTGATGGGATGAGGAAAGTACCCATTGGCGATTCTCTCCGATACCCATCCTTTGAAGGATCCAATCTCCTTGAGAGCTAGCTTCCACCGCTCGTAAGTACATTCATCGACCATCTTCTCATGTTTAAGCATCTTTTCTCCAAAAACACCTGATAGGTCTCGCACATGTGAGGTCCTCACTTTATAGAAGATGGGTAATATCTTCTGTCCCTTTGTTCTCTTGCATTCAACCATTTGAGCAAGCTCATCAAGGCACCAACGAGAGGAGGCATAATCTTCGGAGAGAATAGGAATGGATATCTTGCAATGATCAATGGCATTGCAAATCTCATGATCAACATCTTTACCTATGAGAGATGGATCATCATCATTAAACACACCAATTTCTACAGCCACAAGGCTGATGTAGAGCGTTGCAAGTCTCATGATCAACATCTTTACCTATGAGAGATGGATCATCATCATTAAACACACCAATTCCTGCAGCCACAAGGCTGATGTAGAGGTAAGCAGCTAGGCTGTGTCGAGTATCAGGGCCACGAAATGCTAAGAACACTTGGCAATGCACTGCTGTCCAGTAAGACAAACCAAAGTGATGATGATAAAATATAGCCAAGACGAATCATACAAAATTTTAAAAAGACTCAGATAACTTTTGAAAGCCACGAATCGGTTTAGGTCATACAGGGCACCAACCATACGTGCCCTCCCAATGTGGGAATTGAAGAATGGCCAAAGCTCACACATGATGAGCACAAAGAATACTCCCGAAAGGTAGGTACTTAGCTCAAATGGAATTGGGACATACCTGACCTTATGAACATAGGCAGCCGTTCGATCCACATAGTCTTCAATTCACTTGAAACCTTTGCGACCACCATCTTCACCAGCTCTGCTTCATGTCTGTGCACATATATGTGTATAACCATAGTTAGGCATCTAGTTTGATTACTTCCTTCCCCTAACTCGTTGATTTCGGATCGGTCATTCCATACAATTGCACAGGCTTTCAGGATTCATATATTCATATATGCATACCCATTGGCAATAGTCTGTGATATCCATCCTTTAATCCTCGCCACAGAAGTCAATGCATCCCACCATCTTTCCATTTCTTCTGTGCTGATCTGCATCTCAGGTTTACGTAGATCCTTTTCAAAGTTCGTGCGTTGGCGTTGCACATCACCAACATCCACCTTATAGAATACAGGGAAGACTGATTTGCCATGCTTTCTGTGGCAATCCATTATTTCGGTGAGCTCACGGAGGCACCATTTACTCTGCACAAACTGTTCAGAGATGATTGGGATCGCAATCCTACAACTCTTGATGGCCCCTAGAAGCTCCGGGCCTATCTGCTCGCCGACCGGGATCGAGTCCTCATCCCTGAACACGTGGAATCCAGCAGCTATTAGGCTTTTGTAGAGGAAATCGGTGAAACCAATGCGAGTGTCTGGGCCTCTAAAGCTCAAGAACACGTCATAGTTCTGGAGGGCCGCACTTCTTTTCTGCTGCAGCAATCTGTATATGTACACAGACAGAGGAGCTAGAGGTAGAACAACTGCTAGGGCATTCATTTTCTTCATTGTTCGTAACTGTTCTTTTCTCTTTTGAGATCTAAGTCCGTGTTCTTTCAGTCCTTGTTGTCTGTCAGTCTTTTCATTACACAAACATTGTTTTTTCTTTTGGCCGTCAACTAACATCCATTTATTTTTTTATTTATATACAACAAAAATTTCCATACATGACGGCTGGCGACAGTATACTTTAAAAGAGGGAAATTATCAATGTTCAAAGCTGTATTTCATCACTTTACTTTTGCCAACTTATGAGTAATATATTTGAACATTGATACACTTGTGTTTTAAAAGAGGGAAGAATTAGCGGGCACCAAGTGCAGCACCGAGTTTGTTAATAAATCGCGCCTCGCGTATTTTCACGAGCAAGCAATTGTGTCGTGGCCCATTATAGGCAAGAGTGGTCCATAAACCATGTAAATATATATAATCAATATTCCCACATAGGCATATGAGAAAATATAAAGATTAGTACATAAATTTGATTTCAAGAGTGGTAAAATAATCAATGATTGAGTATTTTGAATATGACTCAGTTTCTTTTTCTTTCTTATCGGCTCTTTGTAAAAAAATAAAAATAAAAATAGTCCGTGTAATCCTATGCGATGCATACTAAAAGTCAGCCACGTTACTTTATGAGAGTCGGTTTGTGATGTAATTATTTTATTCCCCAACCACAAGGCAATGAATAGAAGTAATAGAAAGAAATAATCAGAAGACAACTAGTGGTCGGTAGATAGCTACCGTGAGTGTATTCTAAGAAGGGGAATCTTTCACCTGTTCTCCACTTGTACTTGTTTGTACTCTTCCCACCCGACTTTCGTGTAGAAATTTTCATTGTAGATTCTTCAACCCGAGTATTATTATCTTACTTTTGCCAGCTAATCGTTATTAACTTATCTGGCATCGTCATTATATGAACCATTGACACACTTAGGGTTGCACGGGTGCGACCCACCCGAATTGTACACGGATCGTCAACAAGAACCCAATGAATCTCATGAGCGACAAAAAAATGATGCTTAAAGTTCACCAAGAATTCCACAATAATTACAGATCGCCCATGTGCGCGCGTGTTGTGCCGCCGTAAAAGAGGTTTGATTATATGATTTGAGAAATTGCTTTCTTCACAGATTCTTTGTGCTTATGAAGTTCATGAAGTTTTTCCCTTGCGAAGATTGTCAATCATCTGTACATAAATCTGACCAAGCTTTGATGATTTGTATGTAAATCAGACAGAGCTACACCATTTGGAAAATTGACTTGAACGCAGCGGAGATTCGAGGGTTGGTCTTTAATATGAATATGGAAGATTTTCTATTTTCGAAGAGGCGAATCGATGGCACATGCAACTTGAATCCAACAGAATCTTGATGTTAGTAAGGGTGAATATTTAAATAGGTGACAAGTGATATTAGAGACTTATTATTAAGTTGAATCTAACAGAGCTTCGATACCTCATATGTTGAAATCGCAAAATCCCTTTGTGCATATCAAACCAAAGTTCAATAATTGGGAGATGAAAAACTAGACAGGTAAAGCTGTGGATGTCATGTCCGATTGCAATCCGATAGATTTTCAGTGGTTAGCTTTCGATGTCTAAAAGGGTGAAAGAGGAGGATTTATGTGACTTGGATGCAGCAAAGGTTCTGAATTTCTACTGGTCAAGATCACCAGGTTTGTTGATTCAAATCTAACAGGATTCTAAATTCATAGATTGATATAATGTAAGTACCTCGTGGTCTGTTTATTCTAAATTAAAAAGGTACCTTCCATTTCCGTCCATAATTCTAAAGACGAGCAAAAAAACATTCATAATATTTATAAAAAGGATGGTACCTGCTCAAATTTGCGTATTTCAAAAGATTTTCAGTTATCTAATGGTAAATAAGATTGAAATTTCAAATTCTACAAAAACTTTAAATCACTTTTACTAGATCTTTCCTTGTGCATGAAATACTAAAGAAGAATCATTGCTGTTAAATATTGCTAATAAAATGTTATAGCTGTTAAAAATTTATTGGCATGAAATTTTGTGTTCTCTTTCAAATTATCTCTCCCTCTCCTTCCCTCCGTTGACTCTATCTTCTTCATCGTCTTCAAATCATTTTTCAATCTCCATCTCTCTCTCTCTCTCATTTTCGACCACTTACCGCAAAGTGAGAGTACCTATTGTTAATTTCTAGAGTCAAAGAGAAAGTAACGACAAATTATTTATTGTAGCTCAGCCTCAATTAGGATTGTATGATTGTAAGAGTGATTAATTACAACCATGGTACATCTAGAGAAAGACCCTATAATACATTAATACATCAATTCAAATTAGGGGTAGTAAATGAGACATTGGACCTTAATAATGCGTAACACAGACTAGATAGTTCCTTGGTGAAGATGTCTGTTAGCTATTCTGTTATAGGTACACAACGAACACCTAGATCATCAAAAGTAACCGGCTCTCCAACAAAGTGAAAAATCCAACTCCGTGTGTTTGATACGAGCACGAAGCACAGGGTTGAGAGCAAGATAATTGGTAGAGATGTTGTCACAATAAATGGTGAGAGAATAAAAAAGGGAAACCCCTGGCTTAACAAGTAAATGACAAATCCAAAAATTCTTAGCAACATAAGGAACGATAGCATGATACTCAGCCTCTATACAATAATGGGCTACAAGAGATTGCTTCTTGACACTCCATGAAACAAGATCAACGCCTAAAGAAACACAAATATTTTAGGTGGACCGTCAAGTATTGGAGCATCCAACTCAATTTACACTTGCATAAGCAGTCAATGAAGTAGGACATTACCGCTTAATGAGCAGTCTATCAGTGGATGCAACAGCTAAATACTGGTATAAATGTTTGACGGCCTAGAGATTGATGTAATATGGGTTAATTTAGGAATTGACTAACCAAGTTCACAATAAAAACAATATCAGGTCTGGTCATGGACATAAACAGTAGTGCACCAACTATCTATTAATACAACGTCAGGAAAAGTGAGAAGTTCACCATCATTAGCAAACAATAGATTCTTCGAGGCCAAGGTTGTAGGCACAGGCTTGGCCTTAATGAGTTCAAACTTGTGCAAAAAGCCATTAAAATACTTGACTTGAAATAAAAACATATAACCAAAGCGCTGATGATACTCGATGACAAGGAAATAGTGAAGTGGTCAAAAATCTTTCATACCAAATTCCTGTGAGAGTCGAGTAATAAAAGATGGTAATAAATGAGGAGTATAATCGATGATTGGGATATCATCAACATAAAGTTGAAGATACAAGCAACCTTCAGAAGAAGCATAGACTAATAACAAAATATAAACTTATTAAATAGATTACACAATGTTATAACATGTGAAACATGTTCCTTAGCTCCAAAACAATTCCTTACCGATCAGAAAATTAATGCAAATGATGACACAGTAGACCATCGAGGCAAATCCTCTTGTAAAACAAGAATCACAAATTCTAAAAATGAGTTGTTACTAACACTAGTGTTAAGTCAATTTGGCATATAGGGATGGGGGTTCATGTGCTTGGGGATTCTTTAGCAACCTTGAAACCTCCTTGACTACCTCTTTTACAAGTACTCCTTCATGTCTGCCAATTGCCAAATAAAATTTGAAGTAAGCTACAGCACAAGGTTTCAGTAATAGGATCAAATTAAGGTTTTGATGGGATGAGGAAAGTAAGTACCCATTGGCGATTCTCTCCGATACCCATCCTTTGAAGGATCCAACCTCCTTGAGAGCTAGCTTCCACCACTCGTAAGTACATTCATCGACCATCTTCTCATGTTTAAGCATCTTTTCTCCAAAAACACCTAATAGGTCTCGCACATGCGAGGTCCTCACTTTATAGAAGATGGGTAATATCTTTTGTCTCTTTGTTCTCTTGCATTCAACCATTTGAGCAAGCTCATCAAGGCACCAATGAGAGGAGGGATAATCTTCAGAGAGAATTGGAATTGATATCTTACAGTGGTCGATGGCATTGCAAATCTCATGATCAACATCTTTGCCTATGAGAGATGGATCAGCATCGTTAAACACTCTGATTCCTGCAGCTACAAGGCTGATGTAGAGGTAAGCTGCAAGGCTGTGTCGAGTATCAGGGCCACGAAAAGCTAAGAACACTTGGTATTGGCTTTCTCTTCTTTTCTTCTCCGAAAAGTGAAGATGCACTGCTATCCAGCAAGACAAACCAAATTGATCATGATAAAATATTGGCAAGACGAATCATCCAAAATTCCCAAAAAGACCGACGTAACCTTTGAAAGCCACAAATCGGTCTAGGTCATAACCGCACTAACCTCACATGCCTTCTCCACATGGGAATTGAAGAATGGCCAAAGCTCTCGCATGATGAGCACAAAGAATACTTGGAAAAGGAAGGTGCTTGGCTCAAATGGAAATATGACATACCTGATTTTACGAACATAGGGAGTCGTTCAATCCACATCGTCTTCAAGTCACTCGAGACCTTTGCGACCACCATTTTCACCAGTTCTGCTTCATGCCTGCGCACATATATGTGTAAAACCGAGTTAGGCGTCCAGTTTGATTCCTTCCTTCACCTAAATCTGCAATTTCATATTGGTCATTTGCATACAAGTGCACAGGCTGTCAGGATTCGTATATACATGTATACATACCCATTAGCAATGGTCTGTGATATCCATCCTTTAATCATCGCCACAGAAGTCAACGCATTCCACCATTTTTCCATTTCTTGAGGGCTGATCTGAATCTCAGGTTTACGTAGAGCCTTTTCAAAGTTAACGCGTTGGCGACGGACATCACCAACATCCACCTTATAGAATACAGGGAAGACTGATTTGCCATGCTTTTCGTGGCAATCCATAATCTCGGTGAGCTCACGGAGGCACCGTTTACTCTGCGCATACTGTTCGGAGATGATTGGGATTGCAATCTTACAACTCTTGATGGCCCGGAGCTTCTCCGGGCCTATCTGCTCACCGACCGGGATCGAATCATCATCCCTGAACACGTGGAACCCAGCAGCTACTAGGCTGTTGTAGAGAAAATCGGTGAAACAGGTGCGAGTGTCTGGGCCTTTGAAGCTCAAGAACACGTTGTAGTTCTGAGGGACTGCACTTCTTTTCTCCTGCAGCAATATGTAAGTGTAAACAGACAGTGGGACTAGTGGTAGAACAATTGCTAGGGCGGTCATTTTCTTCATTGTTCGTAACTTCCCTTTTCTCTTTTCGGATCTTAGTCCGTGTTCCTTCAATGCTTCCTCTCATTCAAAACTTGATTCTTTCAAGATTCTGAGTCATCGCCTATATTATTCTCTCTCCAGGGATCTTTAAGCGCACTTTTCTTCTCTTATTCGTACTTGAAGTTTCAAGACTCAAGACATTGTTTTTGTTTAATCCTTGTTGATGATTTTTTAAGTCGTCTTCTTGTCTTCTCAAGGGGTGAATAGTATATTATTCTTCCCTTAAATTTGTGGCTTCTCATAATTTGGCTCATGGTTTCAATTTTCCATGATCACTCAGTTAAAACGAAAATAACGCCGACAAGAGCAACTCTTGAGAGCAGTTACAAGACCCACAATCTTAGATGCAATTACTCTTCACATCTACAATCTAAACTGCACCCGAAATCCTCAGATGCAATTACTCTTCACATCTAGAATCTCGGTTCAGGTACCTTCTCTATTTACCTTTCGACTACTTAATCATCTTGGATCTGAGACAATTTTTCCTGCTTGTAGGGGCTGATCAGCGAAAGGATACTTAAATCTGAAATATCCGACGGCATAGCTAAGACATTTACAAAGCTGCAAAAACACAATTGAGTGTTCTTCTTCGGCTAAGACATCTAAAAAGCTGCAAAACGCAATTTAAGTGTTCTTCTTCCGCTAATTGGGCAGTAGCCGAAACAAATGCATATGTTGGGAGTGTGCACACTGCGGAATTCCAGTACCTACACCAAGGGAGATTACCAATAGGGAGCCTAATTTTGAATTCGTCAACATATCTAATTAGACCCATATTCACTAAAAAACTTAAATTAATAAGTTATGAGACAATTATGATATATTAACTTCCCCATACCACATCAATTTTCCGATTTGAGACTTCTTAACATAACTCACACATACATTTCAACAATCTTTCCCTCACATGCGAACTCAATCATAGGTTTGTCTTCCTTAATTTAGGTATCCTCCTGCACTAACATATCTCAACTTGAATCTCCATAAATAAATAAATAAAGCACACAATAAAGAAAAGCGATGGAAAGGAGTAAACACACAATCAAAAATGAAATCAAAAGCTACTAAGTAATACACTTTCAAGGAAATAACGGAAAGTAACCAGATGCTACGTCGGACAGATAATAGACAAAGCGATGTTTTGATCCTCGAGATTGACATGTCAGGCAAAGAATATATATAGTTTTGTTGATAAGCCACAAGGCATTCTGAACTTGATTTTAAAGACTACCCTATCTTAAAATGGGCAAAGCGGGTGCTTGGAACCTTCAGAGAATCGAGAAATATCGTTCCGGGGCATTGCTATTAAATTCCAATCTGACTTTAGAATGGCTAGCATTCCTTGGTTCAACTTAAACTTTCCCTATGAACTGGTGTTTCCCATGTCATCTATTCAATTATTTGAGGTGATTCCTAACTTAAGCTAAGTTGATTGCTTTTTTTTCTTTTTCTTTTTTATCTTGAGAGTGATGTTTAATCTATGAATTGAAGCTATGTCTAAATGTTATTAAACTATCGAAATCCCTAAAATTATTTCAATTAAAGACTAGGTCCACAACTAAGCTTAATATAGAATTCGAATTCTAAAACTAACTTTAATCATACCGAAAGCAGAAGGAAATCTCTAAGCTCCTCCTCCATGGCACGGCTTCCTCCATCGTCATAAGGCATCCATCCATTAATGCACCTCACTCAATGTTCACACACAAAATTAAAAGAGTTCATTTAAGTCGTAGGATTCACACAAGCAAGAATGGATTTTCAAAGAGATATTTGATCTTTCTTACATGGAAGTTTCCCCAATCCACCGCCTATTTGTCGATTCCTAGAGAGATTAGGTGGATTAAATAAAGACCGGCGTCCACTATGCAAAATCCATAAAGGTCTTTGTTAATATTTTCCAATTAAGTGCTCCCACTTGACCAAAAAAAAAAAAAACCACCCACCGATACACTTTCAATGAACATTCGAATGAGTAATTAAATAAGAGATTATGCTCAGCACATTTCAATTGGTTGGCATATCAATCAATGAAAGTCGTAGTCAACTCATAAAAATCAACTTTTCCGTTTTTAGTCTTTAATCAACTGGAGTTGCCCACGGCAGACCGGACCTGGCCCAAAACTAGAATACATTTCCTCCTTTTATGTTTCAAGCCTTGGTAGCTGCTGATGCCATCGCTTATGGTGGTCATGTAATGCCTCTTTGTAATATCTCGTCTACTTAAATAAAACTTACTGTTGCTGACAAAAAAAAAAAGTCTAGAGCCTTAGATTGACCAAATGACCTCTAATGAAGTGATTCATTCATGCTTGGAAAGCTTAGGAATTCCACCTCAAGTTCTCGACTAACAACTTTCCCTGATTTTGCCTTGAAAAGCACAGAATTTGCAATGTAGCCCCTAATGTCTGTTTTTTTCTCCTAAACAAGCCATTTTTTTAAAAAGAAAATTAAGAAAAAAATATCAAATCATTTTGGAATATCTAGAAATATCCCGGTATAAAAGTTCAAGGAGTGTTCTACCACTTCACAGCTTATCACATTTTCTGATTTGACTCGTGACTATGTGAAATTACGCGTTTTCCACAAACTGTCAAACTAAGTCCTACTTTTATTCTGATTTTGACTTTGGTTTCACATATGAAATTAACAAGCAATCCAATGAAATTTTCCCAATTTAAAGATCCAAATGTTCTTTACGAGTTCTTAGTTTATGAATTTTCAAAATTTAATCATCTGCAATTTGTTCATCTACAGTAATCGTCCTAGTGTCACAATAATAACTCTGTAGCTACACCTTGTCGAACTCAGTACTTCGAAAAATATATTGACCTAGCCGGTAAACTCCCATACGAATGAAAATGTAAATAACTGGAAAGTATGGATGTCCCCCACAGCTTTACTGTCCATAAGTCTTACAGATTTTGATGTTAAGACTTGTTAATCTTTGAATTACTAAGACTCGTTCCTTCATTATTTTTAGATTCAACTCCAGTTTTCGTCCAATTTTGTGCTCAATTTTCTAATAGACTTTGACCTAGTAAATTATCTCATATTATATAGCTCATAAGCTATCAAATTGAAGCTTAGATGTCAACAACATTTCATTAGTTGATCATTTCTCATAATTTCGAAGTTATCTAAGACAAATCTTGTGAAAACAGAGAGGTCCTCACAGGTTTCCGAATTTCCAGAAATCTCTAACATGTATCTAAACTCAGCCACTCGTGTTCTAATCATCAAATCATACTCAAAGAAGCTTAGAACACTCACAAACAACATCATCAAATATCATGAACAATCGTCACAGCACATGAACGAATTTGAACTTCCTGGGTCGAAATTGAATTCAAATTCACTCTGATAATCCAATTGGAGCATACAAGAAGTTTAATCATCAAATTCAGAGCCAAATCAACTTGAGATATGCAAAGCAAAGTCACCGCTAGCAAGCATCGATATCCCTAAGGTGTGCTAAGCATGCTTTCAAATCCAATTTTCTACTTTGAGCTAATACTAGTCAAGGATTCCTCAGGAACTCATCATCATATCCTCTCCTAAACAATCAACCATAGATTGAAGATATACTTCATAAATTTGCAACTATTATTGATGTAGGACTCATAGAATGATATTATGAGTTTCAACCTTCAAAATTCGAGAGCCTACCTTGAATTAAATCAACAATCAAAACCAGAGGACTAGAGGAATTCCGTTGAGAAAGGACTTCCAGCGAGAATCAGAAGTATTCCAACAAGGTGGAGGCTCGATCGGCATAGAGGAATGCTAGGGATGTTGAGGAAACACCGGTGTGGCTTCGGCGTGACCAAAGCTAGTTCAAATCATTGGCGAAGCTTGAGAGAATTTCACCAAAGGCCAGTATCATGACCTTCTTAAAGGTAAACCACTAAAAGGAAAGCTAATGAATTACTAAGCCAAAGGCTTAGCACAGACTCTCCCTAGCTCATACAAATCGCAACATTGGGGTTTTAATTTAATTTAGTTAGTAGTCACTATTAAATATTACAAATCAATTAGAAATCTAAGTAAAATGTGAGAGAACATTTTATTTCCAATGAACTTGAGATTCATGATACAAGTACTTGATTATGCTAGATAAATCTAACTCTTTTTTGGTACATTTTCTCTTTATTTTAAAAATAATTTGCATGCAATATTGGCCAATTTTAACCTTAAGCCACTAACATATGATATGTGATCATGCGGGTGCACAATAAAAAATTTAACACTCAATAAATCAATGCAGTAAATAACTTGCCAAAAGGGAAAAGAAAAAATCTCATGCATTAAGCAAAGCATCGCTTCATTATGATGTTGCCCCGATACCCCCAATGCTCTGCAAGATTGTTTGTAGAAAATGTATGCATGACCCAAACATGATTTCTAAGTTTTGTTTATGTGATTATCATGTAAATAATGAGATGCAATTTTAATCTAAGTTATGTCTATGTGATCCTAATTTAACTAATGACACGTCACATGAATCTAAATGCAATCTATATGTAACCTAATTCTAATGATAGGCAAAAAATTGAGAATTAATCTAATGTGATTATGGAATGACATGAATATTTAATGACAGGGCAATGTGACGATGGGATGATGATGACATGGCAATGGATGACACGGCAATGAGATGACGTACCAATGAAACAACTAACTTTATATGATATGTGCATGTTATTTTTTTTTCTTTGAAAGTAAAATAGGAAATTGCCTAAAATATATTATTACCTAATTTAAACTAAGAAATAATCTTTATTAAATCATATTTTAAATTAATTAATTTCCTAATTACTACATGGCTCCAAGATATGCTATCTATCTTACATGCAATTTAAATTTATTTTATTTTTTTGGTATTTTTCATAATATGAAAATGGGTAATTGTTTGAAAGTCCTAAAATTTGTTGTAATTTAGTCCTAAAAATTTCAAAAAGTGCATTTAAGTCTTAAAACTTGTCATAAAAAAGCAATTGAGCCCAAAAATTTTCGAAAAACACAATCAAGTTCTAAAACTTGTAAAATTGATTCAATCAAGTTCTTATGTTAATTGCACTTATTAAAATTTTAGGACTCGATTGCACATTTTGAAAATTTTAGGACATGATTGCACTTTTTAAAAGTTACAATTCTTAATTGCATTTTCATGACAAGTTTTAGGACTTCTAGTTACTTATCCATATGGAAATTTACTGAGTTAGCAACCTTTAATAATCAAACCAACATAATCAAGTTTTTTCCACAATTCCAAAATAGGACACAAAGGTAATTGGGAATTTGATCTTAAGTCTTAAAAATCGAATTCTCAATTATATACATGATATAATAAGTACATGCCTAAATAAAAATCTTAAACAAATCAAAGTCAGGATCATATCATTCAAATTAAGTGACTTGACATATTTGAATTAGGCATGGTTTGGGAAGTTACCTAAATTAGACTTGATCTAACGATGACCAGACGCAAGGAAATCACAGCGACCGGCGAAAGTTACTGTGAAGCGAGAATTTATGGCCGGTGAGGCTTAGCAAACTCTGAGCAAGGCAAGTAACGGTGAAAACTCAACGCGGCCAGGAAGAGAAAACTGAAGGAGACTCGGCAAAGGACTTGCTGGCCTCGTGGAAGTGCCAGAGAAACCTACAAAGGAAAAATGAAACACCAAGCTTCGTCGGTATGGCTACAGGTGGACAGGAAGTATGCCGATGCCCGCACAATCGACGATATGAAACCAAGAGCAGCGAAGTTCAAACTAAAAAAAAAGAACTTCTCAACGAACCCTCTGATTTGCAGAGTTCCTTCCCTCTCGTTTATGAAGAGAATTTTCTATCCTTGGATAGCCATGTCTACCCGAACCCTAACCCCAATTTACAACACTACCATCCTTCTGTCCTTCTAATTTCTGATCCTGTCTCTTTCTCTTGTTTTTTTTTCACCGAATACCCACTCTTGCGCTATTGACCTCAGCCTTGTAACCAACGGTGGGCCAAGCTTTCCTGTTGCAACTCCTGTGCTTCTGCACATCTTCGGTTCGCTTTGCCATCTCTGGATTTTCTGCTGGGCCCAACCCTTGGATGAAGTGCGACTGGTTTCTCTTCGGAATTCTCTCCAGCTGGGTTTGTTACTCGACTGCCACAACCCCTCTATTTCTCTTTTAAGTTGCTAAATGGATTCTCTGCATCTACCCCTACATGTGCTGTATTGCATCTTTTTTAACTCTGGATGTCTTCTATCGGGGACAAATTCTTGCTGGTTAGTAAGCTTCGAGATAGCTCGCCCATAGGTTTAGCTCTTAATCCCTCTCTGTGAGATGGCTTCGAACGACTCCTTGCGCCTGGCTGCCCTGTGCTCCAGATTGGGTAGGCTTTCTACTGAAAAAAATATTGAAGTCTAGAAGGAGGAACCACCACCTGCAAAATTGGCATAATGCAAGTTAACTTTGATAGGAAGGCTTCTATCCAATCCATCCATAAATTTCCTAGCTTTCTAGAGTACATTGAAAAAAGCTTGGAAGACTGACCAAGTCGCCTTTGTACAATGTGAAGATGGCCTATATTTAGTGCAATTCCATTCGACTACTGATAAACAACGGGTACTAGAAGGAGATCCTTGGCTTTTTTCGGGCCATCTCTTCATCCTCAAGCCATGGCAGCCTAATACCCCCTTGCATTGCCATGATTTCTCGATGAGTGCTTTTTGGATACACATTTTAGGCCTGCCATTGGAATGGATAACTGAGCAAATGATCACAAAGGTTGTGAAAGATTTAGGAAGGGTGATAGAGGTCCAAGTTGACAATAAAGAGGGCATTTCTTCTCGGACTGCAAGAGCAAAGGTAGAGTTACATCTTTAGGATCCGCTAAGGGCAGGTAAGTTGATCCGCCTAGAAGGGAAGCTATTCTAGCTTGACTTTCGCTACGAGCATCTATCGCACTTCTGCTACTCTTGCAGCAAGTTAGGCCATTATGCAATGAATTGCAAGACGATTCCCTATGATGAAGCTAACTTTGAAAGACGGGATAGTATGGTGTACGGTCAGTGGCTAAAGGCTGAAGTTAAGGAACCTAGTCCTTTTTGGCAGACTTTTTATACATCTAACCCCTCAGCAACTCAACCCAAAGAAAATATACCTGAGACACCTCCTTCGCAGCTTCAGAATCTGCCTCCTTTGCCAGCTCCGCCCTCTATTCCAGCAGAAACAGAGGCTACACAGCTTTTGCCAATGAACTCGCAACCTACAAACTCTAACCAGCAGCATCTTCAAAGGAGTTGTGTCCATACGGCACTTATTCCTACATCAATCAAACTGAAAACTATTCAGTCCCCTCTTATGGAGTTTCAACAGTACAGGAAAAAGAAGAGTGCACGCCTGACACCTAAAGTGGGTATTGCTAAAAAATAGCGACGATCCACACCAACTGACTCAAAAGGTATAGTCTTGCACGACCTTGATGAAGCATGTTTACTGGACACACCTATTCTTGACGGGGAAGAAGCTTGACATTGGGCTCCGGTGGCTGGCCCTCAACAGCCACCATCTCACAAATGAAAATTATATGTTGGAACTATCAGGGACTGGGCAATCCCCTGACAGTTCACGCGCTTAAGGCCATGACGGCCAAGGAAAAGCCCAATCTAGTATTTTTAATGGAGACGAAGAATAGTGCAGTTAAGCTGACTAATATTCGGCGACGTTTACACTTTACTAACACTTATGTTATCAACCCTGTTGGTCTGGCGAGAGGTCTGGCGGTCCTTTGGAATGATCAGGTATCCATAGAAGTATTATGTTCAACAAAAGATTATATTGATATGACTTATAGGGAAGTGCAGGATGGCCGTATGATGGAATGAGCTGCGCAAGATTAGTTTGGTTAATGTACTACCCTGGATTTGTGCTGGTGATTTTAACGAAATCCTTTATCCGTGGGAAAAGGTGGGGAAAAGGCCGTCTCATCAGCTCCCTATGTTCTCCTTTCGGCAGGTTCTCAATGATTGCACTTTAATGGAATTGGAAAGTAAAGGGTGTCGGTTCATGTGGATGAATAATAGAGAGGGTGATGAACTGGTAAAAGAAAGGCTAGATAGGGCAATGTGCACACTTGATTGGCGTTTAGTATACCCTAATGCCGAGATCTTTGCCTTGCCAGCGGTGGTTCCGACCATAGCCCATTGATTATCAATACTTCACCTTCATCTAGAAGAAAAGGGATGAATTTTTTCTTTGAATCTTATTGGAATGACCATGACGAATGCCGACATATTATCTCAGATGCTTGGAATTCAGTCCAAGTGCAGGGTGGTGATTTAGTCCCAAAATTGAAACGAGTCTCTGTAGCATTAACCAAATGGAGTAGGGCCAAATTTCCTAGGGCTGATCTTAAAGTTACAGCTCTATAGCAACAACTTCAACTTATCATAAACCAGCAGCAATGTACCTTTAATAGTTTTGAAGTTACCAAGATCAAAGAAGAACTATGGCGAACCTGGCAACAAGAAGAGCAATATTGGGCTATGCATTCGCGAATTCAATGGCTGCAATGGGGAGATAAGAACACGAAGTTCTTTCATGCTGCCACTTTTCAACGACGACAAAAAAACCGAATTATTATGTTGCAGGATGATAATCTGAGATGGATTTGGGAACCACAAGTTTTGAAAGCTATGACATCCACCTATTTTGCTGAGTTATACACCATGGTGGGTTGTCGAGATTACGGACCTGTTTTAGCTCAATGTCCACAGGTGGTAACTACGGAAATGAATGCAAAGTTGCTAGAATCAATTTCTTTGGAGGAGGTTCGACAAGCTACCTTTTAGTTGGGCACCAATAAGGCTCCTGGCCCTGATGGCTTTAATGGTTTGTTTTATCAGACTCATTAGGAGGTCATAAAGTCAGATCTTCATCTTTTATTACAGAATTTTTTCGGGTCAGGCCGGATGCATACAAATCTGAACCAGACAGTTATCGCTTTGATCCCTAAGACGCCTCACCCAGAAAGACTAGATCAATATAGGCCAATTAGCCTATGCAACTTCGCTTATAAGATCATTTTCAAGGTACTTGCTAATCGCCTTAAACCTTGGCTACCTAATCTAATTTCCATGGAACAATCGGCTTTTGTGAATGGACAACAGATTCAAGACAATATTCTCGTCGTTCAGGAAGTTATTCATTAGTTCAAGACCCGAAAGCGAACGAGTAAATTTCATGCGATCCTCAAGACTGATATGAAAAGGGCCTATGATAGAGTAGAATGGGATTTCCTGAATGCCTATCTTCTCAGGTTGGGTTTCCATCCAAAGTGGGTGCACTTGATCCTCCGATGCATCACTACCACATCTTATAGTGTCCGATTTAATGGCGAACTACTTCCTTTTTTCCATCCAACTCGTGGCCTCAGACAAGGTGACCCTCTTTTGCCCTACATCTTTATATTATTGGCAAATGTTTTATCTACTATGGTTTCTCAAGCAACTGATATGGGTCAACTAAAAGAACTTAAATTAAATCGATGGTGCCCTACGCTGTCCCATTTATTTTTTGCAGACGATGCCATCTTTTTCCTTGCTGCAAATATTAGGGAATGCCAGAACTTGGCCAATATCTTAAATCAGTATTGTATGGCCACGGGACAAGCTTTGGACCGCAACAAATCAGGTATTATTTGCAACAAGAATTGTCCTTTCAGATTACAAGAAAATCTGGCGTCTGAATTTAAAGTTCCGGTGCTACAAAACTATGGGAAATACTTGGGAATACCATTTGACTAGGGCTGATCTAAAAAGGAAATGTTCTCTTGGCTCTTAGGGAGAGTACAAGCAAAGCTGGAAGGATGGAAAGAAAAGTTTATTTCGAAAGAGGGCAAGGAAATTCTCATTAAATGTGTCATCCAGGCACTTCCTCACTATGCTATGTCAATTTTCAAACTTCCATTGTCTCTTTGTAAAACTATAGAGAAGAGCATTGCTCGTTTCTGGTGGAAAAATGATCAAAATAAAGCAAGGATACATTGGAAGAGATGAGAAATTTTAAAGAGGACTAAGCACAAGGGCGGTCTAGGATTTCGTGATTTGATAGAATTTAACAAAGCCATGCTTGGTTAGCAAGCATGGAGATTACTGCAGCAGCCACAAGCTCTATGGAGTAAAATTTTTAAGGGTCTTTACAACCACTCTACAGATTTCCACTCGGCGAATCAAGGTTCTCAACCCTCCTGGGGGTGGCAGAGTCTTTTGGTTGGTAGGGATGTTATTATTCCTCATGTTAGATGGTCAATGGGTGATGGCAGCCAAATTCGCATTAGGGAGGATTGCTGGTTACCGAGAGGAGTCATAGGTGGACCTGCGGCTAGAGAGGAACCCAAACTGGTGGCTGAATCTCATTGATCCCATGTCACGCCCCGAACCCCGAGACATGGGAACAACCCAGTATGGTCATACCAATGCGACATTCCCAGGTAGTGTCGCCGACCCAATTAATTCGTTATGCGCATGCGGAACGTGTTATTTAACCCCCTGACAAAAACTTACGAGATAGGAAAGCAGGAAATAAATACAATCACAAACAAACGTACTTTCATAAATAAATAACCTCTCAAGGTTTACATATATACCAAAAAGGGCCAACATACAAAAAGGGATCAGTTCACCAAAAAAGAATAAACGGTCCTAAGACTACTAGTCGGACTCACTCTTCGATCCCACTTCAGACTGGACAGTCCTCGGAGACGATGATTCCTCCATTTACGGTCCTGAAATTTTGGCCCACAACGGGGTGAGACATCGTCTCAGCAAGTTCAACCCCCTAAACCCCTATTAGAAAAAAAAATACACCCAAGGTGGCCTAGCGACCTCACACATAAGACTTACTTCATCTTAATTCATTTCCTATAGGTTAGCACAATTTATATCACATAATCTCAGGTAATAATAAGAATTTAAATAATTGGAATGGCATCACTTTCATATAAATCACAATCGCACTCAGCACACATTCCAATTATTTACTGCCACGCAAGGGCATAGCCTACTCGCAATTCAGCTATTTACTAACATTAATGCCAGGCATCGCCTCCCCCCATGGAGCGCAGCTTCGTCACTACGTCGGCGGCATTCTCGAAGGAGCATGGATCCAGTTGGCCTAGCCTCTACTGCGACCCGAGCCACGTCACTCACTGATAGCAATTCACAAGGAGAACAGGTCCAGTTGGCCTAGCCACTACTACAACCAAATCTATCAACCAGCACACAACAAATTATTATTGATTTCCGGACACTCCACATATCTTTCACATACTCCAATTACAATAGTAATCCTTAACAATCAAATTTCTGCATCAAAATCCAACACTTGGGTTTTTATGTCTAAAAGCCCTATTTAACACAATCAACACTCAATTTGCCACATCCATTCATCAAATTCAAATTCTAAATGCACAACAACGATCAGCACGAAATTCTAAGCAATTGAGGTCAAAAATAATTCTTCGAGTTTTTTTTAAATAATAATATTTTAATGATTTTCGGAATATAATATATTATTAACTTTTCTAGAATTTCAAAACAACAAAATAAATCAAAAATAAAACCCATTAAGTCACATTAAGGCTTATATTAAATAAACCTACTTAACTTTAAACTAAACACACTTAAGACTAATTAAATCTCTTAATTCAAATCACACTAAAATAAACTAAACTAACCACATAAACATAATTAACTTAGGCTAAGCATACTTAGGGCATCATTAACCCTTTAATCAAGATTTAGTGAGCTAAACTCACCGGATTAGCGAGCCGAGAGAACCAAAACGACGGGGTCGACGCGAGGATCAACTTTCCTCAAGGCGGGCCGAGCACCCGGGGACGGGAAGCTGGCCAAAACGGGCCTCGAACTTCCAAATCTAGGCTAGAAGTTCAGCCCCCGTCCATGGCCAAACGGAGGAGAACCGGTGGCGGTTCGGGCGCGGGACGGCGGAGGAGGGCGTCGGCGTGCTGGTGGGGAGCTCCGGCGGCGGTGGCGGCGTGACAAACAAGCGGCAAAGGGCGGTGCGACGGGCTGGAGGCGGATGGGGGCGGCGAGCGACGAACCCGTTGGCGGAGCAGCCCGCGGGCCTTTGCGTGGACGCATGGCGGCGGCGACGACCACGGCGACTCCGGCGACAGCAGCGAGCGGCGGACGAGCTGGGCGGACGGAGGGGTGGTCACACCTTGTTTTTTCTGCACTTTTTCCTTCTTCAAAATCCCAAGAAGCCACGAAGAAGATGAAGTTGATTGGCCCCCTTTGAGATTAAATCTCCACCCTCCAAGCGGCATAATCCTAGCCCTTCTTGCCCTATCCCATGACATCACAAGTGATGTCACAATCCACTAACTCCAACCTCCCACAACCTTAGTCCAATAGGTTCAATTTCATTTTCCGCCGGGGCACGAAATCTTGTACATTGATTTCTTCAATTCCAATCAATTCTCTTCCAATTGAGCTCAATTAAAATCCATAAAATTAATCCATGTTCCTAGGGGTGTGCAAAATACCCGGAACCGCCCGGACCGCCTAGAACTGGACAGGAACCGCTCAGAACCGGTGGTTCTTGAGGGAACCGGTCCGGTTCCCTGCCCAATTTTGGGAACCGGTGGGAACCGGTCCGGTTCCCGGTTCCATGGGCGGATCCACCCGCCCGCCCACCCGGACCGGACCGGTTCCCTTTTAATATTAAAAAAAAAA
Organism: Eucalyptus cloeziana; assembly: GCA_014182715.1. Taxonomy (NCBI): domain Eukaryota; kingdom Viridiplantae; phylum Streptophyta; class Magnoliopsida; order Myrtales; family Myrtaceae; genus Eucalyptus; species Eucalyptus cloeziana. Next base: position 1,374,105 of record CM024637.1, on the reverse strand, counting down.
AAAAATTACTAAAACAAACCTAGGTCTCACCGTCTCATCTCACTTCTCTTCATCTTCTACTCTTCAATTTCGTGGTTGCCTCTCTCTCTCTCTCGTCTCTTCCTCGGTTCCTCTCACCATTTCGATTCCTCCTTGAGCGTCAACACCCGCGAGCACCCTTCGCCCGCACACCCGTCACCACGATTGCCTTCGCTTCGCTTTCCATCCGAGCACCATCGCCGTTGCTTTCGCTCCAGCCCCCTCTCGCCAGCAATCCGATGCCGTTGCGGCCCTACAGCCGCGAAAGATCTTGTGAAGCCGAGGAAGGATGTTCTAGTTCAAGTCGCGGACAAGTGCTTCTCTCTCGGACGGCTCGACGATTGACCGCATCTCTTATGAAAGCTTGCCACATCACTCAACATTCACTATTAAGCAACAAGTTAAGTTAAGCTATTCTCGCATCTCGTAACTTTCATATCTTTTACATGTTAATTTGGTCCTCCATGTCTCAAAGACTTATTAAATTTTGCGTTATGTTCAATGTTATTTTGCGTCAAGATCGATTCCATGGATCCACCCAAGAACCGGACCGGACCGGCGGTCCGGTTCCCGGGTGGATCCATGCAACAAACGGGTGGATCCCGGTTCCAATTTTTCGGAACCGGTCCTTAGCGGGCGGTTCCCGATTCTAGGTCGAGAACCGCCCGCCCGGACCATGCACACCCCTACATGTTCCTCATAAGATATGTGACACCCCAGGACTTCCAATTTCTTAATTCAGTCACAATTTCACGGTTAATTTCACTTTGGCACGATATTAGCGCGTCTTGACCTACCAAGTAGCTTTTAGAAATTTTTATACATTCAACCTGTGGTTGATCAATCTCAAGCCACTATGTACATCTTTGACACATTGGCGACCCTCGATTGTCGTGGTAACCTCAAGGTTTCAAATACGAACATAGGGGACCCAATCGACAGAAAAGTCAGTCTAGTGCCGACCGACAAGAATAGTGTGATTTGGTGCAATCACCCACACTCGATCACATGCCTCTGTTGAGCCGACCTATCTCCGGCTTCTAATCGATTTTTTAACTGTGCCATACTAACCCTTGCAAATTAGCTCGGTCGAAAGGTCGCTTCCTGGTCAAATTCTCGAGTCTGATACATTAGAATCGCTTACCGGTTTCACCTGATAGACTGGTTTTCACATGAGTGACCAACTCGAGGAAAAGAACCATACGTGCAAAGATGAAACACCCATCTCAATTTACTGAAAATAGAATTGGAAAAATCGGGATGTCACAACTCTTCCCCTTTTATAAAAATTTCGTACTCGAAATTTAAACTATTACAATACTTTAAGCAAAAAGATGGGTGTACAATTGTTTCATCGAATCTTTGGTTTCCCAAGTTGCTCCTTCAGTGCCATGGTGTTGCCAGACCACTTTGACCAACGGGATGGTCTTGGTTCGCATAACATGCTTCTTGCGATCCACTATCTGAACCGGGCTTTCAACGTATGACACCTTGTCATCCACGTCTATTTCTTCAAAGTTTAGAACGTGTGTCGGATCAGGCTCATACTTCCTCAACATCGACACGTAAAAGACGTTATGCACTTATGCCAACCTCGGCGGTAGTGCAAGACGATACGCCAAAGTCCCTATTTTTCTAAAATCTCAAAGGGACCTACGTACCTCGGACTCAATTTCCCCTTTCTGCCAAAGCGGGAAATACCTTTCATCGGTGACACCTTCAGGAAGACATGATCACCAACTTGGAACTCCAATGGCCTTCGACGCTTATCCGCATAGCTCTTTTGACGGCTCTAAGTGGTCTTTAACCTGTTTCTGATAACTGCAACTGCCTCCACTGACTGCTGAACCAACTCTGGGCCTGTGATCTTTCTTTCCCCGACTTCATCCCAATACACTGGTGTTCTGCACGCTTTGCCATACAACGCTTCAAAAGGAGCCATCTGAATACTCTGCTGGTAACTATTGTTGTAGGCAAACTCGACCAGATGAAGATGTTCCTCACAGCTTCCTTTGAAGTCCAAAACACAAGCCCGCAACATGTCTTCGAGGGTTTAAATAGTTATCTCAGACTAGCCATCCGTCTGAGGATGATAGGCCGTGCTATACGGCAACTTGATACCTAAGGCACTCTGCAAGCTCTTCCAAAAGGCGGCAGTGAACCTCGGGTCTCTGTCTGAAATAATTGTAACCGACACTCCATGCATACGAACTATATGGCGCACATATAGATCTGCATGTCTATCCAAACTCAAGTCCTTTCGCACTGCAATGAAGTGAGCCGATTTTGTCAGTTTGTCAACCACTACCTAAATTGAATCATTCCCTCTCTGACTCCTCGGTAAACCCGTCACAAAGTCTATCGTGATGTGCTCCCATTTCCACTAGGGAATCTCGAGAGGTTGCGAAGTCATCTTGGTTTACAATCTTTGAGCTTTGACCTGCTGACATGTCAAACACTTGGCCACATGCTTGGCGATGTCCGCCTTCATACCTGACCACCAATAGTGTTGACGCAGATTCTGATACATCCTGGTGCTACCAGGATGAATGCTGTAACTACTACAATGTGCTTCTGATAAGATCTCCTTCCTGAGCTCCACATCATTAGGTACAACCAATCGCCCTCGGAACCTCAATGTTCCATCTTCAGAAATCTAAAAGTCAGCTTTCCTTTTCTTTGTATCTTCTTGCAGGATTTTCTGGACATCTGGATCTGTCTGTTGAAGTGTTCTGATTATGACCTGTACTTTTGGCTCAATTCTGAGGGTGGCCATAAGATTTGAAAGGTGGCCTACCTCAAATTTAAAGCCCGAATCTCGTGCTCTCTCAAGTAGACTCCACTCCTTAAGTACCAACTGTGCAACTGAAGACTTCCTACTCAGTGTATCGGCAACCTTGTTCGCTTTCCAGGGTGATACAAAATCTCACAGTCATAGTCCTTCAAGAGCTCCATCTATCAGTGTTGTTTCATATTCAACTCCTTCTGAGAGAACAGGTACTTGAGACTCTGATGGTCGATGAAGATCTGGAATCTTTCTCCACACAGATAATGCCTCCAAATCTTCAAGGCAAAGATGATTGCTGCAAGTTCTAAGTCATGCGTCGGATAATTCAACGCATGAGTCCTCAACTGATGGGACGCATATGCAACAACCCTGCCATGCTGCATCAACATGCAACCCAGTCCTCTAAACGACGCATCACTGTAGATCTCGAATCCTCCTGGACCAGATGGAATAGTAAGCATAGGTGCGGTAGTCAGCTTCTGCTTAAGCTCTTGGAAACTACTCTTGCACTTATCTAACCACACAAACTTCTCTTCCTTCTTCAGCAGTCTTGTCAACGGCGATGCCAACACTAAAAACCCCTCTACAAACCGTCTGTAATACCTTGCTAAACCCAGAAAAATTCTGATCTCTGTCATTGTAGTCGGTCTCGGCCAGTTAGTTACTGCTTCAATCTTGGCTGGATCCACTAAGATTCCTTCCCCGGATATGACGTGACCTAGAAAAGCCACACGAGTTAGCCAAAACTTGCACTTATTGAATTTGGCGTACAGCCCATGATCTCTCAAAGTCTGAAGTACCACCCTTAAGTGCCTTTCATGATCCTCGGTACTCTTCGAGTATACTAGGATGTCGTCGATAAAAACAATTACAAACTGATCCAAGTACTCCCTGAACACACCATTCATCAGGTCCATGAAAGCAGATGGGGCGTTCATCAACCCAAATAGCATCACAGTGAACTCATAGTGACCGTATCAAGTGCGAAACGCTGACTTCGGTATATCTTCCTTCCTAATCCTTAACTGATGATACCCCGTCCTCAAGTCAATCTTAGAAAATATCAACGCTCCTTGAAGCTGATCAAACAAATCATCGATCCTCGGCAACGGGTACTTGTTCTTGATTGTCACCTAGTTGAGTTGTCGATAATCGATGCATAGGCGCAATGAACCATCCTCCTTCTTCACGAACAGAACTGGTGCTCCCCACGGTGATGCACTAGGATGAATGAATCCCTTATCCAGCAACTCCTTCATATGCACCTTCAACTCTTTAAGTTCTGACAAGGCCATCCGGTAAGGAGCTTTGGAGATCGGCTCGGTCTTGGGAGATAACTCAATCACAAACTCTACCTCCATTTCTAGTGGCAAACCTAGTAACTCTTTCGGGAACACGTCTGGGAACTCTTGCACCACTGCAATATCTTCTATCTTCAATTCCTCCACTGTCGTATCCACGACAGTCGCTAGGTAACCTTGGCAACCCTTGTCTAGCAAATGAGTTGCCTCGAGCGATGAAATTAAGGAAATCGATGGTCCTCCTCGACTCCCAATAAATTCAAAACTCTCACCCCTTAACGGGTTAAACTAAATCGCCTTGCAATAACAGTTCAACTTAGCTCGTTACTTGGTGAGCCAATCCATGCCAATTATCACATCAAAAACATACATGGCCAAGACTATCAAGTCTATCCTCCCCTCACGCTCACCAATCACTAACTTGCAACCAAAACAACCTACTGAAGCTAACACTTTATCTTTCAACGGCGTAGATATGCTAATCACTGACTCCAATAACTCAGGAATTAATTCTACTAACTTAACATATCTTTCAGCTATAAACGAATAGGTAGCTCTAGGATCAAATAAAGCATAAGCAAGTTGGTCGTTCAGCAAGATTGTACCTGTGATCACATCAGGCGCATCCTCCACCTGTCCTCTGGTGATAGCATACGCCCTTCCCTGAGATGGGGGTCGGTCAATCCACCCTGCGGCATAATCTTCGGTGCGGTTCCTCTGTTCTGACTCAATGGTGGCGGTGGCGGCAACTGATGCTGTCCCATCTGTCTCCTGGTACAATGCCTCGCAATGTGACCTTGCTGGCCACACTCATAGCAAGCACCCATCCTAGGAGGGCATGGGGCTGGACCATGTCGTCTTCCGCATAAACGACACATGCCATTCGGTCTCGGGCGCTGGCTTTCCTATCCCACCCTGCTTGTTGGGTGGAACGGGGTACCTTCCTCCAGACATCGGCATCTTCCCAAACTAATTACCTTCCTTGTTCGAATTAAACCGCGACCCAGATGTGGCGGCTCTCTCATTCTAGTTCTTCTCAATCAGCTGGGCCGCCTGTAAATGGCATTGTACTCTCTCAGATCTAGTGGCACCACCAAGCTCTTAACCTACTGTCGGAGCCCATCTCTAAACCTTCAAGCCCGGTCTGCTGGTCTCTGACCTAAATTAGGTGCATACTGCGACAATTTAGCGAACTTCGCTTCATACTGATCGACCGTCATGGTACTTTGGCGAAGGCATTGGAACTCCGCCATCTTCACCTCTCTAGCACACTCAGAAAAGTACTTCTCTAGAAAGACTTCTAGAAAGGCGTTCCACTCTGGAACCATGCCTCCAGGGAACGCTATCCCTTTGGTAGTCTTCCACCAAGTACCTGCAATCCCCTTCAACTGATAAGTTGGCAAAACAACCTTCTCGGTCTCGGTGCACATAAGTAGATCAAAGGCTTTCTCCAACTCCTGAAGCCACAGTGCTGCAGCTTCGAGATCTCCCACTCTCGTGAACATCGGCGGATCCAACTTCAAGAACTGCTCCACCAGCTTATACATAGGCCTCCCAGCGGCCACGTTCCTAGGTGGAACTTCATCAGGTGCTACCTCAGGTTCATCAACTAGTGCGGCGGCAGGGGCGGCGGCAGCTATAGCAGCAGCAGCTGCATTGGCGGCATTGACAGTAGCGGCGGCTGAAGCGATGGCTTGCTGATCCATTCTGTCACCCATCATCTCAAGCATCCTCATGATCCCAGCAAACCTTGGATCCTCGGGGTTTCTACCCAAGCATAGACTGGAGGCGATGTTGCACCACTCGCGCTGGCCTTGGCCGGCGCTCTCCCAAGGGCACCACGGGCACCGATTCTCATCGATGGCCCACCCTGAAACACGGGGCCTGCTACTCTCTTCCTAGCAACTCTCGGTTCTCGGTCACTCATGCTACAAGCTCAATATAGATACATGTTTGCAAATTCCAATACCACATTAGAATCTAAGTGACCTCACCAACAAGTTAACAAGCAGCTATCAATCACATGCACCAGCAATATTAAAAGTCTTTCCTACTAACTATCCCATGACTCACTCGCTCCTTATCACTCCATACACAAACCATGCTCTGATACCACTTAAACGGGGATGTCACACCCCGAACCCCGAGACACGTGAACAACCCACTATGGTCATACCAATGCGACATTCCCAGGTAGTGTCGCCGACCCAATTAATTCGTTATGCGCATATGAAACGTGTTATTTAACCCCCTGACAAAAACTCACGAGATAGGAAAGAAGGAAATAAATACAATCACAAACAAACGTACTTTCAAAAATAAATAACCTCCCAAGGTTTACATATATACCAAAAAGGGCCAGCTTACAAAAAGGGAGCAATTCACCAAAAAAGAATAAATTGTCCTAAGACTACTAGTCGGACTCGCTCTTCGATCCCACTTCAGGCTGGATAGTCCCCGGAGACTATGATTCCTCCATCTACGGTCCTGAAATTTTGGCCCACAAAAGGGTGAGACATTGTCTCAGCAAGTTCAACCCCCTAAACCCCTATTAGAAAGAAAATACACCCAGGGTGACCTAGCCACCTCACACAGAAGACTTACCTCGTCTTAATTCCTTTCCTGCAGGTTAGCACAATTTATATCACACAATCTCAAGTAATAATAAGAATTTAAATAATTGGAATGGCATCACTTTCATATAAATCATAATCGCACTTAGCACAAATTCCAATTATTCACTGCCACGCAAAGGCATAGCCTACTCGCAATTCAACTATCTACTGACATTAATGCAAGGCATCGCCTTCCCTCATGGAGCGCGGCTTCGTCACTACGTCGGCGGCATTCCCAAAGAAGCATGGATTCAGTTGGCCTAGCCTCTACTGCAACCCGAGCCACGTCACTCACTGACGGCAATTCACGAGAACAAATCCAATTGGCCTAGCCACTACTACGACCGAGTCTATCAACCAACACGCGACAAATTATTATTGACTTCCGGACACTCCGCATATCATTTACATACTCCAATTACAATAGTAATCCTTAACAATCAAATTTCTGCATCAAAATCCAACACTTGGGTTTTTATGGCTAAAAGCCCTATTTATCACAATCAACACTCAATTTGCCACATCCATTTATCAAATTCAAATTCTAAATGCACAGCAACGATCACCACGAAATTCTAAGCAATTTGGGTCAAAAATAATTTTTCGAGTTTTTTTTTAAATAATAATATTTGAATGATTTTCAGAATATAATATATTATTAACTTTTCCAGAATTTTGAAACAACAAAATAAATCAAAAATAAAACCCATTAAGTCACATCAAGGCTTATATTAAATAAACCTACTTAACTTTAAACTAAACACACTTAAGACTAATTAAATCTCTTAATCCAAATCACAATAAAATAAACTAAACTAACCACCTAAACATAATTAACTTAAGCTAAGCACACTTAGGGCATCATTAACCCTCTAATCAAGATTTAGTGAGTTAAACTCACCGGATTAGCGAGCCGAGCGAACCAAAACTACGGGGTCGACGCAAGGATCAACCTTCCTCAAGGCGGGCCTAGCACCCAGGGACGGGAAGCCGGCCAAAACGGATCTCGAACTTCCAGATCTGAGTTGGAAGTTCAGCCCCCGTCCATGGCCGAACGAAGGAGAACCGGCGGCGGTTTGGGTGCGGGACGGCGGAGGAGGGCGGCGGCGTGCTGGCGGGGAGCTCCGGCGGCGGTGGCAGCGACGAACGAGCGGTGAAGGGCGACGCGACGGGCTGGGCGGCTGGGCGCGACGGGCTTGAGGCGGATGGGGGCGACGAGCGACCAACCGGCCGGTGGAGCGGCAAGCGAGCCTTCGCGTGGACGCACGGCGGCGGCAGCGACCACGGCGGCTCCGGTGACGGCGATGAGCAGCGGACGAGCTGGGTGGATGGATGGGTGGTCTCACCTGGTTTTTTCTGCACTTTTTCCTTCTTCAAAACCCCAAGAAGCCATGAAGAAGATGAAGTTGATTGGCCCCATTTGAGATTGAATCTCCACCCTCCAAGTGGCACAATCCTAGCCCTTCTTGCCCCATCCCATGACATCACTTGTGATGTCACAATCCACTAACTCCAACCTCCCACAACCTTAGTCCAATAGGTTCAATTTCATTTTTCGCCGAGACACGAAATCTTGTATATTGATTTCTTCAATTCCAATCAATTCTCTTCCAATTGAGCTCAATTAAAATCCATAAAATTAATCCATGTTCCTCATAAGATATGTGACACCCCAGGACTTCCAATTTCTTAATTCAGTCACAATTTCACGATTAATTTCACTTTGGCACAATATTAACTCGTCTTGACCTACCGAGTAGCTTTTAGAAATTTTTATGTATTCGACCTGTGGTTGATCAATCTCAAGCCACAATGTACATTTTTGACACATTGGCGACCCTTGGTTGTCGTGGTAACCTCAAGGTTTCAAATACGGACATAAGGGACCCAATCGACAAAAAAGTCGGTCCAATGCCGACCAACAAGAATAGTGTGATCTGGTGGAATCACCCACACTTGATCACATGCCTCTGTCGAGCCGACCTATCTCCGGCTTCTAATCGATTTTTTAACTGTGCCATACTGACCCTTGCAGATTAGCTCGGTCGAAAGGTCGCTTCTTGGTCAAATTCTCGAGTCTGATGCATTGGAATCTCTTACCGGCTTCACCTGATAGACTGGTTTTCACATGAGTGGCCAACTCAAGGAAAAGAACCATACGTGCAAGGATGAAACGCCCATCTCAATTTACTGAAAATAGAATTGGAAAAATCGGGATGTCACATCCCATCCACAACAGCTGGAATACCTCTCTACTCACTAGCTTCTTAGATGATCAGATCGTAGCAGAGGTTCTAACTATTCCGGTTAGACCAACTTTAGCTGCTGATCAACTAGTCTGGACAGCCAACAAGGATGGCCGCCATATAGTGAAGAGCAATTACCATGCTCTAACTATTGTGAACCGAACTCCAAACAACAGCACAACATCAACATCATATCGACATCCTAAGATACTGTGGAAAAAAATCTAAACAATGCATATAGTCCCAAAACTACGGCTATTCCTCTGGTTTATCTGCCACAATGCGATTGCTTCTAAGGACAATTTATTCAAGAAGCATATCAGTTTGGAACCTTTCTTTCCGGTATGTAACAAGCAAGTTCCAGAAACATTAGAGCATTTATTTCTATTATGTTCATGGACAACAAGCATCCGGCTTCATCCACAGATTAACATAGATATCCAGCTTAGTTTGGTCACTCGTATAGAAGTTTGGTTGACAGAAAAAGCTAAATCGCCTAATAACTCACCTGCTCTGGAGCTCATCGCCAATGTCCTATGGCAAATCTGGTGAATGAGGAACGGCTTTATCTTCAAGGGCGATCGACTGGATCCTTCTTTAGCAGCGGAGAATGCACTCTCACAGACGCGACTTCACGAGGTTTCCCTCTCATCCTCTTCAATACGATATATAGGAAAGAAGCAACACAATCAGATCTGGCATCCTCCGGCACCAGGCACTTTGAAATGTAATATGGATGCCTCTTTTCAGCTAGGGAGCACACACGGATCGATGGCATCGATCTGTAGAGATCAGTATGGTCGCCTTACTATGTGTATACGGCACGATTTCCAGCAGCATCAGCCTTGATCGCGGAATTTCAAGCCCTCACTTTCACGCTCCGCCATCTGTTGAACCAAGGGCTTCATTAGGCTCCAATCACGCTTGAGTCAGACTGTAGTACTGTCGTTGCTGCCGTTACGAGAGAAGAACCGCTGCCATGGGAGGCTCGTGTTTTGCTTGCGGAAGCCACCGATTCCCTTTCTCTTTTTTCAAACCTAGTTGTTCAGTTCTGGAAGCGACAAGGAAATGCTGTGGTTGACTAGGCTGCTAAGGCCCAGCTTTTCAATTTTTCAACCCAAGATTGGAACATATATCCACCTTACCTGTTGCTAGACCTTGCATATGTCGACACCCTAGCGTCCGGTTGTAAGCTTCCCAAGTTTTAATGAAATTTCTAGTTACGACCAAAAAAAAAAAAAAAAAACCAAGAGCAGCGATAAGTCAAAATGATGCTGGGATTGATAGAATAATTTGAAGGTGGAAACACTCACAATTTACTCAAGTTGACTCTAATCAAGAGAGCGAATGAGACAAATAAGATTTTTCATTTTTTTCTTTTTCCTTTTTCTTAAGAAATTATCACAAGACTTGCATTTATATAAGCTTGTTATATGACTATTACTCTAAAAAAAAACTCATAAATGTAAATAATATTTCAAGGAGATACATTTCTTTAATTTACAAAACATTGAATTGGACATGAAAATATGAATCTAAACATACATCAACATTCTAGATGCAGGTATGATATTCATTAATTTAGCTTAACTACTAAGAGGGATTGCAATAATGTTTTGGCTCATGAAGGTGTGAGGCGTAGTAGTCCAGGACGCTGAGACTCTTCGCCGGACCTGCAACGCATGATGCTTGTTTTCTTTTTCTTTTTTTTTTGGTCGATACGCATTATGCTTGTTGAGAAGCTGTTGATGCTCGCAAAGTGATTAGCAAGAAATAAAATATCATTCAACTTCCTTTTTAGGGATATTTAATAAGCAAGAATTCCAAGTGAAACTGGGTACTTGCTCTTCCTGAAAGCACCATAATATGTTCATGTTTAGCATACAATAAATGTATAGGAATAGATGTATGTTGATTTTGGCAGGTGAAGAAACATGCCTATGTCATCCATGTGATCGGCAAATGACAATAAATTCCACAAACAATCAAAAACTAACATACTACTTCTCTATGGTCTTGAAAATTCCGCACCGATTCACCAAGTTTTTTTTTTTTTTTTTTTTTGGTCAAAAGGAAATATTATTGATAGAGGGGCAAATTACATTCCGCTGTGATAGCGTCCGAAAGAAGCAGGTCTAGGGGAGGAGGGGGAGGGGATTCGGCCCAAGACGGGGTAAGGGAATCCTTGTTGTGGGATCTTGCGGCCCAGTCAGCTGCGAAGTTGGCTTCCCTCTTACAAAACCTAATATGCAGGATGGGAAAAAGACGACACAGAGTGACGGCTTCATGGATCTCCCATGGGGTTCTTGCTGGCTGTTTATGGAATCTATCAAGAGTAGATTGTCCGATTCAATCACCAGAGGCGTTTCAATCTTTCCTTGTTGCAAAAAGGTGGCGTAGAGCAACAATTAGTGCCTAAGATTCCGTTTGCAGCGACGACGATGCCTACACAGTACTGGTAAAGCCTTCTTTCAAATGTCCGAAGTGATCCCTGCAAATAAAAGCAATAGATCCCTCTGTATGACCTAAAGTATAAGCCCTATCAATATTGATTTTCAGAGTGCCCAAATCGGGGGATTTCAAAAATGGCCAAGGTTTCGCGGTTCTATCGTGTTCTCATCGGATGCAGAGCGCAGTTTTGAGCAGATTTAACCTGGGCGAGTGCAACTTGGACAACAAAGTTCGGATCCGGTTGCTGTTGGGAGAAGATGGCCCTGTTTCGGGCCTTCCAGACTTGCCAGAAAACTGCTACAACCATCTCCAGATCAGGTATTGTTCTCTTTTGCATTATACGATATGCTATCCATTCATCTATGCGTCAAACAGCTATGGCGTTAATTTGGATGCCTATGTTAGGGTGTGACCATATTGAGTTGGTCCAAGGGCAGAACAGAAGGAGGTGTTCAATCAACTCAGGTTGTTGAGTGTGACATCCCAAATTTTCAGTCCTGTTTTCTATTGAATAAATCGGGCATTTCATTGACGCACTTATAGGGGTGTTCTCAGAGCTGATCACTCTTGAGATGACTAGACTATCTGGGGAAATCATTAAGAATTTTAAGGCAAATAAACTTGAGAATTCGACCATGAATTAGCTTCTCGATCGTGCTCATCTGTCGAGATCATTACGGCACAGATATAAATCGATTAGAGATCAGAGATAGGTCGGTTCAACTGAGATGTGTGGCTAATCATGGGTGACACTACTAAATTGGAAAATTCTCATCGATCGGCACTAATTTGATTTTTCTATTGTTTTGGTACCATATGTCCATATTTGAATACTCGATATTTTCACGACAATTGAGAGTCACCAATCTGTCGAGTGGGTTCATTGTGGCTCGAAGAAAATCGACCACGAGTCATTTGCTCTAAAAATTTTTGAAAGTTACCCGGTAGCCTAGGTCACGCTAAAAACGCGTCGAATGTAAATTAACCATGAATTCAAGTCCGATTTCAGAAATTGAAAGTTCAGTCATGTCACAAGCTATTTTAGGAACATCGACTCACCCTCCGAAGAATTTTCGGAGATCCCGAGATTTTCATGGAAAATCGATTCGGAACGTCGCGGAAAATTAGCGAAAATTCAGACAGACCAAATTAAAAGAAATTTGGACTTGTAAGCCGAGCTATTTGACGAGGGGCACTTGTAGAAATTATGTGGGATTTTTCTACATCAAATTTGGACATCAAATTGAAGTATTGGGATGGAAATTGAAGCTTAAATAGAATAATTCGAAATAAGGCATGGGCAGCAATTTTGGCTTCAAAAATTGGATTATTTGGTGGTTTTACTTTGCAAGAAAGTATTATGGACAAGTAGGATAAGATTGGATGCTTTATGGATAAACATAAAGCCTAGGGGGACCAAGCATTTAACTCTTGGGATATGCTTTGTCGGCTTTAACTTTCTTTCCCCCCAATCTTCGGTCGCACGCCTCACCACCGCCCCTCCCTCTGCACGTCTTCGAGCTCCTGCTTGTGCTTCGCTTTCATCCATCCGAAATTGCATCTTCATTTCTTCCTTTGATTCTTCATCGAAGCTACTGCCTTGCCCAATCACCGCACCATCATCCCAAGTTCTTCTTCTCGCACCAAGACCCAGCAATGGGTGACCCTCTGCCACTAAAATTTCATGCAGCTGCCACCGGTACCCCATCCCCCACGTTCTCTTCCATGCACATGTTTTTCCTCTGCCACATGCCCCATCGACTTCTCTCTCCATCTTCACTGCTTCTCTTGGTCAAGAAGTGAGCCACCAAAATCCTCAGTTGACCACCGAGTGCAACGCCAGCTCGATTCCATTTGAAGCTGAAGCAACTGAAGACCTAGACGAAGCTGCTTCTTCGTCCGCACAGCCCACACGTCCCTTCATCCGTGCCCATCTCCTTCGCTGCATGAGGCCAGACAATCTTCAATCGTGGAGCCCCGGGTGTTGACCGAAGACGGTCATCTCCACGCAACCAGCAGCAGCGTCCGTGTCTCCCTCTTTCTGGCCGCTCGTCCATGTCTCTCGCACGAAGATGTCAGCAGCTTCCTGGCCCATCATCACCGAAGCCAGCGGATCCAGTCCTCGAGTGCATCTCAACCCACAAACCAGCAGGCGAGCCCATCTTCACACAAGCTTTAACCCACGGTTGGGCCAGCAAATTCACAAGCCCAACGGTCCAAATCTGTAGCCCAACAAGCCCACAAGATTGACCCATTTGAAGCCCAATTTCCAGCAAATCAATTGAAGTCCAGCCCACAACTTGAAGCCCAAATTTCAGTCTTCAAGCCCAGCCAAGTCAGCCCATCTTCGGCCCAAGTCCGGCCCGCGAAGAAAGCCCAATTGCAGCCAAGCCCAAGCCCAAGAGCAAGCCCAATCCAGTGTAAGAACAAATCTCAGTTAGGCTGAGATTTGTTGGGCCTAGTTCAAGGCCCCGTCCAAGCCTGCCGGTATTGTCGAAAGCTCGATTTCGGCCACCATCGCGATGATCCAGTCCCCGCTTTTAACCAAGTGAGTTTTGCTCACTAATGCTTTCTTGGTTTGCTAATTATGCTTATGGTTGGTTAGATTTAATTAATGCAATTAGGTGGTTAGATTGATTTAGATAAATTAAATTAGTGACTTAATGATGCATGTTAGGTGGTTAGAAATAGACATTAGCAAGTAGGCATGCCATGTTATTTTTTGAACGAGGCTCGATAATTTTCCAAGCTCGTCTCGGCTTCCAATCAGGCATTATGGGCCTAAATTGGATTTTTATTATTTATTTATTTATTTTTCGAAATTAATTATTTAATTAATTATTTTTCTAGAAGTTCAACCAGGATGGCTGGTGACCGGAATTTCGTGCTGATTACAGTGATGCAATCTGTTTATTTATTTGAGCTCTACGTTATGTTGAATTGAATCAATTGTGCAATTTGAGAAATTTTCCTAAATTGATTGAGATTGAGTAATCGAGTTGTGGATGGCCGAATATGATTGTTTAGTGCCAATAATGCTTTGATGGGCTGCTAAGTGGAGAAAATTGTGAGAGTGAATTGAATATACTCTTGGCTAAGACTAATTGAGTACTTTAATATCGTGTAAAAATTGAGTGAGTTGATGAATATGTGGGGATCTATCCCAAGATTGATTAGTGTCGGTGTTCAATTAGAAATCGATTGTGAGAGGTTGTGAGTTGAACCTTGAAAGCCGCCAAAGTACGGCCGTGCCGAGTGGGGCCATGATGCCACTAAAGTCTAAAATTGCCAAGTGGGGCCGTGATGCCACTGAAGTCTAAAATTGCCAGGTGGGGCCGTGATAACCACCAATTTTAGAAAAGTTGCCAGTAGGGTAGTGATGACCACTTAATCTAGGTTGTGCCTGTAGGGCCGTGATTCAGAGTCGAGAATGAACAGTTGGGATGACCGTGTGATGACCTCGATGACATGTAATCGACTGAGTCAATTGATCACTGAGTCGATCCTATTGGTTTAATTGAGGGGTTGATGTGATTGTTAGTATTCATTATTGAAGTGACTTGCAAGAAGAAACTAAGGCCAAGGTAAGTTCTCTGACTCGTGTTGTGCTTAGGCAGCCTATGGTGTATTGGCTTACTAATCAGGTCTTAAGGGGTAGAACTCGCTGAGATGTAATCTCATTGGTTATTGGATAACCATTTCAAGTCCGTAGAGGGACCGAGGAGGATTACCCGTTGGATGACCTTGATGGCGAGCCAATAGAAGAGGAAGAACTTGAAGAAAACGAGCTTAGTGAAGAAGAGTGACGAGGATCGAGATGATGATCCCGAGTACGACCCGAATGAAGACTGAGATCCCATCCCGTTTTGTGAACCTTGTGTACTTGTGGATAGGGTTATATCAAACCTATGTTAATAGTATTGTAAGGTACTATGAAGTGTGTGTGTATAAAAGTGTGGTTGTGAATTTTCAATATGAAAAATATGGTCTACTTTTCTATCTCATTGTTTGATTGTCTCGAGATTTATAACTGCTTCTACTTGTGCAAATGAAAATGAAAGGGTCGACGATACATTGTCATGGGATATCGCATTCGAAAATCGACCAAAGTAAGAGATGTGCACATGCCTGAGGATCGAGGCGTGACATTGAGTTAGGCATATAGGACAGATGGGATCAGTACTAATTCGGCGTCGAAATAGATTTTCTTTCATGGGCAATGCATTGTGACAAATAGTCCAGAAAAAAACCTTGACCTTTGGTGCTAGTTTAAGCTTCCATATGCTCTTCCAAAGTTGTGGAGGCTGTTGGTAGGAGGATGAAGCTTGTTGCGTGAGTTTGCTTGTGTCTGCTTTCCTGATTGAGTGATAACCACTTCTAATTGTGTATTGTCCGTTGGTTGTTGCTGTCCATACCAATTTGTCTACAGTAAAGTTAGCTCACACTGGAATTATGAGAATCTCTTCTGTTGTTTGTTCATCATAAAATTTATTCAGAGTAGCGACATTCCAGTTGTTTGAATTCTATACCAGTAGATCAGCCACCAATTTTGGTTCTTCTCTTTGAGCGGGACCGCCAAGAATTCCCCTAGGAAGCCACCTATCCTCACGGGTTTTGATATTTGATCCGTTGCCAACCGACCACAAAAGATTAGGTAGTATAACATCCCTTCCTAACAGAAGGCTCTACCAACCCCATGAAGGGCGGACACCTCTATGGGCATAACGAAAGTCTTGTGAAGGAAAATAAATGGCCTTGAACAGTTTACTCCACAGTGAGGAAGGCTGTTGGACTAGTCACCATGCTTGTTTTCCAAGCATGGCCTTGTTGAAAGCCACAAGGTCTTGAAAACCCAATCCTCCCGACGCCTTTGTACTTTTTAAAACATCCCATTGTTTCCAATGAATTCTTGCTTTCCAACAATCATTCTGCCACCAGAATCGGGCAATCTTTTTCTCAATAGATTTGCAGATGGATATAGGAATTTTAAAAACAGGCAAAAGTACAACAACTTCGATGTGGTGACAAAGAACTTTTCCGATGGTGGAGCCCAATAAGGATAAGAAAAAGATAAATTATATGAAGTAAATGGAAATTCAATAAAATAATAATAGTTAAATGAAGGAAATGGAAAGCTTAGAGACACTTCTAGAAGAGTGTTATACAACTTCGTACAACAACTTTAGCTTTTCTAACGTTGAACAAGTCAACCTAGGAAATATCGAGGTAATTTACGTCACATGGGATAATTTTTGTATTGCGTGCTTTGAGGTTTATTTAAGTGTTGTATTACTTTTTTGGTCATTATTTTGCTGGAATCATCAAAAGGAGGACTTTCCCGTGCAACAATAATAAAATTTAAGGTTGATAATTTGCATATGATAATGATAAAATTTAAAAGGAGATGATCATTTTTTATTTGGTTAGATTATTGATATATTTGTAATAGTGTTGATTATTGGGCAAGCAAATTGGTGGTCATATTTTACTTCTTTTTTTTTTTTCCAATGAGATTGAAAATTACCAGCAACTTTAAAATTCCACCAACACGGAGTTTTCAGCTTCTTCTTTCTGATAAGTAAGATAAAAAGGTTAAAAATTAACAATCACATCTCAATCACTGATTGGGAGCATTCATGATAACTAAAGTTGCTCATCAACGCTTGACCCTGAAATGTAGAATCTCCAAGGGTCTTATCTTATATATATCTATATCTAGGAATTTAACCATCTTCCATGAAGCGGATGAATGAAATCGAAGTTTCATAATCGGTCTTATCTTGTCTTGACATCCTTTTTGAATCTTTTATCCGACAACACGGTGGAATTTTCTGCACAACCAAGGTGGACAGCTGGATGGCCCACCCCCTTTTCAAACCATGATCTGTAGAACACTGCAGAAGCGTATGAAGTCCCTGCTTTCGATCCAAGAATTTCCCTCCTTTCTTGCTAGGTATCAAATGGGTTCGTTCTCCAGGCGGGCATAATCAAATATTAGTTTTAAGAAAGACGAAGATGCTAAAAAGGAGATATCTCTTCCTGTGATCCAGCCCATTGATGTAATTTTCAAGCTATTGTAATGCAAATTGCAATTGTTTTCCCATTTTCATTTTCTCATCTTGTTTTATGTGGGAACGAGCCGACGTTTCCACTAATTATAGTAGGGAAGATATACCAGAATTGATTACAAGGCAATATGTATTTCGTGGAGATTACATTTTACTTCAACTCCATGGCAAATCCTGTATTGCACTTTCGGACAACTAATTAAGAAGGATAATTACTAACAAAATCCTAAACCTATTATATGAATATCAGTTGAATCCAAAACCATTCAATTTGGACAATTAAGTCTTAAACTTTTATACATTTTGTCAATATAGTCTTTCTGTCTAATTTTGACTAGCAATTGTTGATGTGAACGCCAGCCTATACTAACGTCGATGCTTTATTGATTTTTTAGTGACTTTTGTCTTTTTCTTCTTTCCTTTTTCGATGGTTTCTCTTTTTCTTGTTTTTGCCTATGTTGATCATCATGGCTAGCAACTGGCCACAAGCAAGGGTTAGCCTCGCCCAAGGCCAGCAAAGTCGACCCTCGTTAGCCTTGGGCAAGAGCAAGAGCAAGCCTTGCTCGAGGCATGGTGATTAGTGGAGGAAGAAAGAAACAAAAAAAGACAAAAAAAAAAAATTTAAAATTTAAAAAATTTAGAAAAAATAACTCACATCAGTGCTAGCCATGCCCCTAAGAAGGTCAAGATTCACATCAATGATTGCCGATCAAAATTACCTAGAATGACTACATTAACAAATTGTCAAAAGGTTTATGATTCGATCAAATGAAAACATTTATGATTGAATTTGTATCCATACAATAGAATTTAGGACTTTCCTTTAGTTAAGGTGACTGGACCATCTTTTTTTTTTTTTTGATATTTTTCTCTCCTCCTTCCGTTCTCTTGGTCTCCATGCCCTCATTCCTGTTTCTTTTCACAGCCCCTCTCTTTCTGTAACAAACTAGACTTATCAGATCCGGACATGAGTCATTCTTTAATCGCGTCACATCTGAACCCACAAACGGCATGTTTATTACATAGATTAGGCACCATAGCATGGGTAACATATTTCTTTAGCTCCGAAAGAAATTCTCAACAATCTTTAGAAAATTAATACAAATGACGAAAAATAAGCGAGGACACATTTAATCACTGAGGAAAACCCTCTTGTAGGATAGGAATCACATACGGGAGATGTGTTTGGGGATGGGGATGGGGGGATCACGCGTTCGGGGATTGTTCAACAACCTTGAAACCTCCTTAACGACTCGTTTTACAAGTAGCCCTTGGTGCCTGCCAATTACAAATGAACTTGAAGTAAGCTGTTAGGAGTATAACAAGAAGTTTTCAGTAATAGGATCAAATTATAATCTGGGTTTAAATGATGAAAAGTACCTGGCAATTTTCTCTGTCGCCCATCCTTTGGAGGACCCAACCTCCCTAAGAGCTTGCTCCCACCGCTCGTAAGTATTTGTGTCGACCAATTTCTTATGTCGAAGCATGCACTCTCCAAAAAAATGAGATAAGTTTCGCACGTGTGAGGTGCTTACTTTATAGAAAATGGGCAATATCTCTTGCCCCTTTATTCTCTTGGATTCAACCATTTGAGCTAGCTCATTAAGGCACCAAGGAGAGGAGGCATAATTTTCAGAGACAATTGGAATGGATATCTCACAATGGTCAATGGCATTGCGGATCTCATGAGCAACATCTTTACCTGTGAGGTACGGATCATTATCATTAAAAACTCTGATTCCTGCTGTCACAAGGCTGATGTAGAGGTAAGCGGCAAAGCCAAATCGAGTATCAGGGCCCCGAAAGGCCAAAAACACTTGCCATTTACTCTCTCTTCTTTTCTTCTCCAAAAGGCAACGATGGACTGTGATCCAGCAAGACAAACCAAAGTGGTGATGATAAGATGAAGTCGAAAATTTCAGAAGACCACTTTTAAATGCACGAAATCGGCCTAAGTCATAAAACACGTGAACCTTACATGCCTTCACTATGTGGGAAGGCCAAAGCTCTCACTTGATGAGCACAGAATAATTACTAATGGTTGGCGCTTGGCTCAAATGGAATTGGGAGATACCTGATTTTGCGTAATCATTAGACATCAATATAGGAAACATGGGGAGTCGTTCGATCCTCGTCGTCTTCAATTCACTCAAAACCTTTGCAACCACCATATTCACCAGCTCTCCTTCGTGCCTGCAGACCTCATAGACAAGCCCATTTTACAAGGAAATCAGATTATAAACGACATGTGAAATTTGATGAACAAATTTGCACATGCAAAATAAAGCAGCATCTGACTTAAATTCACTCTCATCCAAGAGAACAAGGGTTTGGATTGAGATTTGTGATGGATATATATTCGTAGATTCCTAAACAATTAAGTGCGTGCGTACGTATCCATTAGCAACGGTTTCTGATATCCATCCTTTAATGCTCGCTACAGAAGTCAGCGCTTCCCGCCATTCTAGCACTTCTTTTGTGCTGAACTGCATCTCATGTTTACACAGAGCCTCTTCAAAGTTACCACGTTGGCGACCCACATCAACAACATCCACCTTATAGAATATAGGGAAGACTGATTTGCCATGATGTTTGTGGCAATCCATTATCTCCGTGAGCTCACGGAGGCACCATTTACTCTGCGCATACTGTTCGGAGATGATGGGATGGCGATCCTACAACTCCTGATGGCCCAGAGAATCTCCGGGCCAATCTGCTTGCCAACTGGGAGCGCATCATCATCCCTGAACACATGAACCCCAGCAGCTACCAGGCTGTTATAGAGGAAATCGGTGAAGCCAGTTCGAGTGTCTCCACCCCTGAAGCTCAAGAACACATCATAGTTCTGAGGAGCCGTGCTTTTCTTCTTTTGCAGGAATCTGTAAGCGCACACGGAGAGATGGGTTAATGGTAGAACAATCGCCAGGGAATTCATTTTCTTCTTTCTTCGTGACTTGTCTTTTCTCTTTTCGGATCTTAGTATGTCTTCTTTAAATGCTTTCTCTTATCCATGACTTGATGTTTACAAGATTCAAGTCGTTTTTGTTTACCCACAAATTCCAAGGTCGTTATAACGTTGACTATACTTTGAGTTCGTCTTCTTTCAAGATTGAATTTTTTTTCTTTTTATCACTAACTAATAATATTTCTCTGCTGCGAGGACTAAACTTGATGCTCTTGTTTTTATCTGAAGGAAACTCTAAGCATACACCGACAGAAGGGCTAGTGGTAGAACAAATTGCGGTGTCATTTATTTTCTTCTTTGCTCCTTACTTCTTTTATTCTTTGGCAAGTATGTCTTCGTTTCATGCTTTCTCTTATTTTGAAGATGTAAAATTTTGTAAGATCATTTTCAATTGTTCTAAAATTTAAGCAGCTAGATGAATAAATGGTTTAATATATACATATTTTAACACTTTCTCCCCATGTCTAGGCTTAGACACAAAAGGTACAAAGGTTAGAATCCTATCGCTAATATTTTTCACGTGTCTTTTCATATTACCTTTTGGGAATATAAAATGTTGTCATCACTCCGTCCTTTCAAATCCTCTCCTAGTATTCCCCCCATTACTAATCTTTTAATGGATTTATTCCCTAAAGACGATAGACTTCGCTCTACTTTTGGAATCTTCTTATTCGCAGTTGTCTTCTCCTAATCATGATGAAGTACCTCTAGTGGTACCACTTCAGTAAATCCATTGCACTGTCGACTGATTTTCCACCCTTGGTCATTCCCCATCTTCTATTCCCCGTTCCACCTATGTAAGTCAACCTTTTGTTTGACTATGTAATTTCCATTGTTACTCTACCGTTGTTTTTTTTCATGAGCCTCATACATTTAGAGAAACTAGTATTAATCATCTTTGGCAGCAAGCTATTTTAGATAAATTGCAAGCTTTCGACAAATCACATAGATTTGGTTGATTTGCCTCTTGAAAAGTCTACTTTTGATTCTATATGGGTGCATAAGATTAAAACAATGGTACATGGTACTGTTGAAAACTATAAAGCATAATTAGTAGTAGAAGGTTTTACTCAAAAGAATGGAATTGACAGTGATGAGACTTTTGCTTCAATTGCAAATTTTACTTATGTTCAAAGTCTTCTCGATGTCACCTCTATCAAGGGTTGGTCTCTATGCTAGATGGATGTTAAAAGTTCATATCTCAATGGCAATATTATTGAGGAAATTTATACAGAGTCTTCGAGATACTAATATTTAGTAAAGTGTATCACTTACTTCGAATATTATATAGATTGAAACAAGCTCATCCTACATTACATTCTAACTTTAGCTCAACCAAGAAATGTCTTTGCTTTTTATCCAATCCCAATGGCCATGCTCTACTTGTTCCATATATATCTCGTGGGTATATTCTGCTACTATTATATGTGGATGACATGGCCAAAATTGACGATAATCATACCGACATTGCAAAACTACAACAATATCTCAACCAACAATTTAAAATGAAAGATTTTTGATAACTTAGCTATCTTCTAGGCTTGGAGGTTGCTTCAAATTCCTCTAGTTATTGTCAAGCAGGACTCACTAGTAACAAAATTGCTACAACTCTCACTAAGACTAATGCCAAATTTGATGACAAATATGAGACTTCTCTTCCAAATCCTACAATTTATTACTAGAATGTTGGCATTCTTATATGTCTTCCTATTTCTACATCACCTATGCAATTCACATTGTCAATCATGTACGCTCACTTTGCATCAATTTTTTTGAATTCTTCGTTACATCAAGAGTACCTTATTTCATGGCCTTCACTTTTTTGTTCACTTTACCTTAGAGTTGACAATTAATTTTGATGTTGACAGATCTAGTGACGCTCTTGATCGTCACTTCCCTATAGGCTGCTGTTTCTTTCTAGGTAACTCACTTATCTTATAGTGTAACAAGAAACAAACTCTTATCACTCGATCTAGTATGAAAGCAGAATGTCGTTGTCTAGCCGTTATGCTATCAAAATTACTGTATGGCTATTAGAAGACACGAGATTCCGTCATAATGGTGGAACACTCATTTACTATGACAACTAGAGTGCTATCCAAATAACAAATAATGATGTTTTCCATTAACACATCAAGCTCATTTAAATGGACTGTTGTTCCATACGATATCATGTGCTCCATGGTACTATTTCTCATGTCTCCACTTTATCGGTTGATCATACTTTTGACGTCTTCACTAAAGCAGATCTAAGTGTTCTTCTACATCATCTTGTGTTTGAAAGGTGTTAGAGATATATCTAGAAGATTTTCTATATCTCCCTTCTTAATTGTGCGTGCCCTTTATCAATCTTAATTGATTGTAATTGAAAATATCTTATTACATTATATAGTCATCTTATAATATATTTTTCATTATGGACTCTAAAAAAATTACACAAAATTCTCTCTTCTGCATTATTCTTTATCTCCAAACTTGATGCTTTCAAGATTCCAGACATCTTTTTTGTTTACTCACGTACTAAGGCCTCATTGTGATAACATTGACTTTTCTTATTCGTTTTCTTGACTATTACAACGGGTGAAGCGAATATTATCCTTCCCCTAAAATTTGAGGTTTGTCATAATTTGACTCGTGGTTTCAATTTTCCCTAATCGTTCTGTTAAAATAAAAACAGCATCGAGAAGAGCAACTCGGGCTTAATGCTGGGTCTTACATCGTTCATCCACCAAAGTCTGCCACTCCTCGCGGTTCTTGCCAAGACTGATGATTATAACAAATGCAGGATTAAGATTAGTGATTAGGTGTTGAAACTTTTATTAAATCTCGATCCCCCACTGCTCGAGGGTTTTGATCCATATATATACACTACTCAATTACTTCACATTCGGCTACTTCTCAAGATGATATAAGTCTTGAATGGAGAAGATCCAACACAGAACTCGCTGAAAAGAAATTAGATCGAGAAAACAGAATATTTCAATACACCAGGAACACACCGGTGGGTTTGGCCATGTGGAAAAATAAATTAACAAATTTGTGAAAATATTTATAATAAAAGGGTGATTTAGCATGAAAATATAATATCATTCAACCTGCTTTTGCATGGATATTCCAAGACAAATTGGGTATTTAGCACCATAACTTATGCGTGTTTAGCATTCGATACAAAAAGTCGTTTGAGTCTTAAGTTGTAAAGAATATGCCGAGTGGGAAACAGATGTAAGTTGATTTTAGCAAGTAAGTAAACGTGCCTATGTCATCCATGCGATCAGCAGATGACCATAAATTCCACAAATTAAAAGGCGGCATTTATATCTCTATGTTCTTGGAAATTTCGTGAGAAAGGCAACCCACACCAATTCGCTAAGTCTTCATGTGGTGACAAAGAATTTTCCGATGGTGGAGGCTGTTGACACCTAAATTTTTGGCGGCCCATTTAGTCATTAGGGGTTAATTTTAAATATTATGATTCATTTGCATAGCATTAATTTTAGGTGTGTTTATTTTTAATTTACATGTTTTGTTTTTTTAGGACCGGTGGTCAATGGCTTCGAATTAAATTTTTTGAGTTTAAACTAACAAGTTGGGCTAAGCCCATGAAACGAGCAAAATTGGCCCGAGCCCGTTTTCTTTTAATGACAAAAATTACCTAAATCGAGATTTGATATGATATTGCGGTGGTTTTTGAAATTTAAGAGAATCAGGTTAAAATCTTATCTTTAGTCTTTAGGTGATAAGATTGTTGAAAATTTTAAGGAGATAAGGAAAATAAAAAGATTTTTTGTGATCGTAGAGGTTATAAGCAACCTTCGTATGAGATGAAAGAGGGAGAAAAAGATTGCATTTTTTTGTTTTCCTTATATAAGGGGTGCACGGAAAAGTAAAAAGGGGGGGCTTCTTCTTCGTTTTAGGAGGAGAACACAAAAGAAAAAAAGAAAAGAAGGGAAAGTCAGAGAAGGGACGTGGGTGAAGAAGGCAAAGAGCAAAAAGGAAAAGGAAGAAAAGGTGAAGTAAAAGAGCAGAGGAGAGAGGACAGTTAAAAAAAAAAAAAAGGAAATTTACTGTGCTTCTTCCCCAAATTTCTCCTCACCGGCGCACACTTTAGCCCTGCGAACCCCCGTGCCGGACACCGCCTGCTGCTCGGTTCATCAGCCACCTCCGAGTCGCCGACCGCCGCGCCTCAACCTCCGATCGCCTCCCGACCTGAAGACCCAAAGCCGCTGCAACCGCCGTGTC
Organism: Eucalyptus cloeziana; assembly: GCA_014182715.1. Taxonomy (NCBI): domain Eukaryota; kingdom Viridiplantae; phylum Streptophyta; class Magnoliopsida; order Myrtales; family Myrtaceae; genus Eucalyptus; species Eucalyptus cloeziana. The sequence goes on along the minus strand of CM024637.1, from coordinate 1,349,414 downwards.
GATCGCGCCGTTCCGCGAGCTCCGAACGCCGCCCCTCACCGCCCGGACGCCCGTGGCCCATAGTGTCCGCCCGAGTGACGACACCCAGCTCCGCCGTGCCGATCGCGCCGTTCCGCGGGCCCCAATCGCGCCTCGACGCCTGAGCCTCCTCCGCCCAGCAGCCTCGCGACGCACGACGACCGCGCCCTTCTAAAATCCCGAGGCCACGACTACCGCACCGCCCTGAGCTTTCCCCGACGTGCAGCTGTGCCTCCGCCGAGACCCGAAACCCCTCACCGCGCGTTGCTGCCCCTCGCCGGAGTGCCCGCGCCTACCGCCGCCGGCGACTCCCTTGGCCGGACCAACGAGCGTGTTCCCCCCTCCATTTTTCCTTAGGTTGTTTTTCTTTTACTTTTTATTTTACTTTTTTATTATTTTATGTTATCTTACTTTACTTTTAGTTAATTTTATTATTAGTGTTTAAGTTGAATTTTGTGAGGTGAGTTTTAGGTTATAGTTCTTCTAGGCATTACCTATAGAATTTGTCCCTAAGGTTTAATTTAATTATTAATTTGACCCGTAAGATTTCGGGTCATTTTTTAATTGTATTAACTCTTGGGGTTTGTTTATGGTATATCAATTGTTGAATTAATTTAATTATTAATTTGATCCGTAAGATTTCGGATTAGATTTTTAATTATTTTGATTTCTTGTCGTGATGTTCAGGGTTAAAAGTAATCGTTAATTTGACCCGTGAGATAACGAGTTATTTTTTCGTTTATTTTAATCATTTATTTGTTGGATATCTTGCTTGTTAGATTTAATGTTTGTTTTAGAAAATCACTAAGAAAAATCAAAAAGATGTTTGAATTAGGATTTCAATTGGTTTTAGAATATTTCTTGTTATTTTGCATATCTAGAATATAGATTTTATTTTAGATTTTAAAAAAATATAAAACAAAAAATGCATTCATTTAGGATCTTAGTTTTTGTTTAATTCAAGTTGCATGTTTAATTACGTGGCATTTTTTAAATTTAGAACATTGTTAAAAATAAAAAATATCATGCATATGTCATGTAGAATTAGGGCATGCTCAACACGTCATTGCATATTAAATAGATTGCATGTTAGGTTAAGATAATGTCTTAATTTAAATTAGGATTTAATGTGATTTAATCCTTAGTTTAAATTAGATAGAATTTTAATCTAATTAGATCATTTTTGCATTTGAATTTCATGAAAGGAAAATACAAAATTTGTCTTTGCATAAGTTAATTTCAATTTTTTAGGATAGATTGCATTTTTAAAAATAGAAACATCAAATGCACGTCATTTAGTTTTCATTAAGTTTATTTAATTAGAGCTTTCTTGTCATTAGACTAAGTCATTTAATAAATGTCACGTGACATATAGCTTGCATATTAAATTGCATGAGACATGTCATTTTAGTTTAAATAATTTTGTATGTCATTGCATCGCATTGCATGTCATTATAATTAGATCATTTAGATTGCATTTAATTATTGCATTTCTTCATGTCATATAGTTTAGGTTATGTCGCCATGTCATATTAGATTATTAGCATGCATCACATGATTTTCATTAAATAAAGTGAAAACAAAAAATTGATTGCTTGTTAATTAGAAATCGTATCTAGGATTGTTGATGTGAATTCTGATTTAACATTGCAGATGCTTTCGTTGCTTTAAGGTATGTTTTTGCATTATTTAATTGCTTTCTTGATGTGTTAAATTGGTGGTATGCGCACATGTATGATCACCTCACACGTTAGGAAGCTCAATTAAAATCAATTCAATTGCCAAACATTTTTTTGAAAATTAAAAAGAAATGGTACCGAAAGGGCACTAGGATAGTCTAGTGTAACCAAGTCCCCGTACCGAAATCTCTGGTTCGTAGGAGTAAGATAATGCTCCCGTTATTTTACTTAGGTGTCTAATCGACCTACCCTAAACTGATTAGTGGCGACTCCTAGATAATAAGATTTTGCATGTCAAAATCCCTAAGTCGCGATTTGGTATGGGCTTGGGAGAGCCCGAGCTAAGCTTAAAGGCTTAGTAGTCCATCAACCTAGTTTTAGGTGGCAAATCCGGAAAATTGGGTCGCAATAGAGGCCAATAATTGTAAAAAAAAAAAATTGATTAGATGAAGTAAATGGAAACGTAGCAGCGAAGTCAATAGCACATCGTGCAAAGTAAGGCCTGCAAAAGAGTGCTGTACAACTTTGCAGAACAACTTTAGCTTTTCCAAATGTTGAACAAGTCAGTCTATAGAATATCCAGGTAATTAATATGATTTGTGATGGTTCTGGAATGGTGTAATTTGAGGTTATTTAAGTGTCGTGTTACTATCTTTCGGTCGATATTTTAGTGAAATCTCTATCATAGGACTTTCTCGTAAAACAATGGTAAAAATTTAAGAGGAGTTGGTAGTTTACATATAAATGACTAATTTAAGAGAAGTTGGTAATTTATAATTTATCGGATTATTAATAATTTTTCTATAGTGTTGGTAATTCTCTGCCAGTGTACCTGGCAAGCAAATTATTAGTCGTGTTTTTTATTTTTATTTTCACCGACACGTTTGGAAAATTGCTAGCAACTTCACACTCCTACCGATACGGAATTTTTTTCGGTTTTTGATTGGACGGGACGGTAGACTTTTCCGCATAACCGAGTTCGTGGCCGCTGCACAGCACACTTCCTTTATCTGACTATGATTTTGAATTTCTAAATGGCAAGATCACCAGGTTTGTTGAATCAAATCTAACAGAATTTGATGTTTGCGATGTACATATGGAAACTATTACTCGCCTGTTATTTGAATGGGCAAGATAATCAAGATTGACTTGAAACTCGCAGTATTGATATATTTAAAGAAAAGAAGTTCATCTTCACGAGATTGGTTTGTGACTTCAATTCAACTTTCTTGACAGATTCCGGGTGTTATGACTTATCAGAAGCTGATTCTTTGATGACTTGGCTTTTGTCTAGAAGATGATCCATCACATTTTGAGTTACATCGACCAAGTATCATAGTTCGGAAAGGGTGAAGAACCCAAGTTCATGTTTCTTAATTGAGAACTTTTTTTTATTAATGTAGATCTATTTCATCTTCATCAGTGTTGAAGTCATCTTTGGGTTAAAAGCACTTAATGGACAAACAATAACGCGAAGACATGGGCCTGCAATGGGCACTTGGGATTCTAAGAATATCGAATCCTTTGTACATTGTGCATTGTACCGTCGGCAAGAATTACACAATTCTTTGCTGGGAATTTGGTAATTAGCAATTACATTCTTTGTTCTGTTTTTAGAGCTATGTATAGTGACTTTAGAAGCGCCTCCTACTCCAATTATATTGCAGCCATTTATATTATATATTTGGATCCACTAGAGTAAATTTGAATACTTTATTTACTACGTCCAATATAGGCTTATAACCAATCGTATAATACTGAAGCAAGTTTTCACTATACATGAGTGAACTTGACTTGTGGGTGATAATTTTGTGTGTACACTTTTGGACATGCTGACCCTGCTGTTCGGGGAATGAATTGAGTGGGAGTGGCGTTGGTAAAGAGGAGTAGCAAACCAGTATGTGTCTGATACAATTTATCTCAAGAACTTGTGGTGTTAGACATTAACAAGAGTTTCAAACCAAGCCTCTTATCCTAGCACCAGGGGGAAGCTATAATGCACTTTGGTCCAAGGAATACTTGGCCAAGACCCAAAATCCTCTGATGCAATTGCTCTTTTCATCTACAATCCCGGATCGGGTGCCTTCTTTAGTTATTTTTTGACTACTTATAATCATCTTGGATCTTAGGCAGTTTTTCCACTGAGTAGGGGCTGATCAGCACCTCATCAAAAAGATTCGTAATCGGACATATCTTGATGGCATAGTTAAGATATTTAATAAGCTGCGAAACACAATTAAGTGTACTTCAGCTACTTCGGCAGTAGCGTGGGTTGGTGAAGCAGGAGGAGCTTTCAACAGCAGCCACAATGGGGTTTCAAGTGCATTTGTGTACAGCTTCTGGTACTTTTCCTGATGCACCGATGAACTGGATGGTCTTGATCTTGTTCTGCAGAAATAGTGATGATACACAGATGCTTTTTGTGTGTGGAAAACAGGCATCTGGATCAGATAAGCATGGCATCTACTTTTGATACGAAAACGTACTGCAGACAGTTACTGGGATGTGTAAATTGTGGTTTCCAAATGCAATTTCCATTGATCCAAATCCTGACTATTACAGGTTATAGTTGAATTCCTCCGACGATTGTTAAGTTCCTAAAATCGACATTTTCAAGCTGATTGATGGGGGCATCTCTTCTTCTCTCATGGTTTATTGGCGTGTCCTTGTTGTTAAATCCTTTTCTGGCACTTCTTGTTGAAGGGTGCAATAAATTTGTTTTGGCTACGCCTTCCTCAAAGTCCTAAAACCTACATATTGATGGAATTTGCCGGTACATTTATAGAGACCAAGCATACACATAAGCTTAGTTAGTTAGTCAGCACTCCCTTTCTCTGCAGCATGTTATTGAAATAAGACATCTAGAGGCTGATTTCTTCGTTGCAGTGCACTGCTTTGGGTAACGACTCATTAGGAGAAATGTTCTGGGAGGGAGCTACTCCGGATCAAATAAGATCCATGCCTATGCTCATTGTGCAATAGCCTCCGTAAGGTTGTTCTGCATATTAATCGGCCAAAGAACCAGACGTATCCTTTTGCATTTGCTATCTGATCCGAAATACCAATATTGCAGAAAGGTGTCACATTAGTGATGATAAACCTGGATGGCTGCTCTAGTTTTGAGGTGATGGATGCTGGTAACGGAACAACCGCAGGGCACCACAGACACTGCTCTCACATAATGAAGGAATTTGGCTTCCGAGAGATCTAAAGGAGAATACCATTTGAGTTACACCACTGAATTTGTATGAAATCAAATATCTGCATGGCTAGACGGTGCTGCTTTATGGTGAGATAATTGCTCTGGAACCTAAAATGTGAATTCATCAAGTTCAATTTTTCTTGCTCACATGCCGTAGTACGTCATTCCTGCGTGGAATGGATATGAAGATCTTACCGGATTAGTTTCCTACTGAAATTGACTGAAGAAGATAGAAAATGCAATTTTTTCCTTTTCAATATCTTTTATTCCTAGCGGCATGTCCTACTACAGACCTAATACGCAATCAAATCTTCCTATGTGCATATCCAAAGAGAAAGCACCACTGTATATCGTGGAACTTAGCGGCAACAAAGGTGTACAAGCAACAGGTCACATTGAGATCGACATGCTAAATCATTGAACGGACCTAATTGTTGCCTTGTCTCTTCCTACAAAAAAAGCTTCTTTTGCTTTGCGCTGACGATCACTGTTTAGTTTTAACAAAGGACGAAAAAGCTAGGAAGGACATGTTCTCTTCCCCTGATCCAGCACATTATAGTATATTTTCAAGCTATGCTAACGGAAATCATCACTGTTTTCCCATTTTCCATTTGCTCATCTTGTTTTACGCTGGAACGAGCCGATTTTTTGGACTTAGTCATAATAAGGAAGATGTACTCCACTTAACCAGAAAGGCAATCGGTGTTTCGGGAGATCACATTTCAACTCTGTAGCAACTCCTCTATGGCACCTTTGGACAGCTAATTATAAAAAAAATTGTCAAGCCAGAGTGGGCGGTTCTGCACTTAAAATTGGGAATCTGACCAAAATTCACCAATTCCAATTTTATAGAATCAGAAACGGACCAATGCCTCCGAAAATTGCCCAAAACCGGTCCGAACGGTTTCTTTTTCTCGCTTCTATATGAACTCCATGGGTTAAATCTCCATCAATTTTCCCATTTTTCTTTCTTTTGCAAAAATGATTGAACCGGTGCATCTCGTTTTCTCTGCGGTCCATCTTGATTGAATCGGTGGCTTCTATAAACATCAAGTGGGAATAGCGGCCCCCAATGTTAAAGCCTTAAACTCCTCGAAAAACCCAGGAAGGAACCGCCCCTGAAAATGTCTGCCTCCTTCACAGCATCTTCAATCCTCCCTCAGAAGCTTCTCTTTCCGATAAGTTCCTCTTTTTCTTCAGTTTTCCCTCAAATTCTTCATGCCCTTTTACGAGTTATACTCTTTGGGTTGAGATTGAAGAATTAGGGCGCCGTTCCCTGTTCAGAAAAGTGGAAACAAAAGGGTGTTGTGTCTATGGAGGAACGGGCAAAAAGTTGGGAACTTTGTGGTAAGATCGGGTCCAAAGAGGGTATCTTTCGGCAAGGAATGCAGAGAGGCTCTTCGATCTGGGATTGATAAATTGGCTGATGCTGTCTCTTTACTATCGGACCTAGAGGTGTGTGGATGCTTCTATTTCTTCTTCTGAAATTCCTTGTTTCTGTCATTTTGATTTTGGAGCTATTTGTTCATCTGATTATTTATTTATTATGTGGGGGTCGAGCTGGAATTAGTAGTTTAGACAGAGTGAGAGATATCGTGTTTTTTGCTTATTGGTTGTGAGGGAGCTGGCTGGTCTAATTTTGTGCAACGTTTGGAGTTGGGATTTATTTTGATGGCGTATGTACAGAAGCATGGTCTTCTAGCCCGAGTTTAGTGTATGAAGTTTTTATTTGTCAATGGGGGTCTTTGTTGCGGAAAACAAACCCATTACGAGTTCGCCAAATCTGCCACAATATAGAGGAGTTTGAGTAACTTTGTCTATGAACCTGTCTCATTAATCCATTTATCTATGCGCTTACAGCTATAGGAGAAATGTGTATATTCAAAGGGGATGAGGTTACCCAAGCAATGCTAGATGTTCCGAATTTTTATTCCTACATTTCGAGCTGACTGTCCTGTCTTGCTTTCCAGATTCCATTTGTTATTCTTTTCTTCATTTTCTTTTTTGTTGCTTCGGTCCTTATTCTTCTCCACGGACTTGAAGTAATTCGCAGAGTATTCTTATATATCCTATTCATGGAAAATAGTTATTTGACACCGGATGCGCACAAGTGAAGTGTTTTGGTGGGAAATAATTATAGGCAGAACGCGATTCCCTCATTACAAGAAGAAGTTTCTTCAATATATGGATATTGTACAGTACAATTCATAAAATCTATGCAACGTAGTTTAGGGTATGCTAATCTAGAGGCATGACAAGTGCTTCTCAAATCCTTTTTCTGGAAGTACAGCTACTAGCTCATACGTATTTAACATGCATTTGGGGTCAATGTGACATGGTCTATTTACTATTTTCTACAACCCAGCAATATAAATTGCTTCCACAGCATTTCATGAAAAATACTTTTTACTAAAATATTTCGGCATTTGGGGATCAATGGGACCTGATTTTGGCCAACAACACCCCTAAGGATTTGTTGAGTAAATAAAGAGGTAGACATTACCAACAAGTCAGAAACAAAATCAACGCCACGTGATTCGAGCATGAAGAAGGAAAGAAAAAGGAAAAAAGGAAATATGTCTCGCGTGCTATTGCAGCCAAAGACAAAATGATCCAATAGAAAAATTAAAAAAAAAAGAAATGCAACAAAAAATTCAAAATTGAGCGGGGGAGGTTCTACCTGGTGCAGTCAGTGCACAAGCGAAGACTACGGAAAATGTGAATTTACAAATTCGCCCCCTGAACAGTAAAAGGGTCGATCTGGCTTCCTTTATAGAGAGCTTTTAGTCAAAGCAGTTGCGGTGGACTAAAAAGTGCCAGAGGACAATCCTTTGATTTATTTGTTTATCAGTACTGCTGCCGCATACTAGCAATTCTCATTCAAGTTTGAACTCTAAAATGCAATATAAGTTTTCCCTGCATAAAAGGGAGGTACCCAATGTAGTCATTACTCAAACTTCTGTCAATGCACGTTTGCTATACCAGCGATACTCTTAAGTTACCAAAAACACTTTACAATCGTCACTCATTTGTGGCTTATTTCACCTCTAATTGCAAGAGTAAATCTCAGTGCCGAACATATTCAACAAGCATATCTTCAAAGCTAAAATTGTTCATTAAATTCCTTGCATAGGGTCACAAGAGAATTATTGTTCAGGAACAAATCTAGGGAAGACCTAACAATAATATTCATAGCTCTGAGAGCAAATATTCCACATCCAAAGTACCAAAAACAAAGTTGCAACTCACCTGTTGCTGGGTAACGGTCTTTTAAACTAAGAACAAAAAGGAACAAACAGAACAAGTTAGCCTTTGGTGGATCCAGCAAAGTACAGAAAACTGAAGCCTGAAATAATGGGGATGGTCTTCATCACCATGCCCATCTGGTGGTCTTGCAGGACCTACAACTTCGAGCTGTCGGGAAATGAGACATGTGATCACAATGTTTCTACTTTGGCAAAGGACAAGTTAAACTGGTTAATTTTGCAGTATAGCTAGTTTGTAATACCAAATGCGAGAAAAGTTCAATATTTGGGAGATGACAAACTAGACAGGTAAAGTTGTAGATGTCATCTATGATTATAATCCAATACAGTTTCAGTGTTTAGAGGTTGCCAGCTACTGGAGTTGTCAAAATTGAACAAACTTTCGATGTCTAAAAAGGCGGAAGTTATGAGCATTTTCTATGACTTGTATGCATAAAAGATTTTGAATTTCTACAGATCAAGATCACCGGGTTTGTCAATTCAAAATAACATAGTTTTGATGTTTCCAATGTAAAGATGAAAACAAGTATTCACCTATCAATTGAATGGGCGAAGATAATCAGGATTGACTCGAAACTAGCAGTGCTCTTATATTTAAAGAGATGAAGTTCATCTTTGTTGGAGTGTTATGCCTCAGTGCTGCTAATGTTGCTGATGTTCCTCTGTTCTGGTTTTTTTTTTTTTTTTTTTTTTTTTTTTTTTTTTTTTTTATAGCTAAGTTTGTTAAATTATGCAGCTGGTATTTTCGTTATTTAGGAAGTGAATCAGCATGTTTAGATGCAGTTATATGCTGCACGTGTGTGTGGTTTGTAAGCTTGAGTTATTTTTCTTGTTTAAAGCTGTCTGTACTTGCCAGTTTCCTTAGAGAAACAGTATGCAAGTTTGTGTTCTGTTTTTCTCTGTGCTTCTCTTCCTTATTTCGAAATCTATAGCTTCTGGTTTTCTGTTTCTTGTTTCTTGGTTGATCAAGTAACAACGGTGGTATCGAGCATGAATGATCTTGAGGGTTTGTGAAGTGAAGCAAGTATCGAAGTGTAAAGAAGTTAAGGGTGATGGAGACGGGGTCGAGTGGTTTCTCTGCGATGGCTTCTCCGGTATTTCTTGGAGAGAATTATCAAGCATGGGCTGTTAGGATGACAACATTTTTGGAGGGTCATGATCTGTGGGAAGCCGTGGAGGATGATTATGAAGTTGCTCCACTTCCAAATAATCCGACCATGAATCAAATCAAACTTCATAAAGAGAGAACCACAAGAAAAGCCAAGGCAAAATCTTGCTCGTATCTTTGCTGTCTCGCCTACCATCTTTACAGAATTATGAAGTGTGACTCGCAAAGGCCATATGGGACTTCTTGAAGGGAGAATATGAAGGAGATGAGAAGATAAGAGGTATGAAGGTGCTGAATCTCTTGAGAGAATTTGAGAGACAGCAGATGAAAGAGTCCGAGTCGGTGAAGGAATACTCGATAGGCTAGTGGGGATAGGCGATAAAATCGAGTTTTGGGACTGACTTGAAGGATGATAGGCTTGTTCGGAAGATCCTAGTGTCTCTTCCAGAAAAATTCGAAGCTACTATAGCTTCTCCGGAAAACACAAGGGACTTGGCTGATATAAAACTTGCGAGTTGTTGAATGCTTTGCGAGGCACGGGAACACGAGAAGACTAATGAGGAGAGAAGAACATGTAGAGGGGGCATTGCAAGCCAAAGTAAAGCAAAATGATGGAGGCAAAGGGAAGAAATGGATTCAGTTTAGAGGAAATGTTGCTGATTCGAGGTTTTTACCAAAAGAAGGGAACACTGGTGGATCTAGCAAATGGAAAAATAATAAAAGGCCATGTCGATCTTTGTGGTGGAACCAATCATCGTCTTTTAGATCTTTGGAGAAAGCCAGATGCTAGGTGCGAGAAGATGCCACAAGTTGGGTCACATGGAAGCTATTTGCAAAGGGAAAACTTATCAGCAAGTAGGAGAAGCACAAGTGGCAGTAAATGAAGTTGATGAAGAGCACCTGTTTGTAGCTTCAGCTGGTGAATCTTCAGTCGAAAATAATACATGGCTGGTAGATAGTGGCTGTACCAATCACATGACTGGTAACTTAAAGCTATTCAGGAACATAAACAAGACAAGTAAAGTCCGAGTTAGAATTGGCAATGGACAGCATATTGAAGTGCAAGGTAAAGGTGTAGTTGCTATTGAAGGAAATCAGGAAGTAAAGCTAATCAGGGATGTTCTCTTTGTGCCAAATATTGACCAAAATCTGTTAAGTGTTGGTCAGTTAGTGGAGAAGGGCTATAAAGTGAAGTTTGAAGGAAGGGAATGTCTCATTAAAAATGCTGACAGCAAAGAAGTCTTGAGAATTCCAATGAGGGATAAAAGTTTTATGTTCAAGCCACATGAGATGCAAAGATGGCTTTGAAATGTAAAGAAGAAAATACAGAGCTATGGCATAAAAGACTTGGGCATGTTCACGGGAGGAGTATGCTGTTTATGCAGAAAAATGGCTTGGTAGATGACTTGCCAAGCTTGGAGGAAGAACTTCCACAATGCAGAACCTGTCTTCTTGGCAAACAAGCTAGATTTCCCTTCAAAGGAGGAGTCTCGAGGATATGTCAAAAGCTGGAACTAATTCACACTGATGTATGTGGACCTATGTCTGAACCCTCTCTCAATGGAAGCAGGTATTTTATTACCTTTACTGATGATTTGACTAGGATGAGCTGGATCGATTTTTGCGAGCTAAGACTGAAGTAGCTGATGCATTTATGAAGTTTAAAGCTTTAGTTGAGAATCAAAGTGGGAAGAAAATTAAAGCTCTCGGGTCGACAATGGATCCGAGTATACAGCTAATAAATTTAAGCCGATTTGTGAGCAAGCGAGGAATTGTGCAGCAATTTACAGCTCCTTACTCACCTCAACAGAATGGGGTCGGTGAGAGAAAGAGAAGTATTATGGAGATAGCCAGATGTATGATGCAAGAGAAGAATTTGCCTAAGAGGTTTTGGGCTGAGGCAGCCAATACTGCTGTATTTCTATTAAATAGATTGCCTACAAAAGCCTTAGAGAAATTAACACCTCTCGAAGGCTGGCAAGATATTAAACCTTCTGTGAAAAACTTGAAGGTTTTGGATGTTTGTGTTACACTCATGTTCCTGATGTTAAGAGGGACAAACTTGATAAAAAGGCAGAGATTGGGATCTTTGTTGGATATAGTCTTCAATCAAGAGCTTACAGAATTTTCTATCCCATGACAGGGAAAATAACTGTGAGCAGAGATGTCATGTTTTTAGAGGAAGATGAATGGAATTGGATAGATGGAAGGATCATAGAATTGAAGCACTTCGAAAGACAGCCTGAAACAGATGTGGAGACTAATGGAATTACAGAGGAAATGGAAGAGAGTATAGATGATCAACTGTGAGAGGCACAAGGTCACTTGTTGAGATCTATGAAAGAAGTAATGTGGCGGTGCTCGAACCATCCAACTTTGCGAAGCCAAGGAAGATCGAAGTGGATTGCAGCAATGCAGGAGGAGATAGCAATGATTCAGAAAAATCAGACTTGGGAATTAGTAGACAGGCCACGAGACAAGAATGTGATTGGAGTTAAGTGGGTGTTTAAGACAAAGCTCAATCCTTATGGTTCTATCAATAAGTATAAAGCAAGACTGGTTGTGAAAGGCTATGCTCAAATATGGGGAGTAGATTATTCTGAAACTTTTGCTCCGGTTGCAAATTTGGACACAATAAGGTTTTTGTTATTGTTGCAGAGAGAAGGGATGGACTATCTTTCGGTTAGATGTCAAGTTTGCATTCCTAAATGGAGAGCTTGAAGAGGAAATTTTTGTTGAACAACCTGAAGGTTTCAGTATTAAAGGGCAAGAGGAAAGTGTATACAGATTGCGCAAAGCTCTATATGGACTGAAACAAGCTCCAAGAGCCTGGTATGGAAAAATAGATCGATATTTACAGGATTTTGGTTTTGCAAAAAGCTTAAGTGAGTTCACTCTTTATATCAAGAAAGTAAATCAAAGTGTGGTAGTTCGTCACTCTATGTGGATGATTTCTTGGTGACAGGAAATGATGCAGAACTGATAGAAAATGTTAAGCAAGGTTTGTTTGCAGGTTTTGAGATGACAGACTTAGGAAAAATGGCTTATTTCTTAGGTCTGGAAGTTAAGCAAAGTCCATATGAAATCTTCATTTGCCAGAGGAAATATTTGAAGGAAATTCTAAAGAAGTTTCAGATGGAAGACGTCGAAGTGTCGTACACCAATGGCGGCTAAAGAGAAGTTGCGAAGGTTGATGGAACAGATGTTGTGGATGCCTCGATGTATAGAAGTCGATAGGGTGTCTCATGTACCTTACGGCAACCGGACCCAGACATTCTATTTGCTGTAAGTGTTCTATCCAGATTTATGGGTGATCCAAGTAAGCTTCATTTGATTGCAGCAAAGAGGATCTTGAGGTATCTAAAAGGAACCTTGTTCTTTGGTGTGAAGTTTCAGAGGAGTCAAGAATTCAATTTACAAGGTTTTTCTGATAGTGATTGGGCTGGCTCAATGGATGATATGAAGAGTACATCCGGATATTGTTTCAGTTTTGGATCAGCTTGTTTCTCTTGGTGTTCTAAAAAACAAGAAATTGTAGCTCAATCTACTGCAGAAGCAGAATTTATAGCTGCTCTTTTGCAGCTGCAAATCAAGCTTTGTGGCTGAAGAAGATAATGGAAGATTTATGGCTGAATTTCAGTGGCTGTATCGAAATCAATGTGGATAATCAAGCTGCTCTAGCAATATCTCAGAATCCAGTTTTTCATGGAAAAACTAAGCATTTCAAGGTTAAGTTCTTTTTTCTGCGTGAGGTGCAACAAAATGGTGAAGTTAAGCTGGTTTATTGCAGATCAGAAGATCAACTTGCAAATATGTTCACAAAGCCACTTCAAGCTGGAAGATTTGAGTTATTAAGAGAGAAAATTGGAGTTTGCAGCAGCAACTGATCCAAGGAGGAGTTTGTTGGAGTGTTATGCCTCAGTGCTGCTAATGTTGCTGATGTTCCTCTGTTTCTTTTTTTTTTTTTTTTTTTTTTTTTTATAGCTAAGTTTGTTAAATTATGCAGCTGGTATTTTCGTTATTTAGGAAGTGAATCAGCACGTTTAGATGTAGTTATATGCTGCACGTGTGTGTGGTTTGTAAGCAGTTATTTTTCTTGTTTAAACTGTCATGTACTTGACAGTTTCCTTAGAGAACAGAAGTATGCAAGTTTGTGTTCTGTTTTCTCTGTGCTTCTCTTCCTTATTTCGAAATCTATAGCTTCTGGTTTTCTGTTTCTTGTTTACTGGTTGATCAGTAACAACAATCTTCCCAAACCAGTCGGTGACTTCAATTGAAGTTTCTTCATAGAGATGAAGATCGTTAAAGTCATGTGAATTTGTCGGGTACAATAGTAGTAGCTCCTCATTCTATCGTAATTGCTCACATCTCGCATTACGTCATTCCTACTTGTAATGGACGGGATGATGGAACCAGATTGGTTTCCTACTGAAATTGCATGAAAAAGAGAAATAATGTACTGTCTTTTTCCTAGTGGCTTGTTCTGCTCCATAAGAAAACTAATACATGGTAAAATAACCCTATTTGCATATCCAAAGAAAAAGTACAATCAAATATTATAGAAATCTCTTTTTAATTGTTGCCCACTCAATTCCTAAGGAAAAGCCCCTCTCAACAACCTTAGCTAGGTATCAAATGGCTTCTTTTCCCATGCGTGCATGATCAGATTTTGGTTTTAAAAACACAAGAAAGCGAAGAAAGGAGATATAATCTTCCAGTGATCCAGCCCATTGTGGTGTATTTCAAGTTATGTGAATGCAAATTGCAGCTGTTTCCATTTTAGTTTTCTAATCTTGTTTTGCGCTGGAACGAGCTAGATTAGTTTGAGTAAGGAAGATGTACTTGACTTCATTAGATGGCAATCTGCATTTCGGGGATCACATTTTACTTTCACTCAATAGCAACTCCTTTATGGCACCTTCAGATAACTAATTAAGGTCACTGGACCTTCTGTTGTTTGGACAATTTTCTCTTGGCCTTTCATTCCCTTGGTCTCCCTGCACTCATTACGCTTCTTTCTATGTACTCTCTCTCTTTGTGACAAAATAGACTTGTAAATCCGAACATGAAACATCCATTAGCCGTGTTGCATTTGAATCCAAAAGAATTTCTCACGATTCTTTAGAAAATTAATTCAAATGATCAACAATAAATGATGACATGTTTGATGTTCTCGGAAAATCCTCTTGTAAAACAGAGAACACAAGTGATAGAAATGAGGTGTTACTTACACCAGCAATGAGTCAATATGTAGTGGATGGAGATTGCCATCTTGTGTCTGGGGATTCTTCAACAACCTCAAAACCTCCTTGACGACCTGTTTCACAAGTACTGCTTCGTGCCTGCCAATAGCCAAACAAAATTGAAGTGAGCTCTGAGTAGTACAAGAAGTTTCCAGTAATAGGACCAAATTAAGATTTTTTTGTGAATGATGAAAGTAAGTACCCATTGGCGATTTTCTTCGATTCCCATCCTTTAAAGGACCCAACCTCCTTGAGAGCATGCGTCCAACGCTCAGAACAATCTCTGCCAAAACGCTCCTCATGTATAAAAAAATTTGATTCAGATGAAAGGGATAAATTTCGAACATCCGATGGATTCACTTTGTAGAAGATGGGCAATATCTTTTGCCCCTTTGTTTTTTTGCATATAACCATGGATTCTAATTCATGAAGGCACCAAGGAGAGGAGGTAAAATTTGGAGAGAGAATTGGAATTGATATCTTGCAATGTTCAATGGCATTTATAAGCTCATCATTGATGACTTTACCTACGATGCACGAATCATCATCATAAAACACCCTGATTTTTGCAGCCACAAGGCTGATGTATAGGTATGCAGCAAAGCCGTATCGAGTATCACAGCCACGAAAGGCCAAGAACACTTGGCATTGACGCAGTCTTCTTTTCTCCTTCAAATAGTGATGATACACTGTGATCCAGTAAGACACACCAAGGGAGATGATGAGATGCAGCCCATACGAATCATATGAAAATCTCAAAAGACCAGGTAACTTTTAAAGGCCTCGAAATCGGTAGTCATAAACCATGCGAACCTTACGACTTTATGTGGAGTTGAGGAGGCCAAAGCTCTCAGATGATGAACACAGAATACTTACATGATCTTATGTGGTGATTAGACATCAATATAGGAAACAAGGGGAGGCGTTCGATCCACGTTGGCTTCAATTCATTCAAAACCCTTGCGGCCACAATTTTCACCAGCTCTCCTTCATTCCTGTCCACCACATGTGTGTAAATCAAAGTTAGTCGTATAGCCTTCCTTTCCCTAACTCTGCGATTCCGCATCATCCAGTTCGATCTAAGAGCATAGGGGTTCGACTCGTAGATTCGTAAATTCATGCACATACATGCATACATACATACATACATACATACATACATACATACATACACACCCACACACACATACATACATACATACACACCCACACACACACACATACATACATACATACATACATACATACATACACACCCACACACACATACATACATACATACATACATACATGCATACCCATTAGCAATTTTCTGTGATATCCATCCTCCAATGTACGTTACATCACACAGCGCTTTCTCCCATTCCGCCACTTCTTCTCGCCTGCCCTGTATCTCCGGTTTCAATAGAGCCTCTCCAAAGCTATTGCGTAGGCGACGTACATCAACAACATCCACCTTATAGAATATAGGGAAGACTGATGTGTCATGCTTTACAGAGCAATTCATAATCTCGATGAGCTCACGAAGGCACCATTTACTCTCGAAATACTGTTCAGAAATGATGGGGATCGCGATCCTACAACTTCTGATGGCCTGGAGGAGCTCCAGCTCTATCTCTTCGCCGATTGGAAGCGCGTCGTCGTCTCTGAACACGTGAAACCCAGCAGCCACAAGGCTGCTGTAGAGGAAATCGACAAAGCCGGTGCGAGTGTCTGGGCCTCTGAAATTCAAGAACACATCGTAGTTCTGAGGGGCCGCGCATCTTTTCCTCTGCAGGGCTTTGTAGGCGTACACGGACAGAGGGACTAGTGGTGGAACAGCCGCTAAGCCGTACAATGCTTTTCTCTTATTCATTTTCTTCTCTCTTTTCGGATCTAGGTATGCCTTCTTTGAATGCTCTCGCCTGGGATCTGAGTTTTTGTTTACCCACAAATCCCGAAGGCCTCATTGTGTGAAACGTTGATTATATTGCACGTATTTGTTTTTTCCTTTAAATTTGTCTGCTGTGTTGGAGTCAACACCTAATATGAAAACAAGAAGACGCAAGCATGAAGAAAGCAAAAAAAGAATTCTCCACTACACGTGAGAATTCTAGAGAAAGTTTACAAGAAGAAGAAAACGGAAGTCCATTCTCCGTGGAGTCGGTTACTGGACATGCAGCCCACGATTGTTGACAATTTGGTGAAAGAAAGGCAAAAGTACATTCTAAGTGTCAAAACTTGATATGAAAAGACACTTAAGTGCTAAAAATTAGGAAAGTAACAATTAAGTGTCATTTAAAAAAAAAAAAAAAAATGGACATTTGAGTGCCACATCCGGCGAACCTTGCTGGAAATCCTATGTGGTAATTTTTTATTAATTTTACTCGCCTATGTAGTTCGCTAGAGAGCTAACTCAGCAAAAAAAACGTAAAAATGACGTCGTTTTTGGTGAATTTTAATATAAAAATTAATTAATTGAGAGAGAGAGAGAGAGAGAGAGAGAGAGAGAGAGAGAGAGAGACGGGAAGAAGATGAACAATTGCAGGCGGTGAAGGCTTAGCCCTCGCCGCCGCTGCCTCCCCGCCTTTGCGGGAAGGGCCGAGAGGGCGGGCCGAGGTCACCAACCCCTCCGAAGGCAAGGGCTCACTGTCTAGGGCAAGGGACATGGCCCTCCCCTAGATTCGACGAGGGTCAGTAACCCTCGCCCAGCCAAGCCAAGGGCCACCACCCGTTGGGGGATTTGGGCAAGGGCTCGAGGGCGCTCACCTCCAGTCAACCAGGGTCACTGGCCCCTAGCCAAGGTCCGGCAACCCCAGCTGGCCCTTATTGCCTACAATCTCCATCTCTCTCTCTCTCTCTCTCTCTCTCTCTCTCTCTCTCTCTCTCTCTCTCTCTCTCTCTTGTTTTTTTGTTTTTAAAATAAATTTAGTTTTTAATTTAATTTAATTAATTTTTATATTAATTATTTATCCACATCAAAAGTAAAACAACTTCGTTTTGCACTTGCCTTGCCGAAAAATTACCACATTAGCATTTTGGCCTGATTCTCTCGTGGTTTGCACTTAAAGTGATCCATTTTTTTTTTTTGACACTTAAAATGTCACTTTTTTTAACTTTTAGCATTTAAGTATCCCTCCATGCTAAGTTTTGGCACTTCAAGTGTCTGACACTCATGAAAAAAAAGTCAAAAGAACAAAGAAAGCAAAGTTCAACTCAGACTTTGGCTTAGGATGAAAAAGTTGCGGCTATTCTTAGTTCACACTGAAGTCAGCAATCTTCAAGAAGTGGTGAAAACCTCAGCCTATAAATAAGGCAATCAGTGAAGCATTTGAAGACAGGCCAAAAGGCCTAAAGAGAGGCTTAATAGCCTAAAGCCACCGCAAGCAGAACAGAGAGACTTAAGCATGCCTCAAGGTCAAGGCGGAGAGCCTTAGGCCAAAGAGGAAGCCAACAAGTGCATAAGTGAACTTCAAGAGAGAGCCACTGCAGCCTTAGTAGCTCTGTGTGAGCGAGTTATCCCCCCATGATCGAGAAGGGAAGATAGAATAGCTAAGTGTATGCGCTTGTATCAGCTACTTTGTTTTGAGTCTTTTGAGTATATAGTGTGGTAAGAGAGAGACTATATTGTAATAGTTGTATAACAGTGAGACAATTTTTGAGTGTTATACTTGTGCCGCAAATTAGTATAACGAGTGTGTTTTTAGTTGTCTATTACAATTCTCTAGTGTTGTCACGCCCCGATCCTTGGGCACGCACCCATCCCTTACCTTGGTCAATTTTTAAAGTGCAATATCCCATGACTATTTATCGTCGACCCTTACAATTTATTATGCGCATGCGGAAGCAATTAAAAATCCCCAGACAATAAAACAATGGGATAGAAAAGCAGGCCATATTTTCATATTGAAATTCACAACCACACTTTTATTTATAGCATAAAAGTCTCACACCTATCGACACTAAGACAGGGTTCACAAAAGGAATGGGATCTCAATCCACATCCGAGTTGTACTCAAGATCCCTCTCTTGATCATCTTCTTCTTCAAAAATCTTTCTCCTTAAGATTCACGTCAATGCTCTCCTTCTCAAGTTCCTCCTCTTCAGTTCCTACTCAGGGTCCTGAAATGGTTATTCAATAACCAATGAGACCACGTCTCAAGCGAGTTCTACCCTCTAAGACTCGATTAGTAAGCCAATACACTATGAGCTGCCTAAACACGCACAGGTCAGAGGACTTACCTTGACCTCAGATTCCATCTGCAAATTAGTACAGTTTAATAGGTACTCAACAATCACATCATCGATTAAAGCATCGATCAAATCGACATAATCGATTACATGTCAGTCGGACCATTTCTAGGTCATTTCCACTTACACCATAATTCTTTAATGGTATACTCCTTCACCAAATCACATGTGTTTCTCGGGCGTCGTTTTCGCCAATGATATACCGATCACCGACACCGTGCGTTCTTTAAGGCGCTGTTTTCACCAGTGATATCCTCGATCACCGAATCACGTGTCCTTTCTAGGGCGCCGTTTTCGCCAAGGTGACATCGGCAATAGACAACATCGTGAGTTCTTTAAGGCGTCATTTTCACCAGTGATATTTCCTTAATCACCGAACCACGTTTGTCTACAAGTCATTCGGGTGCGTTCTTTAAGGCGCGTTTTCGCCGTGATACTTCCAATCACCGAACCACGTATGTCCAATAACATCGTACACGATTGGTCTCGGCCAATAACATTCTCGTAATCTCTCACCATTCTCTCTACTATATAGCCCATCAACGTACTGGCGTTATATACCCATATTCGGTCATCTACCAATCAACTATTTAATAATAAACAATATAGGACAAATCCTCAAATTTCCCAATTTAAATCCATTATATATAAATTAAAGCTCAATTAAATAAACGGATTGCACCACGACAATCAGCACGAAATTTCGGTCACCGACCATCCCGGTTGAATTTCCGGAAAAATAATTAATTAAATAATTAATTTCGAAAATTAAATAAATAATTATTAAAAATTCAATTTATGCCCATAATGCCTGATTGGAAGCCAAGATGAGCCCGGAAAAATTACCGAGACCCGTTCAATAAATAATAGAACATGTCTACTTGCTAATGTCTATTTCTAACCACCTAACATGCATCATTAAGTCTCTAATTTAATTTATTTAAACTAATCTAACCACCTAATTGCATTTAATTAAATCTAACCAACACTAAGTATAGTTAACAAACTAAGAAAGCATTAGTGAGTAGAACTCACTTGGCAAAAGCGAAGACCGAATCACCGCTACGGCGACGCGACGATGACGCGACAACGGCCGAAATCGGATTTTCGGCGACACCGGCGGGCTTGGGTTGGGCCTTAGACTTGGGTCCAACAAATCTCAGCCCAATTGAGATTTGTTCTTTCTTTGGACTGGGCCCACTCTTGGGCTTGGGCCTGCTGAAATTTTGGGTTGACTTGTCAAAATCTTGGGCCGAAGATGGGCTTCAAATAAAGTTGAATTGGCTCTGCCTTTGCTGGGCTCAATAACTGAAATTGCTGGGCTAATGAAGATGGGCCGAACAAATTGTGAGATGGGCTGGTCAAAGAGCTGGCTTCGGTTGCGTCGATGCAGGGGAGCTGCGGCGTCTTCAATGGTCAACAACCGGTGGGGAGAGCTCCTTAGATTGACCGAAGCAAGTGGAGCTGTGGACGTGCAGAGGTTGCTGATGGGCTCGCCAATCGGTGGGCTGGTGGGCCTGGTCTTCTTGGGCTGCTGGAGTTGACCGAATGATGAAGAGAGCCCGCGAAGAAGCAGTCGGCTGAGGGTGAAGGAGAACGACCGTTGGCGTGGAAATTTGAGCTATTTCGGTGGAGACGCGAGCGTTTGGTGGAGCTGCAGACGGATGAAGAACCATGGGGGTGGCCGCTTGAATTGGAGTCAAATACCCAGCTTGGTTTTGACTGGTTTCGAGAGCGGACAACACAGGCCGCTGAATTTCTTGCCGCATGGAGAGGAGAACTACTTCGCTGGACGTCGGACTTCAATTGAGTGAGAAGCGGACGTGTCTCGGTGGCAGAGATGGGTTTAATTGCTGTTGAATGCGAGGGGAATTTGGGTCAACAAGAAGGGTTTCACGGAGGAGGTGTTGATCGGCGGGGAACAATGCTTAGTGGGGGCTTCATTTGGTGCTGCCAGTGTTGAAGAAAGAGTCAACAACATGGCCAAAGAACAAAAGATGGTGGGGAGCATCTCGATGGACTTTGCCGATTGATAGAAGAAAAAGGAAAATGAAAGCCAAGCAGCTGGTGAGGCTTCGATGAAGAAAATAAAGGAAAGCAGAAACTGAAGTTTGCGTGGAGGAGGGGCTGGCAGAGTCGTGATCTAGAAGCCAAAGGAAGGCTACCAAAGTCAAGATAAACATCAAATTTCATCATTTCATGGTCCTACCAGCCCTCAAGATTATCCTCAAGTCCCCCATTACTTTCTTGTTTAATCTTCACCACTAAATAAAAATTTTGAAGCCCAAAATTGCTGCATTTTCTCTAATTCCGAATTATTCATTTTGGTCTTATATTTCTTCAATAATTTCCCAACTTCGACGTCCGATTTTGATGTAGAAAAAGTCCCCACCATTCCTACAATTCCCATTTGCCAAGTAACTCGATTTGCAAATCGAAAATCTCTTCAATTCGGCCAATATGAATTTCCGTTGATTTTCCGCGGCGTCCGTAACAATTTTCCGTAAAAGTCTCGGAATCTCTGAAAAATCTTCTAAGACTGAGTCGACACTCCTAGAATTTATTGTGACACGGGCCAAAACTTCAATTTATTGTGACCTAGGCTACCGGGTAACTTTCAGATATTTTTAAGTGCAATTGACTCGTGGTCGATTTTCTTCGAGCCACTACGAACCCACTCGACTCATTGACGACTCTTGATTGTCGTGAAAATCCCGATGATTCAAATACGGACACGGGGTACCAAAACAATAAGAAAATCAGTCTAGTGCTGGTCGACATGAATTTTCTAATTTAATGGTGTCACCCACGATTAGCCACACATCACTGTCGATCCAGTCTATCTCTGATTTCAAATCGAATTTTAACTGTGCCGTAATGACCTCTAAAGATAGACACGGTCAAGAAGCTTATTCCTGGTCGAATTCTCAAGTCTATTTCCCAGATAGTCCAGTTATCTCAAGAATGATTAGTTCTGAGAATAGCCCTATATACATGTCAATGAAACGCCCGATTCAATCAGAAGGAAACGGAATCGAAAATTTGAGATGTCACAACTCTTCCCCTATTATAAAATTTTTGTCCTCGAAATTTAAACCTTACAAACTTAAACAAAAAGGTGAGGGGACAATTCTCTCATCGACTATTGAGTCTCCCAAGTTGCTCCTTCTGTACCGTGGTGTTGCCAGACCACTTTGACCAATGGGATGGTCTTTGTACGCAGCACTTGCTCCTTTCTATCTACAATCTGGACCGGTCTCTCCACGTATGACTCTCTGTCATCCACGTCCAATTCCTCAAAATTGAGCACGTGTGTCGGGTCAGGCTCGTACTTCCTCAACATCGACACGTGGAAGACATCATGCACTTGTGCCAACCTTGGCGGCAATGCAAGACGATACGCTAAGGTCCCGATTCTTTCGAGAATTTCAAATGGACCCACGTACCTCGGACTCAGTTTGCCTTTCTTGCCAAAGCGCAAAGTTCCCCTCATTGGTGACACCTTTAGAAAAACGTGATCACCAACTTGGAATTCCAAAGATCTCCGTCGTTTATCTGCGTAACTTTTTTGTCTGCTCTGCGCGGTCTTCAATCTGTTTCTGATCACTGTCACAGCATCTACTGACTGCTAAACCAACTCTGGACCTGTGATCTTCCTTTCCCCAACTTCATCCCAACACACTAGTGTTCTACATGCTCTACCATACAACGCTTCGAAAGGAGCCATCTGAATGCTCTGCTGATAACTGTTGTTGTAGGCGAATTCTACCGGGTGAAGTTGATCTTCCCAACTTCCCTTGAAGTCTATTACACAAGCTCTCAACATGTCCTCAAGGGTCTAAATCGTCCTCTCAGACTGGCCATTTGTCTGAGGATGATAAGCTGTACTGTACTGAAGCTTTGTACCAAGAGCACTCTGCAAGCTTTTCCAAAAGGCTGCAATAAATCTCGGGTCTCTGTCTGAGGTTATCGTAACTGGCACTCCATGCATTCGAACCACCTAACGCACCTACAGGTCTGCGTGTCTATCAAGACTGAGGTCTTTTCAAACTGCAATGAAGTGAGCCGACTTTGTCAGTCTGTCGACTACCACCCAAATTCAATCGCTTCCTCTCTAACTTCTTGGTAGTCCAGTCACGAAGTCCATCGTGATATGCTCCCATTTCCATTCTGGGATCGAAAGAGGTTGTAGAAGTCCTCCCGGCTTATAATGCTGAGCTTTTACTTGCTAACACGTCAGACACTTGGCGACATGCTTGGCTACATCCGCCTTCATACCTGACCACCAATAGTGTTGACGCAGATTCTGATACATCTTGGTGCTTCCAGGGTGAACGCTATAACTCCTACGATGTGCTTCAGATAAAATATCTTTTCTAAGCTCTACATCGTTAGGTACAACCAAACGTCCTTGGAACCTTAAAATTCCGTCATCAGAAATCTGAAAATCAGCCTTTCTTTTCTCAGTGTCCTCTTGAAGAATCTTTTGTACATCTGGATCTATCGGTTGAAGTTGTTTGATTTTGACCTGGACATCCGGTTCAATTCTGAGGGTGGCCATAAAATTGGAAAGGTGGCCTACCTCAAATTTGAATTCCGAATCCCGAGCTCTCTCGATTAAGTTCCATTCTTTAATCAAGCTCTGTGCTACTGAAGACTTCCGACTCAAAGCATCGGCGACCTTATTCGCCTTTCCCGGGTGATATAAAATATCACAGTCATAGTCTTTCAATAATTCCATCCATCGGCACTGTCTCATGTTCAACTCCTTCTGAGAGAACAGGTACTTGAGACTTTGATGGTCCGTGAAGATCTGAAATTTCTCACCACACAAATAGTGTCTCCAAATCTTCAGGGCAAAGATAATAGCTGCGAGCTCTAAGTCATGCGTCGGATAATTCACTTCATGCAGTCTCAACTGACGGGAGGCGTATGCAACAACCTTACCATGTTGCATCAACACGCAACCCAACCCTCTAAAAGACGCATCACTGCAGATCTCGAATCCTCCAGGACCAGATGGAATTGTCAGCACAGGTGCGGTAGTCAGCTTTTCCTTTAGTTCTTGAAAACTACGCTCGCACTTATCTGTCCATACAAATTTCTCTTCTTTCTTCGTGAGTTTAGTTAGAGGCGATGCTAATGCTGAGAAGCCTTCCACAAACCGTCTGTAATAACCAGCCAATCCCAGAAAACTTATGATCTCTGTCACTGTAGTCGGTCTCTGCCAATTGATCACGGCTTCTATCTTGCTCGGGTCGACGGAGATTCCTTCTCCAGAAATCACATGACCTAAGAACGCAACACGAGTCAACCAAAACTCGCATTTGCTAAGCTTAGCATACAACTGATGCATCCTTAAAGTCTGGAGCACTAATCTCAGGTGATTCTCATGCTCTTCATCACTTCTTTAATAGACCAAGATATCATCAATGAACATGATCACAAACTGGTTTAAATACTCCTTGAATATCCGGTTCATCATATCCATAAAAGCAGCTGGAGCATTCGTCAACCCAAACGGCATCACTGTGAACTCATAGTGACCATACCGAGTACGAAATGCTGACTTTGGAATATCCTCTTTCTTAATTCTCAACTAATGATATCCTGTCCTTAAGTCAATTTTCGAAAATATTGACGCTCCTTGTAACTGATCAAATAGATCATCTATCCTTGGGAGGGGATACTTGTTCTTAATGGTTACCTGGTTGAGCTGTCGGTAGTCGATGCACAGTGACAGCTCAACGATCCATCTTTCTTCTTAACAAATAGAACTGGTGCTCTCCAAGGTGATGCACTAGGACGAATAAATCCTTTGTCCAATAATTCTTGCATCTGCACCTTCAGTTCTTTCAACTCTGATAATGCCATTCTGTATGGTGCTTTCGAGATTGGCTCTATCCCTGGTGCTAATTTGATTACAAACTTAATCTCCCTTTCTAGCGGTAATCTTGGCAATTCTTTTGGAAAGACATCTGGAAATTCCTGTACCACTGAAATGTCTTCTATTTTCAGTTCTTCAACTATCGTATCCACGACAGTTGCTAGGTACCCTTGACAACCCTCGTCTAACAAACGAGATGTCTCTTGCGACGAGATTAGGACAATCGAGGGTCCTTCTCGACTTCCTACAAACTTGAAGCTCTTACCCTCTAACGGGTCAACTGAATCATCTTACGATAATAGTTCATTTTAGCTCGTTGATTGGTGAGTCAGTCCATGCCAATTATTAAATCAAAAGTCATACATGGCTAGGACTAAAAGATCTATCTTCCCCACTCGCTCACCAATCACTAACTTGCACCCCAAACAACCCAAAGCAGCAATAACTTTATCTTTCAAGGGTGTAGATATGCACATTACCGACTCCAATATTATAGAACTGACTCCTATCAACTTAACATACTGCTCGGCAATAAATGAGTGGGTTGCTCCCGGATCAAACAAAGCATAAGCAGGTTGGTCGTTGAGCGAAACCATACCTGTTATCACGTTAGGCGCAGCTTCTGCCTGACCTTGGGTGATTGCGTACACGGTGCCCTGAACTGGAGGTCTCTGCTGTCCTCCTTGTGGCGCGTTTTGAGGGGCATACCCTCTTATCTGTCCTCTCGATGGTGGCGGCGGTAGCTGTGGTTGTCCTCTTGGTTTCTTCGGACAATATCTGGCTATGTGGCCTTGTTGGCCACATTCAAAACAGGCTCCTGTCCTGGACGGGCACGAAGCTGTCCCGTGCCTTCTTCCACAGAAGCAACATATACCCATGTTATTGGGCATTTGTCTATTGAATCTACTTCTCTTGAAGGGTGGGGCATGGGATTTACCTCCGGGCATGGGTCTTTTTCCTTGACGAATATTCTCTCGATGAGAGCTAAACCTCGACCCAAATGAGGCTGCTCTATCATTCTAATCTCTCTCGATCATATGTGCTCTCTCATAAAGGTCATTATAAGTTCTCAGGTTCAGAGAGATCAATATACTCCTTAAGTTTGGTCTGAAACCTTCTTTGAACCTTCTCGCTCGGCTTGCTGGATTTGCAACTAATTCAGGAGCATACTGCGAGAGTTCAGTGAACTTCACCTCATATTGATCGACGGTTAGGGAACCCTGGCGAAGACGTTGAAATTCTGCCATCTTCACCTCTCTAGCAGTTTCTGAGAAATATTTGACATTAAAGGCCTCTAGAAAGGCGTTCCACTCCGGAACAACGCCTTCTGGGAATATGGTTCCTCGAGTCGTCTTCCACCAAGTAGCTGCAACTTCCTCTAGTTGGTAAGTTGCAAGTATTACCTTTTCAGCCTCATTGCACCTTAATAATGCAAAGGTTTTCTCTAATTTCTGGATCCATGAAGAAGCAGCTTCAGCGTCTCCAGTCCCCGTGAACTGAGGTGGATTCAGCTTTAGGAATTGTTCTACTAGTTTATGAATTGGTCTTTCTGCGACCACTATTCCCGGTTGACCTTCAGCGAGTGCAGGTATGGCGGCAGCTGCGGCAGCAACAGCTGCATTGGCAGCGGCAGTGGCGGCGGCTTCAACAGCGGCAGTAAAGGCGGCAGCTTGATCTCGAGCCTGTTGCCCCATCATCTCTCGCATAGCATCTAGACCTTGGTTGATCCCGATAGTTCCTTGCTCACCTGGGGCTGCTACCCCAGCACCAACAGGAGGTGGTGCTACCCTAGCATCTTCAACAGGTGGAACCATTCCACTCGCGCTAGCCTGTGCTGGCGCTCGACCACGCCCTCCTCGGGTACCGACTCTAGTCAGTGCTCTACCCCGAGTCACGACCCTACTGGTCCTCTGGGCAGGAGTCCTCAGCTCCTAATCGCTCATAGTATAGCTTTAAACAACTAATACCTGCTTCCAATTCAACACCAAATTAGAAACAGAGCGATTCAAACAACAAATGATTTTAACACTCAACTAACACAGACGTGCACCAGCATGAATTTAAAGGCCTTTCCTACCAACTATCCCATGGTCAACGCTCCTTATCACTCCAATCTTGAACTTCGCTCTGATACCACTTAAACGGGGATGTCACGCCCCGATCCTCGGGCACGCGCCCATCCCTTACCTTGGTCGATTTTTAAAGTGCAATATCCCAGGACTATTTATCGCCGACCCTTACAATTTATTATGCGCATGTGGAAGCAGTTAAAAATCCTCAGACAATAAAACAATGGGATAGAAAAGCAGGCCATATTTTCATATTGAAATTCACAACCACACTTTTATTTACAGCATAAAAGTCTCACACCTATCTACACTAAGACAGGGTTCACAAAAGGAATGGGATCTCAATCCACATCCGGGTTGTACTTAAGATCCCTCTCTAAATCATCTTCTTCTTCAAAAATCTTTCTCCTCCTCAGAATTCACGTCAGTGCTCTCCTTCTCAAGTTCCTCCTCTTCAGCTCCTACTCAGGGTCCTGAAATGGTTATTCAATAACCAATGAGACCACGTCTCAACAAGTTCTACCCTCTAAGACTTGATTAGTAAGCCAATACACTATGGGCTGCCTAAACATGCACAGGTCAGAGGACTTACCTTGGCCTCAAATTCCATCTGCAAATTAGTACAATTTAATAGGTACTCAACAATCACATCATCAATTAAAGCATCGATCAAATCGACATAGTCGATTACATGTTAGTCGGACCATTTCTAGGTCATTTCCACGTACACCATAATTCTCTAATGGTATACTCCTTCACCAAATCACATGTGTTTCTCGAGCATCGTTTTCGCCAATGACATACCGATCACCGACACCGTGCGTTCTTTAAGGCGCCGTTTTCACCAGTGATATCCTCGATCACCGAATCACGTGTCCTTTCTAGGGCGCCGTTTTTGCCAAGGTGACATCGGCAATAGACAACATCGTGAGTTCTTTAAGGCGTCGTTTTCACCAGTGATATTTCCTTAATCACCGAACCACGTTTGTCTACAAGTCATTCACATGCGTTCTTTAAGGCGCCGTTTTCGCCAGGTGATCTTCCAATCACCGAACCACGTATGTCCAATAACATCGTACAGAATGGTCTCGGCCAATAACATTCTCAGTAATCTCTCACCATTCTCTCTACTATATAGCCCATCAACGTACTGGCACTATATACCCATATTCGGTCATCTACCAATCAACTATTTAATAACAAACAATATAGGACAAATCCTAAAATTTCACAATTTAAATCCATTCTATATAAATTAAAGCTCAATTAAATAAACGGACTGCACCATGACAATCAGCACGAAATTTTGGTCACCGGCCATCCCGGTTGAATTTCCGGAAAAATAATTAATTAAATAATTAATTTCGAAAATTAAATAAATAATTATTAAAAATCCAATTTAGGCCCATAATGCCTTATTGGAAGCCAAGACGAGCCCGGAAAAATTATCGAAACCCGTTCAATAAATAATAGAACATGTCTACTTGCTAATGTCTATTTCTAACCACCTAACATGCATCATTAAGTCTCTAATTTAATTTATTTAAACTAATCTAACCACCTAATTGCATTTAATTAAATCTAACCAACCCTAAGTATAGTTAACAAACTAAGAAAGAATTAGTGAGTAAAACTCACTTGGCAAAAACAAGCAGAATCGCGCGACGGCGACGCGCAGCGGCCGAAATCGGATTTTTAGCGACAGGCGGCGCAGGTCGGGCGCCAGGCTGGGTCCAACAAATCTCGGCGGTGAGATTTTTGTTTTCTTTGGACTGGGCCCACTCTTGGGCTTGGGCCTGCTGAAATTTTGGGTTGACTTGTCAAAATCTTGGGCCGAAGATGGGCTTCAAATAAAGCTGAATTGGCTCTGCCTTTGCTGGGCTCAATAACTGAAATTGCTAGGTTGATGAAGATGGGCCGAACAAATTGTGAGATGGGCTGGTCAAAGAGCTGGCTTCGGTTGTGTCGATGCAGGGGAGCTGCGGCGTCTTCAATGGTCAACAACCGGTGGGGAGAGCTCCTTAGATTGACCGAAGCAAGTGGAGCCGTGGACATGCAGAGGTTGCTGATGGGCTCGCCAATCGGTGGGCTGGTGGGCCTGGTCTTCTTGGGCTGCTGGAGTTGACCGAATGATGAAGAGAGCCCGCGAAGAAGCAGTCGGCTGAGGGTGAAGGAGAACGACCGTTGGCGTGGAAATTTGAGCTGTTTCGGTGGAGACGCGAGCGTTTGGTGGAGCTGCAGACGGATGAAGAACCATGGGGGTGGCCGCTTGAATTGGAGTCAAATACCCAGCTTGGTGTTGACTGGTTTCGAGAGCGGACAACACGGGCCGCTGAATTTCTTGCCGCGTGAAGAGGAGAACTACTTCGCTGGACGTCGGACTTCAATTGAGTGAGAAGCGGACGTGTCTCGGTGGCAGAGATGGGTTTAATTGCTGTTGAATGCGAGGGGAATTTGGGTCAACAAGAAGGGTTTCACGGAGGAGGTGTTGACCGACGGGGAACAAGGCTTGGTGGGGGCTTCGTTTGGTGCTGCCAGTGTTGAAGAAAGAGTCAACAACATGGCCAAAGAACAAAATATGGTGGGGAGCATCTCGGTGGACTTTGCCGATTGATAGAAGAAAAAGGAAAATGAAAGCAAAGCAGCTGGTGAGGCTTCAATGAAGAAAATAAAGGAAAGCAAAAACTGAAGTTTGCGTGGAGGAGGGGCTGGCAGAGTCGTGATCTAGAAGCCAAAGGAAGGCTGCCAAAGTCAAGATAAACATCAAATTTCATCATTTCATGGTCCTACCAGCCCTCAAGATTATCCTCAAGTCCCCCATTACTTTCTTGTTTAATCTTCACCACTAAATAAAATTTTTGAAGCCCAAAATTGCTGCATTTTCTCTAATTCCGAATTATTCATTTTGGTCTTATATTTCTTCAATAATTTCCCAACTTCGACGTCCGATTTTGATGTAGAAAAAGTCCCTACCATTCCTACAATTCCCATTCGCCAAGTAACTCGATTTGCAAATAAAAAATCTCTTCAATTTGGCCAATCTGAATTTCCGTTGATTTTCCGCGGCGTCCGTAACGATTTTCCGTAAAAGTCTCGGAATCTCCGAAAAATCTTCTAAGACTGAGTCGACACTCCTAGAATTTATTGTGACATGGCCAAAACTTCAATTTCTGAAATCGGACTCGAATTGGCGATTAATTTCTATTCGACGCATTTTTAGCGTGACCTAGGCTACCGGATAACTTTCAGATATTTTTAAGTGCAATTGACTCATGGTCGATTTTCTTCGAGCCACTACGAACCCATTTGACTCATTGACGACTCTCGATTGTCGTGAAAATCTCGAGGATACGGACACGGGGTACCAAAACAATAAGAAAATCAGTCTAGTGCCGGTCGACATGAATTTTCTAATTTAGTGGTGTCACCCACGATTAGCCACACATCACTGTCGATCCAGTCTATCTCTGATTTCAAATCGAATTTTAACTGTGCCGTAATGACCTCTAAAGATAGACACGGTCGAGAAGCCGATTCCTAGTCGAATTCTCAAGTCTATTGCCTTAAAATTCTTAATAATTTCCCCAGATAGTCCAGTTATCTCAAGAATGATCAGTTATGAGAATAGCCCTATAAACATGTCAATGAAACGCCTGATTCAATCAGAATGAAATAGAATCGAAAATTTGGGATGTCACAAGTGTAACCATCCTACAAGGGGTATTAGAGCAAAAGGTCACATACCCAACATTTTGGACTATTCAAAGGGTGAAAAGGCTTATCGTAATTTGACTATAGATCAAACGATACAACGGCGATTACATACTCGAGTTACTCAAACACTCTCATTATTTCTCAAGCCCCAATTACACTCAATAAACCACGCAATGTTTAGCCTCAATAATTCATCATTTAATAATCTCTCAACTTTACGAAGGAGTCATATACAAATTCTGGCCACATGCATTTAATCGACTTCAATACTAAAAATTTCTTAGTGTAAATCACACAAAGCCAAAGGAGAAATCCATGGCAAGCACTCGTGAAACGGCGCTTCAGACCTCACGTACAGAGTCGTTGCTTTAAAGTTTCATTAACTGCACGAAGACCCACACTGCCGATCACATGTTAGATTCTCTAGAGGTTCGAAATGCTCTATGTTTTCATTAGTCTCCTTTCACGCCCATTTGAGTACTTTTCGATCCCTTCTAACTTCGTCTACACATTTTGCTCATATGTCCTCACTAAAGCATATGAAAATCTTCAATTTTACATGATGAATCCATCGTGAACAACATTCTCTCATCTTATCCCCGATTGGGTAACACCGATTTTTCTTGGATATATTCATTTCCATTTTTTTTTTTTTGTGTAATTATTAATCAAATAACGCATTCTCATATCCATCGTCTACGCTCATTTTGTGTGCATGTCACAATACATTTTCCTCGTAATACGTGCCGTAAGGCTTCATTGGCCTTGTTGTCATCCTATAAAATTTTTCCTTCGACTAATTAAATGGCATTCCATAGTTGCCCAAAGCCCCAACAACACTTCTCCATTTCACCCATCCAGACCATACTCCATGGGTGAGATCTCCGTCGCTTTCCCTTTGATATATATATATATCATATAGTATTTATCTCTACTTGGTGATAAATAAAGCATTCGTACTTTTTGTGATTTTGATCTCTCGAAGATTTCATAAAATGGATTTCTAGAGACCCCCCGACCTAACATAAACATGGCATCAAGAAGAGGTAATACAAAAGTGTATAAACTATAAAAACGAGTCAAAGTGAATTGTCCTACGCTAGCACTTCCACGTAATGACTCTACTAAAGAGGATCCTATTATAGGAATAGCTTCTAGTACACTCGTTACAATTTTGACTGCCCAATAACCAATTTGGTCCCAAGGTAAGGAATAACCAATTACACTAAAGGATGCGGTCAATACAGCTAAAACCACACCTGTAACCCAAGTTAATTCACGAGGTTTTTAAAAACCACTAGGGATATACACACGAAAGACATGTAGGATTATCATTAGGACCATCATACTTGCCGACCATCGATGGATTGATCGAATTAATCAACCAAAGTTAGCTTCAATCATTATGTATTGAATAGAAGCAAAAGCCTCAATGCATGATAAGCAAATGTAAATCTTGTAAGAGATCTCAAATTCAAAGTCCATCCGATGATCTTTTCTCACAACAGAAAGACAAACACAATATGCTTCAAGTGCGTTTAGTAACATTTCTATTTCGGAGAACAATTTTTTTTTTTTAGAAAAATGTTTTTTTCTATTTCTATTCCATAAAAAAGCTTTTTTAGTAAGACAACACATTTGGTAACTATACAATATTTCTAGTCCTAGAATAGAAAAAGAACAGGAGTGTGTTTGATACAACCCACAATTTTATTTTTTTTATGCCATCGAATTTTTATTGATTTTTTAATAAGTTTGTTATATATATATATTGGCTTGTGAAGTTCATAGAGTTTTGACCTTTTCAAAGATTGTCAATCATCTGTAGAGAAATCTCACAGAGCTTTGAGAATTTGTACATGAATCGGACAGTGCTATAATACTAGTAAAGCTGACTTGAAGGCGAATGACGTTTGATGGCATATTTACACAATCAATCCCAAATCTATAATACAAATTCCAATTGAGTCATAAATTTTTTAATTGAACCAATGCACTACTCTACCTTTGAATGATAATGCAATCAAGTCCTTCTGACTAAGTTACCCCTAGAATTATGACATGGTTGTCCAGCCACCCGTGACCGTCTTACAAGTCACGGCTAACAATTTGACGTGGACAATTTTAGACAAATTGATGCCATTTTGCTTAGAATAAGTTTCATTTCGTCTAAGTTAATTATACACTGAACCAAAAGCAAAATTCCCAAAACTAAGCAAATTTTTAAGATGTGGTTTGCTACAAATGTCAAAAACCATGACAGATTAAGCTTGATTATGTTAGGAACACGAATATATGAAGAGAAAAAAATAGAGAAGAAAACAAGAGAGAATTTTTACAAGGAAAACTTTTCCCAAAATCGGAAAAAGGGAAAAACCATGGTGCTACGCTAGCCAATCTTCCACTATCAGTATCAGTGTTACAAGCTCTAGGGTTACAAGCTTTAGTATTATAACTATAAAAGACATTGCTCTCTATATAGTAGGAATCTAGGACGTATATAATTAAAATGGAAATTACATGTATGCCATTAGCAATAATAAAATCCATGTTGCCTACTTTAACATTATAGGAAAGATGACCTATTGGGAAGTGTCTGCCTAAAATAAATTGTTTCTATGCTTAAATATTATTTTCCTCTATCAGACTCCACAACTCCATCAATCTCCCACTTGGAGACTAATCTTTGAAAAAACAGCAATAATCTTTCATAGTCTTTATTTTTGTAGCCCAAATTGTCCTAGTGCAAGACCCTCCCTCATTACTTACCATAAAGGTCAACTGAGGCAATGCACAGCCTTAGTTTCTCAATGGTGACAACATTTGTTAACATATCAACTAGATTTTCTACACCAAGAATCTTCTTCAATGACAAAGTCCCATTATTTATCAACTGATGAATTTGATGATACTTTAACTCAATGTGTTTTGTTCTTGAATGAAATATCAGATTCTTTGCAAGACAAATAGCACTCTAAATGTCACTAAAAATAACACTATTATCTTGCTCCTTGCCTATCTCCTTTAGAAATTTTCAACCAAATCATCTCCTTACCAACTTTAGAAATAGCAACATACTCTGCCTCGGTGGTCGAGAGAAACACACATGTCTGAAACCTAGACATCCAACCGATCTTAGTGCCACCTAACGTAAAAGCACAACCTGAGGTGACGTTCCTATTATCCAAGTCACCACCAAGATCTACACCAACAAAGCCTTGTAAAGTTACATCATTTTTCATCAAACATTATGACATACCAAAAGTGCCTCCTATATATCTTAATAATCACTTTATAGTTTCCTAATGCTTTATTATGGATTTGCTATGTATTTGCTCACAACTCCCACTACATGAGCTATGTCTGGTCGAGTAAATATCATAACGTACATTAAACTGCCAACAGCTGATACATAAGGCACCTTAGCCATATACTCCTGGTCTTCAACTATCTTCAATGCCTGCTTCTTTGAGAGCTTGAAGTGACTTCCTAAAGGTGTACTTCTAGGCTTTGCATTAAACTCCAAACCTGTCTAGCACCTTTTTAATGTACTTTTCTTGAGATAATTTTAAAATTCCTTTGGATCTATCCTGTGCGATCCTCATCCCAAGAATTTGATTTGCTACACCCAACTCTTTCATCTCAATCTCTTTTGACAAAACTACTTCAGTATGGCGATCTCTCCCATGCTAGATCCTGCGATGAGTATATCATCCACATACAATAGCAGAATAATATAGTAGTCATCAAATATCTTAAAGTAACAACAATAATCCATATCACTTCTAGTGAACCCGTTA
This sequence comes from Eucalyptus cloeziana, assembly GCA_014182715.1. Classification (NCBI taxonomy): domain Eukaryota; kingdom Viridiplantae; phylum Streptophyta; class Magnoliopsida; order Myrtales; family Myrtaceae; genus Eucalyptus; species Eucalyptus cloeziana. The sequence goes on along the minus strand of CM024637.1, from coordinate 1,315,198 downwards.
ACACACATAAGTATCAAATTTCTTGTACCATTGTCTAAGAGCTTGTTTCAAGCTAAAAAGACTTTTCTTCAATTTGCAGACACAATTTTCTTTTCTAGAAACCTAAAAACCTTCTGGTTGTATCATGTAAATATTCTCCCCCAAATTACCATGGAGGAATGCAACCTTAACATCTAACTGCTCTAGATTTAAATGTTTAGTGGCAACAATACTCAATACTAACCTAATAGTAAACAATTTCACAACTGGAGAAAAAACCTCTATGCAATAAATTTCTTCATTTTTGTTGAAACTCTTTTACTACTAATCTTGATTTGTATCTTAAGCTGCCATCAGGTTCTTTTTTGACCTGATACACTCACTTATTCTGCAATGCTTTCTTCCTATCCAGTAATTGAATTAACACCCAAGTTTTGTTTTCTCGAGTGAATCCAACTCATCCTACATTGCTAACTCCCACTTAATAGAATCTTTAACCTACACTGCTTCCGAAAAATTTTCCGATTCACCAACGTCAGTCAAAAGCAAATAATACAATGGTGGAGAATATCTTTGTATGGGTTTAGGTGTTCTATTAGATCTATTAGATCTTCTCATAGTCGGTTCAAGTTTACGTAATTCTTGTTCTAGTTTTTTTATCAAAGTCAACAACAATAGTTTCAAAAATTTCAACCAAAACACTCTTAGAAACCTCCTCTAGTTTAATCTCTCTATTCTCCACTGTTTGTTTCTTCACACGAGATTTTGGTGCAGATTTGTCTTTATACAATATGTTTTCATTGAATGTAACATTAGCAATTCTTTTTATTTTTTTTATTTTATTCATCCCAAAATTGATAACCGAAATAATTAGAACCATATCCAATGGAAAAACATTTTTAGCTTTTGCATAAAGATTTTCTCTATTTTCATAATTTACATGGACATACGAAACATAACCAAAAACTTTCAAATGTGAGAGATTTACCTTTTTGCCACTCCATTCTTCTTCCGGTAAAAGCAAGCAGAACAAAAGGTTCTTTGTTAATCAAATATGCTGCTGTGTTAATTGCATCCGCCCAAAACGTCTTGAGAAATCTTGCATGCAACCTCATACTTCTTGCACGCCCATTCAAAGTAATATTCATTCTTCAGCAACTCTATTTTTATTGCGGTTTGTTGGGAGCAATTCTTGTCATTATGATTCCGTTCTCTACATAAATTTGCTTGAACTCCTTGCTATCATACTCATCATCATTATCGGATCTTAGATATTCAATATTTAGACCAGTTTCATTCTCCACTTCAGCTTTTCAATCTCTTAAAAGTAGCAAACGCATTTGATTTATTTTTCAAAACATAACCCCATACCTTTCTGGTGGAGTCGTTAAGAACGTGACATAATAGTGTGAGCCTCCAAGGGAATTCACAGGAACTGGTCCCCACACATCTGTATGCACCAATTCTAATTTTCTTTTCTTTGGTTCTCTCCCAATTTTCGAAAAACTAATACATTTCTGCTTGCCCATAACACAATCTTCACATAGACCAATATCTATGGACTTCATATTAGGTAGTTTTCCCTTAGATGCTAATAATTCCATCCCCTTTTTGCTCATGTGTCTAAGCCTGTAATGCCATAATTTGGAATCAACTTCGAACTTAGCAAATGTTGCGGTTTCTCTATTGCTTTCAGTTATGTAGAGTGTTCCTGACTTTGTTTCCCGTGCTACAACCAAAGTACCTTAACTATTTTCCAAGAGCCATCCCCAAAAATAGTTCTGTATCCCGTGCTTTCTAATTGATTTATAGAGATTACATGTCTCTTGAGTCTTGGAACATATCTAACATCATGCAACTTCCATTGATATTCATTACTAGATTTTATATAAACATCACATTTTCTCATAATATCCAAAGGTTCATCATTAGCAAGATAAACCTTTTCAAATTTTTCAGCAATAAAATTGTGCATTAATTCTTTACACGAAGTAGAGTGAAATGATACACCTGAGTCAAGAATCTAAGACTCAATTGGACTATCAATGCTCAAAATTAAAGCATCACTATCATGCGTCTCTTCAAGAGTTGCATTCATAGATTTTTCTTCCTCATGATTTCGGTCTTAATACTAAAATTTCTTCTTTGGGGCTCTACAATCTCATTTCAAATGGCCTTTCTTTTCACAATTCCAGCAAATTATTTCTCCATGAGGTCTTGATTTACTTCCTCTAGATTTCGATCTACCACGGTACTGGTTCCACCCTTGTTGATTGCTTCCTCCTCTACCTTCAGTATTTAAGGTAGCACCCAAAAATTCACCTAATTTTCTTCTACAAATATTCTTGCTAAGAATCAAATCTCAGATTGCTTGAAGCTTCAACTTTTTCTTTCTAGATGAATTGTTCACTGTAGTCACAATTGCACTCCAACTTTCAGGTAGAGAAGACAATAAAATTAAAACCTTTACCTCGTTATTGAATTCGATATCCACCAAACTCAATTAAGTTATGATCACGTCGAATTCATTGATGTGATCTATCACGGAAGCACCTTTGTTCATCTTTAGATTGAAAAGACGATGCATCGAATGTACCTTGTTTGATGTGGAAGGCTTCTCATACATATTGGACAACGCCGCCATCAAATCCATTGTTGTCGCCTCATTGACAATGTTGAAAGCAATGTTTTGCACCAATGTGAGATGAATCAAATCCAGAGCATGTCGATCTAACAATTCCCACTCTTCTTGATTCATAAAGTCTGGTTTCTCTCTAGACAGAGACTGATACAAGTCCTTGCCATCGAATGATCAATCTTCACCTTCCCTTTGTCTATATATATTTTGGTGAAAGTAAGAAGTTCCCTTTGTCCATATTCACTTGCACTATTTCACCAAAACTAGGCTCCAATACCAATTATTAGGAATGTGAATATATAAAGAGAAAAAATAGAGAAAAAAAAACAAGCGACAATTTTGTATGTGGAAAATCCTTCCCAAGATCAGGAAAATGGAAAAAAAAAACTATGATGCTGCACTAGGTAATCTTTCATTATCAGTATCAATGTTACATGTTCTAGGGTTACAAGTTTCATCGTTACAACTATAAAAGACATCGTCCTATATATAGCAGGAGTCTAGGGCATACATAATTAATATGGAAATTACATATATGCGGGGTAAGTATACTATCAGTGCCAAAAGTTATGTACAACGCTCATTTTGGTACCAAAAATTTCCGTCGAATCACTTAATTGCCCAAAATTTTGAAAAATGATCATTTCAGTGCCAACGCCAATCTGGTTGGCTAGAAATCTGATGTGGTAGTTTTTTAATTAATTTTTAAAACTGACGTAGATTGCTGGAGAGTACAATCAGCATACAAACAACAAAACAATACCATTAGCGTCTTTTCCCCTAAAAAAAGAATCTCTAAATCCCCAAATTTGACCAAAACCAAAAGTTGAAAACCCTAAATCCCCAATTTGACCAATTTGAGTGCATACTTTGATTTTCTCCCAAAGTTATCAATTCACTCTTGCAAATGGAGGGCAGAAACTTTAGCAACGGCTCACATTCCTATAAAAAAAAAAAAAACGAATTAGATGGTGAGTGTTACTGTTATTGTGGGTTACCGAGCCCGAGAAGAACATCTAGGACTCGATTGAATCCCGGGAGAAGATTACATGGGTGCGGCAGATATAGAGAAGACTCGAAGTGTAAATATTTCAAATGGGTTAATAAAAAATTCTTTGATCGAGCGACAGAGGTGATCTTAGAGTTACTTGAAGGCCGACATCAACCTCCACCTACATTAATGGACGAGTTGAAGGATGTCGACTCAATGCAAGTTCAAATGAAGGGTTTAACATCTCCAGTTGACTATTTGAAGAGGGAGATTTCAAGGCTGAAAATTGAATTATCCCTATCCGGAAGTCACCTTTTTCTTTCCTTTAAAGAAACTTTTATCGAACGTTGACTGTGTTGTTATTCTCTTGTGTAGTTTATTCAAATGTAAAGTGAGTTATGAGAAGAAGTTTGTATGTCTACCATAGTCAAAGATGTGGAAATAGAAGTAAAATGTGTTTTTGCTTTGCTGCAATTTTTGTATGGAGCATAAGGTTTTGTTGTAATCTATGGTAGAAATGAAATGTTAGAGTTAAAATGCATTAGTTGTGAGCACTTAATGGTTTAGTTGTATATTAATGTTTGTTTTTATTGGTTTTTGTTTCAGATATAATGGTTTGCTGCATTTTTTATTTGGTAATGGTTTGCCGGTTTGCTAGTTTGCTGCAACTGCAAACCATGGCAAAATTAAGGGATGGTGGCAAATTCATGATTGACCATTTCAATGCCATAAATTGTAAATAGTGATCGCTTGAGTGCCAAGTTTTTATAAAAGTAATCATTTAAGTGCCAGTTGCAATTACAAAGTGATCACTTGTGTTGCACAAGTTTTTAAAAAAAGAACATGTTAGTTTCAAACATCACTTGACTTGCACTAGTCGTGGTGCATCTTGCACCAATTGGGTTGCCGGTGCATCTTCTTGTACCAACCCATACAAGTGTTGATGCAACAAGATGCACCAACACCCAAAATTGCTCATGCAAGAAGATGCAGCTACCACAACTATACCAAGGTAAGCTTGTGCATTTTGTTCTTGCACCAGCACATACAACCAGAATCAACAAATTCATTAGCATCCACAACTTCAACCAGCAACATTATATGCACACATCTAAAGATAATATCAACCTCATAAGAACATTGGACCAATAGCAAAAATTATATAACATAACTAATAACTATCTTGCTAGCATTATTAGCCAAAACCAACACAAGAGAAAATAACAAAAACAGTTATTGCCATTGACATTGATTGATTGTTTACAAAAAAAAAAAAAAAAAAAAAACATGTCTAACTTCACTTCCTAATCACTAAAGGTTCAGCATCCTATTAAAAAAAATATTGGCAATATGTACCCTCCTCAAAAAACAATGGCAGCAACTACCATCAATAAAGATATAATATCCAGCACCCTCCTAAAAAAAAAAAAAAAAAAACATAAAAAAGAGACCATGTCTAGTGCCCTCCCATCAGTCAATATGCACAACACCCCGATCTCATTTTCTTTTGGAGCTTTGAATTGATTCATAATCCGAGTATTATTTCGAACTAGATGTGTAGGTTCTTTAACTTGGCTTTCTATCACATCATTTCCCTTGTTCTTGACAGTGGCTATTTTTGTTCTAGCACGTGTCATGTGTTGGTCCATATGATCACTATTGCTCTCAATCATTGATTGAGATGGAATTGGTGCTGGGTTCTTTTTGGATGGTTGTTTTACAGTTATACCCGCTATCTTCTTCTTTCGAGCATTCTTATTTGATTGCGCCCTTGATTCTTGAGTTGGCCCACCTTGAGAGAGAAGTACCTCTGAAGTTCTCCCAGGCTACAAGAACATAGCGATATTGTCAATCAAATGAATTGAAGTACAACAAATTAAATGCATGAGGTCGACAAATCTTACATTCAAAATAGTCATTCTAATACATTCATCTGTGTAAATATCATAACCATATTGCCTGAATCTTTTTCCAAAAGCTCCTCTTTTTCGCTGTGGTGCATCATTTTCAACAGCAACAAATGGGGGAGCAACCTCTGCAACTTGTGCAATTACTCGTCTTCTCACCTTAGAAACACGTGACAAATTTAAATTTCAGCCCATAAAAGACAAACACAGCGATGTACAACTTATAAGCAATTTTTTTCCCATCTGCTCAACAGTGGACTCAGTTGTTGTTGTTGCTGTCCTGCTCGTTCAAGTCCTTATCCCTACACTTGAGCCTACTACAGGGCCTTATTTTGGCCATTTAGTAGGCCTTACAACAATGTACAGTATTAGGATTATGACCAACTACAATAAATAATTAGACATCTACTCATTTTTATGGTGGAAACAAATGGAGAAAACTTCTCAAATTACAAGTGCTTGACAAAGGAAAAGCGCAAGAAAAGCCAGTACACATGGTTAACCATCAAACTCTATCAAATATGAACTAAAAAGTTACTGAGACAAAGAGGATACTTACCTTACAACAAGGCTTTCTGTTTGCTCTTCAGTAAGCATTATAACAGGGCATTCTATCCTCCCTTCAGTAGGCCCAACAAGAAGTTCTTCAGTAGGTTCCGTCCCTAGCACTAAATTAGTCATTACATCTTACTGTTGATGCTGCTTTTTCAGCTTACAACCTTTTTTATTGTGTCATTCCTTGCGGTAATAAGAGCATTTTATCTTTGCTCCAATCCCACTCATCCTCTAACTTGATGCCTCTTTCTGCTGTATTCTTTGTTTCCTTTTTGGCCTTCCTATTTGCTTCTTCAGTGATAAAGATAAAGGGCTTTCATGATTTGTTGGCTCCCAAAATTTGCTGCTTTTGATAGGTTGCATCATGAATTGGCACGAAGCAATGTATGAGTTGTTTTTGTACCAATCATCTAGGTAATCATATGAGTTTTCTTGCTTCATCTAAATAGAACAAATGACATGGGCACAGGGAATTCCATCTAGTTGCCAGGCTTGGCATGAACAATTTCTTCTATCTAGCTTGACAACATACTTATCATGATTTTGAATAATCTCATATCCATTATCTCCATTCCAAACTGGATGGTAAAACCTACTAGTAGTAATGTTTGCATTCAATCTCTTCACAATCCTAAGACCACAATCTATCTCTTTGCCTATGCAATCTAGTCATGACCATAACTTAAATATTAGCAAGCATGCCAATGATTGGTTTGCACCTGGCCTCTAAAATTTTGCCATTGAAAGCTTCACTGAGGTTGTTATCAATGATATTGCATTTGACCTCTTCGCTGAAGAAGGCCTGACACCAATGCTTAGCTTTTATCTAGAAGAGTGCATCAAAACCTTCCTTTGTTAGCTGCAACAATCCTTGTTTGGCTAATCTAAAATCAATCATGTTGGTACTCTTCGTTATCTGCCAGAACTACTTCCACAGCCTATCTCCTTTGAAGTTCCTTGACCAGTTTGCATATATGTGCCTCACGCACATTCTATGCTCATCATGTGGCATCAACTTAGCCAATGCAAGAATAAGTCCTTACAAAAATTCAAACCAATAAATACAAGTCAAGTAAAATATGCAAGTGATTAATATTAAAAGAGAATGAATTAATTGACAATGGAATTACCTTATGTTGGTCGCTCATGAATGTCCATCCTCCCCCATCGATTATCTCAATGTCAGCCATTAAATTTTTGAGGAACTAGGACCAAATATCCTTATTCTCTATCTTCACTATCGCCCAAGCATCGGAAACATTTGATTATTGACATTTCTCCCCACAGCAGCCAACAACTCCCCCTTGCATAAACCCTTTAGAAAGCATTCATCCAATCATATAACTATTCTACAACCAACCAAGAAGCCATGTTTGCATGCATCAAAACAGACATAAAATCTATCAAATCTAGGCCCAAGATCAGGGAGTAGCCTCTCCACAATCTCTACATATATCCTATTGGATGGGTTTTGAAACATGCATTCACCGGCATAATCCTATACCTGTGCATATTCTTCCTTATACCCACCTATCAATATTTTCATCACTCTCATATTAGCTCTCTTGCATTGATTCCTTGACACATTAACCCCTAATTGCTTCTTTACTAACCATTGAAATTGAGGACTCTTGATCTCGGGCATTGCTTTGATAGTATTGAAAAAATGCTTCAATAACCACACACTTTGTCGAATTATGTCTCGAGTTTGAGCGTTTGCAAAACGCGATTCGCTTAGATGAGGAAGTTCGTGGGACTCCATGAAGATTTACAAAAGAGAGAGAGAGAGAGGAAAAAAAAAAAAAGGAGTCGAATCTCTCTTGCTTCCTTGATCTGCAGGACTTGCCGAATCCTTATCCAAGTTATATTCATCTAAGTGGGGCCCAAAGTCAAATATTTGACTTTGGGCACACAACTTTCACGCCTAGATTTTCTTCTTTTAGCCGATGGAAACAAAGGAAGGAAAAATGTGAGAAGCTCCTACACGTAGAGCCTCTGCACGTGAAACAAAACGTGGTGGGCCCAAGTCAACCTTTCACCTGGGCACACACGTATAAAAATGTAAATTTGTTGCAGGTCTTTTTCCCCCCTACGTAAAAGAAGCCACCGAAGCCCTATGAAAGCATAATAGAAAGGAGCCACACGTCCACGCAAGCCGCACGAAGCTTTCCAAAGGAACGCGAAGATTTACATACGTGGACCAAAGACAAATGCCAAAGTTCTTGATTTTGGCATATGTAGAGCGTTTTGTTTTGAGCTTGAACGCACTTTAATTTTGTGCCGTGAGTTTTTTGTCTAAGTGAATTGTTTATTTATAAACACTTTGGGTTTGAGGTTAAATCTAGGTGTGGGAAACACTTGAGCGTATGAGTGATTGTAAACTCTGATTCTCCGATTATAGTGGATTATTTGTTGTTGGCTCTGCCCGTGGACGTAGGTATTGATACTTGGACTGAACCACCTAAATTTATGGTGTCCTTATTATTTCTCATTTATTTCTCTAGTGATTTTGCGTTGACATAAATTGCAAGATCCTATTACTTCTTCGTATTATATTCCATCAATTGGTATCAGAGCTTGGGGTTGGATTTCTTGATTGTGATATGGAGCTTTTGCTTGTCTGATTATTATTTGGAAATTCTATTTTTGTAATTATGTCTGAGAGGAAATCTGAAATTGAGAAGTTTAATGGGAGCAACAACTTTGTGTTATGGAGCATCAAGATGTGGGTATTATTATCAAGATGCGGGCATTATTGACAACTCAAGGTTTAGCCAAAGCACTGGATTGTGAAGATGAGTTGCCAATTATAATGAAAGCCTTAGAGATGGTAGAGCTAATGGAAAGAGCAAAGAGCATAATCCTGTTAAATTTGTCGGATGAGGTCTTAATAGAGGTTGCTAAAGAGAAGGATGCTGCAGCATTATGGGCAAAACTTCAAGTACTCTATCTAAAGAAAGGTTTGAACAATCGCTTGTATATGTTGAAAAAGATGTTTCAATTTAGATATATTGAAGGTACATCTATCAAAACTCACCTAGATGAATTTAATAAACCCATGATGGATTTGAAAAACGTCAATAAGATACTTGATGATGAAGAGCAGGGCATGATGTTGTTAGCCTCTTTACCAAAGTCATGGGAGCATTTTACTGATTCACTATTGCAGGGGCATATTACTATTACCTCAGAAAATGTAAAGTCCGCCTTATTCTCTAAGGAGTGGCAGAGAAAGTTGCAAAATGACTGTCTGGTGCAAGGAGTAGTGCAAGCACTGAAGATTCGAGGTAGAGAACAACATCAGGGGCCTAGTAGCAGCAGAGCTAAAAGCATATCAAAATCACACCATAGAAAGTCTAAGGGACGCGTGAGGTGCTTTGAGTGTCATAAGGAGGGGCACATCAAGAGAGATTGTCCAAAGTGAAGGAATAAAGCTGATAGGCAGAATGTTACAAGCAATGTGGCAAACGTTGCTGAAGGGAGCAATAGTTATGCAGAAGTTGTTTTATGTGTGACTACTACTTCGTCAGGAAACGAATGGGTGCTAGATTCGGGGTATTCTTATCATATGATGCCTCATAAGAACTGGTTTACTACTTATCAAACTACAGATGGTGGTAAAGTTCTTTTGGAGAATAATGCAGTTTGTAAGGCTATGGGGATAAGGAGAATTCAGATTCGGATGCACGATGGGGTGGCGTGCACATTAACAGATGTGAGGCATGTACCAAAACTCAAAAGAATCTTATTTCTCTGGGGATACTCGATGACATCGGATGCAAGTACACCACTGAAGGTGGAGTACTGAAGATCTTTCAAAGTGTTATGACAGTGATGAAGGGGAAGAAGGTGAATACTCTCTATAATCTACTAGGAGAGACTGTGACCGAAACCGCTGCAGTTTCATCAGGTGAGTCAGACTCTAACTTGACTCAATTATAGCATATGCATTTGGGGCACATGACTGAGGCAGGTATGATGATGCTGAGTAAAAGGGGGTTGTTAAAAGGTCAGAAAACAGGGAAGCTGGACTTATGTGAGCACTACATCTATGGGAAGCAGCACCGAGTTAAGTTTACTACAACTATTCATTCAACCAAACTACTAGTTTAATATATTCCTTCAAATGTCTGGGGCCCGTCTTCGATTCCTTCGAAAGGAGGTGCCCGATATATGCTGACATTTATCAATGACTATTCGAGGAAGATATGGGTTTACTTTCTGAAGTACAAATATGATGTGTTTGATCGGTTTAAAAAATTTAAGACATTGATTGAGAAGCAATTTGTGCCATCCAAAATTTAGATGATCCTCGGATAGGTGATGGTCACTGAACTGTGGCATTAACATTATTTACAGGCATTAAATTGTATTTGTTCATTTGAATTTATATTTTATTTTATTTTGAACCGAAAGGACGAAATTCGGTCTTGCGTAAGAAATATGCGTGCTGAAATTAAAGAATTAGAACTTTGAGGATGTTGGATGGCACGCAAGAATTTTGAGTATATACTTGTATAGGAAGCAATTTAATTTCTGGGATATTAAATTAAATTCAATAGAAATAAAATGCTTAAAATAATAATAATAATAATAATAATAATAATAATAATAATAATAATAATAATAATAATAATTTTGGGCTTTATTTAAAGGACTCTTGGGCCCAAGATTTCGGGCCCAAGCAAGCCCAAAGATCCCCATGGGTGTCGACTGGACCAAGAAGGGGAGGGGGTAGTGCATGTCCTCCAACACTTGTCTTCAATTTTGCCACTTGTTCTCCTCATGAGAACACTTGTCTCTTACATGCAAAAATAGAGATAAATTGTTAATCAAAGAGCAAAAAGGAAGGGGGTTTCGGAAGTGAGAGGGAGAGAGAGAAAGGGGGTGAGCTGAGCAAGTGAGTGAGAGAGAGAGAGCATGCGAGAGAAGAAGGGGAAAAGGGAGGTCCGTTCACCGCCATTCGTTCGCCGCTTTGCCCGCCATTTTGTCGCTGTTTCGTGCTTAAATTCGAGGCAAGTAGAGTCCTAAAACCTACCCTTTGCTTGCTGTGTGATGTGTGTGTAGAAGTGGTGAATTTTGGTTGAGGCGGAAGTGATGAAATTTCGGAGCTTTGGGGAGAGATTTGTTAGCCTAGCATGCTGTTCCTGGAAAAACCAGTCCGACCCTTCATGAGTTTGCGAGCTACATGCAACTTTTTAGTTGGAATCTCGTTTCAATCTCTTCATGAAACATGTAGCAAACATCTTGAGGAACAACATATTAAAATTTGAGACAAAACGGACAAGTATTGCTTGGTGAAATGATTTTCTTTTTGAGAAACTAGATCTGGAATTTGTTGTGCTGACCTTCAGTGATTTCGTGGACTGTAAAGTAGTTTTCTTGTGGAAATATCACTTTTATTTCTTAAGGAAAGTTGTAAAGGACATCTTGAGGTATAACATATCAAAAATTTGGACAAAACGAACAAGAATAGGTAGGTGAAATCGTGGTTCTTTAGAAAGACTAGATCTGGAATATTGATACCGAGACAGGGGGTATTAACCATCCATATTCATTTATCTAGGACGAATTTGATTTTGATGTCTTCATGAAATATCTACCTTATTGTCTTGACTATCACATATTCAAATTTCATAATTTTTTTAGATCATTTGGGTATTTAATCGAAAATGTTTCTAAAACTGTGTAAACTGATGTGTTAGGACTTTGAAAGCTGTGATGCGTGGACTATATCGTTTTATGTGAGATTCTTCTGGTGTATTGTTCTTCATTAAATATCTGTCTTTATGTCTTGCCTATAACATATTCAAATTTCATAATTTTTGAAGTTCATTTGGGTATTTAATCGGAAATTTTTCTAAAACTGTGCAATCTGATGTGTTCGGACTATGTAAGTTGCAATGCGTGGGCTATATCATTTTATATGAGACTCTTTTGGAAAAGTGTTCTGCATGAAATATATATCTCTATGTCTTTCCTATAACATATTCAAATTTCATAATTTTTGAAGTTCATTTGCCTATTTAACCACAAATATTTCTAAAACTGTGCAAGTTGAAATGTTAGAATTTTTGTGCTGTGATGCATGGACTGTACTGAATTTTTTTTTAGGTCCTTTTGGTGTAGTGTTCTACATGAAATATATGCCTATATGTCTTGACTATCACATAGTCGAATTTCATAATTTTTGAAGGTCATTTGGGTATTTAATTAAATTTTTTTCTAAAACTGTGCAAGCTGGATTGTGTAAATTTCAAAAGCTGTAATGCATGGACTATTCTGTTTTGTATGAAATTCTGGTGGTGTTGTGTTCTTTATGAGATAACTACCTTTAGAGCTTGTCTATCATGTATTAAATTCCTAGAAATTATTAGGGCCACTCACTAAATTTTTAGAAGTGTAAATTAAAAGAATGCATTCCGTTTCTAAAATAATAGTAATAATCCATGAGTTTGCCCCCATAAATTATATTATTTTTAAGTGATTGATCTTGCTACACATGTGATGATATTTGGCATTACATATAAAAATCAAAAGCTGAATTTGACCGTGTTGCCATCACATCATGTGCCATGTTAATATTGAGACAAAATTGTGAACATGAATTATGATAAAATGAGGATACCGTCGGAGGTGTGAGCCGACAATGCCCCGGGAGTGTCAGGATGCCCGGAGGTGAGTGCCGAATACCCGGAGGTGTGTACCGGATGTCCTCGGGAGTTTCGAGATGCTTGGAGGTGTGTGCCGGAGGTTCCTCACGATGCCAGGTTGGGTGCGAGCGATAAAATGTGGGATGCAATTATTGGTCCCGGGAAAGAAAAATGTTGTGATCCAATTTAAAGATAAAAGCTGAAATTGAATCATGCATATTGTATGGTGATATGTGCATGGCTGTTTGATGATATTTGTACAAATGCATGGTGGTATATGCACGCTGCATGGTGATATATGCATGGTTGTTTGTTGACATATATACAAGTGCATGGTGGTATATGCACGCTGCATAGTGATATATGCATGGTTGTTTGTTGACATATGTACAAGTGCATGGTGGATAGTGCATAGTGGTATATGCACGCTACATAGTGATTTATGCATGGTTGTTTGTTGACATATGTACAAGTGTATGGTAGTATGTGCACATAGTGCGGTGACATATGTGCATGGCTGCTTTGTTGATATATGTACATGTGCATGATGGTATATGCACGTTACATGGTGAGGTAAGCTCAAATGTATGAATGATATGCACCTTCCCTTGAAATTTTGATTGTTCTGTTTGACGCATTAAGTAGTTTGGTGGATCTTTACTGTTGAATGGTTGTACTCACCCCTTTGGGGACTAACATTTCAAACTAGATAAGATACCTCTGCTGCCACTGCCACCGACAGATGGATCGAATGGTTGGATATGACTGCGAGGAGGAGTATAGCAAAGGCAGGAACTTTTGGACGCTGACACTGATCGATGGACTTTAAGTATACAACTGTTGGAGAAGATGTCGATCATCTTTTGAAGTATAGCCAAGTATAGAAGACTTTGGCATTTTGATGTACCGATGAATGATGTCCATCTGGTTTAAGTAAATAAAAGTGGCTCAGCTTTATGTTTTCCTTCGGTGTGTAGTTGGTATGCATTGTATCATTGTCATGGGAGTAGGGGATGGTGAAATGGACCTAGACCTAGAACCAGGGAAGGAAGAGTAAATTTTCTGCAGGTATGCCTCCCACAATGGGCGAACAACTCCCGTTTGAGCCCTTCAGGGACGGCCTTTTAGTAGGAAATCACTCTGCCTTTTAGTTCGGAGCCTAGAGACGCCATGAGAACCAGGATGGAAACGCTTCTAATCTACCCGAGCTGCATTTCCTAGAGGATCCTACTAGGCTGGAGAAGAAAAGAAGTTTAGAAAGCCATAGAGAAGGTTTTACAAAACACTCACTTTACTTCAAGGGGCTCTGCCCAACACATTACACCCTCCTAGCCTTATATAGACAATAAGAGGTCACAAGCAAACAAGGACCACGCTCATCGGTCCGGAAACAAACGAAGGCACCGGAAACTTCCGGGAGGGAATTATTCGCACGCTATGAATAGTAATAGTACTGTGAACAGTACTTTCCCTAGCTTAGTACTACAGTAAAAGTGAACAGTGCTCTGCTACAGTGAAATTGTACGAACGTCGGCTTTTCAGCGGTCTCGTCCGTCACGAGCATTGTAGTCATAGTCCGAGTCATCTGAGCTGTGTGCTGTTGCTAGAAGATGTACCTCATATTTTTGTTCAAGGGCTTCAAAGTTTTCTGGCAAGAGAATCTGTTTTAGCTTATGTGATGACGATGCTTCCTCGTGAGCCCAGTGGGATGCTTCTTCTTGAGCCCAGTTTGTATTGTCATCTTCTGTAGTGTCGGCAGGAATGCTTGGCTGAGGCCAATTAGATGGCTGTGCATAGTAGGAAGTGTCCATGTGAGACAAGGACGATGGTCCTTGGTCATAGGGATCTTGGGAAAGAGGACCTCCCCAAAGTGCATAGGGGTCCTGAGTGGATTGGACAATGTCATCTGCACCTGTCACTTCGTTATCTTGGGATGACGCAGCTTGTCTGAATTGCCTGAGTACTTCCTTAGCTTCTGGTGCTAGGTCATAATGATCCCATGTAGTAGGTCGATTATAGTTCCATATGTCTTCAGAGATGGTTTTGTTTTCTTGGCACAAAATTCTCTGGAGTTCTCGGTACTGGAATTGATAAGATCTAACAGATCTTGGATAAGATTTGTGAATCCAAGCTTCTCTGCTATCCAAATGGGGTTTATAGGACGTGGTTCCTATTTCTAGTGGGGCATTAATGATATGGCCATTATTTCTATGAAAATGCCATGGACGTCGGAAAAACAGGATAGTATGGACTTCAGGATTTGGTGTTATGGTTCTTAGTTCTTTTTCCAGAAGATGTTTCCAATGAGTAGGAGGATAGACCAATTGAGAAAGTCTAAAAGATTTTGATCACTTTCTTTTTCAACATTTCTCCCGAGTAAGAATTCCTGGTGAGGTTAGCAACGAATCTTCTGGTTGGAATTTCAATAGCTATCAAGTACTTATTGGTTAAGTACCATAATAGCGTCTTAAGCTGATCTGGGAAATCATCTTCTTTCCTGATAAAAGGATGTATAAATGGATAATTCGAATTTAATCCACAAGGATAAAGAATCGAACCTGCATTGAATCTGAACAGATCTGTGTGGCATTGCCACATGAGATTTTCTAGATTTTCAGTGAGATTGTCATTCTGGATTTGTTCAATAATCTCTTGGGGGTATCTCCAGCTTAGCAAATCTCTGATCTTCTCAATCTTGTATTTTACGCCATGATTGAGTATATGAAAAGCAGGTCTTTTGATGTACATGTTGATTTCGGCTGGTGCTTTTGGTTTTGACAAGAAATCAACAAGCACATTTTTTTTTCCTGGAATGTGTTTGGTTTCAAAAGAATATTTTGAAAACCATTCAGCCCATCGAAGTAGTTGAGAATTTGGGATCTGCTTCTGTTTAAACTTGGTCATCTGAGGAAAAGATGCCATGTCTAATTTCATCAGGAAATGATGGCCGATAATATGGAATTCAAACTTCTTGATTCCATTTTTTACTGCTAAAATTTCTTTGAAAGTGGAATGGTAATGCATTTCAGCTTGGGAAAACTTCCCACTTTGGTGAGCACAAAGGTTTCTCTTACCATCACTTTCTTCAAACAGGATGGCTACCCAGTATTCATCACTGGCGTCTGTTTGGAGAATCTTTTTACCTGTTGATGGTATCTTCAATGGTGGGAGATTTTGCATAACCTCCTTAAGTTCAGCAACTGCTTTAGTCTGAGATTTTCCCCAAGGTGGGGGATTCTTTTTTAGCATGGTTTGGAGTGGAATCAGCAGCTTAGCAATGTTTGGGACAAAATCCCTGAGATAATTAATTATCCCAAGAAATTGTTGAACTTCTTTCTTCGTAAAATTCTCATCAGGAAATTTTAACAGTTCTTGAGCAATATGCGGCCCTGGATAGTATGTACCATTATTGAGGTGCATACCAAGAAATTCAATTTCTATTTGGGCAATATTCATCTTTCGCTGGGAAAGCATAATACCATACTTTCTGACAATTTCTACGAACTGTTCAAGGAGTTGGCAGTGTGACTGTTCATCAGGACTGTAGAGCAGGATATCGTCGATATATACTGCAACATTTGAGAGAATCGGTTAGAAGATACAACACATGGCCTTTTGGAAAAGGGATAGTGCTACCTTTAGGCCAAAAGGAAGAACTTTCCATTGAAAGTGCTGGTTCGGAATACAGAATCCTGTTTTGGATCTATCTTCAGGATGGATGCCTAGTTGCCAAAATCCGGCTTTGAGGTCGAATTTGGAATAGATATGGGCCTTTGTTAACCCAGTGAAGAGGGAAACCCTGGATAGCAAAGGGAATTTATCATCTTAGAGAAAAAGATTGAGAGGTTGATAGTTGATTACCAATCTCATTTTTCCTCTATTCTGCTCAGCACGCTTATTGACATAAAAGGCTTCACAAGTCCATTGAGAGTTGGAGATTTCAATAAGGCCTTGCTACAATAGTTCTGAGCATTCCCTTTGAGCTAAAGCCAAGTGTTCTGGCTTCATTCCCATGTGACTCGCCTTGGTTGGATTTATATCTTCATTTTTCTTGAAAGAAAGGCGAACAAAAAATTCTAGGTTTTCCGACAAAGGATGGGAACACTTTTGAGCAAATTCCAAATGGAATTCTAAGCAAGATTCTAACAATTTTTGCATGATTGAGTCTAATAGACTCATCTGTATGGAAAAGAGTCTCTGAATGTTGACGAACTCAGAGAATTGGTCCTTATACCTAAGACCTTTTTCCATGAATGATGCAAAGTTGTGAAATCTGGGTCATATCATCCCAACCAATGATTAAGTCTTTGTTGGGGAGAGTGGATCCAAAGATTTTTGTGGTTATAGAACACTGGGGGAAGAATTGGATAGTCACAGGGGTGGTTCTGACATTTGTGGAGAAAGTATCTCCTGAGGCAGAGTTGAAATATCGGACATAGGGAGTCCAATACTCTTCAGGAAGAACTTTGGTATCCAAAATTGAACAACTCGCTCCGGTATCAATGAGAACGATAACAGTGATAGGCTTAGCAAACTTTGAGGTGAGGATTTTTACAAGGAAATGGGGACAGTGAGTTTGACTTGAAAATATGTCAAAGCTTTGTTCTGCAGATGTGGGTGATATGTGAAAAATGTCTTTAGATTCTGAATCTGAATCTGTTTCGCTGGAAGTGTGATAACATGGAATGACACAAAGAGTTTGTTCAGATGGTTCTTCATCAGCAGAGAACAACAATTCGATGTCATCATTTTCAAGAGAAATACCTATTTCGTTCTCAATTTGATGTATCAAATGATGCTGACCTTTTCTGGCTTGGGGTCAGTTTTTGGCAAAATGTCCCTTTTGATTGCAGATGAAGCAATGATTTGACTTCTTATGGCCCGTGTGATCCTTTCTTTTCCGTAGGTATCGTCATTTCTTCTTTCTTCGGAAGTTCTTGTGGCCATGTTTGGACTTTTTCATCCAGAACTTCTTGAAGTGTTTCTTCTTTCGAGAATACTTACCACAAGTACCATCGCAGTCTTGCTTGGAACATTTGATTTTCAACTTCTGGCGAGAGCAAGCTGTCTAGCTTTTATCATCAGTGATGTAGGAGTGGACCATCTGGCGCTTTAGGCATATTTCTTCAAGGCATAGATGGATTTCTTGTTGTATTTCTCCCAAGGGAATATCTGTACCCTTCTCTGTCTTCCAAAAAAATATCTTTCAACCATCTGGGATAGTTCTTTAGGGATGGAAGTCAAGAAAACATGCTTCAGATTTGAATCAGCTCCAATTTGATAAAAAAGCTGAAGCATTATTCGATAATGCTTATCAAGGTGTTTCTTCTGGAGGGAGCAACATTTTCTTTCAAAAAACTCTCTTCTTTTCATTTCTATGAGGTCAGTGGGTTTTCCCATAAAGAAGTGATATAAGAGAGTAATGGCATGGCTAAAGTCTGGTGACATCAAAAAATGATTTTGGTCTTGTTCTGACACTGATTTCCACCAAAGCTTGAGGCTTCCTGTGAATCTTGTGACAAAATTGTAAAGGACATCATTCATATCATGGTTGGTGATGGCCTGAGTGTTCAACCAAGTATGAAATTCCTCAAGTCTTTCTGGCCATTTATGATAGAGGATATCATCGATGGTGAAAAACTGTTTTGATGCCATAGACACATGGTTTCTCGGATTGTCCCGAACAATCTATGGGTCAGAGTAATTTGATTCCATTTCCTGATCTGGAGGATGAGCCATGAATATGGAGGAAGTTACTGGTACAATAGGAAGGGAATCATCTTCAGGGATAGAGAAGGATGAGGAAGATGAAGAGGATATTGGGTCGGTTTCAGTATTAGAGGTGGTAAGAATAGTTTGTTCGGCTGGAAATAGGGTCTGGTCATTAGGAATGGTAGGATCAGGCTTTTGGACAGGATCATGATGTTCCTGAACACTCAAATTCTTTAGAAAGGATTCTAATGGATTTGCTATCATCATCTGATCTGGCTTTTCTCTTATGACAGCCGAGCTTGATTCTTCAGGAATTTTCTCTTTTCCTCTTTCCTTTTGAATTTGATTCAACTTTTTGAGACGATTTCGTACTTCCGCCATATCTGGTTCCTTTCTGAAAGAATCTTCTGGAATGGCAGCAAAAATAGACGTTTTGGGTGGTGGAGATAAGTACCCAGTTCTTACTAAAGTTGCAAATGGATCAAAAGATCTAAATCTTCCTTCTTCAAGGAGTTGGATTTGTCTTTTGAGCTTTTCTATCTCCGGCTTTGGGCTTTCTAGGTGATGGTACCCAAGATGTTGTCCTGATTCCAAGGCATTTAGCATTTTCTGGAATTCAGAAACCATTTTCTTTGTGGTTTCGTCATACTTTCGAAGATCTTGTTGGACGTTTCCAATCTTTAAATCAATTGCTTTGAAGGCATTGTTCTATGCTAACAAAGTTTTTGATTGCCAATTTAGAACAGCTTCAGCAGCAGTAGTCTTTCTCTGTTTTCCATGTTCATCCACATCAGTGGGGGTAGGTATTTTGGGAACATGGTGGTATCTACCTTGCGGATCAATGAATTCTTCTGGGGTGGGAAACGAAAGCTTAGAACTTTCTTTGACAAGAGGGGGAAAGTCAGTATCATGAAACATGGCAATGGAAGAAATGGGTGGTGTTTCTGCTGGAGCTTCAAGTGGATAGGAATGCTTCTTAGCCCACTTTAAGATTGGCTTATAGAATGGGGATAGAGCTTGTTTTTTCTGAGGAGAAGATGGTGGAGGTGACTTTGGCTTTTTCCGCCGAGATGGAGATCTATCATATGGATTTACCTCATCGGGAGAATTTGTACAATAGGAACATTGGCAAAAAGGATCCCAAAAACAATGACCATAATTGTCTTTATAGTAATAGACAGGATGTCCATCACTGTTAAAATGTCGGACAAGCTTTTTTGGATCTGGCTTGGAAATTGATTCAGGAGCACATGGTTCGATCATAAAGAGAGTCTGGAAGATAAAGGGACTTTCTTCCTTTTCCTTGCCAAACTTGATGGAAACAGTTCCATCTTTTTTTTCGGACGAACTTAGAGTCCGCAAACTAGAAAGGCTTGTTATGCTGGTGTAGCTTTTCATAGTTGGTAATCCAAGTCTTTGGAAGGAGCTTGGCCAACGTATCCTTCGGGATCTGCCTAGGAACATGGATGCATGATGCCTAATCATTCTACATAGAAATAAACAAAGCATCTTCATTGCCATTGCTAAAGTTTAGATCAAGAACATGGTTCTGTACTCGATAAATCATCTGGTAATGCAAAGTTGCAACTATAGAGTCAGTAGTTTGAGGAGCTCTAGTGAGCTGGACTTGAACTTTTAAGAAAGAGAGTAGCTGGGGATCTGAAAGAGCGATGTTGAAGTTTGGATACAAAGTCACAAAGACTGTTCCAGCATTCAGAGTAGTTTGAACAGTACCGATGCAAGCATGCTGATATTGTAAAAATTTGGTGTCTAACAACGCAATTCTTGCCACGACAGGTAAACCTTTTCGACCATGAAATGTGAGAGCAAGACGAACAGCGCCATAATACACATGAGTATATCCTTGTTGAGTCCATTGCCTGGGGAACTCAGGGGGGATCTGAAGAGTAACAAAGTACTCATTTTCAGTAGTAGGAATGGGATGCTGATCGAATTTGGAGGACTGGACGTACTCCTTTACTTGCTTTGGGGTCTGATGAATAAGTTGA
This sequence comes from Eucalyptus cloeziana, assembly GCA_014182715.1. NCBI lineage: Eukaryota > Viridiplantae > Streptophyta > Magnoliopsida > Myrtales > Myrtaceae > Eucalyptus > Eucalyptus cloeziana. The sequence continues at coordinate 1,294,754 of CM024637.1, read as the reverse complement.
TGAATGAAGCAGATAGGTGAAAATGAAGAGTTAGGTTTAGCAAAAGCGAAGTATGGATTCATGAGAGGGAGTTGGGTTTCAGAGATCTTAGTTTCATCACTAAGAGAGACTTCATAAAGATAGTCTATCTTAGAAGCGTTAGAAACTCGGAAGTCTGAATGAGCTAAGGATGATGGAGCAAGAGAAACAGATGCTTCGAGAATTTCAGGTTCTGTAGACATGATGAGAAGAAATCTTCTTAGCACTGGATTCACCTACTAGGCGCCGGATCCTTTTAAAAAAAAATGCCTATGAACTACGGTTCCTCCTTAACCCTTAATGAAAGATATGTAACCGGTATTCTATAGGTAGAGCGATAGGTATATGTGGCGTCCTTAGTTGTTTGGGGGTGCCACACAATCAGATAGACAAATCAAATGCCTGAGAACCGATAATGGCATGGAGTTCTATGGTAAAGATTTTACTGAGTTTTACGATAAAGAAAATATTGTGAGACACCGCACAGTACCTAGGACACCACAGCAAAATGGCGTAGCAAAACGAAAGAACAAAACTTTGCTTGAGCGAGCTTGATGCATGTTTTCACATGCAGGACTTGGCAAGGAATTTTGAGCCAAAGCAGTGAATATAATATGTTACCTAGTTAATTGATCTCCATCATCTGCTATCAAGTGGAAGACTCTTTAGGAAGTATGGTCAAGAAAACCTATTAATTACTCCGGATTATGTATATTCGAGTATGCTCATGTGAGTGATGGTAAGCTTGAGCCGAGGGCGAAGAAGTGCATATTTCTGGGTTATGCACATGGGGTGAAAGGCTGCCGGCTGTGGTGCACTGATCCCAGATACCTAGTTTTCTAATCAGCAAAGATAAGATCTTCGACGAAACTACAATGCTTCAATGGAGGAGTTCTGAGACACAACCAACAAAGAAGACAGGTCATAGTGTTATTAATGAGGTGGAGCTTCAGGTGGAGACTTCGGAGACCTCGAAGGTAACAGAAGTTGAGACTTCAGATGAAGCCGCAGTTCCTGATAGTGAACAACCAGCAAAATCGCAACAAACTATAACCACAAATAGATAGAGAAGACAAATTAAATCGCTGATACGTTATGGTTATACATATATTGATTATGCATTGATTCTAGGTGATGAGGTGGAGACAGATGAGCCTTCATCTTACTCTGAGGAGATGGCTAGTTCGGAGTTATCGTAGTGGCTAAGGGCTATGAGTGAAGAGATGGAATCACTCCATCAAAATTAGACATGGGCGCTAGTCAAAGTACCCAAGAGCCAAAAGATTGTCGGAAGTAAATGGGTCTTTAAACGGAAAGAGGGCATTCCCGGTGTTGAGGCAACGAGGTATAAGGCGAAACTTGTGGTGAAGGGATATACACAGCGCAGACTGAGGAGAAGGAGGAGCATATGTCCCGTGTTCCTTATTCTAGTGCCGTGAGTAATATTAGGTATGCTATGGTGTGCACTAGGCCTAATATTTCACAAGCGGTGAGCGTAGTTAATTGCTATATGAAGCATTCTGGTAAAGCTCATTGGGAAGCTGTGAAGTGGATCCTCAGATATTTATGGGGGACAACGGACGTGGGTATAGTGTATCGGAGGGATAGCAATGGTAGTGAGACCACTGGTTTTGTGGATTCAAATCACGCCGGTGACTTAAATGATCACAGGTCTTTAGTAGGGTACGTGTTTATGTTAGCGGGTGGTGCAGTTAGTTGGAAAGCGTCCTTACAAGATCACATTGCATTGTCTTCGATTGAGGCAGAGTACATGGTACTATCCTTTGTAGCGAATAAGGCGATATGGTTACAAAGTTTGCTCTCGGACTTTGGATTAGAACAAAAAAGTGTGAATATATACTATGATAACCAAGGTGCAATATATTTGGCGTATAATCCAGTTTATCACGAGCGAACGAAGCATATCAACATCAAGTACCACTTCATCCGAGATGTCTTAACTAAGGGTAATGTTATTGTCAACAAGATTGCTACAGCAAATAACCTAGCAGACATGATGACTAAGTCTATTCCTTTGGTGAAGCTCAAGCTTTGCTTGAGCTTTATTGGCATCTGTGGAGAGTGAGCGCCCATCGAGGCATTGGGAGAGCAGCATGGATGATGAGTACTATAACTTAGCTTCAAACATCAAGCCAATGTGGAGAATTGTTAAATTATGTCTCAAGTTTGAGCATTTGCAAAATGCGATTCACTTGAATAAGGAAGTTCGTGGGACTCCATGAAGATTTACAAAAGAGAAAAAAAAATTAAAATAAAATAAAAAAGGAGTCGAATCCCTCTCGCTTCCTTGATTTGCAGGACTTGCCGAATCCTTATCCAAGTTATATTCATCTAAGAGGGGCCCAAAGTCAAATTTGACTTTGGGCTCACAACTTTCACACCTGGAGTTTCTTCTTTTAGCCAATGGAAACAAAGGAAGGAAAAAGGTGAGTAGCTCCTGCACGTAGAGCCTCTACACGTGAAACAAAATGTGGTGGGCTTGGGTCAAAGTTTGACCTGGGCACACACATATAAAAATAGAAATTTGTTGCAGGTCTTTTTCCCCCTTACGTAAAAGAAGCCGCCGAAGCCCTACGAAAGCAGAACAAAAAGGAGCCACACGTCCATGCAAGCCGCGTGAAGCTTTCCAAAGGAGTGCAAAGATTTACATACGTGGACCAAAGACGAACACCAGAGTTCTTGATTTTGGCATTCGTAGAGCATTTTGTTTTGAGCTTGAATGCGCTTTAATTTTGTGCCATGAGTTTTTTGTCCAAGTGAGTTGTTTATTTATGAACACTTTGGGTTTAGGATTAAATCTAGATATGGGAAACACTTGAGTGTGTAAGTGATTGTAAACTCTAATTCTCCGATTATAGTGGATTATTTGCTACTGGCTCTCTCCATGGACATAGGTAGCGATACTCAGACCGAACCACGTAAATTTCTAGTGTCATTAGTATTTCTCGTTTATTTCTCTTATGATTTCGCATTGACGTAAATTGCAAAATCCTATTGTTTTTGCGTATTATATCCCAACACACTTGTTACTCTTTTATTGTTAAATATAATTGGACAAGTATGCTCCTCTTGGAATGACCTAATCTGAAATGACCCCTTCTTACTCAGCGCACCATAGAGCTTCCATGAACAATTAGATTGTGAGCACTTAGCTCTCACAAATTCCTTTGTGTTTCTAATGAATTCAACTCTCCTCTGTTTAGCAATAAAGTTCTTGACAACAGCTTCCTTGACCTATTTGGCATCGTCAAATCTCATGCCCAAAGACAAAATAGGTTTATCAATAGTCAGATCATAGTAAGGATACTTACTTTTTCTTCCACGAGCAGGTTCTTCATCATCATTATCAAGTTCATTCTCCGAACCAACAACTTCATCGCCGCAGCTTTCTTCATCTTCACTTCTATTACCTTCAGCTAGAGATCCATCCCTATTTACTAGCTCAGGCCTCTTTGCTGAAGTTGCAAATTTTTTTCTAGGAAATTCCCTTTGCTTTTGTCTTGACTGTGCGAGTTCATCATCATCTTCGTCACTTGGGAAACTTAGTGAAGCCAAATATTCATCTTCCTATTCATTGGATATAGCAATTTCATATTCTAATCCAATAAACTCTTCATCACCCACATCTTCACCCAAGATCTCAGGATATCTCCCTATTTGTTCATCTATATTAATATGACTTCTCTCCCTCTCATTTTTCCCTTCATCTAACCTAAACTTATCCCCAACCTAATTACTCACTTGAATAGGATCTCTCACTTCTCCTCTTTCAATGGTGGTCTGCTCATCCCCATCCCCATCCTCATCCTCATCCTCATTCTCACCATCCTCATTATCACTATAATACTCAACATATACCCCAACTTCTTCACCGTGAAGATAATGATAAATGATATCCTTACTACCATTATCGTCTTTAAAAAATCTCAACCCATCCTTCAATTCATTCCCAGGAACACAGTAATGTAGTTTTTGCACTTTGCATCGTAAAAAGTACACAAAATCCCTTGGAAAATCAATATATGATGGCTTCCGAATATTGACATAGATAGTACATTCATTTCCACCAGTATATTCCCAATTATCGGTGCCAATAACAAACTCTCCACCATAGCAAACAATGACACCTACCTAATTCTCATCCATGTCGATGCTGCACCTAATGAAAAAGAAAAAAAAAATCATTAGTTTTTCGGATCACAAGACAGAATCAGCAACTTCAAATGTAGGTCTTTGTCATTTTGTTGTCAAGAAACAAATGTGACCAACTTATTCAATTCGGTGCCTTTATAACAACAAAGGAAACCGAATTGAATAAATAAAGTGAGGTCCCCACCACTCATTTTTCAATTCAATCACATTTGGTCCCTCACAGAAGTAGTCCAATTAATTAAATAAAGTAAGGTCCCACCATTGTTTCCCTCCGAGTCGAGCCCCCATTTTCCCCTCCGTGCTCTATTTTTCTATTCGGTCCTCACAAAAGAAAGCGAACGAACGACGGAACCCTCAATTTTTCTATTCAGTCCCCATAAAAGTAAGATCCCCACCACTTTCCCCACCACTTTCCCATTGAGCCGAGCCCTCAATTTGCCCTCCGCACCCTAACTTGCCCGTCGAAACCTTAAATTTTTCACTAAATTGACCCACATAGAGAACATAACAAACCTTAATGAGCGAGAGTTGGGGACGCAGCCAGCGAACGACTGTGAACGACGGTGCAACTACAATGGTAGCCGAGCGACGACAGGCGACTAAATGACGGTGGGTGAGCGAGCTACAACCGGGCGTCAAGCGAGAATCATATATGAACCCTATTTTACTCCCTCTTCAGCGACATCATTTTTGGCCGTAGAGTAATGCGACATCGTTTTGTAAGTGAATCCACATGGAATGGTATAAAACGACGTTGTCTCTTATGAAGAAAGGAAAACGACGTCGTTTAGTGCCATCCACCATGAGCAGTCTTTAGCCACGTCGGCTTTTTTTTTAAATATAAAAGCCACGTAATCATTTTGGCCAGAATCTCTCACTAGTAGCACCAAAGTGATTGTTTTTTCTTCGATTTGGCACTTAAGTGATCCGATGGAAACTTTTGGCACCAAAGTGAGTGCCGTACACAATTTTTGACACTGATAGTGTACTTACCCCCATATATGCCATTAGCAACAATAAAATCCCTATTGCCTACTTTAACATTATAGGATGGATGACCTACTAGGAAGTGCAAGCCTAAAATAAAAACTTAACATTATTTTCCTCTATCAAACTCTACAACTCCATCAAATTGTCCACTTCAAAAGAAGAAGTGAGGAAAGTTCGAAAAGAAGAAGCTTGCACTCAAAGCTAAAACTTGGAGTGATATCAAGTGCGAAAGCAATAATGAAGATCTCAATCATGCCAACATATGCCTTATGACTAACTAAAAGTGATGAAGAAATCAAGGTAGAAAATTATGACCTTCTTGTAAAGAAATGCAAGAATTTTTAAAAGAAGTTTTTGAGGAACACAAAAAGGCTTCCAAAAAGGTTTCTGATTTAAAAAAGTGATGGAGCGAAACTCACTATTAAAAGCATTTCTCACTAAGTTGTACTTAATGACTTAGGCAAGGAACTCAATACATGTATTGTGCAACGCAAACTTGCTGAAGATGAAGCCAACTCTCTCAAGAAAGAGATCTCACTTGTTTGCTCAAAGTTTTCTCTTGGTTCAAAAATACTTGAGCACGTACTTTCAATTCAAATCCCTTATTACAACAAATCCAATTTAGGGCATGAGGGAATTGAAGAAGAAAGCAATCCATTTCCAAAAACTAAAAAAAGAACTTCAAAGAAAACTCGTATTCCCATTCCTGTTTACAAAGATAACTTTGAAAAACATTTTATTAAACCAATTAGTAAAAAGGTCCCTAACTATTCGAGCTACAATGGCGATGGTCATTCAAAACATGAGTGTCCAAACCAAAAGGCAAAGTCGAAGAAGGTGAACTAGAAGTTTAGATACACTAATAGTGATGGACCCAAGTTTGTGTGGGTACCACAGAAGAAAAAACTGACTTTTTAATGTAAGGAAAGAAGTCAATCAAAAGATATTTGAATAGCAAATGCTCAAAACACATTATTGGAGATACCAATACCTTTCTACAACCACTGGGATTCGCCCTAGTGGCCACCCTTCCAACATGGAAGGGGGAGGTGAGGGGTTCAAATCCCCACCTTCTCGGGGGGATGGGGTGGGAACGCGTAAGTTTTAAAAGTGGGTTTCGACTCCCACCCCCTGCAAGAGGCAGGGCAAAAATCTGAGAGTGAGTGTAGAATAGGAATAGAGTAGGACTGACCAAAAAAAAAATACCTTTCTACATTTAACACAAGTTAATGGTGGATATGTTGTCTTTGGAGGAAAAGACAAAGGAATAATAATTAGTAGAGACACCATCGAAGTGGGAGAACTAATCATTGATGACGTTGCCTTGGTCAAAGGATTGAGACACAATTTAATAAGTATCAATCAGCTTTGTGATAAAGGATACGAGATCAACTTCAAAGATGGTATTTGCATAGGTAAAGGCAAATACCCATCAAAAACTTCCTCGAGAAAAAGGTAAGGAAATATCTATCCACTGAACGTTTAGAGTGAAAGTTCTCATTGATTTTTTTACATAAAAAAGAAGTAAAGAGATGTGACATAGAAAACTTGCTCACATTAGCCCAAAGGACTCTAAACTAGCTTTAAAGGAGATGGTAAGAGGTCTTCCAAGAACGAGGTATGAGAAGAATGAAGTCTATAATGCATGTTCGTTAGATAAGCAAGTCACAAGTTCTTTTGAATCTATAAATACTATTTCTATTAATTGAGTATTGTAACTATTTCATATGGACCTTTTCGGACCTATAAGGAATACTAGCCTTGGTATAAACAAGTATTGCCTAGTGATTGTGGATGATTATTCCATATTCACTTGGGTAGCTATTGACATCCGAATTTTTGTCGATGTTTTTAAAATATCCATTTAAAAAAAAAAGCTAAAAAGCTAAAAACATATAAAAGATAAAAAAAAAAAAAAATAAAAAAATGAAAATGAAAAAAAAAAAATGGTGAAGTCGTGTGGGCCGGTGTGTCTGGCCCACTTAGCGACTTTCAGCCCTCTAAACCCCGTTCGCACCTCCCATCTTCGTTTCTTTCTTTTTAGGCCCATCTTCATTTCTTTTGTTTTCAGCCCATCTTTATTTCTTTTGTTTTGAGCCCATAAAAGCCTAAAAGGGGCCCGGCCCAAGGTTGACTTCTTCCCCTCGTTTGCACGAACCGGCATCTGTGAGGAAAACACCACAAGAGTGACGTGAGAAAAGCTGGGGCAGAAAGAAGGCTGAGCTGGCTGGAGATCAGAGAGAGGACGCAAAGAGTTCAGCCATTGGAGAGGGGCTCGATCGAGAGAAAACAGAGCAGAAGATGGTTCGGCCATTGGAAAAGCCTTTGTGCGACCGCCAGCCACCATGCTGTTCACGGCTGAGTGTTGAGCATTCGGCCATTAGGCGAAATCCCTAGACGAAAAGGGAAGCTGCTCACCGTCACTCGAAGCTCCACCGGCGATCGTTCAGCGATGAACACCCCTTTCCCGAACCAGGTAAACCTTTGTGCTCCGGCGACGTGGGCGCCATTGACGACACGGTGAGATTGGATGGCGGCGCCGTCGAGTATTCTTGGTTCTGGAAAAATAAATTGCAGGTGGAGAAGCTTGGGGCGCTGAAGGTGGCTGAAGGAAGGAGAAGGTGCAGTGAATAGGACAAAATAGGGAAAAGACAAAAGAGAAAAAATTAAAAATAATTAAAAATAAAAAATTAGAAAAAATTCGTTTTCTAATCCTAGTAGGTCGGATCCGGGTTTGTGTCAGGTCAACGAGTCGACCCGGATCGGGTAAACGGTCCAAACCCGTTCCACGAATATAATAATAATTAATTAATTAAAAAATTGGGAAAATATTTTAAAAATTAAAAATTCAGGAAACGATAAAAAAATCTTGGGAAATAAAAAAAAATTTAGAAAATTCGAAAACGAATGAAAAATTAGAAATTTACGAAAATCATTGAAAAATTAGAAAATTCCGGAAAATATTAAAATTTTTGAAAAAAAAAGAAAATCCAGAAAATCATTAGAAATTTTAGAATTTTCAGAAAATTGCTAAAAGAATCACAAAACCCAGACCAAAAATTATTATAAAAATCATTAAAAATTCGAAAATTTTTAAAAACAAAAAATCAAAAATATAAAATTTTGGAAAAATTGGAAAACTCCTTAAAAATTTTAATGCCCAAAATTTGGACAATCCTTTAGGGTTTTACAATAGGGATTCTTATTTTGCTTTATTTTGTTTTCTTTGTCATGGACAATTTTACGATGCTTGCATAATTTCTATTATGATTATAATTGATTGTGTTTTTCAACATTTGGATATTACTTCCATTATTTTAGAATGGTTAGGACAAACCTTGGAATTTTCTTGATAGATTGCTATGGCATTAATTAGCACATGATTAGGTCTACAAGTCCAAAATCTTATGTCGCGTCGTATCTTACCCAATCCCAAAAAGGTTAACAGCAACTCCTCAGTCAAAATTTTCATAGGCTTAATTGATTAAAATCCAAACACTCAATGTCACGTAAGGTATGGATACAGGAGAGCTTGAGTCATGGAAAGGCCGTTGGCCTGAAGTTAACAATATCCCTAAATCTAACAATCTCTCTCTCATGAGAGGGCTTAGGTCGCAACAATAATCTTCTTGGCTTAAAAGGATAAAGCATGCAAATCCTTCATAATAGTTGCATGAAAGATTCAAAACGAGAAATGTTATAGAATTGTAAGCATCGGGATTGATCATGGTGGGGAGTTCGAAAACAAGAACTTTGTTGATTATTGCAAGGAGAATGAAATGGAGCTCAATTTCTCAACTCCATACACTCCGGAATAGAATAGTGTAGTCAAAAGAGAGTTTAGGGACATGCCAAGAACAATGATGATTGCAACTAGCATTCTTGCTCACTTTTGGGTTGAAGCAATTGCAACATTTTGTTATATCATCAATAGTGTTTTTGCTCCATTGTTTGATAAAACACCCTATAAGCTTTTTAGAGAAAGAAAGTCAAACATATCTTACTTTCATACTTTTGGGTTAATGTTATATTAGGAAAAATGCAAACAATAATGTTAGTAAATTCAAATCAAGATCAAATGAAGGTATATTTCTTAATTACTATACTACTAGCAAAGCATACAGTATGTTCAACAAAATTTCGCGAGAAGTGAAAGAATCTATCAATGTCAAGTTCAATGACAATCTAATGGTAATTCAAAGTCTCAACGAATATGATGAACCATCAGCAGTGCAGATTGTACAAACTACGTCCCTTGATCCAACGCTTGAGGGCGCGATTTGCTCCATAAACACCAAGTTTGCTAAATCGGTAAAGTGCATTGAAGAGCTTGAAGCGTCAAACGAGAGACTAAGCATGAGTTGGAGGCGTCTAGGGCTAGGTTTGAGGAAGAGAAGAAGCCGAGAGAAGGTGACGGAGGCAGAGATTTTGAGTTGAAGGAGGCGGCGACTAGGGTTTAGTCTAAACAAGAGTAAGGGTCCGTTCGTTTCACGGAAAATGAGCCATTTCCGGAAAATATTTTCTAGTATTCGACTAAAACTTGAAAATGTTTTGGAAAATATTTTCCGGTGTTCGATAAGGAAAATATTTTCCGCTCCCTAGATTGGCGAACGCGAGCGTCAAGCTCGAGGCTCGCTAGATCGACGAGCGTGAGTTTGAGATCGATGAGCTTGAGGTTCACTTGGTCTGATGACTAGCCAAGAAAGAAGAAAATGAGAAACAAAAAAAAAAAGAAATTAAAAATAATTCGAATTAAAAAAAGAAAAATAAAATTAAAAAATAATTTGAACAAAAAAAAGAAAAGAAGAAAAATAAAGGGGAGGAGGAAATCAGGATTTGCAAAGACGTGAGATAAGAGAAATCAAGTGAAGAAAATGTTTTTCATTTTCCAAAAGTGAAAAACATTTTCCCTACTTTAAAAGTCTTTTTTTTCCTTTGATGGAAAACATTTTCTCAATGAATTCGTTTTCCGTGAAACGAATCTTTGGAAAATCCAGAAAAACGTTTTCCGGAAACTATTTTCCGCGAAACGAACAGACCTAAGGGGTGAAATTTGTGATTAACTTTTAAGATTTGGGATTAGGGTTTAATTGGGAAACTTGGAGATTAAGTTTGGACCTTTTTGGACAAAAATGCCCTTATTCATGGCGTCACATGCATTTGGTCTTGTCCGGCAAAGATTTGTACCACGAGCTCCTCTTGAGAGCAAACATTAATTTGCATGAAGCCAAAATAATAGCGTTAGTAATTTTATAAATGTCATAATAACTGATTGATTATTTGAAATGATCAAGTTAATGTTCAATCAAAACAACTTACATCTAACGAGTGCTAGTAACATTCTTTAGCTCTATCAATAATGCTTCTGAATCACTTTGTGCGATTGGATTCTTTCTCTCAAGTGGAGAGATAATATGACATAGGACATAACTGTTTGCATCGATTTTTTTCAAAAAATATCCTGAGTTTAAACTAAAATTTTCTTTCCCACATTTACTTCGTTTTATGTTGACTAGAGTCCATGCACGTGCTAATTTGCAGGTTTAAAATACCTGCAACAACAAACTAAATCTTTTCACACTAAATGATGTTGGTTATATGAATATAAATATAATATTATTTCATCGAATATCAATATTTATTTGCCAGACTTTCACTTACCTTGTAATCATCCTATAAATTTTTTCCTTTATTTGATTAAGTGAAATTCCATATCGCGTGAAACTCCAATCACACTTCACCCATCCTGTCTCCCCCTCTCTCTCTACCCTCGCCGCCGGTCCTCGAAGCGTGCCTCCTCATTGTCGCCGTAGGCGCTTGCTTCGCCCTCCCCGGTCCCCGCGATCTCCTCCGCCTCGCAGCTTGTCGGAATCACCTTGGGCTATTCTTGCCATTTTAATCTTTATTAAGGGCGTGAATAAACTAACGGAAGGGTGGGAATTAGCGGCCACCAACGTTAAAGCCTTAAACCCCTCGAAAAACCCAGGAAGGAACCGCCCCTGAGAATGTCCGCCTCCTCCTTTACGGCACCTTCAATCCTCCCTCCGAATCTGCTCTTTCAGGTGAGTTCCTCTTTTGACTTTCGTCTTTTTTCCCTCGATTCCTTCATGCCCTTTCACGAATTATTATTCTTCGGATTGAGATTGAAGAATTTGGGCGCTCTTCCCTGTCCAGAATCTGAGTGGAAGCAGGAGGGTGTTGGGTCTATGGAGGAACGGGCAAAAAGTTGGGAGCTGTTGGAATTGTCTCAGTGCTGCTGATGCTCGGTCGTGTTTCCTCTATTTTTATTTTACAGTCAAGTTCATTTAGTTATGCAGTTAGTGTTTTTGCTATTTTCTAGGAAGTTAATAGCACGTTTGTGTGCAGTTATGTGTTGAACGTATGTGAGCAGTTTCTGCTTTGTATTTAATTGTGGTACTCGACAGTTTTTTCCTTTGAACAAGACGTATGAAGTGCTATGCTCTGTTTTTTATCCTTTCTCTCCCTCAAACAACAAAGATGTTTTCTGTTTTGATTGTTGTTTTATAAAGCTTTAACAATGGTATCATAGCATTTGTAGGATCTTAAGGGACTGTGAAGTAAGGGTAAGTCAGTGAAGACTGCTTGCTTTCAATCTAAAAAAAAAAAAAATAGGTTGATGGGGGCAGGATCGAGTGCATTCTCTGCAATGGCTACTCTAGTCTTTACTGGGGAAAATTATCAAGCTTGGGCTGTCAAGATGACAGCATTCTTGGAGGGTCACGATCTATGGGAGGCTATGGAGAATGATTATGAGGTTGCTCCACTTCCAAATAATCTGACCTTAAATAAGATAAAGTACCATAAAGAGAGAATCACAAGAAAGGCTAAGGCAAAGTCTTGCCTATATGCTACTGTTTCACCCACTATCTTCACAAGGATCATGAGATGTGATTCTGCAAAGGCAATATAGGATTTCTTGAAGGATGAATACGAGGGAGATGAGAAGATAAGAGGCATGAAGGTGCTGAATCTCTTGAGGGAGTTTGAGAGACAGCAGATGAAGGATTCAGAATCAGTGAAGGAGTACTCTAATAGGCTGGTTGAAATAGCTAAAAAAATCAGAGTTTTAGGGACTGACTTGAAGGATGAAAGGCTTGTTCAGAAGATCCTGGTGTCTCTTCCAGAGAAGTTCGACGCCACCATTGCTTCTCTGGACAATACAAAAGACTTAGCTGATATAAAGCTTGCAAAATTGCTAAATTCCCTGCAGGCACAGGAGCATAAAAGACTGATGAGAATAGAAGAGTTTGTAGAGGGTGCGCTGCCAGCTAGAGTGAAGTCAAATGATGGAGGCAAAGGGAAGAAATGGATTCAATCCAGAGGAAATGCTGGTGACTCCAAGTTTGTAGCAAAAGAAGGAAATTCTGGTGGGTCTAGCAAATGGAAGAAGAACAAAAAGCCTTGTCAATACTGTGGTGGAACTAATCATCAGTTTTTTAGATGTTGGAGAAAGCCTGATGCTAGATGCAGAAGATGTCACAAGTTGGGTCACATGGAAGCAATCTGCAAAAAGAAAAATTATCAGCAAGAAGAAAAAGCACGGGTAGCAATGAATGAAACTGAGGAAGAGCACTTGTTTGTAGCTTCATTTTCTGGATCTTCTGTTGAGAATGATGCATGGCTGGTGGATAATGGCTGTACCAATCACAGATCTATGTGGACCTATGTCTGAGTCTTCTCTCAATGGTAGCAGGTATTTCATTACCTTCACTAATGATATGACTAGGATGAGTTGGATTTATTTTCTGCGAGCCAAGTTTGAAGTTGCTGATGTGTTTAGAATCAGAGTGGGAAGAAGATTAAAATGCTCAGGTCTGATAATGGTTCTAAGTATACTGCTCACAAGTTTAAGTTGAATTGTGAGTAAGTAGGAATTGTGCAGCAGTTCACTGCTCCCTATTCACCTCAATAGAATGGGGTCAATGAGAGGAAAAACAGAAGCATTATGGAGATGGCTAGATGTATGATGCAGGAGAAGAAGTTACCTAAGAAGTTTTGGGCAAAGGCAGCTAATATTGCAGTGTTTCTATTGAATAGATTGCCCACAAAGGCCTTAGAGAAGTCAACATCTTTTGAAGTCTAGCATGGTGTTAGACCTTCTGTGAAGAATTTGAAGGTTTTTGGGTGTTTGTGTTACACTCATGTTCCTGAGGTCAAGAGGGATAAACTAGACAAGAAAGTAGAGCTTGGAATCTTTATTGGGTTTAGTCTTCAATCAAAGGCTTATAGGACTTTCCATCCCATGACAAGGAAGGTGACTGTGAGCAAAGATGTTATTTTTCTAGAGGAAGATGAGTGGAATTGGATGGAAGGAAAGAGTGCGAAACGAAACGGTTCGAAAAACAACCTGCAACGAGATGTAGAGGTTGATGAAGTTATAGATGGATTGGAAGACGGTATGGATGATTTACCAGTGAGAGGCACAAGGTCACTTGCTGAAATCTATGAAAGAAGCAATGTGGCGGTGCTCGAACCATCTAACTTTGTGGAAGCTAAGGAGGATCAGAGGTGGATTGCAGCAATGCAGGAGGAGATTGCAATGATCCAGAAAAACCACACATGGGAGCTTGTTGACAGACCATCTGATAAGAATGTGATTGGGGTTAAGTGGGTGTTTAGAACAAAACTTAATCCTAATGGTTTTGTCAATAAACACAAAGCTAGACTAGTTGTGAAAGGCTATGCACAAATATGGGGAGTAGACTATTCTGAAACATTTGCTCCTATTGCACGACTTGATACAATAAGGCTACTGTTAGCTATTACAGCAGAGAAGGGGTGGCCTATATTTCAGTTAGATGTCAAGTCTACATTCTTGAATGGAGAGCTTGAGGAGGAGATTTTTGTTGAACAACCTAAAGGCTTCAGTATCAAAGGGCAAGAAGAGAGTGTATATAGGTTGTGGAAAGCTCTACATGGACTGAAGCAGGCTCCAAGAGCTTGGTATGGGAAGATAGATCGATATTTACAGGATTTTGGTTTTGTAAAAAGCTTAAGTGAGTTCACTCTTTATGTCAAGAAGGTGAATCACAGTGTTGTAATTCTGTCACTTTATGTAGATGATCTATTAGTGACAGGGAATGATATGGAATTGATAGAGAAGGTGAAGCAAGATCTATTTATAGGTTTTGAGATGTCAGACTTGGGAAATATGGCTTATTTTTTGGGTTTGGAAGTCAAACAAGCTTCATATGAGATCTTCATCTATCCAATAAAATACATGAAGGAAATTCTAAAGAAGTTTCAGATGGAAGATTGTCGAAGTGTAAGCACTCCTATGGCTGCTAAAGAGAAGCTGTAGAAGAATGACGGAATAGATGCAGTAGATGCTTCTATGTATAGAAGTCTGATTGGGTGTCTCATGTATCTTACAGCAACCAGACCAGATATTCTATTTGCTATGAGTGTTTTATCTAGGTTTATGAGTAATCCTAGTCAGTTACATTTGGTTGCAACAAAAAGGGTCTTGAGATATCTCAAAGGAACATTGTTCTTTAGTGTGAACTTTAAGAAATGTCAGAAGTTTAATTTGCAAAGATTTTTTGATAGTGACTGGGCTGGTTCAGTAGATGACATGAAGAGTACGTCTAGATATTGTTTCAGTCTTGGTTCTACTTGTTTCTCCTGGTGTTCTAAAAAGCAAGAGATTGTAGCTCAGTCTACTGCAGAGGCTGAGTTTATAGCAGCTACTGCAGCTACAGATCAAGCTTTGTGGCTGAAGAAGATAATGAAGGATTTGTGATTGAATTCCAATAATTGTATCGAAGTCAATGTGGACAATCAGGCTGCTCTAGCAATATCACAGAATCCAGTTTTCCATGGCAAAACCAAGCATTTCAAAGTCAAATTTTTCTTTCTACGTGAGGTGCAACAAAGTGGTGAAGTTAAGTTGGTCTATTGCAAATTTGAAGATCAGCTTGCAAACATGTTCACAAAGCCACTTCAGGCTGGAAGATTTGAACTGTTAAGAAAGAAAATAGGAGTTTGCAGCAGCAACTGATCCAAGGAGGAGTTTGTTGGAATTGTCTTGGTGCTGCTGATGCTCGGT
Organism: Eucalyptus cloeziana; assembly: GCA_014182715.1. Taxonomy (NCBI): domain Eukaryota; kingdom Viridiplantae; phylum Streptophyta; class Magnoliopsida; order Myrtales; family Myrtaceae; genus Eucalyptus; species Eucalyptus cloeziana. Next base: position 1,279,504 of record CM024637.1, on the reverse strand, counting down.
CGTGTTTCCTCTATTTTTATTTTACAGTCAATTTCATTTAGTTATGCAGTTAGTGTTTTTGCTATTTTCTAGGAAGTTAATAGCACGTTTGTGTGTAGTTATGTGTTGCACGTATGTGAGCAGTTTCTGCTTTGTATTTAGTTGTGGTACTCGACAGTTTTTTCCTTTGAACAAGACGTATGAAGTGCTATGCTCTGTTTTTTATCCTTTCTCTCCCTCGAACAACAAAGATGTTTTATGTTTTGATTGTTGTTTTATAAAGCTTTAACAGGAGCTTTGTGGTAAGAGCCGGTCCAAAGAGGGTTTCTTTCGGCAAGGAATGCAGAGAGGCTCTTCAATCTGGGATTGATGAATTGGCTGATGCTGTCTCTGTTACCATCGGGCCTAGAGGTGTGTGGGCTCTTCTATTTCTTCTTCTGAAATTCCTTGTTTCTGTCATTTTGATTTTGGAACTATTTGTTCATCTGATTATTTATTTAATACGGGGGTTGTGCTGGAATTAGTATTTTGGACGAGGTGAGAGTTAATTGCGTTTTTGCTTATAAGTTGTGGGGGAGCTGGCTGGTCCAGTTTTATGCAACATTGGAGTTGAGAGTTGTTCTGATGGCCTATGTGCGGAATCGCGGTCTTCTAGCTCGAGTTTAGTGTATGAACTTTTGCTTTTGTCGGGGGGGCGATGCTAGAGGTTCCCAACTTTTAATTCCCACATTCCAAGCTGACTGACCTGTCTTGCTTTCCTGATTCCATTGTGATTCTTTTCTTCACCTTCTTTTTTTTGTTGCTTCGGTCCTTACTTTTCACGATGGACTTGAAGTAACTCATGGAGTATTTTTATATATCCTATTCATGAAAGATATTTATTTGACGCCGCACGCACACAAGTGAGTTGTTTTGGTGGCGATGGGAAATAATTATAGAGAGAGTGCGGTCCCCTCATTAGAAGAACAAATTTGTTCAATATATGGATATTGTACAGTACCACACATGAGATCTAAGCAACTTATGTTTAGGGTATGCTAATATGGAGGCGTGACAAAGTGTTTCTTTAATGCTTTTCTGGAAGTATACTAACTAACTCATACGTATTTAACATGCATTCGAGGTCAATTTGACATGGTCTGTTTATTATTTCCTACTGTCCAAATTGTTGGAGCCAACGATATAAATTGCTTCTATAGCATGTCGTGAAAAACAATTTTTAGTAAAATATTTCAGCATTTAGGGATCGATGGGACCTGATTTTGGCCAACGACACCCCTAAAGATTTGTCGAGTAAATAAAGAAGGTAGATATTATCAACAAATCAGAAACAAAATCAATGCCATGCGATTCAAGCATGAAGAAGGAAAGAAAAAGGAGAAAGGAAATATTTCTCGCGTGTTGTTGCAGTCAGAGACAAAACGATCCAACCGAGGTCAGATTACCTCACGAAAGCACGAACGATCAAGGGAAATATAATAACGACAATACCTTTGGATTGTCTAAGTTTAATGAGTCTTGCTACACTTAGGCAAAGCTATTGCGTCACTTATTGAATCTAGCTACACTGACGCAACGCTATTGCATCTCTTATTGTCAAAAAAGGATGGTTAAACTGCACATTCGCTTTTAAACAAGTGTTTTTTTTTTTTTTTTTTTATTTGGGGGGTGGTGTTTCGGTTTAGCGCCTAACGCACATAATTGATTAGTCAAAAGACTCGATCCTTTCTCGGGGATTGGGGTGGATACGATTTCATTTCAGGAGTGGGTTTCGACTCCCACGCCCTACAAGAAAGAGAGCAAAAGTCGAGAGTGAGTGTTAGAGTAGGATTAGCGTAGGGCCAGGACCGAAAAAAAAAAAATGATGAATGTCAAAATTCTAAAGTGGGCGGGGTGGGGGTGGGGTGGGGAATTTCTTTTGCTGAAAATTTGATTATTCTAATGCACCATTAGGGGTAAACATAATCCGGGTTGGGCTGGTCTATCACCCAACCTAGGGATCAACATGCATAATGTCGGAACTCAATTTTTCGGATCAATGATTAACCCTATTAAGCCTAGGATTGAGGACCGAACTGGCTCTATCGGTACTGCTGCCGAGTACTTACAATTCTCCTTCAAGTTTGAACTCTAAAATGCAATATAAGCTTCCCCTGCATAAAAGGGAGGTGCCCAATGCAGTAATTATTCAAACTTCTGTCAACGTGCGCTTGCTACATTAGTGATACTCTTAAGTTACCAAAGACACTTTACAGTTCACTCATTTGTGGCTTATTTCACCTCTAATTGCAAAAGTAAATCTCTGTGCCGAAATATATTCAACAAGCATATCCTCAAAGGTGAAATTGTTCATTAAATTCCTTGCATAGGTTCACAAGAGAATTATTGTTCAGCAACAAATCCAGGGAAGACCTAACAATAATGTTCATAGCTCTGAAAGCAAATATTCCGCATCTAAAGTACCAAAAACAAAGTTGCAACTCAACTGTTGCCAGGCAACGGTCCTTTAAACTAAGAACAAAGAGAAACATAACAAGTTAGCCTTTGGTGGATCCAGCAGAGTACAAAAACTGAAGCCTAAAAAAATGGGGATGGTCTTCATCACCGTGCCTATCTGGTGGTCCTCCAGGACCTACAACTTCGAGCTGTCAAGAAAGGAGACATGCGATCATGATCTTTCTACTTTGGCAAAGGACAAAAACACTGGTTAATTTTACAGTATAGCTAGTTTCTAATACCAAATGCAACAAAAGTTCAATATTTAGGAGATGACAAACTAGACAGGTAAAGTTGTAGATGTCATCTATGATTACAATCCAATAGAGTTTCGGTGTTTAGAGGTTGCAAGCTACTGGAGTTATTAGAATTGAACAAACTTTCGATGTCTAAAAAGGTGAGAGTTATGAGCATTTTCTGTGACTTGTATGCAGAAAAGATTCTGAATTTCTAAGGATCAAGATCACCGGGTTTTTCAATTCAAATCTAACATAGTTTTGATGTTTCCAATGTAAAGATGAAAACAATTATTCACCTATCAATTGAATGGGCGAAGATAATCAAGATTGACTTGAAACTAGCAGTGCTCTGATATTTAAAGAGATGACGTTCATCTTCCCAAACCGGTTGGTGACTTCAACTGAAGTTTCTTCATAGAGATGAAGATCGTCAAAGTCATGTGAATTTGTCAAGTTCAATAGAAGTAGCTCCTCATTCTATCGTAATTGCTCACATGTCGCATTATGTCATTCCTACTTTAATGGATGGGAAGAGGGAACCAGGTTAGTTTCCTGTTAGTTTCCTATTGAAATTGTATGAAGAAGAGAAATAACATACTCTTTTTTCCTAGTGGCTTGTTCTACTCCATAAGAAAACTAATACGTGGTAAAATAACCCCATTTTCATATCCAAAGAAAAGGTGCAATCAGATATTATAGAAATTGAGGGCAACAAATATGTACAACTTTTTCGACAAGTGACATCGAGATTGACATGCCGAATCATTGAACAGATCTAATTGTTCCCTTCTCCATTCCTAAGGAAAAGCCCCTCTCAACAACCTTAGCTGGGTATCGAATGGCTTCTTTTCCCATGCGTGCATGATCAGATTTTAGTTTTAAAAAGACAAGAAAGCGAAGATAGGAGATATTATCTTCCAGTGATCCAGCACATTGTGGTATATTTCAAGTAATATGAATGTGAAAACTGTTTCCATTTTAGTTTTCTCATCTTGTTTTATACCGTTCCGACTAGATTGAGTAAGGAAGATGTACTTGACTTAATTAGATGGTAGTCTGCATTTCGTGGATCACATTTTACTTCCACTCAATAGCAACTCCTTTATGGCACCTTCAGACAACTAATTAAGGTTACTGGACCTTCTATTGTTTGGACAATTTTTATTCCCTTGGTCTCCCTGCTCTCATTTATGCTTTTTTGTATGTACTCTCTCTATTTATAACAGAATAGACTTGTAAATCCGAACATGAGACATCCATTAACCGTGTTGCATCTTAATCCAAACGAATTTCTCGCTAGTCTTTAAAAATTTATTGCAAATGATGAACAATAAATGATGACATGTTTGATTGTCTTGGAAAATCCTCTTGTAAAATAGGAAACACAAGTGATAAAAAAATGAGTTGTTACTTACTCCAGGAATGAGCCAATATTCAGTGGATGGAGATGGCCATCTTGTATTTGGGGATTCTTCAACAACCTCGAAACCTCCTCGACGACCTGTTTCACAAGTACCGCTTCATGCCTGCCAATCGCCAAACAAAATTGAAGTGAGCTCTGAGTAGTATAAAAAGTTTCCAGTATTAGGACCAAATTAAGATTTTTATGTGAATGATGAAAGTAAGTACCCGTTGGCGATTTTCTCTGATTCCCATCCTTTATAGGACCCGACCTCCTTGAGAGTGTGCTTCCAAAACTCACATTGATCTCTACTGAAACGCTTCTCATGTTCACGAAGGTGGTCTCCAAATAAAGGGGATAAATATCACACGTCCGAGGGAGTCACTTTATAGAAGATGGGCAATATCTTTTGCCCATTTCTTTTCTTGCAGTCAAGCATGTGACCTAGCTCATAGAGGCACCAAGCAGAGGAGGCAAAATTTTCAGAGAGAATTGGAATAGATATCTTGCAGTGGTTGATGGCATTGAAAAGCTCACTACCAATCTCTCTACCTATAATGGACGCATCATCATGATGAAACACTCTGATTTTTGCAGCCACAAGGCTGATGTATAGGTATGCAGCAAAGCCATATCGAGTATCACAGCCACGAAAGGCCAAGAACACTTGGCATTGACGCAGTCTTCTTTTCTCCTTTAAATAGTAATGATACACTGTGATCCAGTAAAACACACCAAGTGAGATGATGAGATGCAGCCATTACTTTATGTTGAATTAAGGGAGGCCAAAGCTCTCACGTGATGAACACAGAGAATACTTACGCGATCTTATGTGGTGATTAGACATCAATATAGGAAACATGGGGAGCCGTTCGATCCACGTTGTCTTCAATTCACTCAAAACCCTTGCGACCACAATTTTCACCAGCTCTCCTTCATGCCTGCCCACCACATATATGTTTGCAAACCAAAGTTAGTCGTACGGCCTTCCTTCCCCAAACTCGGTGATTCCGGATCATTCAGTCCCATCTAAGTGAATAGGGGTTCAATTCGTAGATTGTAAATGCATACACACGTACATACGTATATACATACATACCCATTAGCAATGGTCTGTGATATCCATCCTCTAATGCTCGCTACAAAACTCAGCGCATACTTCCATCGTAGCACTTCTTCTCGCCTGCCCTGTTTCTCTTGTTGCGACAGAGCCTCTCCAAATTTACCTGATCGGCGTCTTACATCAACAACATCCACCTTATAGAATACAGGGAAGACTGATATGCCAAGCTCTTCGTGGCAATCCATAATCTCGGTGAGCTCACGAAGGCACCATTTACTTTGTGCATATTGTTCAGAAATGATGGGGATGGCGATCCTACAACTTCTGATGGCCCGGAGGAGCTCCGGGCCTATCTCTTCGCCAACCGGGAGCACGTCGTTGTCCCTGAACACATGAACCCTAGCAGCTACCAGGCTGTTGTAGAGGAAATCAACAAAGCCGGTGCGAGTGTCTGGGCCTCTGAAATTCAAGAACACATCGTAGTTCCGAGCAACTGCGCATCTCTTCCCCTGCAGAGCTTTGCAGGCGTACACGGACAGAGGGACTGGTGGCGGAACATTCGCTAAGCCATACGATGCTTTTCTCTTCATTTTCTTCTTTCTCTTTTAGGATCTAAGTATGCCTTCTTCGAATGCTCTCGCCTGGGATCCGAGTTTTTGTTTACCACAAATCCCAAAAGCCTTATCGTGAGTATATTGCACGTAATTGTTTTTTCCTTTGAATTTGTCTTCTCGAGAGTATATTGTACGTAATTGTTTTTTTCCTTTGAATTTGTCTTCTGGTCTATTCAGAATGTGAACAGTATATTATTCTTACCATAAAATTTGAGGCTTGTCGTAATCTGACTCAAAATTTTAACTTTTTTTTTGTCTTTTGATTTACAATATTTGGAGGCCTTAATTACCCAGCAACCGTATCCACATTCAACGTTAAGGGTCACTGCCTTTGTCTATCAATAGTAAATAACGGAATTATTAATTGAATAAATCAAGAAAATCAAGAGGACTCAATGACTTTTCTTGCTCATGCTGTGACATGTGTTGCGAAAAGCGAACGATCGAATAATAAAATAGACAAGATAAAGAAAATAAATTAGACATCAAATTTATGTGATTCGGTCATAGTGAACTACGTCTATGAGGAGCAACGATGAATTCCATTATAGATCAAGTAATACAAAGGAGATTACATACTCGAGCCACTCCAACATGAGAGTGTTTCCAAGCCCTAATTACACTCAATAATTCACGCAATATTTGGCATCGATAATTCTTTGCTAAATAATCTCAACCCATGAAGGAATTATACATAAATTCTTATCACAAGCATTTAATCGACTTCAATGCTAATAACTTCTTGCTGTCGTCACACCAAGCCAATGGAGAAATCCACGGTCAAGCGCTCGTCAAACACACGCTTCAAGACCTCACTTACAGAGTCGTCGCTTCAAGGTTTTGTAAACCGCACAAAAACTCACTCTGCCCCCACGGAAGTGATCAGTGGGCGAATTCTACGTGGAAGTCAAATCCGCGTGAGACACGGTCAGCCCAAGTCCTCGGACTTAACTCTGTCAAATGTTGTTGACCGACTTTATCTTGAACATTCTGACGCCGACCAGAGACTAATTTGTGTGCACCTCCTTTGATTTCAACTTAATTTATTTTTGAAATTCAAATTTTCGCTTCAAACTCAATTTCGATACATATTTTAACGGGAAATTTATTGGATCTACATTTTTCCCTCAATGAACAGTACCTAATGTGTATACTGTGTCCATGTGCCCGATCACATGTTAGATTCTCTTGATGTTCTAAATGCCCTTTGTTTTCATTAGTCTCCTTTCACGTCCCTTTAAGTACTTTTCAACTCCTTCGGACTTCATCTACACATTTTTCTCATATCTCCTCACTAAAGCATCTGAAAATCTTCAATTTGACATGATGAATCCACCATGAACAACATTCTCTCATCTTATCCTCGATTGGGTAACACCGATTTTTCTTGGATATATTCATTTCCAGTTTTTTTGTGTGTAATTATTAATCAAATAAAGCATTCTCATGTCCATCGTCTACGCTCATTTTGTGTGCAGCTCACAATATATTTTCCTCGTAATTCATGCCGTAAGACTTCTTTGGCTTTATTGTCATCTTATAAAAATTTTCCTTCGACTAATTAAATGGCATTCCATAGTTGCCCAAAGCCCCAATGACACTTCTCCACTTCACCCATCCAAACTGTACCCATGAGTGAGATCTCCATCGCTTTCCCTTCTTCTTTTTTGGTATATCGAAAGTATTCGCTCGTGGTGTTATTGCTCGACTCCACCGTCCACTGTATTAATGCATGATAAGCAAATGTAAATCATGTAAGAGACCTCAAATTCTAAGTCTGTCCGATAATATTTTCTCACGATATGCTTCAAGTTCATTCAATAAGCATGACATATTGATCAGAGTTCACCTATGTGCGTGTGCGTGTCTATTGTGCCGCTGTATAAGATGTATTTAAATGATTTGAAGACTTGCATGTCTTCACAGATTTTTTGTGCTTGTGAAGATCATAGAGTTTCCGACCAAAAAAAAAAAAAAAAAAATTGGTCATAGAGTTTTGCCCTTGTGAAGATTGTCAATCATCTGTAGAGAAATCTTGCTAAGCTGTGAGACTTTGTACATGAATCGGACAGCACTATAATACTAGTAAAGTTGACTTGAAGGCGAATGAAGTTTGACGGCATATTTGCACAATCAATCCCAAATCTATAATACAAATTTCAATTGAGTCCTAAAATTTTTAATTGAACCAATGCACTACTCTACCTTTGAGTGATAATACAATCAAGTCCTTCTAACTAAGTTAACCCTAGAATTATGACATGGCTGTCCAGCCACCCGAGACCATCCTACATGTTACAGCTGGCAATTTGACATGGACAATTTTGGACAAACATATGTCATATTGCCTAGAATCAGTTTTGTTTTGTTTAAGTTAATTATACATTGAACGGAAGACAAATAGCCAAAATTAAGCAAATTTTTAAGACGTGGTTTGCTACGAATGTTGAAAACCATGACACATTAAGCTTGATTGTCCAATTCAAAAGAAGAAGAGAGGAAAGTTGAAAAGAAGAAGCATGAACTCAAAATTGAAACTTGGAGTAACATCGAGTGCGAAAAGCAGCAATGGAGATGCTAATCATGCCAACATGTGCCTTATGGCAAACTCTAAAAGCGATGAAGAAATCAAGGTAGAAAATTATGACCTTACTCATGAAGAAATGCAATAATTTTTAAAAGAAGTTTTTGAGGACACAAAAAGGCTTACAAAAAGATTTCTGATTTAAAAAGGGAAGTAGCAAAACTAACTATTGAAAAAACATTTCTCACAAAGTTGTACTCAATGAATTAGGCAAGGAACTCAATACATGTATTGTGCAACGCAAACTTGCTGAAGACAAAGCTGACTCTCGAGAAAGAGATCTCACTTGTTTGCTCAAAGTTTTCTCTTGGTTCAAAAATACTTGAGCGCATCCTTTCAATTCAAATCCCTTATTACACCAAATCCGATTTAGGGCATAAGGGAAATGAAGAAGAAAGCAATCCATTTCCAAAAACTGAAGAAACAATTTCAAAGAAAACTCGTATTCCCATTCCAGTTTACAAAATAACTTTTAAAAACATTTTATTAAACCAATTAGTAGAAAGTTTCCTAAGTTCTCCAGCTGCAATGGTGATGGTCATTCAAAACATGAGTGTCCAAACCAAAAAGCGAAGTCAAAGAAGGTGAACTGGAAGTTTAGACACACTAATGGTGATGGACCCAAGTTTGTATGGGTACCAAAGAAGAAAAAATTGAATTTTTAATGTAGGGAAAGAAGTAAATCAAATGATACTTGAACAACAAATGCTCACGACACATGATTGGAGATACCGATGCCTTTCTAGATTTAAAACAACTTGATGGTGGATCTGTTACCTTTGGAGGAAAAGACAAAGGAGGAATAATAAGTAGAGACGCCATCAAAGTGGGAGAACTAATCATTGATGATGTTGCCTTGGTCAAGGATTAAGACACAATTTAGTAAGCATAAGTAAGCTTTGTGATAGAGGATGCGAGATTAACTTCAAAGATTGTGTTTGCACAAGTAAAAGGAAAACACCCCTCAAAACTTTCTCAAGAAAAATGTATGGAAATATCTATCTGCTGAACATTGACAGTGAAAGCACTCATTGGTTATTTTCCATAAAAAAAAAGTAAAGAGATGTGACATAGAAAACTTGCTCACATTAGATCAAAGCAAACCTCTAAACTAGCTTCTAAGGGAGGGTAAGAGGTCTGCCAAGAATGAGGTATGAGAAGAATGAAGTCTATAATGCATGTTCGTTAGGTAAGCAAGTCACAAGTTCTTTTGAATCTATAAATACTATTTCTACTAATTGAGTATTGTAGCTACTTCATATGAACCTCTTCGGACCTATAAGAAGTACTAGCCTTGGTGGAAACATGTATTGCCTAGTGATTATAAATGATTATTCAAGATTCACTTTGGTATTTGTTGACACTCGAATTTTTGTTGATGTGTTTAAAATATCCATTTATTTTGCAAAAATATAAAATTTATTTAAAAAGGTAAAAAAATTATAAAATTCGAAAATCAAAGAAAAATTAGAAAATTGAGAAAATCATTAAAAAATTAGAAAATTTTGAAAAACATTAAAAATTTTGAAAAAAAAAATCAGAAAATCCATATAAATCTAGAAAATTTGGAAGATCATTAGAAATTTTAGAAAATTCAGAAAATCACTAAAAATAAGAAAACCCAAACAAAAAAATATTAGAAAAATCATTAAAAAATTCGAAAATTTTCAAAAAAAATTTATATTTTTGCAATCGGAACTCCGGCAAGCGGGTGGTCAGCAACCGGTGGCTCTCGGGCGTTAAGGGGGGCTTGCTGGTGGTTGTTATGGGTGGAGGTAGGGTCGAAATGAGGAGAAAACGGCCGAAAGTCACGAAACAATGCAGGCGAGTGGCTTCCAGACGATCCGACGACCGGTTTCTTCTCACCGACGTACAAGACAGCTAGCGGCTCCATTCGGAGCGAGGTCGGGCTCCTTTGAACGGTTTGGATGTGATGAGAACAACGGTAGGTGGCACAAAGGCTAATTTGTTCGGGAAGACCACTTTTTATTCAGATCTTTGGCAAAAGGTTGGCTGAAGCAAAAATTGAAATAAAGGAAAACAAAGGAGGAAAACGGTCCGGTGGGCATGCAGCTTGGTTGAATGGCTAGGGGGCTTGCTTCTCTGTTTTTCTCATGCTTCTAAGCACCCTCAACAATGGAGAAAGCAAGTGGATTGAGGAAGAAGAAGGTTGCTACAAGAGGGGGGCCACTTAGCTTATTTTTCCATCAAATTGTCCCATTGACTCAAACACAGCCATGTCTGGCTTCCTTGGCCACAATCCAGCCACCCATGCTCCCCATCTAGTAGCTTGAAATGGTCCAAAAGTTGTGGAGGTGGGGGACATACGAATTTCATGGGTTTTGGCATCAAATGGGCATTAATTGCTTCTCAATTCAATCCAATTTGGCCCTCATAATTTCAATTAGCACCTCAATGATCAAATAAATATTTTTCCTCACCAATTGATCTCACTTGCTTCCCAATTTCGCAATAAAAACAATCCCTGGCATTTTCTGAACAAAAAACAACTCTAGCATGACTTTTTCCCAAAAAGTTTAAATTGCAGAAAAATCTTCTGAGACTGAGTCGACGTTCCTAGAATTTATTGTGACATGACAGAACCTTCAATTTCTGAAATCGAATTCAAATTCGTGGTTAATTTCAATTCGGCGTGTTTTTAGCGTGACCTAGGCTACCGGGTAGCTTTCAAAACTTTTTAGTGCAAATGACCCGTGGTCAATTTTCTTCAAACCACAATGAACTCCTTCGACACATTGGCGACTCTCGGTTGTCGTGAAAATATCGAGATTTCAAATATGGACACAGGATACCAAAATGATAAAAAAAATCAAACGAGTGCTAATCGATGAGAATTTTGCAATTTAGTGGGATCCCCCATGTTTAACTATTCATCTCAGTCGAACCAACCTATCTCTAATCTCTAATCAATTTACGTCTGTGCTGTAATGATCTCGGCAGATGAACACGGTCGAGCAACCAATTCCTAATTGAATCCTCGAGTCTATTTGCCATAAAATCCTTAATGGCTTTCCCAAATAGTCTAGTTATCTCATGAGTGATCATCTCTAAAAAAAAAAAAAAAAAAAAAGCACTATAATCGCGTTGATGAAAAGCCCGACTTATCTAATCGAAATTAGAATTTGAAATTCAGGATGTCACATTTAGGGCTAACATAATCAAGTCCTCAAATCCAAAATTTCTGGTTGCATAAATAGTAAGATATTCTCCTGTATTGTGCTAGGTTTATAGCCAATCCCAAAAAGACTAGTGGTGACTCCTTAGTCAAAATTTGTGGGGGCTTAATTGATTAAAAATTTGAACGCTCAATTTCGAGTAAGATATGAACTTGTGAGAGCTTGAGTCAATGGAAGGCCATTGGCCCGAAGTTGACAATACCCCTAAATCTAACAATCTCTCTCTCTCACGAGAGGGGTTAGGTCGCGACAGTAATGTTCTTGGCTTAAAAAGAATGAAGCATACAAATCCTTCATGAAAATTGCATGAAAGATTGAGAACAAGAAAGGCTATAGTATTACAAGCATCGGGATTGATCGTGGTGGGGAGTTTGAAACAAGAACTTTGTTGAATATTGCAAGGAAAATGAAATCAAGTACAATTTCTCAACTGCATACACTCCACAATAGAATGGTGTAATGGAAACAAAAAACAGAAGTCTACAAGACATGGCAAGGACAATGATGATTGCAAATAGCATTCTTGTTCACTTTTGGGTTGAAGCAATTGCAACATTATGTTATATCATCGATAGTGTTTTTGTGTCCATTGTTGGATAAAACACCCTCTAAGCTTTTTAGAGGAAGAAAGCCAAACATATCTTACTTTCATACTTTTGGTTGCAAATGTTATATTATGAAAAATGCAAACGATAATGTTAGTAAGTTTGAATCAAGATCAAATGAATGTATATTTCGTAATTACTATACTACTAGCAAGACATATGGTATGTTTAGCAAAATTTCTCAAGAAGTGAAAGATCTATCAATGTCAAGTTTGATGACAATCTAATGGTAATTCAAAGTCTTAACGAATATGATGAACCATCAGCAATGCATATTGAACAAACTACATCCCTTGATCCAACGCTTAAGGGCGTGATTTACTCCATAAATGCCGAGTTTGCTAAATCGGTAAAGTGCATTGAAGAGCTTGAAGTGTCAAACGAGAGACTAAGCATGAGTTGGAGGCATCTAGGGCTAGGTTTGAGGAAGAGAAGTAGCCGAGTGAAGGTGACGGAGGCGGAGATTTTGAGTTGAAGGAGGTGGTGACTAGGGTTTAGTCTAAACGAGAGTAAGGGGTGAAATTTGTGATTGACTGATAAGATTTTGGGATTAGGGCTTAATTGGGAAACTTGGAAATTAAGTTTGGACTTTTTTGGACAAAAATGCCCTTATTCATGGTGTCGCATGCATGTGGTCTTGTCCGGCAAAGATTTGTACCACGAGCTCCTCCTGAGAGCAAACATTAATTTGCACAAAGCCAAAATACTAGTGTCAGTAATTTTATAAATGTCATAATAACTGATTGATTATTTGAAATCGTCTGTTGATCAAGTTAATGTTCAATCAAAATAACTTACAGCTGACGAGTCCTAGTAACATTCTTTAGTTCTACCAATAATGCTTCTGAATCACTTTGTGCGATTGGGTTTTTTTTTCTCGAGTGGAAAGACATCAAAATATGACATAGGAAATAACTGTTTGCATCGATTTCTTTTTTTAAAAAAAATACCCTGAGTTTAAACTAAAATCTTCTTTCCCGCATTTCCTTTGTTTTATGTTGACTAGAATCCATGCACGTGCTAATTTGCAAGTTTAAAATACCTACAACAACAAACTAAATCTTTTCACACTAAATGATATTGATTGTAAGAATATAAATATATATAATTATTTCGTCGAATATCAATATCTCTTTGCCAGACTTTCACATACCTTGTAATCATCCTATTAATTTTTTCCTTTATTTGATTAAGTGAAATTCCATATCGCGTAAAACCCCAATCACACTTCACCCACCCTGTCTCCGCCCCTCCATCTCTCCCTCCCTCTCTCTCCGCCGGTCCTCGAAGCGCGCCTGCTCATTGTCGCCGCCGCGCTTGCTTCGCCCTCCCCGCGATCTCCTCTGCCTCGCTGCTTGTCAGAATCACCTTGGGCTATTCTTGCCATTTTAATCTTTATTAAGGGCGTGAATAGGCTAACGGAAGGGTGGGAATTAGCGGCCCCCAACGTTAAAGCCTTAAACCCCTCGAAAAACCCAGGAAGGAACCGCCCCTGAGAATGTCCGCCTCCTCCTTTACTGCACCTTCAATCCTCCCTCCGAATCTGCTCTTTCGGGTGAGTTCCTCTTTTGACTTTCTTCTTTTTTCCCTCGATTCCTTCATGCCCTTTTACGAATTATACTTCTTCGGGTTGAGATTGAAGAATTTGGGCGCTGTTCCCTGTCCAGAATCTGAGTGGAAGCAGGAGGGTTTTGGGGCTATGGAGGAACGGGCAGAAAGTTGGGAACTTTGTGGTGAGAGCGGGTCCAAAGAGGGTATCTTTCGGCAAGGAATGCAGAGAGGCTCTTCAATCTGGGATTGATAAATTGGCTGATGCTGTCTCTGTTACCATCGGACCTAGAGGTGCGAGGGCTCTTCTATTTCTTCATCTGTTTGTTTATTTATTATGGGGAGTTGAGGGTTATTTTTATGGCGTATTTGTATGTGCAGAATTGTGGTCTTCTAGCTCGAGTTTAGTGTATGAACTTTTCCTTTTGTCGAGGGGGCGATGCAAGATGTTTTGGACTTTTAATTTCTACATTCCAAGCTGACTAACCTGCCTTGCTTTCCTGATTCCTGTTTTATTCTTTTCTTCGGTTTCTTTTTTGGTTGCTTGGGCCCTGATTCTTCACCATGGACTAGAAGTAATTCACGGAGTATTCTTATCTATCCTTTTCACGGAAGATAGTTATTTGACACCGCATACACACAAGTTTGTTGTTTTGGTGGCAATGGAAGATAAATACAGACTGAACACGGTCCCCTCGTTAGAAGAAGAAATTTCTTCAATATATGGATATTGTACAGTACCATACATAAGATCTTTGCAACTTATGTTTAGGGTATGCTAATCTGGAGGCATGACAAGTGTTTCTCTAAACCTTTTCTGGAAGTACACTTACTAACTCATATGTATTTAAGGTGCATTTGGGGTCAATTTGACATGGTCTATTTGCTATTTCCTACCGTCCAAATTGTTGAACCCAACAATATAAATTGCTTCTATAGCATGTTGTGAGAAAGACTTTTTACTAAAATATTTCAGCATTTGGCATTTGTGCTCACTAAAATAATTGACAGCTCGCATGTCATGGCATAATAGTGTTGATGCCTCATAGAATCCTATCGCAACCTTGAAATCCGAAGATGACATATTTTTAAGCATGTAACATAACATGTTTGACTTTTTTTGAAAACAGGTTCTCGTAAATAAATTTATACAATGTTTTATCATTTGCATCAATATGTCACACATCAATATGTAGATGGGTATAATGTGTCATGTTGATAATAGCATATTGACTTTTTTCACCAACATTCCCAAATGTGTTTAAATGGGTTGACCCCATTACGACACACATGCTTTTGTCTAATCCCCATTTCACGTCATACATTGTAAACACTTCATAGAAAGGAGGAGAAGGTTGAAAAGGAAGAGAGACAATGGATGCCAAAAACTAGAAGTCCAATGTTAGTCTTTAGTAGGACAACTAAGGTTACTCTTGGAAAAATGCTCAGTCGGCTTTGGCTTTTGGAGCCAGATGATTTATTAATTTTCTTCTCATTGATATATGCATAGTCAAGAATTATTAAGAATATCAATACTATTCAATCGGATATTGTTTTTCTTTTTATGTTATTGATATTTTTAGAGTGGTATGAGAAAGCCCTTTTACTGGAAAGTTCCTTGCAACAAAAAAATGTAAATTTGTTTGATCAGTATTCCTCAACTGACCGTAGTATAGGTTTATGTTTTTTTCCAGTTGTGTCCAGATTAGAGGATTGATTCTACCATTATGGCCTAATTGATTTATTTAATTTCTCTTTACTTCAGGACGCAATGTTGTCCTCTCAGAGTCCGAATCTCTGAAAGTAATAAATGATGGTGTCACGATTGCCCGAGCAATAGAACTTTCAGATGCAATTGAGAATGCCGGGGCAATGTTAGTCCAAGAGGTCATTCATGGTTAATATTTAATCCTCTCAGAAGCTTGCTCTCATGCTTAACTCTTAAAATTATATTTTTCTGCTCAAATGGATATATTTCCAGGTAGCTGGCCGCATGAATGACTTGGCTGGTGATGGCACAACCACTGCAATTATCCTGGCTCGAGCAATGATTAAATCTGGGCTGTTGGCAGTTTCTTTTGGGGCTAATCCAATCTCTATAAGAAAAGGAATGGATAAGACTGTAAAGGAATTGGTTAGGATTTTGAAGGAAAAGAGCTTTCCTGTAAGAGGGAGTGATCATATCAAAGGTTAGTGATGGATTTTTTTTTTTTTGGGGGGGGTGCTTTGTCCAATACATGAGCTATTCATGACAAAATTCTGAAATTTTCTCACCATTTTGCAGCTGTGGCATCAATATCTGCCGGAAACGATGACTTTGTTGGAAGGATAATTGCTGACGCTATAGAAAGGATTGGACATGATGGAGTAATCTCTATCGAGTCATCCTCATCTTCTGAAACCTTTGTTGTAGTCGAAGAAGGAATGAAGGTGGTGAATTTTGCTTTAGGTTTGAAATAATAAGGAGTTGGATGATTGTTTCCTTGCAAAATGTGGAAAGAGTTATTAATCTCTTATGCTCTTTTGCAAGCTCTCTATCTTCTAAACTCTGTCTCCTTAAGGGATAAAGTCTTCCAGTTGGATGCAATCAATAGATCCTGAGCTTATTGAATGCATACACAACTTTCAATAATAAATTCCCCTTTGATGATTTCTTCACTTAAGTTAGATTTTTTTTTTCCTGCCAGATTGATAAGGGCTATATGTCGCCTCATTTCATTACAAACCAGGATAGATCTCTCGTGGAGTTTGAGAATGCCAAAGTCCTCGTAACTGATCAGAAGATTTCAGATGTCAAGGAAATGATTCCTTTGCTGGAGAAGGCAACTCAATTAAGTGTCCCCTTGCTAATCATTGCTGAGGATATCTCAAGCCAAGTACTGGAAACACTTGTTGTGAACAAAATGCAAGGCTTGCTTAATGTAGCTGTTGTGCAATGTCCAGGATTTGGAGAAGGAAAGAAAGGTGTCCTGCAGGACATTGCTTTATTGACAGGTGAACTTGTACAGTGTAGCAACCTTTGTTTGTATGCTGTCTTAAATTCCTTAAAGAAGCACTCTTATTCAAACAGTATGAGTATTCCCATCATTAGAGCGCATTTTCTGCTATTTTTTAGTTCCATTGACATTGTAATAACATCAGGTGCTGATTTTCTCTCTGGAGAATTGGGTCTAACTCTTGATGGTGTGACGTCTGATCAGCTTGGCATTGCTAGAAAAGTAACCATCAGCAGTAACTCAACAATCATTGTTGCCGATCCTTCTACTAAAGCTGAAATCCAGGCAAGGATTTCACAGATTAAGAAGGATTTAGCTGAAACTGACAGCGCATACCATTCCCGAAAGCTTGCAGAAAGAATTGCCAAACTCACTGGTGGAGTTGCTATAATTAAGGTTTGTAAGATCCGCATTCTTTTGGAGGCAATTTCCACTCACATATAGTCTATTTAAGCAACTTCTTTAAAGAACTAAAGATGTACAAACTTGTGAATTTGAGATCCCCTCAAATGTCCTCGAGATAAATGAATTGCACATATTCATCAGATTCATAATTCTGTATTGCTTACTAGTCTGAAGGCGATTCACTGTTGTTTCTGTTTTATATTAAGCAATGTGCATTCAATTTAGGTAGGAGCGCACACTGAGGTGGAACTTGAAGACCGTAAACTTAGAATAGAGGATGCAAAGCAGGCTACATTTGCTGCGATGGATGAGGGAATAGTACCTGGTGGTGGTGCAGCTTATATACATCTTTCTGAGTATATTTCTGCGATAAAGAGCAAGATGGAAGATCAAGAGGAGCAGATTGGTTCTGACATCGTAGCAACAGTATGATTTCTACTTTTTTGCTTCATCTCTTTGTGTGCATCGTTTTGTGTGTAATTTAAATTTCAGCAGGTAGTTTAAAGGAAACTGAGGTGGTTGGCACTTGACCAAATTTTGTTCATGCATACCTAGTTTGGTCCAACAAGCACCTCTGGTGCGTTTGTTCTCTAGCAAATCGTCACTCTTGTTGTGCGTTGTTAATGGCAGCTTTGAGGATATACAGGGACAAACCTTGGCCAGGTTAACTAAGTTGATTGTGTTCTATATATTTGTATTAGAACATGCGCAGGCAGATCTATCGACTAGTCTATACTTTATTTATCAATAGCTTGAGACAACATTGTGCCTTTAAAACAAAACCCATTTTGAATATTTAATGTTCAGCAAGACTTGGGAATGGTGTGTTGCATGTCAGATAAAAGTTTAAAGTAGCATGAGTAGCTGCCATTGCCAAATCAATAAATGTGAGACAAAATAGACAAGGCCAGAAGCTGGCATTACCTGATATGGGGGTGTGTGCAATGGTTCTGGAGTGGATTTACTTTCTGTCTGATGATCATCAAATTTTTTACGTCAACCTTTTGTTAGTTGACCAGTGTAACAACCTCTCCTGTGGGCTTGAGGAAACTATGTTCAACTTTTCTTTTGAATGATAACCTGCCTTATGTCTTCAATAATTGCTTGGGCATTCTAAATGGAATGCATTGAGTGTAGGATAGTTTCTAGTATTTTGCTGTTGTTCTGGAGGTGTCTTTGTTCTTATAGGTGGTCAATTGCGGATTGCAATTGCAGGCACTCCTTGCTCCAGCAAAAGCCATTGCAACTAATGCAGGAGCAGATGGCGATACTGTAGTGGAGAAAACCCGAACATGCGGTTGGGAAATTGGTTACAATGCAATGACAGGCAAATATGAAGATCTTCTCAGTGCTGGGGTCATAGATCCATGCAAGGTTTCAAGGTGCGCACTACAAAGCGCAGTCTCCATTGCAGGGACAGTCTTGACAACCCAAGCGATATTGGTGGAGAAAACAAGGGAGCCCAAGCCACCCATTCCACTTGTACCTGGAATAACACCTTAAAGTAAAACGAACGAGCAGATGCTTCATTGCTCAGGATAAATGCCGAATCAGAGCTCTCCTTGATAAAAAAAATACCCGTGCTTCGTGGATGCGTGCTCAAAATGAAGATGGGCATAACATGTTCCGGGGAACTGGAGAGGTGTAATCTCACTTATCCAGCTGGTCTTCAAGATCCGGCGCCGTCATAATTGAAGAAACCGAGGTTGGATGTCGAAAGCTGGATAGTTTCTCCAATTTCCTTAATGCCGGTCACGTTTCTGCCATCCGTGCAACACGTGAAAATCTCTCTCTCACACACATATCGTTCGAAAAAGCATTGTTCAGCCGCTGTTCTCCGGTGTCTAATACCTTGCACTTTCTTTTAAGACTGAAAAATGTAATGCCTTGTACTGGGTATAAGTTAGCGTCTAAATTAATGACAAGAATTTTACTATTTTCAAGCTTGTGCTGACTCTGTTTCCACTATTCAGATTCAGAGGGACAAGCAGACCAGTTCCTCTGGTAGCATACGATTTTCGTTTGAGGTTCAAGTCCCCGAACTACCTACGTGAATCATAGTATCTCAGATATTTTCTCAGAAAATTGACTGAATGCAGCAATCGAAAAAGAACCTTTTTGGCAGTCACGGTGCTTGATCCAGCAACTTTAAGCTGCATCTCAATCGATTTCCCCTAGCAAAACATTTTCAATGCTTCAAGTGGGGAAAAGGTGTGCTCAATACGCAATAACCTAACATCTCATTTTGAGCATAGATCTATATAACTAGGGCAACTATTAGACAAAAAGTAGATGTTTTTTACATGTTTTAACTATAGCTTTAACTCACTACTTTATAGTCCAAATATTAAAGACAAATTATGAAGAATATTTGAATTATAGTATTATTTACAAGCCCGCATCATATTGATTGTTTTTTACATGTTTTAACTATAGATTTTTCTATTTCTATTTCTAGAAGAGTTTCTAAGCAAAAATAACTGTTTGATAACGACACAAAATTTCTACTCTAAAAATAGAAATTCGTTTCATAACGACACAAAATTTCTTCCTTTCGGACGACGGCGGCGACGACCAAGCAACCTTTAATATAAAAAATAAAATAAAAATGATTTATTAAAAAAATAAAGAAAAAAATAAATAAATAAAATAAGAATATCATTTTATTTTAAATAAAAATATCCTTAAAAATAAATTTATTTTATTTATTCTATTTTATTTTATTTTACAAATAAATTTATTTTAAAATGAATAAAATAAAAAATAAAAATAAATTTATTTGGCAAAACACTCAAGACAAATAAATTTAATAAATTTATTTTTAATAAACTAAAAATAAAATGATAAATAAAAATAATTTATTTATTTTTAAAAAATTTATTTTTAATTTATTTTAATAAATTTATTTTTATTTTTAAATGAATAAAAATGAATATATTGATTTTTATTTTTAATAAAATGATATTTAATTAATTTTTTTAATAAATAATTTATTTCGATTAAATTTATTTATTAAAAATAAAAATAATATTTATAATAAAAATTAAAAATTAAAATTAAAAATGAATAAATGATATTTTTAAAATGATATTTATTTATTTTTAAGGATTTTTAAAATTTATTCGTAAAAATAAAAATAAATATCATTAAATTTATTTTTATTTTTAAATGAATAAAAATGAATATTTTTAATTAAATTTATTTATTAAAAATAAAAATAATATTTATAATAAAAATTAAAAAATTAAAAATAAAAATGAATAAATGATATTTTTATAATAATTTTTATTTTTAAAATGATATTTATTTATTTTTAAGGATTTTTTAAATTTATTCGTAAAATAAATATTTATTCGTAAAAATAAAAATAAATATCATTTTATTTATTCGAATAAATTTCATTTTAAAATGATATTTATAAAATAATTTATTTGGCGACTGACGACGCCAGCGTGGCGGGGCCGGCGAGCGGTCCCGATCGACGGACGGTAGACGGTGGCAACGGATGAAGGATCGGTTGATGAACGATGATAAAATTGTTTATTTCTCATTTCTATTCCGTAAATCGAAGTAAAAATTTCAATTTCTAATTTCTATTCCAAATCTATTTCCGGAATAGAAATCTATTTCACAAAAAAACGGAAAAGGTTTATCAACAGATTTCTATTCCGAAAGCAGTCCAGGAATAGAAAAATTGTTTCTAACAGTAAATTATCAATTATCATGCACCCCCAGTATCAAGTGCCAATCTCAAATCTCTTTATTAAGTAATTTAAAACAAAATTCATCTAATTGTTATTAACAAAGTCATCAATATTAACTCTAAAACCCGTATACACATACATACACTGTATCTAGACTATAGTTAGCGTCACTAAAATTTAATGTGAAACGAATATACCAAAAATTGTAATAATCAATGCTACAGGATATTTTAAAAATTAATTAATATGAGGACTAAAATTATTGTAGAAATAAAATATAAGAATCAAACTTGTAATTTCCTAAAAATACAAGGATAGTAAGAGTAATTGTTTTAGAAGCTTGTAGGCATAGGTACCACATGTCGATGGTCGGCGTTGATCAAGCATATTTCGTCTACTTTTGAATAAAAATTATTGTTATTGGGAGACTAACTTAAAGAGTAGATTGTAACGAAATAATGTCGATGACCAAAACTGAATGTTAGGAAATAACAAAGAATGATTTATGCATTTTCCTTTATTTGATTTACAGCAATGTGTTACTGAAAAAAAAAAAATCGCCACATCATGAATTCAAAGGAGTTCTTGAGAATCGTTAGATCAACAAGGCGATTCGATTTACAAAGTTAAATTTATTTGACGGGGATGGAGGCCTCAACCGATAACACTGACTGTTGGCTTTGCAAAGGAGATGGAACTGAGACTAGAGAGACGGGTTTGACGAGTTTCTTGTCTCTTAATCCTCGCTCATCATCCTCTGCCAAGCTGGCTAAGCCGGCCTCCAGCTCTGCAAAGGATGCGAATGGGAGATCAACTGAGAGAAATTCTTCCTCACAAACAGGAGAAGGGGAGAGTCCGGCTGTGCAACAGGCTGAGTGGTTGCAGCGAGGGAGAGCGGGGTGAGTGCCAAGCTGACGACAGTGCTACGACTCCCGGAGGCACGGGACATGGATGGGCAAGGATGCGAGAAATGTGTGCTGGCCACAGATTTTGGTGGAAAAACAGGAATCTCCTCTAATGCAGAGCCAGTTTGTCAAACGAGAGAGAGGACTGCTAGAAGACGAGCCTAAGACTGGGGTTGAGCTGGAAGTGGTATTGATGTAGCGGTCGTTTGGACAGAGTGAGAGGTAGCGTGTTTCTTCTTACTAGTTATAAGGGAGCTGGCTGGTCTAGATTTGTGCAACATTGGAGTTGAGAGTTATCTTGAAGGCGTATGTGCAGAGCTGTCCTCTTTTAGCTTGAGTTTTGCCTATGAACTTCCCCTTTTGGTCAGGTGGACAAATGCTTATATGTTCCAAACTTTTTATCCTGACATTCCAAGCTGGACTGACCTGTCTTGCTTTCCTGATTCAATTGTTAGTCTTGTCTTCATTTTTCTATTCTGTTGCTTCGGTCATTACTCTTCACCATGGATTTGATGTAATTCACGGAGTACTCCTCACTATCCTGCTCACTGAAGTTAGTTTTTGATTGAAATTTCTTCAGCATTGCGTTATCAATTTCTGCTGGAAATGATGACTTTGTCGGAAGAATGATCGCAGATGCTATAGAAAACGATCGGACATGATGGAGTAATCTAATATAGGGTCGTCCTCATCTTCTGAAACCTTCCTTCTAGTTCAGGAAGGAATGAAGGTGATAAATTTTGCTTTGGATTTGAGATAATATGGAGTTGGATGATTGTCTCCTGCAACAGTCCATATTTTTACGGTCTGTCTACTGGAGGGATATAGTCTTCCATTGCATGCATCAACAGATCCTGAGCTTATCAAATGCGCACCCATCTTTCAATAAAATGTTCCCCTTTATATTATTTCTTCACTTGAGTTAGATCTCTCGTGGAGGTTGAGAAGGCCAGTGTCCTTATAATTACTCAGAAGCTTTCAGATGTCAAGGAAAATGCAAATACTGGGAACACTTGTGCACAAAATAGAAGGCTTGCTTAATGTTAGCCATCGTGCAATGTCCAGGATTTGGAGAAGGAAAGAGAGGTGTCGCGCAGGACGTTGCTTTATTGACAAGTCAACATCTAGATTATCACAAATCCATAAAACATTCAAATACCTAGAAAACCATAAGTATTTGAAAATTTGTGTAAACATGCACTTACACAAGCGAGGGCTTGGAGAGGAAGCACTTGGATAATCACAAATACTTGACATATTCAAATATTTAGATAACCACAAGCATCAGAAAATTCTCGACATATTTAAATACCTACATAACCATAAGATTTGGAATGATGCTTGCTTATGAGCACAAGGCAACAGAATAATTAAGGATTTGCGTATCCTTCGGAATCAACTTTGCCTATATTGGCAAAATCCCAACCGAAACGCTTATTTCGCGTTAGATCAATGGACAACGCTTATGGAACATAGACGGGGAACTCGTGAATATCGTCCATCCATGGGTTGTTCTCCTTCGCCGGGTCAACGGTCCTCAACGCCTGCCAAACTGCGCTGTTGCACTTGAATCCGGCCCCGAATGCGATTTGCCATGTCCTATCGCCTTTCTTAATCCTTCCTTTGGCCTCCAAAAAGGCCAATTCATACCACACTGAGCTACTCGAGGTGTTCCCGAATCGGTATAGAGTCATTCGTGATGGCTCCATGTGCCACTTGGTGAGCTCGAGGCTCTTCTCCATCTCATCAAGAACAGGTCGGCCTCCAACGTGGATGCAAAAATGCTTAAAGGCCAACTTGAAGTCGGGAATGTATGGCCTAATCTTCATCTTGAACACCTTCCTTGCGACCAAGGTCACGAAGAACCAGAGCTGTTCTGACATTGGGAGCACTGCCGGGCCAAGGATCGTGATGTTGGTCTTTATGGCTTCCTTGATGACCGCCATCAAGTCCATGGATAGCGACAAGCCGATCTTCTTCTTCTTGTCCTCTCGTTGGAACAAGCAACCATAGCTTTTGTCATCCGAGCCTTTGTGGGTGCGCACAGTGTGGATGAGCTGGTACTTGGAGCGGCGGCGGTCGGAGGACCGGTTGGAGAGGAGGATGGCTGCCCCACCCATTCGGAAGAGGCAGTTTGAGATGAGCATCGACCGGTCATTGCCGGGATACCAATTGAGGGTGAGGCTCTCGATGCTCACCACTAGGGCATAAGAGTTATGATGTACCTAGTGATTAACCCATAAGAGAAGTAATAACATTGGCTGAACTTTAATTTTGTTGAGACATAAATTGAATCTCCCTAGTAAGAAAACTTAGAATTTTGAGCACCTAGTAGACAAAGCATATAGTAAATTGAGAATGTACAAAGCTTAAATTGTTCAATTTCGTTGTCATATATCAAATTCATAAATGTGAAAAGTCCTATTTCAAATCTAGCTATATTTTGTGGCATAATAAATCTTGGGTTGACTTATCAGTGGATCATTTTGTTCAACGACATCTAGGTTTCGAGGGTTCCGTGTTCAAACCACTCACTAGCTCCTACTTCTCTACCAACCAAAGCGTAAACTAAGGAAAGTAATTACCGAAAATTTTACTGTCGACACAACCTAAATAAAGTTGTTTTTTTTTTTATGACTTTATTAACATAACAATCTTGGGGCTATTATGTAAATAATAATTTGTTTTGAGCCATAAATTTTTAAAGGATTTGATCCCAAAATAATTTATAATTATTTGTTGAATGGATTTTTGTGGTTTAGAGCATGCTGTTATTTTCACATTAGATTAAAAAATTGTCACTTAATCATCTCTCTCTTTTTTTTTTCTTTTTCTTTTTTTGTCATGATTCTAATTTTATGAAATATTTTTAAATTGAATGGTACTAGCATCACCGTCTCACGGTGTAACAGTCAAAGGATGTCCACAAAAATTTCCTTTCTCAAACACAATACATGGAAATTTCCAAGCAAGACATAGTTCTCCCTCTCTCTCATTTAAAATGTGTGGCTCAGGATTGGCCGTCCGTTTTCCAAGCTTAACAATATGGCTAGCTAAGCATTTTCCTTTTAAATCACATGACACATTATCAACATAAAGACTATGTTTGATCATTCAAATTTCTAAAGAGGATGAGACTAGATAGTATAAGATATGAAATCCAAAAATTTTGTTATATCATATCCATTGTTTGATAATCGCAGTAATAAAGTCGAACATATTTATATTATATCATGTATGTTGTTTGGTATAAACAGCATATTAGTTAAATGAACAAAAAGTTTTACAAGTAGAGATGGTAAAAATCTCTCACAACACTCTTGCTTACTTTATTTTTATTTTTTTTCTTATTTTATTTTCCTCTCTTTTTTAATTAATTTATTTTTTATTTCTTTCTTCCCCTTCCATCATTCTCTAATGAAATTTTGTTAAATAGTAAATTGTACAAACATACTTAAAATAATAAATTACCTAAAATATGTAATAATATAAATAGATTTTATATTTATATATTTAATATATGTTGTGAAATAGAATTAATTTGAATATATAAATATAAATAAGATTAAATGAAAATAACTGAATTGTTATTTTTTATTCTGAATTGATTATATTAGAATTCAAATATTATTTATATTGAAATATAATTTTAATTTTGTTATTCAAGAAAAATAACTTTCCTATTATTGATGTTACAAATACTATCTACATTTATCTCACTTCTCCTATAGGATAGTTTTATCCAATCTATTTTTTTCCTTATATTCGACTTTATCTTATAAATCAAATGAATGATAGAATAAATTTTATCATATCCTAAATTGTATCTTAATTACCAAACGCAGTTAAAATGGATGCTATTTGCTAGTGAACCTAAGAAAAAAATTCCTACTACCCAACTTATATTTAGCATTTCATTGGTCAATGGAAGTTTTCATTCTTTGTTTGCTTCGATATCATTGAGGGTGTTATTCATAAAAAGTTCCTATTATCAAACTTATACTTTGAAGAATAGAAGAAGAGAGGGGAGAGAAGAAGCCAAACCTGTAGCAATTGCTTAGCAAGGTCGATAGAAATCAACCCAGCGCTGCAACCCATCCCACCAAGATTGTAGCTCAACACGTTCCCTCTGAGCTTGTAGTGATTCACGATCATTGACGACAGGGACGGTGTCGGGTTGAACAAGCTACAGTTCACAACGAGGATCCCTATGTCCTTAGCCTTGACCCCGGTCTTGGGCAGCAGCTGGTCGATGGCCCCGAACATCACGGCCTCAGCCTCTGCCCGTGCTTCTGCCATGCATAGGTTTGGTGGGACCTGGAGCACGGCCTCGGGCAAGTAAGTCCGCTGCCCGAGCGCTGCCCGAGCCCGGACTTCTCAAATATCTTCTGCTGGAAAGCAAGGTTCTCCTCGGTGAAGGCGGTCGTGAGCTCCGAGATCTCCATGAAGGTCTCGCCGGTGCATATCTGGGCCGGATTGGACTTGTAACAGGCGAAGTCAACAAGGTAGACTTTGCTTGGTCGAGTCATGAAGTAGGGAGTTACCAGAAACACCATGACGGCAGGGAAGAGGATGACGGTGACGAGGTTGAACCTCAGTTGGTCCGAGAGTTGGGCCAGGTCTCGGGCCGTGAGGGTCAAGATGTGGGCTGAGGAGATGCCGAGGAGTGGCACGAGCAGTAAATACATGGCGTTGGAGATGAGGTAGTGGTAGCCAAGCTTCACGTACTTGAGCCTCACTGACGACAGGAAGCTTGGGAGGTTGGGGTTCGATGGTCTGTCCGAGTCTTGGCTTTGAGGTTCGACTGAGATAGGGAAAGCTTGGCTTAGGTTTTGCAGACTTATCTGTTCTTGTTGCTCGGCCATTTCTGCAGCCATTTCTGCAAAAAAACCAAGATTTTTGCAGCTTCGGAGGTTTCTTGTGCCTCTTCTTCAGAGGCGTTTCCTAAGAATAACAAAGGACGATAACTTGGAGTTCCAAAAGCAAATGGGGGGAAATGGCAGAGAGAGAGAGAGAGAGAGAGGGTCTGAGCAATGCATGAGGAACAGTGGGGAGTGTTTGGGGTGGATTTATAGAGAGTGCGTGGAGAGCGTAGAGGAGTTATTATACGGTTATTGCTAAGATTAGGAGAAAATTGCATATAAGGATTTGAAGTGAATCATTTTCTTAAAAGAGGTCATATGGTGCACTTCATCTCATATAAGAATATAAAGTGACCTATTTAATCTCATATAAAGATACGTAGTTATAAAGGTCAAATATTCTATATAGTCAGGGGTATTTTCGTCCTGGTATTTTAAAAAATTTCTTATTTTTTCTCCTTCTCCTTTTGTTTTGTTTTGTTTTTTGTTTTTTTGTTTTTTTGTGTTTTTTTCCATCGTAATTCCTCACGCCTCCATCTTACTCTCTCCTCCTCTAAAGTCCTTTATTCTCTCCCCGCCAAACTGCCCATCGATGCCCTCAAGCTCGTTCACCACTGTCCTTGACCGCAACTCCAACACCTTCGTCATCAGATGGAGATCGATTTGATCCCATGATCAAGCGCAAGCAATCTAAGATTTGACGCTCATGCTTGATTTGAGACCTAGATCTCGTGCTCGTGGTCAAGCATGGCAACGGTGGAAGACAAAGCTCCGAGGTGTAAGCCATTAGCTCATCGCCCTCCCCTCACTCATCCTCAATGCCTAAACTCTAATTTGTCTTTGAACAAGCTCTCGTTGGTTTGGACAACAAGCCTAGATTTATTATAGGTTGCTGTGGATGGATTCTTCTTTGTGTTGTAATTATAGTGCGTTAATGGATCAATGAAAATTAGCAAAATGAGATACGTCTCTTTAGTTCATGTATCTCTTGAATCCATGTATTTCTTTAATTCATATGTCTCTTGTGCACTGGTTCGGTGGGACCTGGAGCACAGCCTCAGGCATGTGTGTCCTCTGCCCGAGCCCGGACTTCTTGAGGATTTGCCACTGGAAGCAAGGCTCTCCTTGGTGGAGGCGGTCATGAGCTCCGACCGCTCCATGAAGGTCTCGCTGGTACATATCTAGGTTGGGTTGGGCCTGTAGCAGGCGAAGTCAACAAGGTAGACTTTTGTTGGGCTGGTTCATGAAGTTGAGAGTGACCAGAAAGATGACAAGGGTCGAAAAGATTACGATGGTGACAAGGGTCGAAAATATTACAATGGTGACGAGGTTGAACCTGAGTTGTTCCCACAGTTGGGCCAGGTCTAGGGCCGTGAGCTAAGTAATACCGACACTGACACACGTTACATCGACATGTCGTTTTTAAAAAAAGAAAATTCAGACACATTGGGACACGTTATATATTAAATATATATTTTTATATATAAAATAAATCATCATTTTTATGATTATTTCAATCAAATTAATTTGAATCAAATTCATAAATAAACAAATAATTAAAAAAAGCTTAGAATGAATATACACTAAAAACATTAATCCGCCATTTATTAATATCATTCACTGTTTCAATTTGACAAATTCAATTCTATTTCAATAATTCATAAAACATGGAGAAAAAACAAGTGATCTATATTATGGTCCCACATGTTAGATATGTTGGAAGAGGAGAAAAAAAAACTTAAGGAGTAAATTGCGTATGTGAGTTAGAAGAGAATAGAAGACTAAGTTTTTCTTTTTTCTCCATTTATTATTTTTATTATGTTATATATATATATATATATATCATTTATTGAATTTTTAAAATTGACCTCGATATTGAAATCACATGTCGAAAACTCGTATGTTAGAATTTCAATTTCGAGTGTCAGATAGTATCCGAGAGTGTCGGATACATGTTGAAGTATCCAACACAACACGAAAACTCTTGGAAAGTGTTGGTGTTTCATAAGCTATGAGGATGGAGAGGTGGGCCAAGGACATTTAAAGGACTGGCACGAGGGCCAAGGAGATTTAAAGGACTGGTACGAGGAGTAAATACAAAGAAGATATCAAAACTATATATAAATTCCTATTATAAAATATCCATTGTATCTTGATATCCTCTTGAAAATTTTGGCGTAAATCATCATCAAATCTCTTGTTCGTTGACCACGTTTTGACTTATCTAAACGTTATAGAAAATTCCTAGGCAGTCGCATCCGCATCATAATATATTGATATCCAAAAATGCTTCATTTCATGAGAAAATCAATTTAATGATGAAGGTGTTAAGCTGTATTAAAGAATGAAACTCATAGATGATTAAAAAGGAAACCCAAGAAATCCAATTCAAAACCTCTAAGGTTACGTTTGGTCGTCCGAATTTCTAATCATGAAATAACTAAATAAGATAAAATATAAAATCTATGGGATTTTGATAAATCATATCTACTGTTTGGTGATTGCAGTAATAAAGTTGGATATATTCATATCATATTATGTACATTGTTTGGTATAAATGACACATTAGTAAAAATGAACCAAAAATTTTATAAAATAAGATGGTAAAAATCTCTTGTGATACTCTTACTTAATTTATTTTATTTGGTTTTTTATTCTATTTTCCTCTCTTTTTATTAATTAATTTCTTTTTTTTTCCCCTCCCATCATTCTCTAATAAAATTTTGTTAAATAGTAGATTGCACTAATATAACCAAAATATTGAAATACCTAAAATATATAATAAATATATCTATATTTATATAGATTAAATTAAGATAACTAAATTATTTATTTTTTGCTATGGGCTTCACTTGACGGGAGCACGAGCAGGGAACTTTAAGTTATTAGAATGCCATGACAACAAGGGCAACGAAATGGAGAGGGAGCCTGTCATCATGAGGATAAATAGAGTGGCTAAAAACAAACTCAAACGAGACTTAATTGCTAAACTAGGTGTTGAAGAAAAGAGTTTAGGTTGGTGGTGCTAAGATCTCAAAGCCTGACGCTTAGTCAACTAAGCAAAGCCTTGCAAGCAACTTGGCCCAGCACTCGGCTCGGCACATAAGACACAAGAGAACGAGTGGAGCTTAAGGCATCCTTTATTTATATTGAGATATAATTTTAATTTTGTTAATTTAAGAAAACTTGTCCATCAAGAAAAATAACTATCTCTTGTGACACTCTTACTTACTTTATTTTATTTTCCTCTCTTTTTAATTTTTTAATTTTTTATTTTTCCCCTCTCATTGTTCTCTAATAAAATTTTATTAAATAGTAATTTTTACTAATATACATAAAATACTAAAATACCTAAAATATATAATAAATATAAATATATATATTGAAATAATTTTTAAAATATAATTAAATTCAAATATATACATATGAAAATAAGATTAAATTAAAATAAATAAATTTTTATTTTTGTTATTTTGAATTTCTTATGTTAGAATTTAAATATTGTTTATATTGAGATATAATTTTAATTTTGTTAATTTAAAAATCCATCATTCGAGAAAAATAACTTTCCCATTATAGATGCTAGAAATTCTATCCATCTTTATCCCACTTCCCCCAATGCATAATTTTATCTGGTCTATATCCTCGATATCTCCATTTATCCTATCTTAAATAGACATCAAACATAAGATAGGATAATTTTATCATATTCTAAATTTTAGCTAGATTGCCAAATACAGTGTAAGTTGGATATACCAACTTGATACTTAGTATTTATTAAAGTATGGCATGTTGCAACCACATATGCTACATATTAAAATTATATTTTAATAGTCCCATAATAAAATCTTAATAGGTTTAGTCAACAAGTTCTTTAAGTGCACCAGTTAAGACTATTGCAAATGATAAAAATGCATATGTGCTGTCCATAATTTTCGACTTTCAGTAATAGTATTAAGAAATATATATATATATATATATATATATATATGTTACCTTTATTTTATGGTCAAAATTTGATGGCTCCTCTTGTGCTAAACCTGTTATCATACTACTCATAAAAGTCCACATTTACTCAAAAGTTTAAGCTAATGAGTTATGGGCCAATTATGATGTATTAATTGCTCAGCGTCACACAAATTTTTTGATGTGGAACTTTTCTAACACAAATCACACGTGTATTAATACACGTTAGTACCGGTCGGCCAAAATTAAATGGATAGACCGAATTGACATAAATACAAAAATTCATGACTCAATTGACTTAAAAAAAAAAATGAATGTTTAGAATTGAATTGACATAATTGCAATAGATTGACGATTATTTTAGTAATTCTCTTCACACATACACACTACCCATTGAATAGACCAGACGGACGATAACAAACTATGGAGTCATCATGTTAATCTCGATCTCTACTCACCTCCATCAATATTAGCCCCGACAAAACCGCCATTGTTGTCATTTCCATCGTGTCTACAATCGTGACTCGCCTTCTCTTGTCACCTGCTGTTTTGTGGCCGAGATCTTTTAACAACTTGAATCTTGGTTGAGGATTACTTGCAGACTCTAATTGAGTAGAGGTGGACAATGGTGGCACCTAGTCTAATGCTTGGATGTGTTGATCATTGATGAGGAGGTTAGTTTGTAAGTAAAATGGATTTCTCAATATACAGGAAAAAGACGATGGTTTGAGGAGAAAAGGAAAATAAGAATAAAAATTGGTATAAGATAAATAAAT
Organism: Eucalyptus cloeziana; assembly: GCA_014182715.1. NCBI lineage: Eukaryota > Viridiplantae > Streptophyta > Magnoliopsida > Myrtales > Myrtaceae > Eucalyptus > Eucalyptus cloeziana. Next base: position 1,248,163 of record CM024637.1, on the reverse strand, counting down.
AATAAAACCCAATAATAATAATAATAATAATAATAATAATAATAATAAAATTACAGTGCGTTGATCGCATTAGAGCGCAAGGGGAGAGAATACAACAACAAAACAAAACAGCAAAAGAAGAAGAAGAAGAAGAAGAAGAGGAGAATAGTACAATGGGCCTAATTTGGTTATATTTGAAAGGCTTGATCTGAGAGCCCATTAGTATCCGTGGCCCAGACCCATTAGGTCTAAGTCTAACCTACATATATGGACCGGGCCCAGGAGGTTGGCCCGTGTTCTCTTGTAAAGAAGGAAAGGAACTTGTACATAAATAATAAAATAAAATAAATAAATAAAAAACCAAAACAGTAATAAATAAATAAAAGAAAAAGAAGAAGAAGATAACGAGAAAAGTAAAATGGGCCTAATCTGGTTATATTTGAAGGGGCTTGAATATGAGGCCATTAGTATTCGTGGCCCAGACCCGTGAGGTCTAAGTCTAACCTATATTCATGACGGGCCCACGAAGCTAGCCCCAGTTCTCTTTAAATGAGGAAAGGAATTTGCAAATAATAAATAATAATAAGGGCATGCCTTACCCCCCTTAATTAGAGGATAATTTTTTCTTCTTCCACCTTGGGGAATATCCCTAAATTTTTAGGTCTCACAGTTTAGACATAAAAATTTAAAGAGTTACTAAAGTCCAACAAATGAGGATAGAATTAGATCGTGCGGATTGTGTTTATGGGTAAAGGGAAAATAAATAATAAAACAATTTGTAAAAATATAAATAAAAACATGGAAAAAGAGGAACTAAAAAGTCGACTGTGCGGCATGTGTGCAGGCGCGGGAGAGAAATAACAATAAAAAGTACATAATGAGAATAAATAAATAAAAATAAAAAATTGAAAAAAAAAACAGTTTAGAGATCCTAATGCAGAACTTAGGTAGAGACCCCAAAATTGATGCGTGTGCGTGTGTGTATATTATATTTGGATCTGTATGATAGTATCATCTTTCTCCTGAATTTAAATGAATAATTAAATTAATAAATCACACTGCAATAACTAATGAAACTTTATCGTGTCCATTGATTTTGATCAATTTTGCGCTTCCATATCAGGTATAATTACTAAAAAAGATTGTATGGATGCTAATTTAGTCAAGAATCCTTGATTTGGCTAGTTTAATCCTAAATCTTTTGATTATTTGTCAATACAGTCCTTTCGCATAATTTTAGCTTGAAATCATTGACATGGACTTTTTTTTTTCTTTTTTGGAATTTTTTTCCCATTTCCTTTTCTTTTCTTTCCTTTTTTTTTTCTTTCTTCCTCCTCCGGTTGGTGGGCCTTGGTGATGGCTGATGAGGGCAATGTGAGCCTTGCTCACTTCTAGCAAAGTCTTGCCTCGTCCGTCTGGCCTAGCTAGTGGTCGACAAAGTTTGACCCTTGCCGGGCCTCACCTCTAGCTGGTGACTAGCCATTGCCGAGGCCCATCGATTGGCCGAGGAAGAAGGACGGAACTCATCTTGGACAAACCAAGGTTGGATATTGAAAGTGGGATGGTTTCTTTGAATTACTTAATGGTAGTCACATTTCTGCAATTTGGGCAACATGTGAAAACCTCTCGCTCACGTACATATTGTTTGAAATAGCATTGCTAGCCAATGTTCCCCAGCGTCTTATACCTTGTACTTTCTTTTAAGTGGACTGCTTTCATTGTTCGAGTAAATATTACCATTGCTGTTGTTATTGTTATCATAGTATCCAAAGAACCTATCTTTTTTTTTTATATTTTATCAGGTCTTCCTCGAGTCACTGCAATTCAAAGTAAGATTTGTACAATGCTATTGGATATAAGTGGCTTTTGGAAATATTAATATCATGCATCCAAGGTATCCGTATGTATTACTAGGATCCCCTACATAAAAGGATTTTGAGATATTGAAATTCAACGACTGGAATGTGTCATCCTTTCCAATTTATTATTCGCTTTTTCCGTCTTCTCTGTTGTTCTTTCTTCTTCTTCTCTATCCCCTCTGCTCCGTCCCTGATGCTCCATCCTCTGCGGGCGGCAAACCAGTGCCATTTCTGCTGCGCTTGCCTTGGTTGTGCCAGCCATTGTGTGTGCGTGCCTCTCTCTCTCAAAGGTCGTAACCTCAGATGGAACGTCGCTGGAGGTTGTAACTCGTTCTATTATCCATCTACTACAACATTATACAGACAATACAAAAGTTCTAAAATGAGAATAGGATTCCACATTTCCAAGTTGATATTGGGGTTCACACGACGAGAACTATATTTGGCAGTAAAGAGTGGGACCTTGATTTTTGCCGAGTTCATCTCTTCCCCCCCGGCTGAATGCCGAACCCCAACATGGCATTTCTCTTTCCCGGCATTATCTTTTTATCCCAAACAAAAACATCCCATAAAAAATCTTCCATGTTTATCCAGAAAAGAATTAGTGGACATATTGAGTGGAGTCAGTCGTGTGATTTGAGGCTCTATTAGTTCCGCAAAAAATGAATAATTTAGAAAATATTTGTTTAACGATAATCGTTTATATAACTCGAAATTAATAGCCAATGCAAAAAAGGTTTTCATTGTAGACAACTATTTATGTTTAAACATCTTAATGAACTATAAAATTATTTTTTATTCATTCATTTATTTTTGTAATCAATACAAAAAATCATATTTAGGAAAATATTTTTCAAGTCATTTATTTTCCGCAAAATAAACAAAGCTTCAATTTCTAAGGTAGACATACTATCATTCGGTCCTTTAGCCTCAACTAGGAAGCCTCACGAGCCCTAGACCACAACTTTGATCATTGAGGATTGAGGTCAGATACTAATAGAAAATAATTTATGAGCTCATTTTGTATTGTAATACGAAGAATTCTATATTGCTTAACTTATTTCTCGATGAACCTGGATTGAGAAAACTATTTTGTCCCTTCTTCATTGCCAAGTCTTACGGGGCATGAATTGATTTTTTCCTCTCAATTTAATATCTCTTTTGTTCTTATTGGCTAGGCTTACTTTTATTTCGTGTCAATTTTGGCAAATCAAATTCAATGCCTTCATAGATCCGTCCAAAATTGACTTTTTCTTTTGGGGCCGGCAGTAGGCGGGGGTTTATCCTCGATTGTTTCCTTATACCTAACATTTTTCTCACCTCGGACACCTTGAACTCCCCATGACATAACCTCGAAATTTAATCTGGACTCGTAGTTTGATCCGCTCATGTACCTAGTCGGATATTCAAATGGCCTAGCTCAAGGAGAAGTATCTTGCGTCCGTGTCATCTGCCCATGGTCGGACACGGTCAAGAAAGGAAGACAAAGATTTTGTTTAGAAAAGATGGAAGTACAGGAGCAAGATGCTGAAGGCGGGCTGCTCGGTGTTCGAGCCTAGAATCCCATGCTAATCATGGTGCCGGACTTTCGAGCGATATGCATTACTTGTCTCTATCTCGACGTCACTAGTGAAAAGAATGCTCCCACGAGAGAACAAACTTTGTCGTTTTCCATTTTGAGCCGGTCTTTTACGTGACTTTCAGAGTCTGAGTGGGGCACCCCAATTTGTCAAGTTGATAAAAACCGAGAGCTCGAGTCGCTGGGTTCTGTATTGGGTTCAATGGTTTTTCGATGTTCCTGATTTTGATCAAAAGAGGCGACCTCACGAGAGTAGATTCCCACCTATCCTCATCCTTCTCACTTGCATGTCGAACAGTAATAATGATTAATCTTTGTGGGCGTCAATTATGGACTGGCAAGCAATTTTAGTGATGAACATCCTTTCAATGGGGAAAGGTATGAACATAGTGTTTTCTTTTTTTTTTTCTTTTTCCTTCTTTTGGGGTGGGCCATGCAAAGAAAAAACATATCGGCAACTCTTGTCATCCGATATGAACAGCTACTAGTCGAGCCCTCTCTGATCTCGAGCTTCATTGTGCCATGCATCGTTCTCGCTCGTGGTCATAGTTTTGCTTATCCGTCAAATTCAAATTGCTGCCCCTTGTTTGTTTTCTAGTTTTAGTCTTAGCTTTCCTTTTGTGATTTTTCTCCTTTTCAATTCCCCAAAGAATCCCAAAAAAAAAAAAAAAAATTCCCTCAGACAACTTAGCATCTCATCTTCAAAGACTTCCCCACTTGTGCACCCACTTGTGCACAACACTAAACAATGCAGAAAAATTATCCAAAAAATCCTAAACCTTTCAATTTTATCAATTGAGTCACAAATTTTTTCACTTTTTACCAATTGAGTCTATCCGGCTAAGTTTTGCCGAAAATCACTAAGATGGACGTTAGCGGTGCCACATAGGACTGCCGTATTGACCTGGACAAAACTTAATAATATTTTTATATTTTTATATTTTTTTCTCTTTTTCTCTTTTTGTTTTCTTTCTTTTCTTTTTTGCTTCTTCTTCTTCCTTTTGCCAGTGGTTGGCCAACCGCCATGTCGGGTCGACTAGCCTTGCTTGCTACAAATGAGAGGCGAGACTTGACGAAGCTCGACCTCGCCCGATTTGGCTTGGGGGAGGCCGACCCTCACTAGGCCTCACCTTGGTGGGCAAGTCCTGGTGAGGGCTCCCATGCTAGATCTAGTAAGGCCGGCCCTTGCCCAAGTCAAGGCAGCTTCGTTAGGCATCGCCTGCGCCCAAGGGACGCTCATGGAAGTTGCCTTGGCCTAGGCAAGGCCGACCCTCACTGGGCCTCGGCCAACGTGCCTTGCCTGTGGCGAGCTAGGCTAGTAGGCTCAGCATGACCAGTGGCTGCCTCTAGTGGTCGGCCATTGGCAAAAGGAAGAAAAGAAGAAAAGAAAGAAAGAAAATAATAATAAATAATAAATAATAAAAATTTAAAAATTTTAAAATTAAAATATTATTAAAATCTGTTCACGTCAGCGATGACAGTCCTACGTGGCACTTCCAGCTTCCACATCAATGATTTTTAGCTAAAATTGGTCGGATGGACTAAATTGATAAGAAGTGAAAATATTTAGGACTCAATTGACAAAATTGAAAGGTTTATGATGAATTGACAAAAGTGCAATAGGTTTAGGACTTTTTGGACAATTTTCCCCTAAACAATGCCTACCGTGAACGTCATTCGTTGTGATGCTACTTTTCAATTGCGAGCGCCATTGAGGAGCAAAGTCGCCATCAAGTTTCCAGGCAACTGTAAACATTGGAGTCAAGCACATCTTTATGTAGCGGCCAAAGTTGAGCGCCATGGGGTGATGCAATTCTAGTTCGATTTCCACACGGTTCTATCAAGATTGTATGAGAAAAGAGGTGTTAACCTTCTGGTCAAACACTTGTCTTAAAGCTAATTTAATGTATTCATATCCCTTGTCTAGTGTAAGGCTCATGGCACTTTGGCCGCAAACTTTAGAAGAAAGTTGCACCTATCATATATATAAGCAGAATGTATTGGCTCGAGGAGAGCGTTGAAAAGTATATTAATGAATATTATTAGTCAGTAGTTAGTTAGTGGTCGTAAATAAAGAAATAAAAGTTTTATTAGTATTTCTTATGCTTTATAATGGAGGCATCTTGAGTAATCTTTCACTAGAGTATGGAGAAAAAATATTGAAATGCACATATGAATTGTGTTAGAAAAGTCATACATTAGAGAATTGTCATGCTGCGGAGTGGTTAAATATATTTTCATTGTCCCAAAATTTATTAGCTTTAAGTTTATATATGAAAGTAGATATAACTGTATACATTGATTGACTTGGACTCATTCTTAGCGATCTTCCTAAGTAAAAGTGTTGACTGCCGCGTGCTCCCAACAGAAGAAGGTGGAGGTTCTGAGTTTTTTTTCCCTTCTACCTTTCTCTTAAATATGTTGGCACATTTACAAGTAAATTTCAATATTTGACAATAATAGATTTTAGTTGTTTAACTCCTCCACTTAAGTACAGTACGTTAGCTGTCATATCCTTTTTCATTTTTGAAGGTTTGATGAGGAAATGGTGATACATTATTAATTTCTTCTAATAAAATGAGTCTAATTAGACAATATATTAAGCTAAGCACATTAGCTGCTAAGGATCGTAGGTCATTAATTTGGCTCTTATCCAATGTTGTGCCTAACAAACCTCAAAACTCGGGCGGGCATTAAACTACAGTCTAGAGATTGATAAATTTGTTATTTTGTAAAGTTGGAGATGACTTACGATATGACTTACGATTAACACAACATATCATGTCCACCACATAATCATACAATCGTGCGTGAGAGGAATCTTGAATTTGGATGATTTGGGTGTATGATTATGAATCTATATGCAAATTTTTCCTATTTGATGATGACGCCTCCAAAAATACGGTAACTTCTTTGTTTAGCATAAATCGGTCGAGGGGGGCAACCGTAATTATCTAATAAGATCGACAAACCCCTTGGATTGATATGAGTTTTCCATTCATAAGGTGATCCTTTCCTTCTATAGTTATGCTAGGAAGTGCACGCCTCCCAATAAAAATCCTTAAATTAGCAAGAAGCATTTCGAATGTACGGGAGAATCACTGAACAACAAAACCATACAACTTAAAAAGAATACTCATAATCATAGTCTTACTATCGAGTATCTTGAGGCACTCAGTAGCCACACTTAAATCATACACCCAGATCACCTGGCGACCTTTGTCAGCTATAGTGAAAAAAAAAAAAAAAAAACTAAAAAGCAAAGAAAGAAAAAGAAAATGCTAAAAGAAAGAATAGAATATAAAAAATATGAAAAATTTTTAAAAAAAATAAAGAAATTGTAAGATGTCTACATTAGCGCGACTATGCCACATAGGATGGCCAACATCCATGCCTGTGATTTCTGGCCAAAATTAGCCTAAAGAGCTACATTGGCCAATGGTCAAGATTTATGTCTCGATTGTTCAAATCGAAAAGTTTATTAATGAATTGACATCATCACATTAAATTCATGACTTTTTTTGGTAATTTTCTTCCAAATTGTAGCAATATGTTTTATCTATTGGATTGAGTCTTAACATGCACCCCATGATTGACGGTGAACGACTCTCATTCTTGCTAATGAGTGACAATATGATCCTAAGAGAGTGAATGATCAAATGTAACAAGAGCTTAAGGAGCAAATAACATGCGCGTGCAATTATTTATTTGTTACGAGTAGTTAGGGCAGGTTTGAGAAAATTTCTCAAAACCAAGGTAATGAGTTTGAAAATTGGTCGAAAGCAAGACTTTTTATGCAGGAGAAGTGCCAAAAAAGTCCTAAACCTTTTTTTTTGTGCCGATTTAGTCTTAAACCTTTTTATGTTGTGCCAATTCAGTCCTTTCCGGCCAATTTTGGCCGGATTTTGTTGATTGGACACCGGCCGGCTAACATGGCCTGATTGGCATTAACGTAAAAAACTTTTAATAATATTTTAATTTTTTTTTCTTCCTCCAACCGGTCGCCGGAGCTTCGGCGACTGGCCAGAGGCGACGGCTGGTAAGGTCAAGGTTCGACCTCACCGGCCACCTCGCCAGTGGCCATGAGGGCGGCCTCACCCATGGCCGGCGAGGGCGAGGGCAAGGAGGTGACCTCACTACAGTCGTGCCGTCCCTTGCTTGTGCCCGCCTATCCACACGTCTTCACCTCTCGCGCTTGTCGCTCGCGCCCTACTCGCCATCCGCCGGAGCTAATCCAGCCGCCTGTCTGTCGCCGTCGAGCTGGCCTCGTGCCGAGCTTACGGGGCTCGCCCTCGCCGACCATGGGCGAGGCTCGACCTCGCTAGATCCAACGAGGGCGAGCCTCGCCGCCAATGTGAGGCCGCCCCTCGCCACCATTGGCGAGGTGGCCGGCGAGGTCGACCTTGACCTCCCTAGTTGTCGCCTCTAGCCAGTCGCCAATCTCCGGTGACTGGCTGGAGGAAGAAAAAAAGAAAAAATAATAAATAAGAAAAACAAAAACAAAATGAAAATATTAAAATATTATTAAAAGTTGTCCACGTTAGCACCGATCAGGTCACATCAGCCAGCCGGCGTCCAGTCAGCAAAATCCGGCCAAAATTAGTTGGAAATGACTAAATCGCCACAACGTAAAAAGGTTTAGAACTAAATTGGCATAAAGGTTTAGGACTTTTTTGGCACTTTTCCCCTTTTTATGCTCCTGGGTGTTTGCTAAGACTTATTCACTAAATGACATGAAATTACTCATTATATTTTTCATCAAAGGGTTCTTTAATTCTATGATGGCAACCCATCTTATGTAGGTACATTTGGGCCTCAGGATGATGAATCTAGTAAGATTGAAAAAATAAAGAGACATGCTAATTTAAGGGATCAGGTAACACGCGAGCCAAAACATAGATGCATGGCCCTAATAAAGGATTAATGTCTGCACTTAGACGGTTGAAGATACTAAACCTAGGTTGTGCACCTTATATGCGCGTACATTTCCATTCATTATAGAATGTCACAAACATCTGGAAGATTCCTAGAAGGAATTGACTTGGAAGAAGGATTTGATGGGGGCTGCTTAGGGGGTGTTTGTTTGTGTTCTTTTTTTATTCCCCGGAACACAATTTCTGCTCTTTTGTTTTGAGGAACAAAAAAAGAATAGAAACACGTTTGTTTACACTTTTGTTGCAAATATATCTTTTTGTTCCTAGGAACAAATTTGGAATAGAAACAAGAAACAAGAAAAATTTGTTTATTGTTCCCGGGAATACTTCCGATAAACAATTTTTCTTTCTCCTATTATTTTCTTCTCTTTCTTTTCTTCTTCTTTTTTCTTTGGCCGGTCGCTGGCCTCGGCCATGGCCGACGACCAGCCGTCAAGGGTCGCTGACTTCACCGGAGCATCGCCGGCCCCTAGCGAGGCTTGGCCTCGCCTTAGCTGGGAGAGCTCGAGCTCGCCCAGATCCGGCAAGGCCGAGCTCACCCAGCTACTGGTGAGGCTCGGCCTCGCTGGATTTGGGAGAGGCTGCCATCCCTCATCGGCCAGTCGCCGGCCATGGCCAAGGCCGGCGACCGGCCAAAAGGAAGAAAAAGAAAAAAGGACAAAGGAAAAATAAAATAAAAATACTAAAAATTAAAAGAAACAAAAAAAAATTATACAACTTTACCAAACGTGTTTTTGTTTTTTTTTCTATTCCAAGAATAGAAATTTTGTGCAGTTATCAAACGTGTTCTTCTGTTCAAAAATTGCTCCCCATACAGAAATAGTTTTTTTTTTAATTTCTGTTCGCTGAAATAATTTTTTAACAGAAACGTTATCAAACGCAACATTAGCTACATAAGTAGACGGTTTTTGAATGACAAGATAACAAACAAAGATGCCAGGCGAGGCATTTTAGTTAGGTACGTAAATTCCGCACACATTTCCATGTCCTTTTTGGAACGAGACTTTTCCATCTCTCGTAAAGGGAGTCCACTTTTCTACATGCAGAAACAAAAGATGAAGCAGGCGTCAAGAGGGACTTGGATGGGACTTCTTTGGTGGCAACATGGCTTCCGAAGTCACCACGCGAGACGAACAGTCGAGATAATTTGGCCACTTTGAGTCGTTCCCGATGTCTGCCAATATCCCATTTGAGATCGATCGTCTTTTGTTGTCTTCTGTTCCGGAATGCAACCTATCTCTCTCGGTCAAACGTCGGCGCTGCTGTTGCCAACTACGGGTATATTATAAAATTCCTATGTAAAAGAAAACACTGTATACCTGCAAGTATATGGGCATGCATGTGGACTTGTATGTATATATGCGAAACGTGCACGTACAGTAAGGAGTCAGACGGATCATACTTTGAGATTTTTTCTATGCATGTATCGATTGACAACTTTCCAGAGTCACCAAATAGTCGACGTGATGCATTTTCTTGGAGCATGGAAGATTATTTTCTAAAACAAGTCCAAGACTTAATAGTTGTATTATCACGTGAAAATATCATTTTGGTGCCCCAAAGTGTAGGTATCTTCTTATTATACATATATATACACACACACAACATAGAAGATTGATGTCCTATATAATCTAATCAAAACTCTCAATCGGTATCGTAACCGAGAATGAAACAGTTCATGTCTCGTAGAACTATACGTCAACTAGAATTGAGCGTATGATCGAATTAGTAGCTTGACAAACAATTTTATGATCTATGTCTGATCAGGACATAGTGAGATAAAATGATTGAATTACATAGTTGCTAAAGCTGACGGATTCATTATGTTATTGACATATTCACAATGTATGAATAGCCATGACATTATTAAATGTCACTCATGGTTTGTAGGAAATAGAGATTGATGGGGACAATAGGTTATCTTGGTTGTGTTAATGTATAAGTACAAGTTATACTATCAACTCAGTGATGAACCTAGAGATGCCATATACTATAACTGATTCAAAACGACGCTTGAAATGTGTATGCAATTGCAATAATCAAATTGAGTTGGGATGAAATCGAAGTTCTGAAATGGCTTCAAAATCAATGGCATAATTAAAGATTTGAAACAAATTCAAACTTAACATTCATATTAAAGATCTAAAACGAGTTCAAAATTAATGGCAGTAATAATGATTTGAAATGAGTCCAAATTAAAGGTCTGAACAATTTTAAATTTAATGGTTAAATTAAAAATTTGAAATAGGTTCAAAATTAATGACCAAATTAATGATCTAAAATAGTTTTAGAATCAATGGCTCTTGGAAGGGGAGGTTGGGGATTCAAATCCCCATCTTCTCTGGGGGATTGGGTGGGGAAGATTTCATTTCGGGAGTGGGTTTCGACTCCCATGCCTTGCAAGGAGGGGCAAAAGTCCGAGAGTGAGTGTTAGAGTAGGATTAGCGTAGGACTGACAACAAAAAAAAAAAAAAGATCTGAAACGGTTTCAAAATTAATGAGCAGTTTAATAATCTGAAACGATTTCAGAATCAAATAACCAAATTAATGTTCTGAAATGGTTTCAAACTTAATAATCAAATTAAAGCTTTATAACACTTACAAAATTAATGCTTTTGTAAAGGTTATAAAACTAATGCCCCGAATAAAACTATATAACAATTACAAAATTAATGCCCGAATTAATGCTCTGCAATGGTTTCAGAATCAATGTCTAGATTTAGAGTTTGAAGCGAGTTTAGACTTTTACGGCCGAATTAGTATGCTCTGAAATAGTTTCAAAGTTAATGAGCCAAAGAGATGACTGAAAGACTATAACGCAGTGATTGAGTGAGATGATAGAGATAAGTCAAATCAGTCATACAGAAGATCAATTGCTAGCACAATTGTAGTGATGAACACTCTTGATTTTCTTTCTAGTGTGAGATTGATAGTGTGTTTGAACTAGAGGTTTGACATTTGTAGGGCTGGAATGGAGAACATCAGAACTAGAATATTTCAAGCAACGATACAAGAACATCATACATTTGTGGTTTGCATTTGAAGAATGTTAGAAACAATATTATGAGGAGAATAGACGTTTGCAGTTTAGATTTGAAGAACGTCAGAACCAAACTTTTTGCACATGGTACAAGGGTAATGTGATTAGCATCCTTTTCATTTCTACGTACTTCTTATTAAAATGCACAAACAATTTTTTGAAGATACGTACATGAGTGTTCTTGCTTTCGTTGTGAATTTTTTTTTTATTCAATTTTACCTTTATACGTGTTGGTGTTTTCAAAATAATTTCTATAAGCTACCAAGCATATTGAAATGACTATCATTTTATATAGCTTCATGACAATGTTTGTCTCGTTTTTATTCAGACTGCCAATGTCTTCACTAAGACACATTCACCATGGTTTTTTTTTTTTTTTAATCTTTTCTCAAAATTCAGTTGACTTCTTTTAAGCCGCGTTAAGTTTCTGAGGATGTTAGAAATAATTAAAAAATTCTCTATATCTCTTTTGATTGCACATGTCCTAATCGTAATTGATTGCAATTTATGTTGTAACATCTTGTTATTTTAGATAGTAACCTTATAAGGTCTATAAATACCTTACGTACTCTTCATTACAAGAGACACAAAAAATATACAATTTTTCCGCGTATTTTTATCTATCTTCTCCCAAGTCCTAATCCCATCTCTTCCATCTTCTGAATCGACCAACGTCGTAGAAGCCCAACAAATAAAAATAACAGGCACAGAGACTGTCATAATGTTCTAATCACTATCTGCATCTCGTTGCATCCAAATTACAATAACTCCACCTCGATCATTCTCCTTCCCCTTCAACGACCACCACAGTTGACGCCGCCGCCTGTCCCCGACACTTGGAAGATGTCGACCCCAAACAACCTCACCTTCTGGATCGGATGGACTGGCCTGGCCTGACTGAGCCTGCTCCTCCTCATGTAATTAATATGAAGCTGCTTCTCTGGCCCGGCCGACCGGTGGAAGCTGATGATGTCTCCTGCCCTCAAGTTCTTCTCCTTCACAAACCGGCTCCAACCCCGCGTCAGAACGTAGCTGTGGCTGCTATTCCAATACAAGTACCTAAATCTCCACACTTTGCCTCCACTGTCTATGAAAGTCAGCAAAGTGCCCTTCGAAGTCGTAGGGCTCGAGCGGTTGTGCAGGGGGAAGTGCTTCTCTGCGTGTTGCTTTGGAATCACGAATCGATTCAGCTTCCCTACGTCACTCTGCGTGACCTCCTTCTGGAAAAGGAGATGACAAGCCACTGCGGCCCGACCCGGCCCAGATGGATCTCCTAGGGCTTCCGTCATACTCACCCTTTTGCCATCGCCATTTGCGTTGACGTACCTTCTCTTGCACTGCTCGAGCTCCTCATAGTATGCGTGCTTCCGAAGCATGTCAACGATCTCCGCCTTGGAATGAAAAATCAGGAAAGCGGCTTCAAGATCGCAATCTTCAGTGTTAGACCTCTGGTTGAAGTTGGTGACGGCCTCTTGGCCACGGAAGCGCTTCGCAGCGATGTCGTAGGCCATGGCGGCCTCATCCTCCTCACTAAAGGTGCCGATCCACACCCTCTGGTGCTTCTCGTAGATTTGCGCGCCCCAGCGGCCGTTCGGCTGAGGGACGACGCCCTTGTACTTGGATGGGTTCAGCTTCCTTGACTCAGCCTGGATGCCGCCTTCGCAGTCCAATGTCACGCTTGTGCCACTGCCAAGACGGCAGAGACTCTGCGGCGGCGTTGGTGGCTGCCATGATTTCAACGGCAGTGGAATAACATTGGAGTCGCTTGTTGAGCTGAGCTCGCCTATGCAGATGCTGTTACCATCCATTATCTATTCTTTGTTATGAGAGAGAGAGAGAGAGAGAGAGAGAAGGATAAGATGGTGGCTATGGAAGGTTGGAGGGACAACTATGAGGGGGATATAAATGGAGGGATTTTCCACGGGTGTTTATTATGAAGACGTGGGCGTCGACTAGTGTGGTCAACTACTCCAAGAGATGGATTGTGCAAGGAACTAGGAAACTTCCATTTATAGACGAGATATGATGATACAAATTAAACATTAATTGACTATTTTCATTGTTCATGTAATTATTATCATTGCTGCTGTTGTTATTATTAAAGCATCCAAAAAATCTATGTTTTTATATTTTCAGTCCTTCATGTAGTGTAACTGGATCCATCATCTCTCTCTCTCTGTCTCTCTCCCCCCCTCTCTCCCTCTCTCATGTCGTAACCTCAGATTGAACGTCGCCGGAGGTTGTCTGCATGAAGCCTGTGTGAATTCCATGTAATGTAACTGGATCCATCATCTACAGCAATATACAGACAATACAAAAGGTCTAAAAGGATAATAGGATTCCACATTTCCAAGTTGATATGAGGGTTCACGTGACGAGAACTATATTTGGCAATAACTAGTGGGACCCTCATTTTTGCCAAGTTCATCTCCCCCCGGCTGAATGCTGAACCCCAACATGGCATTTCCTTCTCCCGGCATTATCTTTTTCTTCCAAACAAAAAAACCCCATAAAAAATCTTCCATGTTTATCTAGGAAAGGCATTAGTGGACATGTTGAGCAGAGTCAATGGTATGGTTTGAGGCTCTGTTTATTTCGTAAATAATGAATAATCTGGAAAATATTTACCTAAAAATGATTATTTGTATAGTTTAAAATAATTAGCCAACGGACAAATTCTTTTATGGTTAACAACGATTTATGTCTAAACATTTTCGTGAATAATGAAAACATTTTTCATTCATTCGTTCATTTTTGCAATTGATGCATACGATTATATTTAAGAAAATATTTTCCAAATCATTTTCTACGTAACAATTGAAGCTTCGATTTCTAGGGTGGACATACTATCATTTGGTCCATTAGCTTCAACTAGGAAGCCTCACAACCCCTGGACCACAACTTTGGTCATTGATGATTGAGATTAGATACTGATGGAAAATAATTTATAAGCTCATTTTGTATTGCAATGCGAAAATTCTATATTTCTAACTAATTTCTCAGTGAACCTGGATCGAGAGAACTATTTCTTCCCTTCTTTGTCGCAAAGTCTTGCGGGGCATGAATTGAATTTTTCCTCTCGATCTAATATCCCTTTTGTTCTTGTTAGCTAGATTTACTTTTGTTTCGTGTCAATCTTGGCAAATAAAATCCCATCCCTTCATAGATCCGACCAACATTGACATTTTCTTTGGGGCCAGCAGTAGGCGGGGGTTTATCCTCGCTTGTTTCCCTATTTGCAACATTTTCCTCACCTCGGACACTTTGAATTCCCCCACAATACAACCTCGAAATTTTAATCTGGACCATCAATTTTGGGGTCGATGGACTCGTGGTTTGATCCGGTCATGTACTTAGTTGAATATTCGAATGGCCTAACGCTAGGAAAAGTATCATGAGTCCGTGTCATGTGTCCATGATCGCACGCGGTTAATAAAAGAAGACAAAAAATTTTGGTTTAGAAAAAGATGGAAGTACAGGAACAAGATGCCGAAGGGCTCATTAAAAGGGCGTGCTTTTACCCTCGGGCTGCTCGGCGTTCGAGCCCGGAATACCATTCTGATTCTAATCATGGTGCCAGATTTTCGAGCAAATATGCATTACTCGTCTCTATCTCAACGCCACTAGTGGAAAGAATGCTCTTTTGATAGAACAAACTTTGTTGTTGTCGATTTCAATCCGGTCTTTTACGTGATTTTCTTCGTTTACGAATCTGAGGGGTGATGATTGCACACATTACCTCTACTTCTACGATCCAAATTAGTTTCACTAGTTCATTTTCCGGTTAGGGGAGAAAAAAGAGGAGGAGGAGAATTCTGGAAATTTGAGGGGGAGATTTCTCAATCTGGGCGGGGATCCCTATTTGTCAAGTTGATAAAAACCGAGAGCTCGAGCCAGTGGGCTCTGTATTGGGTTCAGTGGGGATCAAGCCTGGGGTTGGGGTGGGAACCCCATTGCGTAAGCAGCCCTCCCAGCGGGGCCGGTATCTTTTTCGAGGCCCGGATCCAGGCCTCTACCCGGACTTTCCCGGTGGTCAAAGCCTTTTAAAGACCTGCTCAGGTCCTAGGGGGACCCCTATTTGTCAAGTTGATAAAAACCGAGAGCTCAAGCCAGTGGGCTCTGTATTGGGTTCAGTGGTTTTTGATTTTCCCAGTTTTGATCAAAGGAGGATCCCAGACGAGTAGATTCCCACCTATACTCATCCTCCTTACTTACATGTCGATCAGTAATGATGATTAATAGGTTAGTAGGCGGCTAGGTGAGGGAATCAAGAGTTTTATTGGTATCTCCTCATGCTCTATAAACAAAGACATGCCATGTACTCTTTCATTTAGGAATTTTTGTATAAGTGTAATCTTTTAGCTGTTTTCTTTTTTCTCCCTCTCTCTTGAAGATCCTATCTATTTACATGATATTAGAGCGGTCGAAAAGAGAAACCCAAATCAATATATGTTTAACCTTGGTCGAACCCTCAAATCACTTGGAAATCCCTTACTTTCCTATATTGGACTCTAAAAGATATAACCATCTTTAACAATAGGAAATTCTCCTATTGTCTCTTTTGATATAAATTGTGATAATATCACTTTAATTGCTCTCCAAGTTTACTTTTAATAAATCAATTCCAACTGGGCACCCACTATCTACAAATTTTCGGCCACCGTGAAGATTTGATGGGGTCAATTTGATTTTTCTCCTTATGGGTTTAGTTCAATTATTTCAATTAAGCTCGGAACCTCCATCGCTTATGGGATTTTTTTTTTTTTGGTCGAAAATAGATATTGCATTCATTCATGAAAATAAGCGAGCCTTACAAGGCAATGATGGATAAACTCTAAACATAGAAGTTCCGAAAGGGAGGGAGGAGGAAAAGTCACCCAATTTGCAGGGAGGTTTTTGGTTCGGTGAGAGTTAGCTAGCCAATCCGCCGCTCGGTTTGCCTCACGAGAACAATATTCTACCCTTGCTGATTTGAAAAGGCGTAATTCTTCTTTGCACTATTTCACAATTTCCTTCAAGTCCCATGATGTTTCGGCCCAACCCATCACAGCTTCCACCAAAGTTGAACTGTCACTTTCGAGCACCCATCTACAACTTTGACCGGTTCCTGTGCCCACGTGCGCGGCTTCTCTTCCTCTCAAGTACGTGAAACTGTGCAGCAAAGCTAGGGCTTCTGCTTGCTGAGGAGAAGACGCCCGTATCTGCATTGTGAAGCCCTCAACCACGAGACCCGACAGATCTCGCACAATCCCAGCTGCCGAACCTAGGAAATCGCCTGGAGTCCATGAGGCGTCGACGTTTAGCTTCATCTCGTCTCTGTCTAGCGGCGTCCATCTAATCGGTAGGCTTCGGGTTGTGGGTTTTTGCCCTTTTTGATTCTGCCATCTGCTGAAATTTTTTTGTTGTGCTATTGCGAGATCTACAAGATCAGTCGGTTGGGGACGCTTTGCTCAAAAAATGAAATTGTTTCGGGTCTTCCACAGCACAGCAGCAACTAGTTCTCTTTTAGGTGAGATGTCGCTTCTTTCGAACACTTCCGTTAGCCACTGATCACACCTTGTTATGTTGCTTGGGTTTCTGATGATGTTGATTCGTGGGTCTGCACAAATTTTTTTCGTCCATTTGCAAAGTAGAAATAGGCATTCTGTTGTTTCCATGTGTGTAGAACAAAGCGGACAGTAGGGGTCAGATAGCATTTTCCTTTTATGCAGATTCTCCCTTATTGGTATGGCGTTTTGGCAAAGGCTCCATAGGAAAGTTCTATTTTCGGGGGAATAGATAAACTCCAGATTCTTGTCCAGAGGGATCTTGGAGGCTTCTAAGAACATGTTGCTCTGTTTTGTTTTGTTCTTGTGGCGTTAGAATAGGCCCTGTTGTACCCACTCTTCACAGTGTATGTCCTTGATTTATTACTTGTCCATACTAGATATCATCCTTCGGGACGGGCTAATGGGTATCGCAAGTATCTTGTTTGCTGTTTGTTCTTCAAAAATATTTAGAATTAAACTTTCCTTCCATACCCGCAAGTCTTCATTGATAAGTTCTGCCACCATAACTGGTTCATTTTGGTTAGCTGGACCTCCAAGCACTCCAGACTTTAGCCATTTGTCTTCTCATATGTTAATAGATTGGCCATCCCCAACTGACCATTTAACCTCTGATTCTATGGCATCTCTCCCTATTAAAATGATTTGCCATCCCCAAGACGGCCGTTGTCCTTTTCTTGCCTTCCACAAGTCTTCATTTGGAAAATAAATGCCTTTCAAAATTCTACTCCACAAAGCTGAAGGGGTTTTGGATAATCGCCAAGTTTGCTTGCCAAGCATTGCTCTGTTAAAATTTCTCAAATCTTTGAACCCCAAACCTCCCTCATCTTTCTTGGTTTTAAATGTTTCCCATTTTTTCCAATGCAAGCCCCTTTTTGAATCGCTTTTCTGCCACCAAAATGAAGCAATTCTTTTTTCTATGGCTTTGCAAATAGAGATAGGCAATTTAAAGACTGACATCGCATAATGAGGGAGGGCTTGTACAACGCTCTTTACCAGAATTTCTTTACCTGCTTTGGATAGTAATTTTTATTTCCATCCCTCTAGCTTCAAGTTCACTCTTGCTAGAATCCAAGTAAACATCTCCTTTTTTGAGTAACCCCATTCTGTTGGTATTCCAAGATATTTCCCTGTTTTTTCTATTATTGGGACTCTAAGTTCTTGTGCTAAGTTTCTTTTCAGAGATAATGGACAATTGCTGCTGAAACATACCCCTGATTTGTTTAGATTAATGGCTTGGCCCGATGCAAAACAGTACTGGTTGAGAATATTTGCTAAGTTTTGGCATTCTACTATAGTCCCGTTTAAGAAAAATATGGCATCATCAGCAAAGAGTAAATGAGACAGTGTAGGGTAGAACCTGTTTAGCTTTATCCCTTTAATGCTTCCATCTTCCAAAGCTTGGTTTATCATCCCAGTCAAAACATTTGCTACTAGGATAAATAAATATGGGGAAAGATGGTCACCTTGTCTAATTCCTCTTGAAGGGGTGAAATATGGAGTAGGCTCCCCATTTATCTTCACACTTAGGGACACTGTCGAAACACATTGCATGATTAGAGATACCCACTGCTCACAAAAACCCCTTTTCAACATACAATCCCTCAAAAAGTCCCATTTGATTCTATCATAGGCTTTCTACATATCCAGTTTCAATATCGCCTGAAACTTTTTCTTCCTTTTTGTTATTTTCAATTGATGCAATACTTCCTGAACCATGAAAATATTATCTTGTATTTGCCTCCCTTGTACAAAGGCGCTCTGTTCAGGCTCTATGATCTCTGGAAGCCAAATTTTTAGTCTGTTTGCCATAACTTTTGAAATGATTTTGTAGCTGACATTGCACAAACTAATAGATCTGAATTGGCCTATATTTTATGGGTTTTTTACTTTTGGTAGCAAGGAAATGTGTGTTTTGTTGAGGATGGGGTCGATGATACCTGTTTCAAAGAAATTCTGCACTAGCTAGAACAAATCCAGCTTAATATCCTCCCAAGACTGCTAATAAAAAAGCCCATTTAGACCGTCGGGCCTGGGGGCCTTTAAAGAGCCTAGCTGGAAAACCGCGTCTTTCACCTCTTCAAGGGTAATATTTGCCATCAGATTTTCATTTATTTCCTCACTTACTAGGCTGGGACACTGGTTTAGGATTGGCTGATAATTCCTAGGACCCACCGATTTATATAAGTTCCGGTAGAAAGACCCTATATGTTCTTTGAGTGTTGCCGGATCCTTACACCAGCTTCGATCTTCCATTTGCAGCATTGTAATTCTATTTCTTTGTCTTCTCTGTACTATTGTGGCATGGAAGAACTTGGTATTCCTATCTCCCCATTGCAGCCAATTGATGCGTGCTCTCATCCCCCAAAAATTTTCCTCTTGTTTCCATAGTTTGTCTATCTTGTCGATAATATTCTGTGCTTCCTTCCTGTTGGAATTTTCAGAATTCTTGTTGGTCATCTCTGTTAATTCTTTGTTTAGCTCCTTGATACGACGTGGTGCGTTGGCGAATTTTTCTTTGCTCCACTTAACTAGCTCCGTAGAAATATCATTGACTTTCATAAAGAAACTCGTCTGGCTTAATGGCGTTTTGTTCCAAGTTCTCTTGATAATCTCTCTACACTCTTGATCTTCCGACCAGTATGCTTCAAATCTGAATTCCCTCTTCCTTTTCTTACTTTCAGGGTGCAACACCAGGAGAAGAGGGCTGTGGTCCGAGCCAATTGCTAGTAGAGCCTGTACTTCAGCTGCGAGAAATGTAATTCTCCAGTCCAGTGTGCATAAGACTCTATCTAATCTTTTTTTAACAAGGGCCTCCCCTTCCTAGTTGTTTGCCCAAGTGTAAGCACAGCCTTTGCTATCCATATCTATTAGGGAACACTCATTTAATAAATCTCGAAACGCTGCTATTCTGTGATTATCAGCTTCTCTTTTCCCCACCTTCTCCCAAATATATAAAATTTCATTAAAATCTCCCATGCATATCCACGGTAAATGATTTGATAACTGGAAATCCTTCAACTTTTGCCATAGCTTTAGTCTCTCCCCGAAGTTCGTTGATGCATGGAGAAAAGTTATCCTCATTTGATAGCCACTATTTGGATCTCTGCACTCCAAATCAATAAATTCTTTAGAGCTGTCATTTACCTTTAACACCACTTCCTCACTCCACAAAATTGCTAAACCTCCTGCAATTCCTTTCGGATTTTCTAGGAACAGATTTTGGAAGTTGAGTCGCCTTTTAACACCCTCCACCATCATTGCTTTGTTCTTTGTTTCCATCAAGAAAATGAGGTTGGGCCTTTCAAGAGCTACTAGAGCTCTTAGCTCCTGGAATGTCAGGGGATTGCCTAGCCCCTTACAATTCCAGCTTATGATTTTCATATTGTCGCCGGTGGCTTATTAGGGCTAGCCACCACAGCCCATTCATTGCCATCTTTGATCAACTAGATTGGGGTCTCCAAGAGCTCCATCTCATCAATCAATAGGGGAGTTTGTTCTGCTATGCATTTCTGTTTTTTCGCCCTCTGCACCTTCATACTTTTTTTGCTACATTTCCCAACTTTTGATAGGATCAGCCTATTAGCTTCGAAGTACATAATCTGTTTGCCATGATCTGTAATCTTCATAGTTGTGTCTACTGGTTCTTCTGGTGCCTCCTCCACATTTGAGTTCTCAGCCATTTTCTTGTTGCGATTTGGGGTTGCTAGGTTGTCGATTTCATCTCTGGCCATTAGGTCCATTTCGTAGGTTATAGGAGGAATTTCTAGTGCCGTTTCTTCCACAGTAATTTCTTCTTCTAGTTTGCCATAGAATGCTTCCCAGTGGGGGCTATGGTCTCGCACTTCCGCCTTAAGCCATGGTCCATATTTTCCAGCTTTGTTTTCAGCCCATGCTGTTTGCTCATACGGGATTTCTTCGTAGTTAGTAGCATAATGACCAATTCTTCCGCATGAATAGCAATAATGCGGCAACCATTCATATTTAAACTCCACCCATAGCTTCTTGTTTCCAATATCTAGAATAGCTCCTGATTTTAGTGGAGCTGATAAGTCCACTTCCACTCTCACTTTTCCACTTTTCTGTGGTCCGTTTCCCTTAGAGTCCACCTGAATTTCCAGAACTTTACCTACCTTTTTTGCTAGATCAATAAACACTTCTTCTAGTATTCACCCAGGAGGTATCCCTCTCATATGCACCCAAAAAGCGCATCGAGAATAATCATAACAGTGCTCTCGAATGTCAGGTTCACATTGTTTAAGTAATAATAGATTACTGGCAAAAGACTAGGGCCCGGATTTCATAACTCTCTCATTTTCCTCCTCCGATTGAAAAACGAATGAGAAAAAACCTGGTTCCTTTTGTGTGCATATCACCGATTCTGTTCTCCATGCTTTCTTCATAGTTTGAAGAAAAGCTTGGAAGTTGACATTTGGTTTGGAAAATAGCTTCTCGAAAATGGTCTGATTGCATTTCCCTTTTTTCTGGGGGGATTTTTTTGATCACTTCGACTACATCATTCTCCGACCACAGATGGCCCAGGCTTTTACATAAGGCAACCAGACGCAACTCATTCTCTTCTTTACGTTCCATTCTTCTGATTTGTAGATATGATGTTTGATGCTGGCTGTAATCTTGCTGAGTGGGTTTTTGAGATTTTGGAGGGGAGGTCTATAGGAAATGCATATTGAAGGGAGCTCTATGATGGAAGGGTGTATCGAGTAACGGGAAGACAAAAACAACCAAGGGAATGATCCACTTCCTCTGATTCAGCCTTTTATCTCAACAGAGAATAAGTAGTGCTTTACAAGAGTGGAGCTCAGGCCAGTAACAAGACCAACACAGATCAAACGAGGCAAGACCCATTCTTCTTACTACATAACAGTCTACTTCCATCTAGGTATTTCGAGAAAAACGTCAAAACCCATTCCACTACATCATAATCAGAATACCTATAAGATGACCATGAAGAGAAGGGCGACATCCCACCTTTCGCGAGGCCAGAGTTGCGATTCATCAAGCGTTGGTAGAATTCTCCGAAGATAGATGGCGGGACTGTTCCATTGCTCGGGACTTCACCTTTCTACAGAAAAAGACAATAGGGTTGGGTTTCTGAGGATTACGTGATGGGCTTCATTAGTTCAAAGAGGGGGATTGTGGTTTTGGATAAAGGAAAGCTCCTGGAGATTTAGGGTTTTGGGGGGTAGCTACCACCATGGGTAGAGGAAAACTCTCAAAGTCGAGAGAGGATGGTCTGTGTTTTGTCAGTTGGGTATCGCTTATGGGGTTGATTAAAATGCTCATAGATTATATGCGATTTAACTAATATTTTTATTTAAGGGTCAATATTAGCCCCTAATTTTTCATTGTGATGGATATCTAAATGGATTGTCAAATTCAAGTGTCAACAGCTACCTCATTGAATGAAAGCTCAAAGAGGTTTCGTTTAAAGATAAATATTACATAAAATTTGACCATGCAATCCAATAATAAATAATGAATCTTTTTGTTGGAAATATAGACCTCAAGAAATCCACATCCATTTTTTTAAATATGCAATGAAATGTGACTAAAATGCAGATGCTAATACAAAGATAGAATTCATACCCGTCATTACTTTTAGGGCGCGCATGACAACCATTCTATTTCTAGTCCACAATAATTTTTTTATTCTAGACTTGTTTTTGGAATAGAAATCCATTTGATGACACAATTTCATTTTTCTATTTTTTGAACAAATTTTTAGTCCAAAAATAGATTTGGAACATAAATGAGAAGTAAAAAATTTTTACTTCTCTATTTTTGGAATAAAAATGAGAAATAAAAACTTTTCTCATTAGGGCACCCATATGCTGCCGCCGCCGGTCACCGCCACCATCATTCACCATCCTTTGGGAGGGAGAAATTTTATATTATCAAACGAAATTTTATTCTGGAAATAAAAATTTTGCATCATTATTAAATACGAATTTTTGCTCAAAAATTCATCCAAAAATGGAAATAGAAAAATCTATTTCTCTTCCAGAAATCAATTTCTGTCTAGAATGGTTATCGATCTTGCCCTTACTCGGAGATTGAAAAAAGCATACTTGGACCCGAAAATGGTTTCTTGGGTATTATCAATCAATCACCCGGATGACCTACATATATTTAAAAATTTCTGTAAACAAGCGTTCGCACAAGCAACAGGACATGGAAGGAAGCACGTGGATAACCACGAGTACTTAAATTCTGAATACGTTTATGGTTACTAGGGCAAAAAAAAAAATGACAGATAGCATATTCATGCATAATTGAATGGCACAAACATCTGGAAGATTCTCAGAAGGAAATTCACTTGGAAGAAGTATTTGCTAAGAATAAAACAATGGCTAAGGCTGCAGCTTGACCATAAGTACCCGGTTTCTGAATGACAAAACAATAAATGATAACAAATGAAGATGCCGTGTGAAGAATCCTATGAACATCCTAATCATTTCCTCTTTAAGTGATGGGAAGGCCCATTTTAGTTTGGCACGCACTCATTTCCATTTCCATTTCCATTTTCGAAACGACACTTTCCCCTCTCTTTTAAAAGGGGGTCCCCCTTTCTCCATGCAGAAACAAAAGATGAAGCAGACCTCGACAGTGACTTGGGAGCTATTGGTTGGTGTCAACATGGCTTCCGAAGCGACGGCGGGAGACAAACGGTCCTGATAATGTGGCCACTTTGAGTCGTTTCCATTGTCTGCCAATGGCCCATTTGAGATCGATGGTTTTTTGTTGTCTTGTGTTCCGGAATCCAACCTATCTCTCTCTGTCAAACCTCAGCGGTATTGCTGCTTCTTCAAGTTGCCAACTACGTGTATATTATGAAATTCCTATGCATCAGAACACACACTATGTGCATGCAGGCCTATGTGCATGTGTTCATGCACAATGTAAAGTAAGGAATCAATATGGATCATACTTTGAGATCTATTATGCATGGATTTGATCCACAACTTCATGAGTCGGCAAGTAGTCGATGTTACACGTTTTCTTGGAGCAGGAAAAATTATTTTCTAAAACAAGTCCAATACTCAATTGGTGTATTGTCACATGAAGAATCTATTTCGGGGGCCCCAAAATATAGGTCTTTTACTAGTCAAGAAAATTATACAATAAGCTTATCATGTTTTATATATTACATCTCTTTTCCCTCGTTCATAATCACCATAAAATAATTTATAGGTTGCTGGTATTTTTTATTGTTGACTTCATGATGAACATGTCATTAAATGTCCAATAAAATGGATAATAAGCATCATTGCATTGAAATATACTAGTGTTGAGGCAGACATTACGTGCATACGGGTCATGTGTAGGTTAGGTATGAATAGAAAGGAATCAAATTTAAAAAAAAAAAAAAAAAAAACAAGTGATTGTTTGATTAAGTTGATGTATTTGGGGAAGCTATCAAAGACGTGTGAATTGAGTGGCTACATGTGAATAATTTCAACTTTTAATGCGACAGTAATTATAGATAACAAAAAGCGAGACAAAGGAGTAAACTTTTTCCCTAAAGACGCAGGCTAGATATAGGGATGCATGTCACCACCTTCTCAGCAAGTAGCAATCTTTTCGTCCCAATTTAGTTTTCGACCTTGTCCCCGAGCGAGCTTCCACTTGCAGGTACCGTACCATCAAGTTGGGCTAATCATTGCACATTTGATAATGATTTAACGAAAGAAAACCGTTGGAGCCCGCACCGGATTCCATCTTTCCGAAGTTTCTGAGTGAATCTTCAGCGATCCAAGGCAAATTCAATCAAATTGCACCCTTTATCAAACTAGTGGCCTAACAAGATTTCACTCTCTTCTTAAACTAGCGATATTGTTAATAATTGGAGTAGCTTGGGATCCCTATTCCCTACCTTCTTCGCTCTTCCACTGGGCAATTGCACGACTTTTGTTCTTGTTGGGATCATTCGGATCCCGAAAAACCGGATTCGGCACCTAAACCGAATCCCTAAATCATATGCAGAAGATAAGCCCGAGAATGTCATGTATCACCGATCAAAAGCACACCACGGATTCGAGCGTACCTTGTTGGCCACAGATTAGACACCGACGCCGCAAAGAGGAAGAGAATTTTGGTCCCGTTCGATCCGATGTCGAAGATTCGCCGCTTTAGGGATGACGGAGTCGCTTCTTCGTCTTGGAGAGAAAGAGAGCTTCTTGGGAGAGAAATATGAACGTCTTAAATGCGAAAAGGTACGTTCATTCTCTTTCTCATCCCTTTTATAGGTTCCCTTTTTCACGGGCCTAATTTCCGTGGGCCGGGCCCTTAGGCCCATCGTGGCCGGGCCGACTTAGGCCCATAAATAAATCCTTCAGTTCTCTTCCAACCTAAACTCTGTTGAATGATATCAAACTGGCATACTGTTTCGAAAATTGCTTAGTCACGTGTTCGGACATTAGACCTGGAGACTTTGAAAAGAACACTGGTTCTCTGAGGTCTAATCTCTCGTCCGAGCTTGATAACTATCAAATGGATTGGTGGAGAAATATTGGGAAGGGGATGTTTTTTATCAGAACAATTTTGCTTCAACTACTTGTTCTAGTTCATTTGGGTCAACAAAAGAGTTGTGGGGCACAGAAATATTTTCCAGCTGTAGCCGTTGACTATTACAAATTACTGCTAGGAGCAACTCTTGTTGCTAATTGGATGATCTACCTTATCTTCCGGATTTCAGGTTGCTTGAGCAATAGAGAAATCTTTTTACTCAACCTGTCATTGATTTGGGAGGTTGAAGAGGTGCTGTGTTTAATGAATGGGGATGAATCCCCTCCCTCACGGTTTTCTAGCTCGGTTTTGCAAGGACGATTTGTCAATTGTGGGGCAAGAGTTTACCTCTGCTGTCTTCGATCTCTTTAGCACATCTGAGTTGCTGAGGAAGGTCGAAATGCCTGATTTTCGACCCATTATTACTCCTGACAAATCCATAAATAAGTGTTGCCAAACAGATTGAAGGAGAAGTCTGCCTGCTTCCATAAGTAATAACCAGTCAGCTTCGGTGGAAGGATGGAATGTCTCAGACCAATGTTCTTTTAGACCATGATTTAGTAAAGAACGGTCATAGGTTTGGCATTCCTCCTCGAGGCATTGTTAAAGTTGATTTGGTGACAGCTTTTTTGTTAAGATTTTGCTTAAACCTTCCTGGCATGTTGCCATCTTCTATATATGGAAGGAGAGAAACGATGCGTGTTGTATAATGATAGTTCTCATCATGCTGGTAAAGTGCTCAGACGTGTGAAGTTTCTGAGTCGGACCCATATATTTGGGCTCAGTCTCACGTTAACCGAGGTAAAGTTCCGGAATTGCTTGAATAGCAAGTTTTGAGAGAGAGAGAGAGCAATAAGTTGGGCTAAGTCTAACTTATTGAACAGTGTTAGGCCGAAAGCCTTCAGATCCTATATCCATGTGACAAAGGTGGACCACATAAAACTTTGTTTTACAAAGCCATTTGACATTTTATGACCCCATTTTCGTGGAAACAGTGAACTATGTCGAGTGATCATCAATGTGAGATTGAGATGCAGTGCATTACACGAGCAATTTGACATATTATGATCCCATTTTCGTGGGAATTGCTCCCAAGTTGAAGAGAAGCAATTCATCTTTCTAAAGCAGCGAAGCCGTTTGCATCATTTTTAGGCCTATGATATAACTGGATCCGGCATACTCCCTTTTGGGGAGAGGATACGGTCAATCTTCATTACTCTTCACAAGAATTCTAATAGTTGGGACTGAAAGGGGAGGGCAATCCTTCGGCATGTCGGCTTTCCATTTCAAGGAGCATCAGTGATTCCCGCCTCTGGTATCGGTTTCTCTTAGTGGCAAGCGCTGTAAAAGAAATTTCGGTGAGAATGAAACCAATAGTCAACATAAAATCCAATTTTGAAACAAGAGTTGGTGTTAATTCGCTGTTGCAGAAAAAGGCCAACTATAACCCAGGATATTAAAACCTTCTTGATTATAGTGAACTGCAGCACTAGGTCTGAATCTGATAGTGAGGCATATTAACTATCAACCCTACTTGTGCAGGTAAGGAGCGTTTAAAGACTCGCACATCGGCTCTTGAGGTAAACCAAAGTCATAGTCATTGCGTCTTCTTTTGATGCAGAAAATGAATAGCACCAATAGCAGCACGATGAAGGGTAACAGCAGATGATCGGCCAATGGCAATTTTAGCACTGGAAGATAAACCCAGATGATAGCCATTGACCCTCAACATCATGCAAAATGCTGCAGGCAATGCGGATTTGAAACGCACTACCATCTGCGTTAATTTCAATCCATCTGCAACTAGGCGGCATCCAATTCACAGCAAGCTGATGGCGATGACTAGGACAAGTCAAGGAGAATGACGTAGAAGTTTTCCTCGACAGAAGTTTTACTTAAAGATGATGATACAACCGAATTGTTATGCATGTTAGTCGTCAGACAGCGGCGTAGTAATGCTTTTTTATAAATTCAGGTGTATGACGGCTTTTAGGAACCGAAAATTGAATAAAGAGCTTGATTACCCTGATGAGATTTTGATTGGCAGAAGACAACATCTCGACAGAAAAGTGGAAGAGCCGCTTAGATGAAATGCGTGTGCGTGAACTAAGAGAAAAATCAATCTTGTTCATCAAGATCGCTCTTATTGAAAGTCGACATCTTTAAGGGGCTTCAACACCATGACCTGCTTCTAAACTCCCCTGCTTTTCGACTAATACTTGCTTCTCCAGAAACACATACATTCAGAGATGTGCGTATCCAGGACCTAAGACAACTTTTATCTGATGGCAAGGCGAAAAATGGACGGCAATCTCTCTTTCGTCCAAATGGGGAAAGAACTTGTTTAAAAACAGAGGAAAGAACTTGTCAGTGGGCTAGAAGAATGTTTATCACAATGAATGTGGAAGCTAACGAGAGAGCACAAGCAAGTGAAGTACTAAAACTAGCAACTATGGTTCGATGCTAGCAGGAGAGTGAACGCGGATTGCACATGTACATAAAGATTTGAAAAATTAATGAACAAGGACATTGTTTGTGACTGCAGAAGAAACGAAAAATTCACGATATAACAATCGCAGTGCATATTAATCTGCAGGGATGATCGGATGTTGATCAACAAAAGCATGTAGTGCACTTTGGATGCTGCAAGTCAGATAACATGTTCCAGTACAGTAAGAATACGAGGCGATCTTATGTGCATTGAACTTCCGACGACGATAACAACATATGATCAGTAATGCGACTTTCTCTTCCCATAGTATACTACTAGGAAATAATCACGTGAAGTTCCGACTGAATCTGTTTCACGAGTTAAACGTGATTCAATGACAATATGTTGTCTACCAAATCAAAAGGTCTGCATTCCAAGGAAAGAGTCCTATACTGATAAAAAATGTGAAAAGGGGGACCATGGATTTGAACCTTCTTCATCCTCTTGCTCTCGACATTGTAAGAGAACAAATACGCCTCAGACTGCTTGTATATAGTTGTGGGGATGAGCAAAATGTCGCCGGAGCCGTTGCGTGGAATGCTAATGCGTAATGATCTAGGAGGAAAACCTATGCCCTCCTTCCAACTACGGGGCAGCACCATTCTCAGCTCCTTCCAAGCCCGACTCCTGTAATCATCCAAAACATACATCGTTATGGTGCTGTCGTCCCAAAGGCGTCGACACTCTAGCAAGGCCAGATGCCCTCTGAATAGCTTCAGCTCGACCTTAACCGCGCGGACACCTTCAGGAAGCAATAACATCCTGAACTTCTCACTCGCGAGATCAAGTGTGCCAACAATGTTCCCCCTCATCGAGTCACGTGTCAGGATATGTATAGCCCCTTCTTCACTGATGCAATCATCCCAGGGAAACTTAATAGGGCAATCATCCACTGTCCTCCATGAATTAGTACCTAGCGTCAGAACCTTATGAGCAGCGGCTACACCACCGTATGGGCTGTACAGAATCCACGTCTTGAGGACCTTGTACTGTTTCGAGGCTGAATCATAACCTAATGTGGCGAAGCTGCTGATCTCACCCTGGAGATCGTCGGGGAAATCAGGGCTGGTGAGAGGGAGGGCTGCGACTTCCCTGGTGCTGGGGTTACACACGCTAGTGAGACCCCCGTCGTCGAGGCAAATGAAGCCATGGATGCCTTCTGAGATCTCCGTGGTTTCAGAGGACATGTCCGGCAGAGGTACAGGAGCGGAGAGCCCCGTCTGGTGGTCCAACCTGAAGAACTGGCAAAGCGACGGGTCCGGCTGGCTCGGGTGGGAGATGGAAACGAGGGAGGCGACGGCCGGACGAGCGAGGGAACGAGCCAGGAACGAACTGGCGAATGAAGGGTCGGAGATAAGGGAACGCCAGGGCCTGGAGACGCACTTGAATCGCAGCAGGGACTTCACGGGCAGCCTGACAAGTATGTCGGTGATGATGCCGACGGGCAATTTTGGCAAAACCGCCTCACCATCTCTCCCGCTCACCTCGTCGTCCTCCTTACTTCTCAGCTTCTTCTCGCTCTTATCCGCCATCTTCGCCGAGGCCCTACTAGCAAGCACGTGAATCACCGAACCAGCGACAGGAGGGAGCCTCACCTACCTTTTAAACAGAGGGAAGAACATGATAGAGGTAAGTAGGGATTTCTTAAAATATATTTTGAAAATTTCATTGATCATCCTTTTAAGATTGCACGGATATCTTTGTTGATTGTGCATATCTTGATGAAAATATTATATTAGAATAGTTATCTAATAAAGTGATGGTGTATTTTTTAAATATATACATAAATTCATTGTTCCTTTCTATTGACACATAAATTTTATTATTTTATTTATGACTCAATCGCATACAAAATTAGGAATTAGTCACTAAAAAACAAAAGAGAAGAGAAAAAGAAAAAAAAAACAAACAACAAAAAAAAAAAAAAAAAAAAAACGCCTAGAGGTCGGGTCAGACCGGATTTGATTATAGTGAACTGCAGCACTAGGTCCGAATCTGATAGTGAGGCATATTAACTATCAACCCTACTTGTGCAGGTAAGGAGCGTTTAAAGATGATAATCGCACATCAGCTCTTGAGGTAAACCAAAGTCATAGTCATTGCGTCTTCTTTCAATGCAGAAAAATGAATAGCACCAATAGCAGCACGATGAAGGGTAACAGCAGATGATAGGCCAATGGCAATTTTAGCACCGGAAGATAATCCACCATTTTTTCCCCAAAGAAGAGAACGGGTAGGAAAAGATGGTGCTCCACATAGGGCTTTATTACCATAGAGGCTGAGAGAAAGAGAGATTAGGGTGACAGGTATAAGCTCAGAACCAAGAGAATTAATACCAAAAATAATTTAGAAGAAAATGAGGGTAAGCAAAATTCTGATCTTTGTAAATAATGCGATAGCCCCACGTCCGGAATCAGTGAATGCAGGTCCTGGCGGACTCTCTCTAATTGTTATTAAACCACGTCTATACTATTTCTTTTTCCCCTATAAAATATATCTAGATAGGTGTGCAGTGATATTTGTGCCTTCTCTGAGGATGCGCTGAGTCAAACCATGGCCAAGTTAATTGTTTCGACCAAAAAATAAACAAATAAATTAAGTTCATTGTGCTCTACATACCTGTAAGAGAACATGAGCAGACAGGTCCATCCGTTAATTTCACGAAAAATATGACTTTTTTGAAAAATATTCGGAAAATCTTTTTGTAGGAAAGTGAGGTGTTTGGTTGAAATCTGAAAATAAATTGGAAAATATTTTATGTTGTCTCGTAAAGAAATTCTAATTTGATTTTTTTTTTTATATAGATCTATAGTATTTATGTGCTAATGACTTGCGCATGGATAGCTAGAGGATTAGGCTTGGGTTTCAAGGTCCCGAGCTTGGCTCCTTGACTTATGGGCACGAGCACAAGCGTCGATCCTGAGTCCACAAAAAGCAGACCCGAGGACCTAATGTCCATGCCCGATTTCAAGCGCCTCTGCTTGGGACTCCTACACTTGTACTTGGGACCTTGATCAATAAACCCTAATGCTTGGACTAGGGTCCATCAAAGCCTGCCCAATACTTGTGCCGTAGCCTAGGTCCATTGAGGCTCAACCTCGGGCCCTAGCGCCCTTGCCTCAATTTATGGAGTCCAAGCTCGGGACCAGTGCCCAAATTAGGTCCTCAACACTTGGGACTAGGTCCATTGAGGCTAGACTTGTGACCTCAGTACCGCCATGGTCCTCGATGCTCATGCTTGGGTCCATGGGTGTTAGGCCTCAAACTAGGTCCCAAGCACCTAAGCTCAAGCTTAGGTCCTTGGATACCATGTCTAGGGCGGCACTAGGGTCTTGAGCTTGAACTCAGGCCGCTGTGGACTTGGGCTCAGGCACGGTAGGCTTGAGGAAACTATACTTTAGAGGTGAGCATCATGGACCGATCGAACCGAAAATAGCTTGAACTGGACCAAATTGGCCAGTTTGGTTCGGTTCCTTCCATAAAATGAGAAATGGTGAATTTTGGTCGGTTCCTGGTCCAAGGGGAACCGGACCAACCGGATGATCATATATTTTAATTTGTTACATGTAAGCTGATACTTCCTCTATGTTACGCCAACACCATGAAAGATGACCCATGGAACAGTAGCCTTCCATCTCATACTCTTTCCCAAGTTTATTAGATTCCTCTGGCCAGTAATAGGCTAGCCCATATAACAGGATCATTATGAGCAGAGAGCTCACGTTCTTCATCGCGTATAGAGCTCCCCTGAAGCCGTTGAAAGCGCCGCCCATCTCCTCGAATCTCAGTGAAGGTTGCTTGAACTTCGTCTCCATGGGTGTGCCGTTCTCCTCTAGCCCCACGGCTCCTCTCCTGCATCCAATGATCGCCCTAATAACCTGTTTCAAATTAGAACATACACATAAAAACAGAGAAAAAACAGACTTGGCCGAGACCGGACCACCGTCCTAAAAACTAGGAACCGGTCCGCCCGGTTCCTTAGTGGGACTAGACCGGACTGGACCGGACTGGACCGGACCGGACGGGAAATCAATTACCCCTACTATCTTTTAACCACCTCTCATCTGGGCTTGAGGAAACTATGTTCCACTCTTTCTTTTGATTGATAACCTGCCTTATGTCTTTGGTAATTGCTTGGGCATTCTAAGTGCAATGCATCGAATCGAGGATCGTTTCAGCATTTTGCTGTTGTTCTTCTGGAGGTTTCTCTGTTCTTATAGGTGGTCAATTACGGATTGCAATTGCAAGTGCTCCTTGCTCCTGCAAAAACCATTGCAACTCATGCGGGAGCGGATGGCAACACCGTAGTGGAGTCAACCCAAACATGTGGTTGGGAAATCGGTCACAATGCAATGATAGGAAAATGTGAAGATTCTTCTCAATGCTGGAGCGATAGATCCATGCAAGGTTTCAAGGTGCGCATTATAAAGCGCAGTCTCCATTGCAGGGACAGTCTTGACAACCCAAGCAATATTGGTGGAGAAAACGAAGAAGCCCAAGCCACCCATTCCGCTTGTGTCCGGGATAACACCTTAAAGTAAAACGAATGAGCGGATGCTTCATCGCTTAGGATAAATGCTGAGTCGGAGCTCTCCTTGATAAAGAAAATATCCGAGCTTCATAGATGCCTGCTTTTCCAAATGAACATGAGCATGACATCTTTCGGGGAGCTAGAGAGGTGTAATCTCACTTATCTGGCTGGTCTTCAAGATCCGAATCCGAGGTTGGATATGAAAGCTGGATAGTTTCTCTGAATTGCTTAATGGCAGTCACATTTCTGCAATCCGTGCAACATGTGAAAGCCTCTCTCTCACATGCGCATTGTTTGAAAAAGCATTGTTTCAGTTAATGTTCTCCGGTGTCTAATACCTTGTACTTTCACAATGTAATGCCTTGTACGATGAAGATAGTTATTGCGCTATTTTCATCCAAAAAAGATTATCCCCATAAGTCTCATGCCCTATTGAGACCGCTTTAGCAGCGTCCGAAGCATTGAGGAAGGCACATTGGTGGCTAGTGAAATCAGCAAGCATCATTTTTTTGGGGAGGGTCTCACCTTTTGTCTTTTGCTCCAAGCAGGTCGGGCCAGTATCATCGAAGTTGATACGTCAATTTCGGGACGACACTTTCCTCTTCTCAAGTAAGTTAATCAAAGGTTGACCAGCAGGAAAAAGTACCCCCTTCGAGGTTTCCACATCCACTTGCAACCTTGGTGCGTGAGGAGTCATGTGATGAACACATTTCTTATCATTGCCATTTTGCAATTTGATGTCAGAGGCATGTCATGAGTTGCGTGAGGTGAATGACCAAAAGGGGGAAAAGGACAAAAAAGGAAACAGGGTTTCCTCCAGGATTAGTGCTCCACAGAAATGACTTCACTTTGAAGCTCACTTTGAGAGGAGAGTGGATGGCTACAAGGGACCAACATGTCTATGTTCTATAGGTGAATACAGCCACATTTTGTGCAGTGAGAAGAGGCAATCATGCTGGCTTGATGTCTAAGCCAAGTATGTTTTCTTTTGCCCCTTATTCATGTCCTAATGAACTGATCCCATCAAACCCCACTCCCAAAAGAAGAAGTCAATGACTTGTGAGGGAATAAATATTTCATGCTTCGTAGATCAACAACAAGGGGTTTTGGTGATCGTGCATCCCACTCACTTGGGGTTCATCTCAGCTTATTTTGGGCTCTTTGGTATGATTGATCCATTTCAATTTTGTCTACTTTTGTTAGTAACCAAAAAGGATGGTGTGAGGTTCAAATATAAACAAAAGACAATGAAAAGAAGATAAAAAATGGGATTTGAAGCATCGAAATTTTGCTTCCACTAATCCCGAAATAAGCTCGCATGTAAATCATCCGGTCCTTGTTCATGGAGAGTGGCTACGTCAACGAATTCACAAGCATAAATTGTTACTTTTGGTGAGAGGTGCAGTAGATTCAAATAAGAAATTTACTGCATCATAAGCTTAACTTTATATTTTTTACGAGAAAATGATGAAAAGCTAAGAAAATCGAATTGAGCTAGAAGTAGGGTGTTCAATGTTTACATGTATTTGCAGGGCTAGTGTAGTTATTTCATCAATGACTTGTTTCACAAACATAATTAATGCCTTAGGGAAGAGTTAAGGTGCTTTTGAAGTCTTGGGGATGTCTTTCTATCTATGTAGGACCACATAGATGAGCTACTACAAACAATGAGCAATTTCATGATTATCTAATGTGTACGGACAAGGGTCATTACATGATTTGTAGGGAGAAAGGAGTGATTACATGTATAGGGCATGTTACACCAATGATGCCATGAAATGTAAAGTTGATGATTAGCTCCACAAAAATGATTAGGCTTGGGCCAAAATATATTAATTTGCCGCAAACTCATCAAAATTAATAACTCATCCATACCTTTTTAATGTGGAAAATTTACTATGAAATGCAAATAAGGCCCCAATCCTAGGGTTGGCAATGCTGGATATGACCCCATCCGCACAATACGAGATAAATCACTAATTACATAAGGAAAATTCGAATACAACATGATACGATATAATACTTTTACTTTCTATATCAATGCGAATTGGTGCGAATTGGCACGAATTGATATGTTTTCTTTTTCCCTTCACAATTCTATTATTCAACATGTAAAATCAAAGTTGAAATTTGATAAATCAAATACAAAGCAATACGGCCTACAGATACAAAATTAATACGAATTACGAATACGATGATCATGGTACAGCAACACGAATTGCCTGCCAGCCATCCTATATCGTGCATGCCTGTATTTTGCCCCCCCGGGCGCGTCTCGTCCACTCGCATCTCCTAATTTTAACGCGCTCCTGCTCTCATTCTCTCTACTCTCCTTTTTTCTTCTTCTTCTTCTTCTCCTCCTCCTTTGGTCGTCTGGAATTACCTGCTCTCAACCATTTCAGTAAACCACTCCCCCCCTTTCTCTCTCTAAAAAACTCTCTCTCCCTCTCTCTCTCTCTCTCTATCAGATCTGAAGCCAAAAGCTCGCGCATTCTCTTCCATCTTCTCCCCCGAGCTCCGGCGAATGTCGGTTCGCCGCCGATTCCCGGGCTCTTCGTCTCCGGCGGATCTCTGAGCAAGAGGTCGGTCCTCCTTTTTCCTTGCTTCCGGCGACCCGGCGGCGAGCAGCAATTCTCGCTCAAAGCTCGCTCCTGGAAATGGTCGCGTCGCGATTGGTTATGATTAGGAAGTGGAGTCACTGAATTTGGGAAGGCGAGCGCCGCCGCCTCTCGCGATCGTTCGTTTTGCTTGTGTTGTTGATGCTTACTGTCTTTGAGTACGTCTTGCCCCCCTCTGTCCGTATTGGCTCTGCTCCCGCGCTGAATGGTTAATTGAGGAGTGGAGATGCTGAACTTAGCTAAACCGTAGGAATGTCAGCTTTTGGGAACTGTCGTCGTCGTCGTCGTCGTCTTTTCATGCTTTTTGTGGGTTGTGCACGAACGAGCGGCTGAAATGTGGAACCTTAGTTTTTTCACTTCGAGTGTTCGTGCTCTGTCGTTCCCGCGATGCAAGCTTAGAAGTTAGTTTTCCGAAAATTGGAGGGGATTGGAGTCCATTTCTCTGTTCTCCCTCTCTCTCTCTCTCTCCCCATTTGTGCACAGGCCCGTGTTTTGAGCACTCTCCTTGGGAGCATTTTTGGGAATTATACTGACTTTGTGCTGGAAGAACAGTGGTTCTGTGTCTTGCTTGCTTTAGCACCTAGTATGCTTGGTTTATTAATTCATAGCTTCTTGACCACATTCGCGTGAGAATTTTGCTCTTTTACTTGCTAATTCAGTTCCTGCTCCTCCTAATTTGCACTTTGGCATAATTTTTACCTATGATAGTTCTAGCTACCTTCCCTTTGCAAAAAATGATCGAATTGCCCGCAAGTGCCACTAATTTAAATGCCTGATTGCAGTCGTTTGCTGTAGTTATTGATGGCGAAATCGCGTCAGCATCTTCCCAGCCAAGATATATCGATGTCATCCACTTCCTCTAGGTCGAGAGAATGGGAAGGCCCCTCGAGATGGACTGAGTACCTTGGCTCTGATATGACTTCTCCTGCCACAGCCAGGGCCTCTAGGAATGTGGGTCATGATGAACAGGTCCAGAGCACAAGTGGATCCCAGAAGGGTCTAAACATGCAATGGGTAGTTCAACTTAACGAAGTTGCGGAAGGCCTCATGGCCAAAATGTATAGACTAAACCAGATTTTTGACTTCCCAGATCCTGTTAATCATCTGTACACAGAATCGTTCTGGAAAGCAGGCGTGTTGCCCAATCATCCGAGAATATGTTTGTTGCTTTCGAAGAAGTTTCCAGAACATTTCAGCAAACTACAGCTTGAGCGTGTAAGACCTGGTATTCTTTTCCTTTTAACTTTCCCTAAATGCTGAAGGCCGGTCCACTGAAACCATAAATTTTAGCAAATGATTGGAGAACATGAACACAGGTTGACAAAGTTGCCTTGGATGCCTTGCATGATGATGCTGAAGTTCATCTGCAAAATTTGGAACCATGGATTCAGGTAGGATATCTTTATACTTCATTTCATTTTTGGGTTCAACAACTGATATTGGGAAGATAAAGATGTTTTTCTTATTGCAACTAAGATATCTCTTATACCCGCAATGCCTTATGCTTTATCCGTATATTGTCTATTACTTCTAAGAATCAGCATATCTCTGCACTGAGTTTGTTAGGCTTGTTTACCTAATCTCTCCACTGAACCACGACACAAGGTCTTACCACTGTGCATTATTCTATGAAGAAATTGAGCTCTAGTATTGATAGCTGTGGAATTGCTACTAAAACACTCTTGCAAGATCTATTAGTTTGTTGTTAGACTATGATGTATCGATAGCTTACCTGGCAATTTTTGTGGGTCAGCTCCTTCTGGACTTGATGGCATATCGAGAACAGGCTCTGCGACTTATTCTGGATCTCAGCAGTACAGTCATTACCCTGCTGGTATGGTGCTGAGTTGGTTTTTTACTTCCATGTTTCACAAATCTATTGTTGGGTCTGGTTCGATAGTGGCCTTTGCAGGCTCATCCAGAGTCTTGTTGCTTTTTGATTTCTCAGATATGGCAATTTCTATAAAATAGAATGACGGCTCTGATTTCTTTATTTTTCTCTGAAATCTCTGATAACTTGGGACAGTCTTTTGCAGCCACATCAGAATTCACTTATTTTGCATGCTTTTATGGATCTCTTTTGTTCTTTTGTCCGCGTCAATCTCTTCTCTGAGAAGGCAAGTTTTCTTTTGTGTTAGCTATCAATATTCCCTGCTCAATTTACTTTACTTGATTATATATTGCGAACTTATATGTTTTTCTTCCTGGAAATGTCCCTTCTTATATGAATCTTATTTTTATCTTATTACAGCTACCCAGAAAAATGATGCTGCAAACTTACAACCTCGTACACTCAATGGCAAGAAATGAGCGAGACTGTGACTTTTACTATAGGTTGGAACCTTCACTATTTGTTGATTCCCCAACATTTCTCTCTTATAGAATGTAATTTAACCAAAGTCGCTGTGGATTTATGATTGGTTTGATTCTTACACCTGCCTAATTCCTCACTTAGCAAAAGTTAATTTGTTGCCTTGACTCACACAAAGGGCTGGACGTAATCATAATTGTGTGAAGGGAAGTAGTAATTAGTACAGGACTTGGTAAATGAAATTTATTATTATTATTATTTTTCCTTTTTGTAGAGTCCTAAGGGCTGGCATAAAGCACTTGGGTGCACTATTTTCGGGTTAATACTGAAAGATTATCTTTAATCTAATCTTTGAAGTCCACAATTTGTCCAGCATGTATTCTGTCTTTGCCTTGTCAATGTGACTTTAGGATGATTTGGTAAAAGATATCAGTATCTGATGGAACCAAAACAGAGAGAATTGCTGCTGACTAAGGTTCAGCTTTTCCTCCAGTCTGCCTGTGCTGGATTTATATGTTGCATCTGCAGTGTATCTAGGAAAGATACATATACATCAGAATAAGTTAATGAAACAGAGGCAATGCCAATCTTTGATGTTGTTAATGAGTGATCATCTTACTTTTCTGACTCTATTTATGTTTACTTCATCTGGAGCTATATTAAGAATATTGTTGACTACTCTTTTATTTGATATTGATTCAATTTTAATGCAATATATGTACGTGAATGTTATTGTTATAGTACGGGGAACTTAAATACATAGAATTTGCTTTCTCCATCTCTTTTTAATTACCATATTAAGAAATAAGGCTTGTTTGGAATCCAGAATTTACCATACATGATGATCATACAAGTTGACCTGAAAGAAGAAGCTCTGAATAGGCAGGACACTGGGGCTATCTTGACACTCCCATTTATGTCAAGATTAATCTCTCATTTGGTATTCAACATGTGCAAAACAGTTTAAAAACTATGATTGAAGCAGAAGCAGAATAACCAGAATAAACTCCCATAAGACCCAGGCTTCAAATTTGGACCTTAACTTTTTCCATATGAATGAGTGTTTATTGTGAAAGTTTCATGATTGTTATATTTGTTTAAAAGGTGGATCCTAACTTTTTCAGCTTTAGTTTGAGCACGACTAGCAATGGTATCCTGATTGTATCAGTTTCCTTGCATGGTGAATCTACCATCTTCATACTTTCTAATCTCTATCTGAAATACAGGTTAGTGCAGTTCATAGACTCTTATGATCCACCATTGAGAGGACTGCAAGAGGACCTAAATTTTGTCAGCCCACGCATTGGGGAGGTCAGTCACATATTTGGGCTTTTCTTATCTTATAGAGTTTTTTGTCCTAGTGTTACTAGCCACATCTTAATTGGCCTTCTAGTTGTGGATGCCTTTATAACCTAGATCTATCCCCTATTATCTCACCATGGAGATCTCATGATGAATCTCTTTTCTTCAGGCTTTCCCCCCCTCTTGATGGATGCAACTGGTCATTTAGAATCTTAGATTATAGCATTAGTATCTCTTGCTGACCTGCCATGCAAAATAATAATATTTTACATAATATCTCAATTGCATCCTTGCATAGTAGTTTTCTGCCTGCCAAATCAACAGAAAAATGTTTGTTGTTAGTTCTCAGTATGGGTAATATGAAAAGTTTTCCAGCATTGAATTTGCGAGAGTATGTGTTACTTATGTATGCAACATGCAACTTGATACCAGAATCTCAGATGAACCCAAAGTCGCCAGTGGTTGTCTTGGGGGCTTGTCTCCTGTTTTTAATTTCTAAGGTTTTTACATATATTGTGCAATTTATACCTTTATTTTCGTTTTCCAGGTGTTAGAGGCTGTAGGTCCTATAATTTTTCTCTCTACAGATACCAGGAAACTAAGGAATGAGGGATTCTTAAGTCCATATCACCCGAGATACCCAGATATACTAACCAATTCTGCTCACCCAATGGTATGTCTCACTTTGATTAGAATGAAGCTTTTTAATGTAAATTGTAATTTCGGTTGACCTGATTTTTTCTCTCTTATTGCAAATTCTACATGCAGAGAGCACAAGACCTTGCAAATGTTACTTCCTATAGGGAGTGGGTATTGCTGGGTTATCTTGTTTGCCCTGATGAGCTGCTTCGCGTTACAAGCATTGATATTGCTCTGGTATTCTGAAAATTTGCGGTTCCATTTTAACCCTGCAATAATGATTTAAGCAAGTGCTGCATCTCTATTACAACAGACTTGAAGAATTTGCATGCCTAGTCCAATATAAACAATCGTGTGAAGTTTGTGGTGCTGAATTTTCGTTTTGCATGATGCATGTTGTTCAGAAAACCACATTAGCTACATGATTGTCAAATGATAGTTTCAATCTAACATTGAGTTTAGTTTGAATGCAAATTCGACCTTTGTGAGGACTATAAGAATCACATCGATATGTTTTTAAATATGCGAATGTAGAAACATTGTTAGAATACATGATAAGTACCATTAATCTATTTGGCTTGCGAGTTATGTGCCACTAATATCAAGCTGGAGCTTGACTTAACTGTTACTTGAGTTACTCAAACTTGAATAAATATAAAATTAAAAGAAAAAAAAAACGAGTCGAGCTCTAGTAATAGCTGCATTTTAAACATTGAACTATAGTGTCGTTGGGGGATACTGTAGTACGAATGTTTGGTACTACTCCACCTAAAGTGCAATGCTTCTACGTGAAGCCTCATATGCATGAAAATAAGTTCTTTTTATAATGTTCTGATGTAGAGTTTCGAATGATTCAAGCTATTCGTAAAGTACTTGTAACATTAAATCCCTCTAGTACTTTTGCTGAGAGTTGCAATTTTTGCATTGACTTTGTCAACTGCCAATTTCCATTTGTTTGGGGCCTTACATGATTAGAAAAACAGATTATCAACGACAAAGTTTCTGATTGACGGGTGCTCCTTTTGGGTCTGATTTTCTGGTAGATTCATGTTGCTAAAATATCATCTTACTTGGTGTCTTATTTGTTTTGACACTTGGTATTCAGGTAGTACTGAAGGAAAATTTGATCCTCACACTGTTCAGGGATGAGGTTAGTCTGAATGGCCGTTATGGAGATGGATTCTTCTTTTATCTCTTTCGATTTTGAACTTACTCTTAAAAATTGCAGTTCGTGCTATTGCATGAAGATTACCAATTGTATGTCTTACCAAGGATACTAGAATCAAAGAAGATGGCAAAATCTGGCCGTACAAAGCAA
The DNA here is from genome assembly GCA_014182715.1 of Eucalyptus cloeziana. Lineage (NCBI taxonomy): Eukaryota > Viridiplantae > Streptophyta > Magnoliopsida > Myrtales > Myrtaceae > Eucalyptus > Eucalyptus cloeziana. The sequence goes on along the minus strand of CM024637.1, from coordinate 1,207,490 downwards.
AAGGAAGCAGATCTGGAGTATAGCGTTGCCAAGCAGGTTGAGAAAATGATCAGGTACAGTTAAACTACTACAATAATTAGCTATAATATGACAAATGGAAGAAGGAAAGCCATATAAACTGATAAATAAATTTCTCAATTCTGATATAAAAGGTGCACAAGGAGTTCACTGTCAACATGCTACTGCTGGGTCCTTGCCTGTTTTACTGGACATTTTCCTAGATCGAGTATAATACTTATTATTTACTTCACCTTATTCATAAAAAAAGATTTTATTAGATGCGCATGCTCAAGGGACTTATCAAGTCGTAAGTTGTGCTTTTGGAACGTGAAAAGATACATTTTGCACATCTATTTTCTTCTGTGGGAATTTATTGTACTTTGCTAATTCTCAATGTCTTGAAACACGAACTTCAAAAAATAACAAGTTGCTCTTACCCATTTCAGAATGCTGAGGAGTGATCAATATTGTTGATCCTCTAGAGCAGGATGCAGAATCCATGTTTATCACTAAGTGATATGTTTAAACCATATTTCAAAAGTTCATCTTATAGCTTACTAGTTACAGACTTTGAGTTCCCTTGTAAGGGCAGGTGGGCATCTATGTCTTAGCTTACTATGCACAATCAGCAGCAAAGAGCTGCTGATTGTTGTGCTTGTGTCTGACAACCATACCCTTGGATACTCCTGTTCGGTGTGGATATTGTGGGGTAAGTGTGGGATGATGTACGTTAAGTAGGCCGATGTTCCTCTTTCATACAGGTTCATTGGATCACTTTCTGAAACATTGAGAGGGCCAGGATCGCTGAGGACTGTCTGTTTTTAACCTTCTTAGTGCTACCATGTGCATCACTGGAATATGAACTGATGATTATAAATTTTTGACTGCCGCAGTGAAGTGCATGAGCAAGCATTATTCTCTTGTGATGCTATCCACCGTGAAAGAAGAATATTGTTAAAACAAGAGATCGGAAGAATGGTGCTGTTCTTCACTGATCAGCCTAGTTTATTGGCGCCAAACATACAGGTAAAAATTTTGGGTTCCTTTTGATACATCATGGGAGGTATAAATGACTCTGGCATCCCTTCATTTGTCACTGCTGGACAACTAAATTTCAAAATTCTGAGATGGCCTAAATCAGTTGTTTTAGTTCTAGTGGCCTGAGTGATATTAAAAACATTTCTTTAGTCTAGAAATTTCATTGTTGAATAATCGTTAACGTGGACCATCATTAATCTCAGCCCACTAGACCAAGAAGAGGATGATGTAAAATAACATTGGGATTGTTAAATTTTTCAATGGGACAATGATTGAAAGAAGTGTTGGGTAATTTTCAGAAGAAAAACAAGAGTGTCCCTGCAAGCAAACAAAACCGTGGGTTATTGGGATATACAATGTGATAAATAGGTTGTCTACTTTTTGTAAGGACATGGTATGGCTTATGATTAGCCATGCTTTATACTCTGTTGCTGTTTCCATTTTTTGGGGTGCCAACTAGAATAAGTGAGGTTAGCTCTGATTCTAATTATATGGGCAATATTGATGCTTACCTTATCCTTCTTGGTCTGTTGCTTCTTTCCTGCAGATGGTGTTTTCTGCCTTGGCTCTAGCTCAATCTGAGGTTCTTTGGTACTTCCAGCATGCAGGGATTGTATCCTCAAAGTCAAAAAGCACTCGTGTGGTGCCAGTAGAAATAGTAAGTTGTCTTTACTCTTATATTAACCTATGCCTTGTAGCATCAGTTAAGAGTTTCCCAGGTTTTACTAGGCTAGCTTTATTTTAAGCATTATGAATGTTGTTGCAGGATCCAAGTGATCCGACTATTGGGTTTTTACTAGATGGAATGGACCGCTTGTGCTGCTTGGTGCGAAAGTACATTGCAGGTTGGATTCTCTGTTAGAATCTTTTGTATAAAGGACAGATTAGATATCTCTGTTTAATATGCCATATTGACTAAGTTCCAAAATTTTTCTCATGGAAAACGATCCTTTTTATGCACCTTGTACATTATGGTTTCAAGATAAATGATCCATGCTTCTGGCTTTTGAGATAATTAATGATGTCTTGTGACAAATCTCACTTTTTTTGCTTTCTCAGTGCACCAACTTTCTGTTTTATTGGTCACATGAGCATTGTGTAAATCAATTTACAATGTTTGTGCAGCAATACGAGGGTATGCGTTATCATATCTATCTTCAAGTGCCGGTAGAATTCGGTTCCTACTGAATACTCCAGGAATGGTGGCTCTTGATCTGGGTCCAAACTTGAAAGGACTCTTTCAGCAGATTGTTCAACACCTTGAAAATATACCAAAACCTCAGGGTGAAAATATTTCTGCCATAACGTGTGACCTATCAGTAAGAACTCTTAAGAACTTTCTGAAAGTCATGAGCATCACATTGATAGTTTTGCAGTGTGTTGCCAACTTACATCAATGCTACCTCCCAATTTTGAGTTTTATTGTCTCTTAGTCTTTCAGATCCTCTTCTAATAACTGCATACTTAACGCATTGCTTGCTTACTAAATAATGTTCTATCATTACTGATCAGGAATTCCGAAAGGATTGGTTGTCGATATTGATGATTGTCACATCTTCACGGTCATCAATAAACATAAGACATTTGGAGAAAGCTACTGTTTCTACGGGGAAGGAAGGTTTACTGTCTGAAGGGAATGCAGCGTACAATTGGTCCAGGTACTTGCTTACAATTGCAACTCTAATTGAAGTTCATTTTGTGGGAAGATAAAAGCATTTTGGCAAGTTAATGTGGTGCATGATTTTCAACATAAATTTGGAGATCCACATCAAACTATATTTCAGAATTGCGATAGAATAAGAATATCATTGAAGCATTAATTACATGCAGTACTGAGTTTACAGGACAAAATGTCTGAAGAGTGTAATTTGATTGGGAAAGAACTTGACATATACTACAACATTAAACATCAGTTTCCAGTTCCTCTTTTACTTACTTACAGTGAAATTTCTGCACTTTATTGTACGTCAAGACTTTATACTTGTATTTCCATTTTGTGAATTTGCATGTGCACACTGGTGAAGGATCTGCCAGTCTCCCTAAGGTTTGCAGATCAAAGTAATCAACCCGCAGCACTTTCATCCATCTAAAATATAATAAAATATGAAAAAGCCGTTGCATTTCATCTTAACTAAAATTCCATTTTGGTGGCTCAACCATTAAGTTTCTTCAGCATAACTTTACCTTAAGCTCATCACTCCAAGATTTCCATGGGCAAAAAAGTGGAAGTCCTATATTGATGCTTAAATTGGAGACAAATGGCATAATTAAATTTGATAATTTAGGTGTGTTGATGAACTGGAGCTTCAATTGTCAAAGCATGGAAGTCTTAAAAAGCTCTATTTCTACCATCAGCACCTTACCGCAGTGAGTTCAGCTTTCTACGACCTTTTGACTCCTTATTGGCGTAACTTTTCTGCAGTTGTGATTTAATCTCGTGTTATTATTGGAAAAGGTATTTAGAAACACTATGTTTGGACCAGAAGGACGTCCTCAGCATTGTTGTGCTTGGCTGGGAGTTGCTAGCAGCTTCCCAGAATGTGCTTCTCCAATTGTCGCTGAAGAGGTAACCCTAGACATAATCTAACCGCAAAATTATAATCACCTTCTGTCTTTATCTCTTTCTTATTAGCCTGCTGAGTGTGAATAAATGAGGCATAACATTGCACATAGAATCATTGGTGAATGTTTATTTTAGAGAAATTATGTATGGAAGAATCCACTCTGTTTTCACTATGTTTTGTTATCTGAATATTTTCTCTTGGATGATGAGTAAAAGATTAATTTTATTGCTCTTCAAATTTGACTTTCATTTGGTATCTCATGATTTAAAGTTGCTGGGGGAGAAAAATTGGCAAAAAATTAGGAAAAAGGATAACTGCAACATTACTCTCTTCTCTGACAGGTCACTAAAATTGGTCGAGATGCAGTTCTTTATGTTGAATCCCTCATAGAATCAATTATGGGAGGATTAGAGGGATTAATTAATATTCTTGATTCAGAAGGGGGCTTTGGTGCTCTAGAGACTCAGGTACCATATGCTGTACATGTAGAAACCTTCCTGCATATCATTATTACATAACTGAACTTGCGAATATTCTCAGCTTCTTCCGGAGCAAGCTGCTTTTTATATGAATTATGCAACAAGAGTTGCAGTCCCTTCAGCAAAATCTCCAAAAGGACCCCTAGGTTTTCTTTTGCCAGGGCATGAAAGCTATCCTGAGAACACTAATTCTATTAAAATGTAAGAAATTTCTGTAAGATCAGCCTTTTTTTTCCTTCTATTTGTGTTCTTTATTCTTTCAAAAGAAAGAGTGTGCCGACTGTATAATAAGGTAATTTCTGTCATCTCATCTACAGGTTAGAAGCTGCAATGCAGAGGTTGACCAATTTATGCTCAGTCTTAAATGATATGGAACCAATTTGTGTTCTAAACCATGTGTTTGTTCTAAGAGAGGTGAGGCATACCAACTTCTTCCCTTAGGAGCAATTAATCTTAATCACCTTATACTTCCTCACAACACTCCTCTTCTTTCTCTTTTTGCTCGAACAAACTCCAGAAAATGCAATGGTTGACTTGTCAGTCGTAATTTACAATCACAAAATGCAGAATACTGTATGATTAGCTATGGTGCTGCCTTGCATTAAGTTTTTCGTGTGCTTTGACTGTATCTCACTACTACAGTCTTATTCTATCATGGGCAATATGCTCAGTAACTCCCTTTGCAAGTTAATTCAACCCTTAAATAGTAGTCCTTGTGTATGGTTTGATAGGTATTCTGAGTGCTTCTGATATGTTACTGCTGCAAATTTATTGTAGTTTGTCAAATTGTAGAAATTGTATAGTTATATAGTTTCCATGAGCTAAGTGGCAATAGTTCACTCTTAAATACGAATCGCAGACATGTAGGAATATGTTTTTATTACCCTAAATTTACTTACATGTGCAGTACATGAGAGAATGTATCCTCGGAAACTTCAGGAGGCGACTGCTTTCTCTACTGAAAACTGATAATGATCTGAATCGTCCCAGCATCATGGAATCCCTGCTTCGAAGACATATCAGCATAGTCCACCTAGCAGAGCAGCACATCAGCATGGACCTTACTCAGGGTATTCGAGAAGTTCTACTCACAGAAGTATTTGCTGGACCTGTTTCTTCTCTGCACTTGTTTGAGAAACCAGCAGAGCAACATACAGGATCTGCAACTGAGGCCGTATGCAACTGGTATATTGAGAATATAGTTAAGGATACATCTGGTGCTGGAATCCTGTTTGCTCCTATTCATAATTGCTTCAAGAGCACTAGACCTGTTGGAGGATACTTTGCTGAGTCAGTCACTGATCCAAGAGAATTACGAGCGTTTGTTCGCATATTTGGTGGCTATGGTGTTGACCGCCTAGATAAGATGATGAAGGAACATACTGCAGCACTGTTAAATTGCATCGACACGTCACTGAGGTCAAACCGTGAGATCCTGGAGACTGTTGCTGGTAGCATGCACTCCGGTGATCGAATAGAAAGAGACGGCTGTTTAAAACAGATTGTGGATATGGACACTTTGATTGGATTCTGTGTTCAGGCGGGTCAAGCCCTAGCTTTTGATCAGCTACTAGCTCAAGCAGCTGGAACTGTGCTTGAAGAAGCTGCACCGCTTATATACTCATTACTTGGTGGGATAGTTAAACATATACCTGATGAAATACCAGAAAAGAAAGAAATCAGAAGGGTAAGAGGGGTGGCAAACAGTATGAGCGTTGCTGCTGATCATGATTCTGAGTGGGTAAGGTCCATTATGGAAGAAGTCGGTGGTGCAAATGATGGTTCATGGAGCTTGTTGCCATACTTGTTTGCCAGCTTCATGACATCCGGCGTCTGGAGTATGACTGCTTTCAATATCGAGACTGGTGGCTTCAACAACAACATTCATTGCTTGGCAAGGTTGCTTTCCATACCCTGTATACCATCTTTTACATCTGCAAAACTAGTCTACTGTTAATTCATTTGACTGTTGTTATGTTTAACAAACACCAGACTTATATGTGCGTTGTCTCAGCTTAGGAGCACTTGGCCCTTGCAGTTACCTATATGATAGTTATTTCAGCCAAAATCTCTTCCATACTGTTATCTAGATTGATATCTTTAAATTAAACTGACAAGCTGAACTATGGGACCATTTGGTTTGGAAGTTACTACCGAAAGAAAAAAAAATTAAATCAGTCTTATAGAGGAGTTGAGAGAATAATAAATTGTTTATTTGATACTTTGGCCGGACTGTATACGAATCAAACATCATATTAGTCTTTTGAGGTGTCTTATGAGGTTAATTCTTGTTGCTGGTGAATGCATGGACTGTGTGGTGCCAGGGAATATACTATTTCTATTGACTCTTATTCTTTGCTTTCCACTGTTATTATATTTTATTTTAGTATGAGTGATTTTTCTGCATTTATTGTGAACTGTTAAATTTTGAATGTGTAATTTGTGATAAATACATTGCCTGGTGGAGGTTCGGTAGCTTAGTCAATGAAATTGTTGATCTGGCATCCCATTGGCAGGTGCATCAATGCAGTAATTGCAGGAAGTGAGTATGTTAGGATGGAGCGCGAACACCAGCAAAGACGGTCTTACTCAAATGGCCATGTTGGTGGGGATGCTGACATACAGAGTCGCCTTTCTGCTGAAGCAAGTATAAGGTCTTCAATGCAACTTTTTGTCAAATTCTCTTCTGGGATTGTATTAGAGTCCTGGAATGAAATGAACCGGTATGTAACATCTTTTCTATCTATACCATATGTTCCTCATATGTTTAAGTCATTCTGAGTCCACCGCAATGCTAGAATGTTTACGGTGAACTCATTGAAGGGACAAGCATGCAAGGTCACATGGGCACATCACAGCAATACCGTCATTATGTAGGTAGATGTAGGTGTTTCTACGTAATCTTTGTTTTTGTGGGATTAATAAACAGTGTTAAAGCAGCCATTGGTCTGCATGTCTGGTGTCTATTGGGCTGTCTGCTTTGTACTTTCCAATCTCTATGTAAGCCTTTGCATGCAACTCTTGGTTGCATCAGCAGAGGAGTTGGTATGATAATCCTTTGACATGATGACTCGATGGGTAATTCTTTATTGCAAGCTAAGGAAAGAGATCCTAAGATTTCAACCAGACTTCTCTGGAAGATATGTTTAAGATTCTATTTGGATGGCGTTTGCTGGCATCTTATGGTATTTTGAACTCTATGCAGATCTCACCTGGTGGCTAAACTCATATTCCTGGATCAACTTTGCGAGATCTCGCCGTTCCTTCCAAGGAGTTCTCTGGAAGCCCATGTTCCTTACACCATTCTTCATTCCATATATGGCCAATACTATGGAAATACTCCGTCAACACCTCTGGCATTGCTAAGCTCGTCACCTCGCCATTCACCTGCTGTATCACTGGCACACTC